>CP119642.1:387500-987500 GCA_030078075.1 Crithidia sp. LVH-60A
TCCTAGGTTGTAATGCGGTGACTTCCCCCTCGCTCTCCGCTAGGTTGCCCATGCGAAAAGAGAGAGAGAGAAAAGTCCCTGGGTGTGTGTCTGGGACTTGCCCGCCACCTGGCTCGGTAGAACCAGCTGGCTGCTTGTCTCAGACACGAGTTTTAGCAAAACAGCGCCTGCGCGGGCGATGTGCGTAAAATATGCCCACAATCGTCCATAGAATTCGCGTGTGTGCTCGGCCACCGCCCTTTCCCCGCAGGGCTGGGGCCGCAGCCCACCCCCCGGGCTCGCGGGCATGCCGTTGGGATGGCCCGGTCGCCGCCGGGGGCCGCGGCGCGCGCGGGGAGGGGGCAGCCCGCGGCGGCGGCGCGATGCGCCCGTTGCAGCTTCTCGACACGCTCGTACTATTTCTAGTAGTGCTTGCTTGCTTTGGCCAGCCGCGCGCCGTGACACCACCGCCACACACACACACACACACACACGCACACGCACACGGGCCGCACAGCAGAGAGAGAAGCCCCTACCCAGCCCTCACACAGGTGTGTCGTGAATCATCTCCCTTTCTCGCCTTGCATGTGTGGCTTCAAGGAGCCCAGGCGCGCCAAAAGAGGAGTCCGGGGTGTGAGGGGAGCTGCCTGGCTACCAGGATGTGTGCCCGTGCCTGCGCCGCTCCGTGGCCGCTGCACACACACTCAGAGGTGGCGGTGTGCGTGCTGTCACTCTTTACTACCCCCGTTTCGGTTCGCGGGCAGGTCTCGAGGAGAGCGCTGCCCCTCTCCTTCCCTCTCCCCATCTGCAAGAAAGCAATTGGCCAGTGCGATACACGAGGCCAGCCAACCCTACTTAGTACTCCTGCGGGAAGCGGATGGCGAGCACGTGGCGCGCGGCCGTCCCCTGCGAGGAGCAGCTGCAGCAGCATCCCCCTATAACCCAGAGAAGAAGAAGAAGAGCAAAGGTGAGCGCCACGCTGCGCCGAGCCAATACGCCCTACAGAGAGAAGATAAAGAAAAAGGAACACGACTGCGAAAGACTACACGACTACTCAAGAAGGCCGTTCGTGGGAGCGAGATGGCAAAGAGGTGTCGCTTTCCCCCCTTGATGGAATCCGCGAAGGCTGGCAGGGAGAAAGGCGAGGAGAGCTCCCCCATGGACCGGCCCGGACTTCCCCGCTCCCCCATGGACCACACCACACACCACCCCGCCCACCGAGGCTTAACTTTGCAAAGGGGACGAGACAAAGTGTTTTTCGGAGCAAAGGGACAACGGGGAAAGGAAACAGAAAGTATCAACTCCCGACAACGAGCCGTTCGAAGTGGCTGGTTGTCGGGAGACGGTCCCACCGGGAATGCGGAAGTCGCGTGGGAATGGTAAAATCGCGTGGGAATGCGGAAGTCGCGTGGGAAAGACAAAGTCGCGTGGGAAAGACAAAGTCGCGTGGGAATGCAGAGGTCACGTAGGAAAGGTAAAGTCGCGTGGGAAAGGTAAAGTCGCGTGGGGATGCGGAAGTCGCGTGGGAATGCAGAAGTCGCATGGGAATGCAGAAATCGCGTGGGAATGCGAAAGTCGCGTGGGAATGCGGAAGTCGCGTGGGAAAGACAAAGTCGCGTGGGAAAGGTAAAGTCGCGTGGGAATGCAGAAATCGCGTGGGAATGCGAAAGTCGCGTGGCCATGCGAAAGTCGCGTGGCAATTCGAAAGTCGCGTGGGAATGCAGAAATCGCGTGGGAATGTCAAAGTCGCGTGGGAATGCGAAAGTCGCGTGGGAATGCGAAAGTCGCGTGGGAATGCGGAAGTCGCGTGGGAAAGGCAAAGTCGCGTGGGAAAGGCAAAGTCGCGTGGCCATGCGAAAGTCGCGTGGGAATGCGGAAGTCGCGTGGGAATGCGAAAGTCGCGTGGCCATGCGAAAATCGCGTGGGAATGCGGAAGCCGCGTGGCCATGCGAAAGTCGCGTGGCTATTCGAAAGTCGCGTGGGAATGCAGAAATCGCGTGGGAAAGGTAAAGTCGCGTGGGAAAGACAAAGTCGCGTGGGAATGCGGAAGTCGCGTGGGAAAGACAAAGTCGCGTGGGAAAGACAAAGTCGCGTGGGAAAGACAAAGTCGCGTGGCTATTCGAAAGTCGCGTGGGAATGGTAAAGTCGCGTGGCCATGCGAAAGTCGCATGGGAAAGACAAAGTCGCGTGGCCATGCGGAAATCGCGTGGGAATGCGAAAGTCGCGTGGGAAAGACAAAGTCGCGTGGTTATTCGGAAATCGCGTGGGCATGCGGAAGTCGCGTGGAAATCAGACAGAGAGAAAGGCAAAAACCCCGACAACGAGCCATGTGAGCTGGCTGGTTGTCGGGGGATGGTCCCGTGGGAGAAGATAAAACCCCACGAGAACAACATTGGAGGCAACGGAAAGCGGCGGTCGCACAGAAAAAGGGTCAGCTCCCGACAACGAGCCGCGAAAGGTGGCTGGTTGTCGGGAGATGTTTTTTTGCTGTTGTTTTTCTCGTGGCGTGGTGTCTTCATGAAGGCACGGCAAGACGCCACAAAGGGAGGGCAGTGCTGTTGTCGACTACACACCCTCATCAGCGCACGGCCTGGCCAAGGCACACACACACACAAAGACAACTACACACACGCACCGCAGCCTGGAGGCAAAGGAGACAGCCTCTCGTACCCCGCGGACACGCGTCCTTGTGTGTTTCGTCTCGCGCCACACCTGGTTTCGTCGCTGCAAAGGGCCCTTTTCTCAGCCGTCGGAGGCCGACACCCCACCCGAGCCGGCGAACCAGCACACACACATACACACACAGTGCGTGCACCGCGCTGAGGCCACACCCCGGGGAGAGAGTGGGCTCCTCTCCTCCTCTCCCTTTCTCCTCCCTTCTTGCCTCTATGTGTGTGTGTATGCACAAAAGAAGAAAAGGGTCAACTCCTGACAACGAGCCGTGGGAAGTGTGGCTGGTTGTCAGGAGAGGATCCTTTGAAACTAAAAACTAAAAAGAATAAAAGAAGTGTATATAATAGAGTCCCAGAGCATGAAATTTCAGGCCTCAAGGTTCAGCGCCTCGGGACGTAAGTGCCCCTCGAGCCCCACCGGAGTGAAGCATGCCGCTCATGCCAGCCCATGCATATTCTCTCGTTTGGAGAGGGACGTTGTTTGGTGTTTGTTGGTTCTGATAGCCAAGCAGAGAGGAGGAGAGAAGAGAGTGAGAGGACGAGAGAGCGAAAACGCTCCCTCATCATCACTCGGTCCCCCCGTGTTCTCGCTCTCCGCAGGGCGAACATTCGCGGATGAAGGTGTCGTACACACCACAGCGGGATATCGGAAGACAGGTCAGGCGAGGTTCAGGCAACGCTTTCTATTTATTTATGCGAGTTTTCTATGCGACAAAGCGGAGAGACCATTGTTTTTCTTTGCCGGAGGGCTGTCCTTGATTGAAAAGAATAAGGCAAAAAAAAGGCACCAGACATTTTAAAGTACCCAGTTAAATGAATTTGTCACGCTCAGGGGCCCTTGAATGGTGTGAAACGTGTTGACCGACGGAAATTCTCACTGTTTGGCGACGTGCATCGGAAAAGGAAGCACATACCTCAGCCGCGAGCGAAAGTAAAATGTTCGAGCGACGTCTTCGCTAACTTGCTTAGCCCTTCAGACTTGAAAACTCCTTTTAGCACTTTATAATGACTCCACTATTTCAGCGCAGAAGCGTACCGCTGAGAGTTAGAAGCCAGCATCTTTAGAACAAATTTCTTTGGCTTTAGAGCAAAACACCAAGCATTACTGTAAAGGCTCGAATGCAGATTTTGCGGACGGAGCTTTGTCTTTCTTTTTAGGCAAAGAAGTTGAAGTCTGACGACGCCAACGCAGAGCTGTCCGTCCACGGCCAGGTAAGTACCGCGCAATCAAAATACATGTATGCAGTCAATCCGGTAGTATTCTTTCGCAAATGCAACGCCGGACGAATTCTACTTTTCTTTCTGATACGTTTCTCAGAAGCTATGACGTTCTCGTATCTGTTGTATGGGGATCGCCTTTTGGCCAGACTGATCTGCTCTGAATCTATCAGCCGCTGGCTCGTTGCTTTTCGCGTCTGCTTCTTTTGGCATACATGACGGAAAGTCTGTTAAGCGAGATGCGGCTTGGAAAAAGTGTCGATTCATAGCGCTGTCACTGCATGAGGTCGTAATAATCTTGGCCAATAAACGAAGATGAAACAAGCGCTTTCACTTCGGCCACACCCGCTGTGCGTGATCCGTTGCGACGCTGCGCCGCTAAAGAACTTCTTTATTCAAGTGGCGATGCAGTTCATGACGCCAAGTACGCTTCCTTTGCATTACCATAAAGCAGGGCCGAGACGAGCTCCTCATCATCACCTTCTCCGTCCACTTTTTTAAATTGTGCTCTACATGCACCACTTGAACATGCAGCCAGAAGAAACCCAACCTATCAGCACCGTGCCCTCGCTTGACGGGATTCCTAAAAAAAACCGCCAGTAATCGGCAACTTACGGATCGATCCCGCCACGAGGAGAAAGTGGCAACGCGCCACCGAAGCCCAGGGTCAACCAACATGCCTCCATAAGCCTCCGAAGAGTTTGCGGCGGCAAGCGGGGATACTCCTCAGCCGAGGCCCGCCCGCTCCGCTTGCGCAACGAGAACAGCCTGCTGGCTTGTTTAGGGCGGCCGCGGAAGGCACCGTCACAACGCACAGCCCAACCCTCCAACATCAAATGCGCGGCCTCCTCTCCGGCGATAACCTTTAGGTTCCGTTTTGTCCCAAAATGCCACTTCAGCACCAGCCCCTCGCAAATAGGAAAAAGGAAGGGCACTATTTCTAAAGCCCATGCTGTGAGTAGGAAAGGCTTTCTCAGAGACAAAAGGCGAAAGCCACTCAAGCGCCGCTACCTTAGACACGCGCCACAAAAACTAGTGCTAAACAGGTGCGGCTGCCTCACGGACCTGACCACTCAGCTCTTCCAGGTCCCTCCCTCATCAACTTTTCACTTCTATTTACCTTAGTGGCGCCGACGGCCCCACGCACCCGTCACATGCACCTCCCATAGCCATGAGTGTCAGACCCTGAAAAAAAAAACCGACTCCGCGAGAAAATTGAGGTTCGAGCAAGTGGATCGGCTTCGAAGCCGCCTGTGGTTAGTGCGGCGAGCTCTGCGCACCTTTCCACGCAACCATTGCTTTCTTGACCCACCGCAGCTTTGCTCACTTTCAGTAGGACTGGTAGCATAAAACAGGGACGACGGCAGCCGCATCTCTTGCAGGTACGCAGCTACAGTTGCGTGCTTAGTTAAAATTGGCGGTACAGAGCGCGCCGCGGCAAAGCAAGCAGCGGCCCCAGCGATGGCCACTATCGTTCCCTACGCAAGCATCATGCTTGTAGAACGAGGTGTCACCTGATGCGCGAAAAGATAAAATACCGACTTCCACCACTGAATTCCAAGGAGAGAAGGCGGCTGCCAAAAAGGATGCTGGCGAGTTGCGCAGCATCCAGAAGTAGACCAACGCCTTCTCTTTGCTCATGAGACAAGCGCAGCACTTCCACTGTCTCTGTTATTCACGGCGGCGCTGCACGTGGTAAAGTGCTGAATGCCGAAGCGCCTGATCCCTTGGCAGACCCCCCGTTTCAAACTATGGTAAAATTCCCAAACCAGCTGACAGTCCTGCCGTCAATCCCAGCCACGACCTAAAGCACCTGATGACATAGAAAGAAGATATGCGAATTTAATGAAATGCAGAAAAAAAAGAAAAATTTGAAGCAGCCTTGTTCTACCTTAAAAGCAGACTGGAAGATGCTTAAGAAAGACTGCGCTCGATCAGAACTAATTGCGAGACGGCGCAGGGTCGTTCAAGCAGTCGATTCTTTTCGGTGCAAACCGCATCTATTCAATAATTGTAATGTTAGGAAAGTTTACCTCATCTATCTTTTCCTCTTCTTTCCCTCTCCCTCTCCATCGCAACTTTTTAGAGTTATAATTGTATTTTTTTGATCTTTTCCTCATATTAGAAAACAATTTTAAATACAAAAGTTGAGAGCAAAACATTTTTTTTAACTTTTTTTTTTCTCATTTTCATTTTTCCCTTCAATTCTGTTTGATTATTCATGGTGAAAACTTGATTTCTCCTTCTCCTGTAGCTGCTGATGTGTTTTAATCGAGGATATTCTTATCACCTTATAGGACGCTCTTTCTTTGTCGCTCTCTTGGTTAACCACGGAGACGGGAACGAAAAGCAGGCGCTTGAGCGCTATTGAAAGAAAAATAGAGGAATCGCCAGCTTAAATCGGCTTCCTATCTTGCAGGTGAATGGCGAAGGAAGAGAAATCACAACCGTTATGCTCTCCAAAACGTCTCAACTTAGTGATTGGTGGAGCTCACTGAAAAAAAGAAAAAAAGGCAGTCCTCTACAGAGCCATTTTGTTATTAACAGCGTCATAATCGAGTTCTACATCTTTTTTCTTCCTGCCCCTCTCCTCTTTCACGAAAGCACTGCTCAGTGGAAACACAACTCATTTGTTCAACCTGTCCCTCTATGGTTTGTAGTGCATCTTTTACCACATCGATCTCCTTTAAATGAGAAGATGAAAAAGAGAAACAACTTGTCACTATACTAGCCTGTATTTGCTTGAGCTTTTAGCTTTGTTACTTCTTTTCTGCTCCCACCTCTTGGCGATAGAGTTGTTTCCGACCTGTCAGACGCTACTTCGCCACAGCAATGCGGGCTGACAATCATCAACAACGCCCGGCGCACTTATCTACAGAATTCCGGCTTGGGGGCGTCAACTGTGGGATTTAAAGCAAGAGACCGCAAGTCGCCCATAAGGATAAGGGGGCGGCAAAAGCGGTCAAGGTCTAGCAAAAAAGAAAAAACAGAACCATCGAAGAAGATGGTCACACGGCAGACACCAGGGCTGATTTGGCAGGAGGCAATGAGCCAGGAGGACAGCACAGGCAGAAGCGGCACCCCATTGCAGAAACAGTGCCGTCTCTGCGCATGGAATTAAGAATCAGCAGCGAGAAGTAGAGGCTGGAGCAAAGTGAACAGGAAAGAACGCCGATAGTGCCCCGCAACGATGAGATGCTGCCGCTTAGTCGCAACGTCGTCCGCCTCACTACGCAGATTTCGGAGGCTACTGAGGCGTGAGTGCGGTCTCAAATTACTGAAGACGAGAGGTAGGAAGAGCCAATTGCGGGAGCTATGGTTTTTTGCGCGCTACCGAAACTAGGTGGCGTTGTTCAATGGCGCGGCGGCAGCAACTCCAGACACAACTTTTGCAGAAAATTATATTGCCTTGCTACCAAACTCGCTTGGCAAAGCTGCGAAGAGCGATAGCAGATGCACGCCAGGAAGCGATGGAACTTATGGAAGACCGTGATGCCATGGTGCCACACACAATGCCTCTGACTTGATGTGGAAGACAAGAGAAACGGAGCTTTGCGAGGCAGTAGCAGTGGCAGTAGTGGTTAAAAGCGACCTATTGCAAGAGATGCTGCGGGCTTTTGCGAGATTCCGATGCCGGAGGAGGCAGGCGAGCCACTTCGCCACCACAATGCCGAGACAAGCTAAGACTTTCCAGTAGCTGTCGCAGAGCTGATGGCTGAGTCGCGTGGGCTTCGCGAGCGACTTCCAAGGGAGAAGGGTGGCGATGGTGGCAACGCCTGGCGGTCGAGGATACAACCGCTTTCTCCCTCCATACATAAGGAGAGGAAGAGGGTGGCGGCACTTCTAAAATCAAGAAGAAAAGGAGCTTTTGCAAAATCATATCAGGCGCCGCGTATCTCATATTTTCTCCTTTTTTTTCTGCTGTAACGACTCTCTCCTCTACTCTTCTGTGCTCCATATAACAACTTAAAATTATCACGTCTCTTATTCTCTGATAGTAGAAAAATATGAAAACGATCTAGTCCTGCGTGTATTGCTCAAATAGGCTTTGGTTTCCACTTGTCCGCACCCATGCCCTGGTATCTCCATAATTGCTCTCTTTTTTTTCTGCTAGCTCCAAGTTGCCGGCGGTGATTCTTTCATGCACCGTGTTAATTATTAGCTCTTGTTTCCACGGAGTGTTTTCTATTTAAATACCGCTTCTATCTCCGTGCTGGTGTTGTTGAGATGGTGCTCTTTCGGCTACTTCTTCTTTTTTCACGCTCTTTTTATTGCACATTTCGTTTCTTTTCTCAGCATATGGATACGCTTCCCTGGTGATCCCGACAAAGGCTTTCGTGTGGCTGGCCATGCCATGTGCTGGTAAGATTGGTCGAAAGTCGCAGACCTGAACTCTATGACTTTGGGATTCATTTAAAGTTGTGACGAGGGCATACTGGCGGATGATGGAGCAGATAGCCTGTTGGATTCGTGGAGCCTTGTAGCGCACTTGCCGAGGCATGCAAACAAAACACAGTGGTCTCGAAAGCGAGCATTGGCATGGCAACATTCTTCTCTCATACCAGCATTTCTGGCCGCGCATAGGAATGATAAGGTGGTTCCGTTGGCTTCAAAAACTGATGGTGCGGTTCCAACTTCCCGTCGAATCGCCACGGCGGACATCGCCTGGTGCACTCTGGTAACGGTGCAAGCCATTGCCGGTTGCTGAAATCAAAGATAGCGGACGCCATGTCCGTCGCCCTAAACAAAAGGGAATACAACCTTTGAGGTTTCACCAAAAGTGATAGCCCGAGAATCCGGGGAAGCCCTGTGAGGGTCAAGGGAAAGACACGGCTTCCGCCGCGGTGAGACACTCGTTATGCAAGACCCTCTTGATACCGTTTTGCGCTGTCGCATAGGCATAGATCGCTTATAGTTGCGCCTGGTGCCCTCTAGCAATGGACATCAAATTCTTTTCGCCTCAAAAAAAAGAGCAAAAGACAAACAAAGTCGATCGTGAGGCAAAATGTTTGTCCTGACGTACCGTTTCCAGCTTCAATAAAGAGACGCCGTCAATTTAGACTTTTCCTCAGCGTGCCGTCAGCAAGACCCGATTAAGTAGTCTAAAAGCGTTTGTGCGTGACTCTCACATAAGAAGCAGCAGGACCTGGTCCGCTTGGTAAGAAAGTAGCATGGGCACTGAAAGTGCCCATCTATGTTATCGCAAAGTTGCAGGCTCTGAAAAGTGACAAGCGCTCTTCAGCTTACTTTTCGTGATAAAGGCTTGCCTGCAGGCTCCATAAAACTGGAAATCACTGACAGCTTTTCGGAAAACACCACTTTTCCCACTGCGCCAGTATCACAATATGACCCCTCATTGCAAAGGAGCGGAGAAGCTAAGTGCCCGCAACCAAATCTCGTGTCAAGTTGCAGGCTTACTGGTTCGGCGGTCAGGCCCGGAACGGTCCCAGACTGGAGGGGCTTGCAGCAACGATCAAGTATGAACCGTTTCACAAAGACGCGTGTCTACGGGTTACAAAACCTACCCGTATAAGCGTGGAAGCCATCCTGCTTCTGCGCTGCGGCGATGTTGAGCGCAATTCTGGGCCTACTTTAAGATGTGCCCAGTAGAACTTTAACGGGTTGACACAGTCCAAAAGAGTGGCGTTGGCTTGTTGCCTCGAAGTAAGTTCGACGCCGGTCTGTATCCCCCAAATGGAACGCTTCTCTGTCTTAAATTGCAAATCATTTGGTCTGGACGGCTACCAACATGTCGGCGCAGCGCGCGACCGCAATGGAGGTGGAGTGTCCGATCTTATTCAGCGTGACCTTGGTGCGGAAGAAAACAGTACCATTGTTGAGTGTGGAGTGGAGCAGATCTACATCACCATCCACTTCGACAACCCTCCCAGGAAGATTCGCTTTATCTCCGGGAACACCTATGCAGTGCATTTGTCACGCAGGACAATTTGGCACGCTTTTCTCTCCAGTCACTTCCGCTAGTGATTGGTTCGGACGCTAACGCACACCACCCCACTTGAGGAACTCCGAGACTTTCAAAATACCGTTTCCGTTACGAGCAGTAACACTACCGCCGGAAACACCCCTTTCGAGTGGATGTTAGGGAATGACCCAACGTGCACGAACAACTGAAATGCACCGATCCGTATCAGTTTTGACAGCAGTACCCGCACTTCCCCTGACGTGACGCTTTTCAGGGACTGTTTTGTGCTGAACTGGGAAAGTCGTCCTACTCCAGACAGTGATCGCTGCTAGAGTACCTTCCTGGTGCAGTTTGCAGAAGGGTATGAGCCAATACCGCAAACTGACACCAAAAAGTCGATGTTCCAGTTCGAAAAAGCGGACCGGAAGACATACCGCATTGTCATTGCTCGCCTTATTCGAACACACCGCCGCTACGTCAAACGTAGGAAAGCCCTCGCCAACGAGGTACAGAAGCGCGCTCTCGCCCCCCTCCGCCCGCTACGCCGCCGCCGCCGCCCCTCGCACTGGATTGACAAAGCCCAAATCAAACCCACACGCGCATACATTAAAAACTACAGAGAAACACTCAAGCACGAAGTACTAGTCTTTGCTTCCATCCTCCACAAAGCTACGAAGAAAGCTGTCCCAGTGAGCAAAGCGAAGTACCCGCCGCACTGGACAGAAAGACTTGCAGAGCTTCAACGCGACATAGCGGCGACCTTACCTACTGATTTCAAACGTCGCGAGCTCACGAAGACCTATCACACGGAATTGCAGAAGGAGAGTATTAACAGATGGATAAAGAGTTGCAGCCAGCTGACGCCGAGTGACCCGCGGTCTTGGTCCCGCATCCAAGCAATTCATGCTCCGCGGCCCTTAGCGACGCCTGTCCTCGTTATTGATGAGCACCCCCTCACTCGAAAAGCTCATGCTGCCACACTGGCTAACATGTGCAAAACCAAATCCACCCGACATCCGCTTGCTCCGCTTCGCGTTCCGCCCCGCCCCAGCACTCAGCCTTTCGAACGCTTTTTGCTTGCAGAACGAGAGATGGCACCACGAGAAGTGCATTGTGGCTCCGCCCCTGGCCCTGACGACATTCACCGCGCCTGCATCCTTTTACTTTATAAGATATGTTTATGACTTTTGCAAAGCCGACACGTCGCCAGTGCCAAACAAAAAGCCCCCCACCCACCCAACCCAGCGTGGGTTGGTTTTCAAAAGTGAGCAATGACGCATCTGCTCGTCGCTACTCTCTATTTTTCAACCCCTTTCCCCGTTCTTCTTTTCCCTTTGTCTGCCCATAGAACCCCCCAGCGGCGCGCTGTTGAAAAAGGAAAACATTTGTCCTTTTTTATATTCCACACAGCCCAACGACCCACACAGTGTTCGCGACGGGGGAATTCATTAAAACCGCGTGCTTTTTGATGAATAGGCGGGGCTCGTCGGCATAAAGTGCGCGGTCCTCGATGAGCCTGAACCGGCGCACGGATTGCTTGTTTTCGGCGCGAGTGCTCAGCAATTAAGTTCTCTAGATTCAGCGAAGATAACACGGAGGTGACTGCCCACATCATTTCGTTGCAGACGCGTGGTGCCTACTGAATCCCCACGGCGGGAGAGCCGATGGAGTTGAACAGCCACATTGCGCGTCTTTTCAACAGCCACATGAGCTTGGGTCAAGAAAGCCCCGCAAATTGTAGAGCAAAGGGTTGGGAGTGTCGCCGCGGATGCCCTTTCGCAAACGGGCTACGCGACGGTTGGAAAAGTTTTTGGGTGAGCCCTGCGCGGCAAGCATCGCATTTTCCTTTCGAATCAGAGTTCTGAAAGATGTCTTTTCCGCTTTTCCGGGCTACAGCAGGTGTTCTCTCTTCGCACCCGCAGACATTAGCCATCCTTTGACAGCGGCTCGACGCGATGACGCGGGCACTTCTTTTACACATGATGCTATGCCCCATCCGTTTTTGAGACCTGGCCGGCTCCTGTGGTGCCGTTCGGCGAGCTGCTTCTCCGCCTGGTGCTCTGCCGGGACCTTGGGACCTACAGAAGCCAGATGCTTAAGCTGACATTCCAGTCCACCATTCGGAACTTCGATGCTCTCTTTGTGGACTGCGTGACGGCGGACACCGTGGCACATCAAAAGACGCAGAACGCGCTGCGCGCAAATCGGGTCTTTAAGGTCTTCTTGATGAAAGGGACTCGGGGCAAGAAGGTTTCACATTCCAAACGCGAATGAGTGCGGGAACCATTTGAATAATGAGGGGGTCGAAGGCGGTTCTCGGTATGTGGTTCATTTTGGATGCGCCACAAAGCAATTAGTCGCACAACCGTGACAACAACAGCAGCTGACAAAACGTGGACGCAGCCGCGCTGAAAAAAAAAAACAGCCAGACTGCAGCGTTAGCAATAACGCCGCTTGAGCGCCGTGCTTTGCCAGTGAGGACTGTGCCGTGGCTTGTTTACAACTTCACGCCTCTACAAAGTTCATCGACTTCATGTCGAGGATCCGGGGCTGCAAAACGCGGAAACACACGGCGGGTTTGTGGGAGAAATTCACGATCTTTCTCAAGATCCACATCTTCTTTGTCGACAGCAAGAGCCCCCCACCGCTAGACTACAGCAGGGCCGTGAGAACGAAGCCCACGCACACACACCCAGGTAACCCGCCCACAGCGCACCACGGGCAGCAGCTCTTCTACGCCGCGCCAACTCTCCCGGAAAAGGCTTTTGGGAGCAGCGGCGCTCCACAGCCCCTCTTCCAAACTTGCCCAATTACCCCCGCCGATCCGCGGCGCAACACCCAGAAAGCCATCAGCGGGGAGGCATCCCTTTCCTTTCTGGCCTGGGAGAGAGCAAGTCGATGGGATGAAACGCGGCGTTTTCTAGCCTCCAGCTTCCTGGCGGTCACGCCAGCGAAAAGCGTTGTAAACTTCGGTTTCGGGACGAAGACGTTCCGCACCAACCCCTTCCGCCCAGATCCGTCCTGCGAGGTTTGTGGCAACGGGCTGTTGCAAACTCCGCATTTATTCAGGCAGCGTGTCAGTGGACTGCACACGACCAGCTCCTCTTTTTCTTCCCGACGACACAGTCCAGAAAGATAATCTCACCGCCCGGTGGCACGGCGCACAACATTCAGCTTAAAGGGACGATGCACGCGTTCAACGCGCTTCTGGGGGGCAGCAATATTCTCTTGCCGGTTTCCCCGCTAGGGAAGCACACCCCAAACCCCCTGGCTTTGGACGGCTTAGCCGTAAGACGTAACGAGGAGTAAATGAAGGGTTTTCTGCTGCTAGGGGAGCAGGGCTGGTTTTTTCCCTTAGTATTTTTGGGCGGGTTAGGTAATACATTGCCGGGGGTGTGGCTACCGAAGGCCGCTCTACCACGCCGTGCCGCAGAAGACATGCGCGCGTCCGCCGGCGACCGCGATTGAACGGGCAGTGCCACTTCGAGAGTTGAGCATGGGGCCGATGTGCTTCACAAACGCACGCCCTCTGGCAAAACGCGATGGGCGGTCCCGTTTGGGGCTTGTTGGGAACTTGTCAGGCGATGCCCGCGCGCAAGCGTCTCCAGCCCCCGCACCACAGCTATCGGGTCGGTGGATGTAGCAGCCCTGACAGTCGCCAGCGTCGTCGCGCCATGTTCGCGCGGTGGGGCTATATTTGGCCCCCATTCGCGGTGGTTGGAGGGAAGAAGAGTGCTTTTCGGCGACAATTTGTTCCATGGCCGACACGAGCGAATCAGTGGCTCGAGGAGAGAAGATATGCGAGCCAGATAAATCTTAACACGGTGCCGTGAAAACTCTTGTAAAATATATGCTGTGGCATCAATGGCCCAATGGCTTTTTTTTTCGTGGTCCCGCTCACCTTTTGCCTCCGCTCATTGCTTTGTTTCTGTGCTTTAGACGGCAATGCAAACTAGCTTAAAGTGTCTTTGCCGGGTCGCAGCCGAAGCCCGAAGGCGGTGCAGCTAGTGGCGGCGGCTTTTGGCCGACCACCCTCATTTCACCTCCAAACCCGCATCCGATGTCAGTCTGAATGTCTTTCTTGACAATATAAAGCTGACGGGGTCCTGGGAGGCCGTGTAAACTGCTTTTTGAGGCGTGCTGTCTAAGACAGGGTAGTTTCAAATCTTATCCAACGTCAACGAGATGTGTATTTCTATACAGTGCACATTTGCCGGACTTTCTTACCATCACCAAAGCGCACGCCGCGCGTTTTCGTTGCAAATCGCATTGGAAGCCACTAGCGGAAACACCAGAGGACCATACGGTTGAGGACCTTTACCGATTAATGGGTCGGCTCTACTTTGCTCCTCAAGTGTTTTGCGTCTCCAACAGCCACTTTTTGTAGTTCCTCAAGTCGACGCGGCGAAACCGTTCCAAATGAATTTTGGGCTTAATCGCGGAAATGGCCGGCGGCACTTTGTCCGAGCGCTTCGTGTGGGTTACGCTCCTGGTTTGTGACGGCAACTTAGAGCACGCCGCGCCGCATTATGCGCCGAACCCGGCCACGGCAACATTTGAACTGCACATCGATGCGATCTTCACGGGTTGAAGTGCGCACTGCGTTAGCCGCGACACGAAGCGAGCCGCGGTGGCGGGACGTCGACAGGTATTTTTGCCCCAATTACAATTGCCGCAAAACCCTGTGCCGCCCGCGCCGATCTTGTCAATTTGGTCTTTTCCCTTGGGGAACGTGTTGATACTCATCTGCGCGAAGACAGCTATTCCGTTTACCCGCCTTTCGCTGAGGCTCAACCGAGGCTTTGCCCGTGGTGGCTCCATGGATGCCGGTGTTCGACGTGCTGGTCACGGTATCGCACATAACTCATTCTTCTTATTGCATCAAGTGTGCAGTGAACCTGGAAGACGGACCCAGCGGCGAGCCCGAATTCCGGACAGCATGAAAAGACAGTACTCGACATGGCTAGGGTCCGGATGGTAAAGGAGACCGGCGGAAAGCGAACCCGGCACTCTCGCTCTTTGAAAAAGAGAGACGGGAACAGACATAAAGAACAGAGAAAAATGGACTGGCGGGTGCCGCGGTGAACGTTTTGCTGGCTGGTCTGGGATGCTTCTTTCTTTTGTTCGGGGTTGGGAGACGTTATAGGCTCAGAGAAATAAATCTCCTGAAGGCTTCTCTATAAAACGACAGGCCTCATTCCCCTATGTAGCAAATTTTCTCTCCTTTAGAATCTCTTACTCTTTCTGTCTCTCTCTGGGCGGCAAGGGGAAAGAGAGTATTAATTCTCTCTTCTCTTTCAGCCCCCATGGCGTCGTATAGTGGATGGTGTTAAAAAACCCGAACATTCATTGAACGCTTTTTTTTTTGCTGTCACAACCAAAACAAATTCTTTCTCGGAACCGTGGAAAGTGGTTCGCATACCTGCTACGGGCAATACTGCTGCTTCAGTCGTGTGGGCGAAAAAAAATCACTCTATTAGTGCCAACAGCTGGATGGCGGTAAGGAACCAGCAAAAAGGGCTCACTTTTCTTTCCAACAGCGGAAATCCTGCGCCAAGTGACCTAGGTTGCTGGCCCTCTTCGCTCCACCAGGCCACAGCGCTCACGATGCGGTGGTTCTCGAGCGGTTCACCGTGGGTCCGGCCAAGGTCGCGCTTCAAATAAGCCAGCCGCTGCCCTCCTATAAGATGGTCTCTTTCACCCTCCTGCAAGTCACGAATCAGAGGCTTCCTACTTTAATCCTAAACTCAGCCGTCTGATGGTTTCATGGCGCTCAACCTTCAAGTCCTATTTGGCGAATGAGAGAGGTGCCGCTAAGGCAGTCTGTGTGGCTGACTACAGAATGGTCGCTATAAGCGCCGTGGCGCCGAGCACGAGGAATACAGTGGATTGCAGAGCCAGCGCACCGCACTACAAAAATGGCAGATGCCACCGCCACCGAGTTGGCAGAGGCGAAATTCAAGGTCCGTCACTTCGAAAAACCTTGCTAAAGATGGCGGCTCAGGTGGGGCATCGGTGAGCAGCGCGTTTGGATAAATATCAGAAATGGTGCTGGCTTCGCGGATTCCGTGGTATAAAGCTTTTGCTCCTGTAAAAGCACGGCCGCAATGCGGGTGGGAAAACGGTGCCGTCTGCTAGCTGCGCAGGGGGAAGGGAGAGGAAAGAGAGCGCCCGAGCGACGCCGCAAGCTTTTGGCGGTGATGTGGGTCCTTTTAGGGTCAGTGGGGGCAGCTCGTCGGCTGTATTCATTTATCCTCATTCCAGCGGCCGCGGCGGCCGCTACAAACCAGCCCACCGTAAAGTACTCCACGCCAAGTGCACCACACCCCAGCGCGAGCCACAGCATTAACCGACAGAACAAAAGGGAGCTGAAATGTCGGCGATGGCTCTTTTGGGTGTGTTTGTTGTCATTTGGGAAAAAAATGGGTGTCCTTTTTTTCATATAGGGTTGAGGGCGTTCGTTTAGGGGGAAGACGGTTATTTGGGAATCCCCATGCTTTCTGTTCTCGAAGGAGACCAGGATTCCTCGTCTCCTCTTAAAAGAGCAGTAGTAGAAGGGCTTGGTGGGTCGAGAATTTTCATTCTTCGCGAAAGTATAGCTCTCCCCGACGAGGACTGAGTAGGGAAAGGGGGCTTGTATAGAGCAAGGAGGAGCGGCAGCGCGCCACAGCACGCAGCGGAGGGAGAGACAGGATGAAGCGCGACTCACTGGTGCGTGATGGCGGACGGCACGAGCATCGAAGGCTGCCGGCCAAGACGAGACCGCCGAGGAGAGAGGGAAAGCACCGAAAGAACAAACTGCACAATTTTTCCTTTGCTTTTTAAAATCTTCGGTAAGAACGCCGGTTGAGACGGAAACGATTAGAATAATAGGGGGTGTAATTCAGGTGCGCGCGTCGCCGCCACACAGCTCAACAGCAGCAACAACAAAACTCAGGAGTGCGGCTTTTTGAGGACTCAGGCAGGCGGATTCGTCAACCTGAACAACAGGGGATGAGTTCTTCTTTTTGTGTATTGAGAGCTCAGAGGCACCGTGCACCCCGACTCGCGCTCAAAAGTTGCTTCCGTTCCAGCCAACGTTCTGCACGGAGGAGTACATGATGAACATGCGGTCCGCCTTAATGCCGCACTCTTTCTCAACAGCCGCGGTAATCACCGGCGTCATCTTCGCTGGCGCACCAGAGGGATAGTCACCCAGCACCTCGACTTTGATGTTCGCGCAGGGTTCCGTGGTGTGCTGAAACGACATGGGCGTTTCATCGTTGAAAGACGTCATCACGAGCTCTTCAGGCTTCGCAAGGAACTCGGCGCAAATAGACCGGAAGACCTTGGAGAGATTCTCGCGCTTCGCGTCGTCCAGCTTCGTGGTGACGGTGGTGTGAAAGTACGGCATTTTTTTCTTTTTTTTTGGGTGTTGTGTTGGATGTGCTTGTAAATTTCTCCGAGAAGAGGCGATGTCTTGACGGTTGAGGCTTGCCGTGTCGTGGAGTCGTAAAGAAAGAAAAAAAAAAAGAGACGCATGGGAGGCGAAAAGAACAGGTGTTTCTCCAAGAGAATGCAGAGAGAGTGTGTGTGCGGAAGCGGCTGCTTCGTGTGCGTCGCACCCCGTGCGATACAGCCTGCTTATCGCAGCACGCAGCGGAGGAGAGGGAGGGAGGGACAAGCGGAAGCCTGGCTCACTTGCGGGTGATGACGAGCAGCATGAGCGTCAAAGGCTACCGGCCAACACGGCACCGCCGTGCAAGGAAAGAGGGAGAGGAAAAAAAAGAGCTTTATTGCAGTCTTCGGCGTCTTCGTTTTGCACTCGTTTTATTCAATTTTCATGTAAGGCGAAGCGTCGTATCCTGTCCCCTTGTCGCACCCTTGCTGGTCAGCTGGAGTCGTGCGGTTGTGCTCTCGATCATTTCGCGCGGTAGACTTGACCGGCGCACCCAGGCCGATATCTTCTCCCTCCGATGAGGCGAGTGGATTTTGGCACTGGCCTGAAGGAGAAGCGGGTGCGCGACTGCCGGCGCCACCATTAGCCGATGGATGGACGGTGCGCTGAAGAGGACGACCATGCTCATCTCGTCGAAGCGCCTCGCCGATGCTGCCGCGTGGGTCATCAGCTTCGTCAGCAGCGCTGTGTCGTTGTGGCCGAGTGCTTGGAACGCCCGGATTGCACAGGCGGTGTCGCCCGGCACGAGGAAGCGACACAGTACGTCCACTCGGTTGCCGATCTGCTGGAGCACCGCTGGATTCCGCAAGGAGAGCTTCTCCATGCCCACCAGGATCTGCACCAGTGGCGCGGCCTCCATCGCCATCCACTGCTCCGCCGTGATGCTGGCAATGAAGCGCTTCGTGGAGGCAAAGTACTTGAAGCGCACCGCAGCAAGGCTCTGCAGGATGCCGGCGATTGTGGGCGCGGACAAGTAGGCCAGCTGCCCAGAGTCGATGACGGCGTCGAGGCACTGCTTCAGCAGCTTGTCCTCCTTCAACACCTTCTCCTCAAAGACCCCAAAGAAGTATTTGTGGTCGTCGGGGCGGGTGTGGGGCAGCAGCACAAGGTAGCGCTCCGCCAGCGCCGTCAGCGCCGCGGTGTCGTCGGCGCGGGTGCGCACCATCTCCTCGATGATGTCCCAGCTCTCTTGCTGCTGCTGCGTGAGAGGGTCGAGCGTGCTAGAGGGGTCGTGCAGGTTCATCCACTGCGAGGGTGTGAGGGACGCTTCCCCCTTTGCGCCGCTCTGCTCAACCGCCAGCAGGTACTCGTGCACCTCGGGAAACCGCTTCAGTAGGTCGTCCCCAAGAGCGACCCGCACGGCCGCAGCCGCGTCGGCGCTCGCCGTCTCAGCCGGTACAGCATCCCGCTTCATCTCGACGTAGGCGGCAACATCGGCGAAGAACGCGGTGTCGCGGCAGCCCAGCTTGTACAAGTGTTCTGTGGCGGACATGACGCAGCGCAGCGACGCCCCTTCCGACATGTGCTTGCGCGCCTTCTCGGTGCAGAGCTGCAGAAACAACGACAGCTGCTCCTCCTCCTCCTCCTTTGCGTTCTCTCCATCTCCTGCATTTCGCCCGTGGGCGGCGAGGTCCAGGCAGCGCAGCGCCGTGCACAGCTGTGCTGGTGGGATGTCAGCGGCTGTCTTGGCGAACTGATCGCGCAGGTACACTAGCGTGGCAGCATCGCACAGCTGCTGCGGGTTGCCCACGGCAAGAAGAAAGCGAAAAACCTGGAGGGCGGGAAGCGGCATGCATCGACTCGACGCCTCACGCAGCATGGCTGCGCCGAGGAGCTTGCACTTTTCCGTCGGTCCCTCCAGGAGCTGGGCCATGAGTCCAAAGGGTGGGGCTTCCGCGGAGAGGAGGTCCTCCTGCAGCGGATCTGCGATCTGCACACACGCGTCCACCACCTCCAGAACCTCTGGAGGCCACTTCAGCTCTGGGTAGACGGTCGGCACGGCGGCCAGCTCCAGCACATGCGACACAAATGACTGTACAGCCTCCACGTTTGTAGATCCGCACAGCCCACCGTTTTCCGCCGGAACCCGCAACATCAAGTCCCTCGCTTGCAACGCAATGTACCCAGCAAAGTCTGTCAATTCTTGCCGAAGCGCGTGCCGGGGTGCCTGGGGCAGATGCACCAGTGCAGAGCACACCGACTCCACCGAGGCCACATCCAACTCTTCGCTCGCGATACGCTCCATCAGCCAGGTCAGCGCATCCGCGCTGATGTGCTCCGCCTTGTGCCGCGCAATGAAGCAGAAGAGCTGCACTGCCGTGAAGGCGTCGCCCTTCTCGGCGCACCGGTCGGCCTCCTCCTGAAACACCACCACGAGGTGGGCATTGAGGTGCGCGGTGCGGTTCAGCTGTCCACAGATAAGGCCGATCGCACCGGGGGTGAGCACCTCCGCGACGGCCACGCAGCGCTCAGCTGCCGCGTCGAGCAGCTTCGCCGGGTGCGCGACAACTTCCGGCAGCGACGACACAAGAGACACAATCACAGGAAGGTCGGCAGGTGCGGCCGCCGGGAGAGCGGCGCGCACGTAGGCGACCACCGCACTGATGAAGGCGTTGTCGAGAGCACCGTGGCGGCGCACGTGAGCGGCGACGATTCGCAGGTCTGACGGTGCCCATGCACCGGCCGCGAACGCGTTTATCGCAGTGGACGCGACGGTGGTCTGCAGCGCCGCTGAGGTGCCCGCCGGCATTGCGCGTACTACAAGGGCGAGACGCCTACCGTGTAGCGCCACGGCGGGGTTCACCTCCGTCTCGCTCAGCGCTGCCTGCAGGATGGCCGGGTCGTGGTGCGCAAACTTGCGGAGGGGCAGCAAGGCCGCGCGTGTTTCCTGCGCGTTGAGGTAGGGAGCGAGCTGCAGAAGCGCGGCCGACGTCAATGCCACATCTTCGGCAGCCGTGAAAATCGGCTTGCGTGTGCGTGCGATCAGCGCGAGAAGAATATGTCGTTCCATGCCGCAACAACTTTACAGTCGCGTGTTTTTTGTTTTGTTTCAGTTGTGGAGAGAGAATGTGAGGGGAGGTGGTGGCGGGGAGGAGAGCAGCAGTGATCAAAAAAGAAAAGGAAAAAGGAAAGAAGACAGGAAGGGCGGACGACGAAAGAGAAGGCGAGGTGGCACTGAAGAAGAGAGAGAAGCGAGAGGCAACGGACCGACCTCGCTGAGGTGTGACCGGACGGGAGACAGGCTTTTCGCCTGCAGTGGATTCCAACCTTTACTCCGAAGGACGCTTACAAAAAGGGAGAGCACACACAAAAAAGTTGAAAAAGAACAACGTAGATCCTTTCAACAATTTTTCTTTCTCGCCACTTTCCTGTTCCTGGCGCGAGAGTGCCTGCTCAGGCGGGGAGAGAACCACGTCCCAGCCTTTGACGCGGCTGTGTGTCGTACGGGCGTAAGAGGCACATGGTAGTGGGAGAAGTCTAAGAGTTCGGCGTCAAGTTTACTCACTGGCGTTCAGCTCCGAAAAACAATACACCCCGAGAGGAGCAATAAAGGAACGACGAAAGGCGAGAAAAGCAAAAAAAAAGGTTACTGTACATCAACGGCTACAAGCAGCTATAAAAAAAAACAAAGAAAAGAGCGTGTCTTCAAGGGAAAGGCCATCAGACGGCTAGGAGAACAGCAGCGAGGAGGGCCAAGAGCCGCTCTCTGCGTGCTGCGGAGTACCGCAAGTCACAGAGAACGCGTCTACTGCGGCAGCTGGTTCACGACACTCTGCACGGTGTTCGTCTTGCCCATCGCGGCCGCTTCTTTCAGGACTGCGTCACGTATCGCAGCGTTGCCGCGCGCGATGCCGATGCTGACCCGAGCAAGGTTCACCACGTCCGGGTTGCGCGCCTCACCTCCGACGCGGAAGGCGTGCTCGTAGTAGAACAGGGCGTGCTGGTGGTCGTGAATGAGCGAATACACCTCGCCCAGCAGCAGCAGGCAGAGGGAGGCGCCGCTTTTATCGCCGGCCAAGCTGCAGTGCTCCAGGCACTGCTCCAAGTGCGACTGTGCGGCGCGCATGTCGCCAATGCGCAGCGACACAAGACCCACATTGCCGAGGGCGATGGTCAGCAGCATGGAGTCCTGTGTCTCACGTGCGTTGAGCAGCGCGTCTTCGTAGGCCTGCTGCGCAAACTCAAGCTCACCGAGCGCAACGTAGCTGACACCCATGTTCGTCTCTGCCACGGCGCGAGAGTACGCGCCGCCCAGCGCCTCCTGCTTTTTGTGGTGGATGAGCGACACCTTGTACTCCCCTAAGCGGTAGTGGCAGACACCGAGGATGTTGTGGCAGAACGCGAGGCAACGTGCGTCTTGCATCTCTTCCGCAATGCCGAGCGCCTTCTGGAAGGAGCCAACGGCGCGCTCGAGATTGCCGAAGTTGTAGTAGAGGCAGCCCGAGACGCAAAACAGCTGCGCCGCTTTCAGCTGCTTCCCCGCGCGCAGGGAGGACTGCGCGCGCGCCTCCGCGTCCTTGGTGGCCTGGATTTCCGCCACCGTCGAGTCGCGCGACACGGGCGGGGCGTAGCGCCACGACACGGCGGTGCTGCCCGCGCCTTGGATGAGGGCTGCAATGCGCCGTGCCAGTGGAAGACGTGTTGGCGGCTCCTCGATCGCAGGGGCATGATACTCCTCCGGCGCCATGAAGCGCAGCGGCACGTCCAACGCACTCTCGCGTTCATGTATCGTACTCACGGAGAGCAGCAGAACATCATCGCAGTTCTCCTTCACCTTCTCGAACGGCAACGCCGGGATGCCCTGCGAGGGCGGCGGCTCTGCCCCGCTGGCGTACGTGGCCGTGACGACGCGCTTGTCGATGAAGCGGTCGATGCCGCGCAGCTCATCGCGCGAGAGGAGCGTTGTGTTGTTGGAGGCCACCACAGCGTACTTCTGCTTCTTGGCAGACAGAAGGAACTTTCCGGAGCTCATCTTGGAGCACCTTTTTAGTTATCTCCTCTTGCAAATTGCGCACGTGTTGCTGTGTCAGTAGCGCGAGGCACGCCGGGAGAGGATCTAGAATCTGCCGCAGCAGGGAGAAGGGTAAAGAAATAATAAACGAGGTGACGGTGCGAAAATTCTGTGGCCCTTTCTTTTTTTCCGCGTTCGTTCGGACGCTGATGCGTTCTCGTTGTGCAAAGGGCGTCGCTTCGAGGACGTGGTGTGGTATGTGTGTGTGTGTGTGTGTTTAACACACGGTCAGGCGTGGCTGCTTAAACGACAGGCTGTTCAAGAATGGCGCACACGGCAAAGTATGAGGTACATCCACCCAAACAGAGGCGGAGGAAGAGATGCGAAGGCGTGACAGGATGAGGACGAGGGAAGAAGACGGTGATTCTATTGCGGAGGGGAGGGTACAATTACTGTTGAGGTCCATATGGAAGATAGACCTTTTTGTTCCTAAAAGAGTGATCAAGAAAAAAAGGACAGCGTTCTGTGCCTGCAATTCCCACTGTTCTTATCGATGCCCTCTTAGCGAGCGGAAAGAACAATACCCCGTTTTCAGAGGCAGGTGTTGTCCGAAGCGACACCACTCCTGCCCGGTTGCGGGGGAAAAAGCACATCGGCGAAGGCCGCTCGCACCTTCTTTTCACTTTGCAAGTCCATCGACCCAGAGAACAAATTTCAAGACGCGTGTCTTAATGACACTGTCAAAGGTGTTGTTCCGTCTACCCTCACGTCTACGCCATGCAGTATGATCGTGCTTTACATTGCTTGTGCGTCAAGAAATAAAGAAGAGAAGAGAGAACAAGAAAATACTTCGTCTCCGAAGTGGTCTCCTGCAGCCAGAAGAGAAGAGGGGACGTGCAGGCAAGCTATCATGCGTGGGACACACACCATGTGCACCCGACGCCACAGAAACAACAAACACAGGAACAACAAAGCGAAGAGAGAAAGAAGACTGAGTTGCTCGCGTAATCTATCGCAGCTGAACCGCCATATGTGACGTGAGCGGCTGCAAGGAAGCGATGAGAGTAACTTGCCAGGAATAGTTGAAGTACAACGCGCACGTTCTTCCACGTAAACTTACGAAAGAACATATACACCAACAAAAAACACAACAGCTTTCCGCCGCTTTCCATCAAAAAGAGAAGAGAAAGTGGAAAGAGCACCTTAGGCAGCGTTTATGTTCGCTTGCTTGATAAGAAAAGAAAAGAAATGTTCTCAGCCTGTGAACAAGGAAAAAAAAGGGCGGAAGGCTTCAAGGTGACGGTGGTACAACACCGTTTCCTCTCTCCACTTTCCTCCTCCCAGCAACAACAAAGCACAAACCATGACACGGCTTCTACAAAGCAAGCAAAAAGAAAAAACCCGTTCGATGTAGAAGGGCTACCGTAAGATACAGACAGAACAGAGCCACACACACAAAGCATACATGATTGCACGACGTAGAGGAAAACGTAGAAAAAAAAACCAAAGGAGAAGAGGAGGGCACCACGCCTATCCTCCACCATCTTTTTGTGTCGTCTTGACTATTCTCAGAAGAACAGTACCACAAACAGAACCACCATGGAGTATCGTGGATGCACAGCGCACCTGCAACGAAGGTGCCATACAGCTGCGCCTTTCGGTATTGGCATCGACGACAGGATGAAGCAAGCAAGCAGCAGCAGGCAGAGAGGAAAATAATAATAATCATAACACCGCACACGGTGCAACAATCAAAGCACACCCACACGCAATGACCAAAAGGTCAAGTGCCGCTACGTCTGGTGGCACGGATGCGCATCACATCTACAAAGAGGCAAGGTAAAAAACGCACACAAAGAAAGTAGAAACATGGCGAGTGGACATCTCGTACAAGGCTGTCTCACAGAGAAAAGCCACCGCAAGCAAAAGTACACACGCCTCTTTTCTTTTTTTCCAGCGAGAAAAGAGAGACGAAGAAAAGCAGAAACAGACCAAACGAAAAAAGACAGCTTCCGGAGCGCACCGGGCTGTTCTACATCAGCTCCGAGTCGCCCTTCACCGCCGTGTCTTCTTCACAGCGGAGGAGCTCGTCCTTCATTACCTTGCGCAGGTTAAGGAACCACTTGTGGAACTCCGTTGTCTTACCGCCAATACGGTAGGCGATTACCTTCGTGTACCCCGCCGCGGCGGGCAGGAGGCGGACACCAACCTCCAGCACCTTCTTCTGATCTTCCGAGTAGGTGCCGTAGAGGAAGCCGTTCACGTCGCCCTCCTCGAAGGTAGTCGCCAGCGATTCCTGCTTGCTGAGCAGCAGAGCCTTGATCACCTCACGCTGGCCGGAGACGGTGTAGCCCGTGTTGAGCGTCGTGCGGAAGGCGGCGTGCTCGGTGGCCTCGAAGAAGGCGTTGAGGCGCCGAAGGCGGATGGCTAGTGGGTGGTTCTTAAAGAAGTCGTACTTGAGGCACAGGCTAACGAACATCTCAAACGTGAGGGCTTGCAGGCCCTTGTTCTCCGTGTCCATGGTGCGGAACACCGACTCCACGTCCTTGTCAGTAAGGCCGAGGTCGAGGCTCTTGAGGTTGTGCTTTGTGATGGTGCCCGAGTGCTCTGTGTCGATGGAGTCGAAGGCCTCACGAACGACTTCCAGGAACTCCTTCTCCAAGTCGTAGTGGAAGAGGTGGGCCATCTTCGCGATGTCGTACTTTTTACCCAGCGCGTTCTGGTGCTTTGTCCAGCCAATCACGAAGTCCTCCTCCGTGATGCGGCCCTCCGCGTCGAGCTGGAAGTTTGCCATGAAGTCCTTCACCTCCGCCTCGGAGACCTCAGCGTCGCCGTTGAGCTTGATAAGGGCATCGCGCACCTCCTCCTTGTTGAGGAAGCCGTCGCCGGTGATGTTGCAGCTCTGGAAGGCTTGGTGCAGCTCGTCCGCCTTCTGCGTCGTCGGCGTCAGCGCCGTCGTGTTGGAGAAGCTAGAGCTGCTCGCCTGGGGCGTGATGGCGCGCTGGATGAACTCGCCCCCGCTCGGGCTCATCGGCGTCGGCTCCACCTTGTCCTTCGGGAAGAGGGCGGGGTCGAGGTTGACGCGAAACCACGGGTGCTGGATGATGTCCGTCGTCTTGTACCGCTCCGTTGGCGAGCGTTCGAGCAGGTGGAGAATCAGGTCCGCCGCCCCTTCAGGCAGGTAGCGGCTTTTCTTGTTGTACTGGCAGCTGAGGATGCGCTTCCGCGTCAGCCCGTCGGAGCGGTCGGTGAAGGGCAGGTACCCGCAGAGCATGAAGAAGAGAATGCAGCCGCAGCTCCACATATCGCAGGCGCTGCCCTCGTAGCCCCGCTCCTTCAGCACCTCAGGAGCCTGGTAGTCGATGCTGCCGGCAAGGGAGGTGAAAAGAACCTCGTGGTCGTTGAAGCGGCCCTCCTTGGTGTAGCGGGAGAGGCCGAAGTCGCACACCTTCAGCACGTTGTTTTCGCCCAAGAGCAGGTTCTCTGCCTTGAGGTCGCGATGGACAATGTTCATCTGGTGGCAGTAGTGCACCGCACTGATGAGCTGCTGGAAGTAGTTGCGTGCCGTCTCCTCATCGAAGCGTTGCGAATCCACAATCTTGTCGAACAGTTCGCCGTTCGGGGCGAGTTCCATCACGAGGTTGTACGCCTTCGACGTCTCGATCGCCTCTAAGAGGCGGACCACGTGGGGGTTCTTGATCTTGCGCATCATGTCAATCTCGCGCTCCACATACGACTGAATCCCGCTGCTCCGCACCAGCTCCTTGTCAATCATCTTCACGGCCACATTCACCGCCTTTTTGACATCGTACGCGTAGTACACCTTGCCAAAACCACCGGTGCCTAGTACATGGCCCAGCTCGATGTGGCCACCAATCAGCTTCTTGGGAGCTTCGGCAGCCGGCATCGTTGACTACTACTAATAACAATAATACAAATGCAGAGGCTTCTGATTAATCCTTCGGTTCCTCCTTGGAATTCGTGGCACGCGACCTGAGAGGTCGGAGGGAGAGAGGGGTACGAGGTAAAAAGACAGCTTTCTAAGTAAATGGGGAGGAGTAAGAAAATCGAAAGAGAAAGAAAGAGAAAGAGGGCTCACAACGTCAGACTGTTCCGCAACACTCCACGCAACGACATAAAAAAAAATAATACCCTATTAATACGTTCCTTCTTTAGTACAGGTGGAGAAGGGGGACGCACCGGCAACGCAAGCTACAGAGGGGAGAAGTATTAGGAACGACAGCAAACAACAAAGCAGGCAAGTCACGAACTCACACCCATGTATCGACTCAGAAGGAGATTGCTTGCGAAGAAGAGATGATAAAGGAGGCGTACGTGGGGGTAAAGCGTGTATGTGTGTGAGTGTGTGTATGAGTATGTGTGTCCTTTCTTGATAGCTGATAGTTATTTTGTGATAGTGTGTGAAAGAGGTGACGCAGAGAAGTAAAAGCGTTGTTTGAAGGTCACTGAGAAAAAAAAATAGCAAGTTTCGTGTTTCGATCGGGTGAGACCGTTGCGGGTGCAGCGGGCGTACGTGAGAAAACAGAAAAACAACAACAACAACCACCGCAAGGTCAGAGCTTTACGGCTTCTATTCTCTTTCTCTTTTGTTGAAAATAAAGTACAGCTTGAGAGGAAGGCAGATAACGTTCTTACTTGATGAGGAGAGAGAGAGAGAGAGAGATTGGTTTTGTTCGCTTCACTGCGTTCACGGCACAGAAGCGGCTCAGGACAGGGAGGAGGCAGAAGGGAGAAGAAGACAACGGTGTGGGATGGAGGCCATTAAAGACATGGGAGACACATACACGCATAATTCAAGAATCAACAGCAGTTTCGTCTGTCATCGGGCGAAGTTACAATGAGAGGGTATCGTGACCTGCAATGCAATTATTCGCATCAGTTATTGCCGTCTTCCTCGACGCAGCGGTGACGATGCAAGAGGATGAAACGAAAGCACTAGAGCTCCTCTCCAACCCGAAGCAGCCTCACCGCGCTGCGGGGCACCCGTTCGACGTCAATGGAAGGCCATCTCCTCCAGCACGTCAAAGACGGGAGGCTCGCGCGTTGTCCGCCACAACAATCATTGCGACGTTCTACTGTGACGAGCGAATCAACCAGTGAATGGAAAAGAATGGAAGAGGGCTGTGCATATCTTTTTTTGGTACTTGAGTAATGTGTAAAAGAAAAATAATGTTAATAATGAAGGAGCATTTTCAAACAAGTACCTGTGTATTGGCACAACACGTGCTAGAGGGCGGCTTGACTCCGCCCGTTTTAGCGTAAAGCACGTACCATCCGGTCAGGAGCACAAACAGGTAAGTACTAGTTTAGCAGCGCGCATGGTGGACGAAGATAGCAAAGCGAAGAACAACAACGCCACCACAGAAAAGAGAAAACTACAGCTTTTCCACACCCACACACGCAGCTTGTAGCACAACCACCGCCCGGACTCAGACTTCGACGCGGCGGCGGCTCTTCTCTGGCATTCCAGACACATCATCCGCCGGCTTCTCCCACTCACGCTGGACGGACTTCATGAGCGTGTCCAGCCGTCGCTCGAAGAAGTTTTCCGGGCGAGAGTGGTACCACACGTTGAACTTGTGCTGCGGCTTGCTGCACAGCAGCTCGCTTGTGCCGTCCTGCTTGAAGCCGGCATCGTAGGCAACAAGAAAAAGCTCGCGGTCAAGGACGGCGTTGCCGCGGGCCTTGAAGACGAGCTCCTTCTCTGGGTCTTCGCAAGATTCCACCTTCCACTTCGCCGCCTTCAGCACGTTCTCCTTCGCATCGCGCCGTGCCTTGGCTTTGCGAATGCGATCCTCGACGCGTGCGAAGTGCTTAATGCACTGCTCCCCTCGCTCGAGCAGGGCAACGACGTAGTCGCGCACCTCCCCAACAGTCTTGGTGTCCCCGACCACCCCCGCAATGGCCACGTAGTCCGTCAGGTCCATCGTGCCACTCGTGAGGGCCGAGACGACGGCGCGGTACTCCTGGAAGCTCCAGCTTGGAAAGCCCTCACTCAGCAGCTTCTCTCGCTCCTCTTGCTCCACCTCGGTCAACACCTCATCCTCGTCCTCGGCCTCGGCCGCCGCCGCGCCGTCCTCTTTCTTGCTGGACTTCTCCTCATACTTGCGCTTCCAGTTCCGCACCATGAGGGCGACTTCCGTGTTGTGCAGCTCCGTCAGGCGCTTCGTGTTGTACAGCTGGTGGGGGTGGAACCGCGGTGCCTTGGGCAGCTTCAGCGGCGGCGCTTTGCTGGCCTTCTTCTGCATCGACTCCACGTCCGCCTCGGAGAAGAACTGCACGGGCTCCCGCACGCGGTGCCCACGCCCGAGCTTCTCGCCGCCGCCCAGGCACTGCGCAATCATGTCGTTCGTCACCACTGTCTGCGACTCGCGACTCGCGTAGCTGGACTCGTAGGGCAGCTTCGCTTTGGCCTCTATTGCGCCGCTTGTGGAGCGGAAGTACACCAGTGCCTCCTTTGTGTTTGGGTGCAGGACGGCTTTGATCACCTCACCGTACTGAGAGCACTGCACCTGCAGCTCCGCCTGGCCCACCGGGGCCGTCAGCTTTACGTGCAAGATGCGCGTTTCCACGCCCGTCTTGTAGCTCACGCCCTCGAAGTCGTACAGGTTGGCCTCTTCCGCACCGAGCTGGAAGCTGGCCAGCGACATCTGCACCTGCTGCTTCGCCTCGCTTGTGAGCTGATTGGCGATGGCCTCGCCGTCGTCGAGCAGGCGGTCGATGTCGGCCTCCGTCACGTCCTCGTGGCGGGTCTTGAAGATCTCCTCGGCGCCGAACTTGATCATGGAGAGCAGCTCCTCCTTGGAGGCCTGATTGTTCGTCTTGGACTGCACTCGACCCTGCTGCACCACCATCGCATCCAGGTAGAGCTTCTTCAGCGCACGGCGATAGATCTTCTCCTCTACCGTGCCGTCCGTGACGAAGCGGTACACGCGAACGCTGCGCCGCTGCCCGATGCGATGGGCACGGTCCTGCGCCTGCAAGTCCATCTGCGGGTTCCAGTCGGAGTCGTAGAGAATGACGTGGTTCGCGGCCTGCAGGTTGATGCCCAGCCCACCGGCTCGTGTGGAGAGAAGGAAAATGAAGTAGTCGCTGCTGGGGGAGTTGAAGGCGGCCATCTGCGAGTCGCGGTCGTAGCCGCTCGTGTTGCCGTCGATACGGCAGTACCGATACCCACGCATGTTGCAGTAGTCTTCCAAAATGTTCAACATCGTCGTGAACAAGGAGAAGATGAGCACCTTGTGCTTCCCCTCCACGTCCGATCGAAGACGATGCAGCAGCTTGTCCAGGATGATCATCTTGCCGCTCGTCCGCACGAGCTTCTCGTCCGTCACAAAAGGCGGCCCTTCTTCGCCCCCGTCCATCAGATAGGGGTGGTTCACCACTTTGCGTAGCTGCATGATGACGTTTGACAGCGCAGCGGTGCTGCCGCTCGCCTTGTTCAGCACCGTCGCGTCCTTGGTGAGGACGTTCATGTACCACTCCCGCTGCTTCTTGGAGAGCTGGCTCGCGACATAGATCTCCTTCTTTGGTGGAATGCCAGTGCTGACGTCTGCCTTGAGCCGACGCAGCATCAGTGGCGCGAGAATCTTGTGCAGGTTCGACATAACGCTGGCGTCTTGGCGGCCCGAGGTGGTGTCGAACCACGTGTCGAACGACTCGGAGTCGTTGAAGAGCCGCGGCGCCAGGAAGTGGAGGAGCGCCCACAGCTCCCGCAGGTTGTTCTGCAGCGGGGTGCCGGTGATGATGAGACGATGGGCGGTCTGCAGCGAGTCGAGCGCCGTGTGCGCGCGTCCCTCCTCATTCTTTAGCTTGTGCGCCTCGTCGACGACAAGGTACTGCCAGGCAATACGCTTGAAGGTGTTGATTTCATCCAGGACCATCTCAAAGGTTGTTACCACGATGTCGTACCGGATGCGGTCGACAGGGTGCAGGTGAGCCTTCACGATGCTGGGCCGTAGGTCGGACGCGGCGTGGAACTTGTAGACGGAGAGCGAGGGACACCACTGCTTGATCTCGCGGTACCAGTTGCCCATGACGGACTTGGGGCACACAACGAGGTGCGGCCCGGGCATACCAACGGTGAACTTCAGATAGGCCAGCGTTGCGATTGTCTGGAACGTCTTGCCCAGTCCCATTTCATCCGCCAAGATGCCGTTGACGCCGCTCGCGAAGAGGCCCAGGAGCCAGTTGACGCCCTCGACCTGGTAGGGCCGCAGCTTCCCTCGGATGTACGACGGCGTCTCGGTGAGGTGCATCATATCGAAGCCCGTCGAGTCGTCCTCATCGCGGCTGCCGGCGTGGCGGTAGAGCCGGCTGCGCTTGTCACCTGGCGCGGTCTCGCCTTTCCACTCCCGCACCCCGGTGTAGAACTCCGTCTCCCGCAGGAGGCGATCAAAGGCCGAGAGCTGCTGATGCTCCTCCGAAGAGCGCAGGGTGCGAATGATCACCTCGCGCTCCTTGTAAATGGCACGGACAGTTTCTCGGTGCGCCGCCGCGACCGCGGCTCCCTTGACGGCGTCGTAGCTCGGCTGCACGTAGCCCTCGTAGACCTCCACAACCGCCTTGGCATTCGGGTCCGTCCCGCTGCGGATGCTGCCAAGGAGGAGCTGCTCATACACCTCGTCCGCCGCCAGATCATTCATGTCCCGCTCAAAGGCAGGGGTGCTGTGCAGGTCCTGCCGTCTGCGGATTGCACGCGTCATGGCTGTCATCGTGCGTTCTCAACGGGTGTTGTTGTACCACTCCAGTGCGAGTTGATGGTAATTTTTCTAAGTCGAAAAACTCTCTCTTTTCCGCAGATGTTTCTATGGCGGCTTGTGTGTTTGTGCGTGCGTGTGTGAATTCTTAAGTTTAGTAAGGCGGTGGGGTTGCAATGCGCGTTGCGTTGCGTTCCCTAAAACCACAAATCTGCCGAGGAAAAAAAAAGAAGCTAACTTCGACTTTCCGCGTCGTGCTGAAGTGCTCGCTTGACTTCTATGCGTCAAAAGATATGGAAAAAGGTTCCTCTGAGGTGCAACGTCGAGTAGCTGTTGCGCCGCGCCGAAGAAAAGAAAAAGAAAAGAAGTAGCAACGAAAGATTTTTTCCCCTTTATGAAAAAAACGGGTTCGGAAAGCTCTATAAGGGGTTAGTTCAGTGCACTCTTTTTTTTCTCTTGTGGCACGTGGACTCGTCGACCCGTAAACTTGCACAAGCGACACACACACATACATATACCCATAGAAGCCACACCAACAGAGAAAAGAATAAAGGGAGGGAAAGCGGTTGGAGCATGAGAAACACAAATGACTATCTTCTCCGCTTCGCTGTGGCGTGGTGCAGCAGTGCAGCATAAAGCAACACTTTCCGTGCCAGAGCTGCTTCCCATGAAAGAAATTTAGAGTCATAGCAGCGCTGCGCACTCTCACACGCTTGACGTCTCCCCACTTGACAAGTACACACAGGGACCACCCCGTCGCACTCGCGTTCGCACGGGAAGTGAAGTGCGATCTGCTTCTCAGCTTTGCATACCAGAACAAGCATCAGTGCTGGTCAACTTTTAAATTTTGGGGAAAAAAAAGTTTATTGTGCGGCTTATGTGGGTGCATGAAACGGAGTCAAGAGGCAAGCAAAATAATACTAAAGTAAGGTCGCAACTGCTGCGTATGTCTCTCCTTTTCACCGTTCTATAATTTGTCTATGGCGCTGCCAGGTGAAAAAAAAAGAAAAAAAAAGAAGAAGCTGACAGGTGATTTCTATCCGTGTGGAAAGCAGCGAAGTTTACACACTGACACACGATTGGTGTTTGATGCGGGAAGGAGTACGATGGGCTTCATAACGTCTCTTTTTTTCTTTTCTTCCAATCTCCCTTCCCCGTTTAGGTGATAATAAGAGGAGAGTGGTAAGCTATCGTTGCGGGCCTGTCCAGAAATACTGGAATACCGCAGCCGCTCCCCGAAAAACAATAGCTCTTTCAATGTCCGACGAAGAAAACAAGAGAATAAAGCAGAGGAGGAAGACTCGTAAACGTACTCGAGGCACGGAGGTGCGCAGCAGCTTACCAGTCGTCGACAACACCAAAACGATCCAGGAGAACCTGCTGCTCACGCAGGTCTTTCTGGACCTTCTTGCGCATGTAGAACACCGGGCAGTCGCGGCTGGAGCAGATCACTTCCTGATTCAAGGATCCCTGGCACTGCTGGCACTGCGTCCACACCTGCGAGTAGATCGCCTCGTAGTGGTTGCGCTTCGCGATGATCTTGCCATACACCTCCGGTGCCTTGTCCTTGCAGTTGTCGCAGAGCGCACCCTCCTTGATGACGGAGCGGCACGAGATGCACTGCAGCTGAATTTTCACAAACTTCATTAGCCCACCCGCGTTCTTGCTGGGAGCTGAGATGGCGATGTGCCTCGTGTGGTCACCCTTGATGAGAACACTCGGGTCCTCCAGCACACCCTCAAACACGCGCAGGATCGGCGGCGCCAGCTGGTGCTCCAGGTAGTACTGCGTGTCGATCGGGATGTTGTTGTCGAGAACGTAGATCGGGTCCTCACTGCGCTCGTACGCCTTGGCGCCCTTCGCGGCTTTGATGATGACGTATGCCACGCGGTCTCCGATCGTGGGTGCCGAGGCCGGGTCACGCTGCCGCATACGCTCGACGAGGGCGATGTGCGCCTGCGCTCCTGCGTACTCGTCCTCTGCCTTGGAGAAGGCCTTGGTGATGACCAGGTTGGAGATGTCCAGTCGGTTCAGAAGCAGGTCGCTGATCGTCCCCTTCACGAAGTCCACCGCGCTCTCGACGGAGCGGTGGATGAGGATGCGGTTCAGCACACCGGAGATCATGCGGGCCACAAGCGGGCAGTTGTCGCGACGCACCGTCTCGATACCCTTCGCGTCCAGCTTGTCGAACTTCTCCGTGTTGGTCCACAGCAGCCCCGCGTAGCGCTTCTTGTTCATGAGCAGGTACGGGAAGTACACCTTCTCGAACTCGAGCTTGATGGGCTTCAGGAAGTGGCTCGACACCCGCGCGGCGGCTTCCTCGCCGAAGTCCATGGAGGCCTGCAGCCGCTCCTTGTCACTTGCCGCCTCGTCGGTGATGCAGCGCACCATAACGGAGTCCGTGTCGCCGTACAGCACACGGGCCCCGGGGTAGAGCTCCTCCACCAGGTTCTTCGTCGTCTCGATCATTTGCCGACCGTACGCCGTCACGGAGGCGCTGATTTCGAGGCAAGGCAGTTTTCCCACCTGTGCCCCAGTGAAGCCGTAGACGGAGTTCGCGCTGACCTTCAAGGCAAGCTGACGACCGTTCAGCACCTTGTACTCCAGCGAGTGCATGGGCACGTCCTTCATCATTGCACGGGCGTGCTTGCGCGCCACCAGCAAGTCCTGCAGCACCTCCGGCAGGATGCCTGGCGAGACGTCCTTCTTCACGAAGTAGTCGTTCGTGGGCGAGCGGACGAGGGCGTCCTCGGGGTACAGCTTCACATCAGACGGCCGGACAAGGGTGGAGTAGCACAGGTTGTGGGCAATGATGATGGACGGGTAAAGCGAGGCAAAGTCCAGCGTCGCGACGGGACAGTTGTAAAAGCCCTTGATGGGGTCGATGACGGTGGCGCCTTCGTAGCCGCGGTCGTTGCCGCCGCTGTACTCCACGGTGGGCACCACCAGCTGCTTCTTCTGCGCCTTGCGCAGCAGCATCGAGAACACCTTGATCTGCTGACCGCGCTCCAACAGCCAACCAACCGGCACACCAGTGACGCGTGCCATCTCGACGTTGTTCACGATGCACATGAGCCGGTCCAGCAGCTTCACGGGGAGGTAGGCGTCCTTCAGACAGTACACGGCAAGACGGCGGCGTGTCTCCTCATCGCCCTGCTGCAGGTCGGCGATGATGGAGTGGTGCACGTCCTCCTTCTGCTCTCCAAGGAAGTTCTGCGAGACGGAGTTGAGGGAGTAGGAGCGCAGCTTGTAGTCGCGCTGGATCACCACCATTGCATCCATGATGATGCGGCCCTCCATGGCGACCTCCACGTACTCGCGGTTGCCCATCTGCTTTGACTGGAACTGCTTGCTGCGCGCCACAGTCCGCTCATGCACCTGGCGGCCCCAGTAGTGGAAGGCATCGCTCACCTTCAGCGTAATTGCGCGGTTGAGGAGATAAGGGAAGTCGAAGTTGCTGATGTTGTAGCCGGTGAGGATGTCTGGATCGACCGCCTTGGTGAACATTGCCCACGCCAGCAGCATCTCGGCCTCCGTGTCGTACGAGAGCACCTGCGCGCCTGCGATGGGAGCGCAGCTCTTCAGAGTAAAGATGGTCTTTGTCAAGGGCTCCGACTCTTGCCCGTACTGCACGCAGTGGTTTGCGATCTGGATGACGGGGTCGTGCTCTGGCTCTGGAAACATGCCCTTGCGGCCCTGACACTCGATATCGATGGAGAGGATGCGGAACGGTGCGATGGAGAGGTAGTCGCCCAGCGGTTCGTGATTCTGCACGTCCTCGTGAGAGCAGGCGACTTCGATCTGACAGGCGGACGTCTTTACCGGGCACGCGAGGAACTTGCCGTACGGCAGTGATATCCAGTTACTACCGCCGATGTCGTTGTCGACGAGAAAGCGGAGGGGGAAGATCACGTTCGACTCGTAGGTGGGGAACGTGCGGATACCGTCCCACCCGCCTGGGCAGGAAATACCCCGGTCGGAGAGCAGACTCCGCAGCTTCGGAATGTGCTGCGGCAGCTGGACAACGATCTTGAGGTGTGGGACGAGCTGCACCCCTCTGAAGTGCATGAGACTCCGCCGGCGGTGAAGTTCGACGCGGACGACGGTGTCCTGCAGCCGGGTCTGATTGCTCAGCTGGTTGTTGAGCTCGCGCACCAAGGCTTGCGAGTGGACCGGCAGCCAGTTAGGCGGTGCTTCGATCCACAGGTAGGGCTCATAGTTGTAGCAGTGCACGAGAACGCTGAAGCCCTCGGCGGTGACGCCGTAGAGCCGTACAATAGGCACCTCAGCGTGTCGCACGCGTGAGACCGATTCGTGGGGATTTCCTTTTGTTTGGCAGCAGTCGAGTAGTTGGAAGCACATCTCCTTGTGCAGGTACGAGGACGGAACGGACGGGCGCGACAGCGCTGCCCACTGCGATTGTGCGACAGACGCCATTCTGTTTCTTTTTTTTTTGTCGTCTGCGCTTTTGGGAAAAAGGCAGTCTCGTGAGCTTACTGCAACGTTTGTGGGTTCGTGCAGCGATGTTATATGTGGGAGAAGACGACGAGTCTGCTGAGGAGGCTCTACAGTGCTTTAGTGCAGTGAGGATGAGAGGGAAGGCACGAATGGAGCAAACAAGGGATGGGAAGAGGTGGTATGAACGCGTGGTGAGAGCTACACCGCCATTGTTACCCCTGCACCTGCAGCAGCGTCGGCAACTGGCGTGCTCACGCCCATTGCGTGCTGCCTGTCTGCCGCGCGCTTGCACGAGACGAAGCAAGAGAGTGAAACAAGTGCCAACAACAACAACAAGAACAACAACAACAGATATAGACGCATTTAATTCATCATGTTTTTGTGGTGCATATCGCGCTTCCAATTTTTTTACTTTTCAGGGCAGCACCCACCAGCAGAAGAGATTGCCTCGTACGAAAGACAGCAGTACTATTATGTGTTCCTGCTCCACCGCGTTCACTCCCCCTCTTGTTTACTAGGCAAGCCCAGCACGGCAACGATCGCTTGCCAACTGTGAGAAAGAGAGAGAGAGAGAGGGAACGTAGAGGGTGAGTGGCAAGAAAGGAAGCGGTTGTGCAATGCAGCGCACAGCAGTGGAGTTGCAGAGCCGCCATGAGCGAAGCCGGAAAAGAAAAAATGCCTTTTCTAGATGCCAAAGAAATAGTTGTAGTGCAGCACAGCTAACCGACACGTCTTTCTCTTTAATCGATCCCTGGACGTGAATAACGTTTTGGACGTTGTGCCTTGTAGATCTGCTTGAGAGCCGTGCGTGCCGCCTCCTTGCTGACGTCGTTCTCCGGTACGGCGCTTTCCACCATAGACCAGATGCTTTCATCGACGCGGATGTGATGGGCAGCGAGGTGCCGACTCTGGAGGACGCGCAGTGCCAGACACCACGCACCAGTGCCTTTCACCGTCTTCTGCACCAGAAGAGGGAGAGTGTCCTTGTCGATTACCCGCTGGCGGATGCCAGCGGAGATGAGGTGTTCCACTCGCGCAGGATCACGCGTGGCCTGCAGCAGCTGCGCGCTGAGGAGGTCAATAAGACGAAACGGCACCTGACGCATGTTGCAGCTCAGCAGGCAATTCTTTCGTCGTTTCTGAACGTTTCAGACCTTTTCCCTCTGTGTTTGTACTACCAGTCAGAAAGTATGAGAGGGAGAAAGAGAGAGAGATGAAGGAGACAAAGATATTTTCAGCCTGTAGTCGTCTTATTGTACTGTTCTCCTTTCTGTTTGTTCGGGGACAAAGACGTACTCCGCCAAAACAAAAATACAAAAAAGCAGTTGGACTCCGTCCCCATCTGTCGTTTGCGAGAGAGAGAGAATGAGAGAGGCGTCGAGCAAGTTGTGCGGAGTCCCACTGCTTGTTGACCGGGTACGTTCCGCATCACAAGGGCCAAAATTGTGTGGTACCTGTCATGTCCTTAGTCACGCCTTGCGAAAAAGGTTCTGCTGCAGCAGCTCAGCTGCATCACGTAGAAACAGATAGCATGCTGTTTTTAAAGAAGAAAATAAAGACAACCGGAGAAAGCTCTTTTAGACCCACATCCTGTGAAAGGAGGAGGAAAATATTAATAAGAAGGCAACGCATCAGCACAGCTTAGAGGGAGGAGAAACACTTAAATCCGCCCATTAAACTCCACCAGCAACGGCTCAAACAAGAAGATAGACCAGCTATGAAAGTAAGAAGGAAAGAAATAAAAAAAAAATGTTGACGCTTTCGTGTCCGCGAGGGTACTGGCTCTCTCTAAACCTCTTCTGTGAGACAATGGCTTGAAATGGTTGCGCTCCCGGCTTTGCAATACGCAGTCCAAAAAAGAGCCAAAAAGAAGAGAAAGAGAGGAAGAGAACAAAAGCTGAATGAAAACAAGAAATACGTTGCTCAGCAGTGAAGACATTCCGCGTCGACATAGAGACGTAAAGCATGAATAGAGGGCCAACAAGGAATCAATCAATATGGTAAGTAGAAAAATGAACAAAAAGAAAAGAAAGGCATGCCGCACTTCAGTCAAGTTAGAACACTCAAAAGCTTGACGGAGTAGAGGCCGCCACAAGCATTTTTTTCCTTTTGTAACTATAAAAGAAAATATATCCACAAGCGAAACAGAAAATCAATTTTAAGTACCGTAAGCAGAAAGAGATCAATAGAAAGAGACAAAGAGAGAGCGACGAGAAGAGAAAGACGCTAGTCTTCAAGGCTCAGAAAGGCAAGAAGCACCACAAGATAAAAAAAAAAGAGGGACTGAGGCTGTTTGCAGCAGATAGTACATGTTTTCATTTCCTTTTCTGAGTGAAATGGTTGTGAGCATGTGTGCGGTTAGCCGCTGCGTCGGCTACCTACTTCTTGAGCTTCATCTCATCCATGACGTTCTTCATCGCGCTCACAACACGCTCCGCGTCGTTGAGAGTCGCGAAGGAGTCCCAGCTGATGCGAATCGAGCGAGTGGGGGCGGGCTTCTTGCCAAGCGTGTCGTACACCGTCGTGTTCACCTCGTTGGTCTTGCACGCCGACCCGGTGCCGATCTCCACGTGGTACTTGGTGGACAGGCGCGCCACGACGTCGGTGTTGCTGTAGCCCTCGGGAAGGGTGGCGTGCGCGATGTAGCCGCTCACCTCGCCGCGGCGGTTCACCTCGCAGCCCATCTTCTCCAGCTCCTCCGCCATGAGAGCATCGATCTCCTTGTGGATGGAGTGGCTCCGGTCGAGGCCGAGGGCAACCCCGAAGCCGACGATCGCCGGCACGTTCTCCGTCCCAGGGCGGATGCCCTTCTCCTGCGAGCCGCCGCTGTACAGACGGTTGCAGCTCAGCCCACGGAGGTAGACGGCGCCGACGCCGACCGGGCCGTTGATCTTGTGCGCCGTCACCGTCATGGAGTCCACCTCGCTCAGGTCGAGAGAGCCGAAGTCGATCTTGGTCAGCGCCTGGCTGGCGTCCACGTGGAGACGGCCACCGGGCGGGCGGACAAGGTTGCGGTTCAGACTACCCGTCTCGTGGTTCACCAAGTCGACGACCTTCACCACCGTCGCACCAGCCTCCGTGTTGCGGCTCTCGCTGGTCGAGGCGTGCGACCACGCATCACGCACGACCTGGTAGCCGTTCAGCGCGATGTTGTTCGACTCGGTTCCACCCCCGGTGAAGATGATGTCGTTTGCCGGCACGTGCAGGATGCTGGCGAGCTGCGCACGCACCTTCTCCACCGCCATACGCGCCTCGCGGCCGCTCATGTGCATGCTATTGGGGTTACCCTCCGGCGCGCGCAGCATCGCCATCTTCACCTGCTCCGCCGTCTTGGTGCCTGCGGCGGCGTCGAAGTAGACCACATCCTCGAGCGTGTCGTCCTGCGACGCCTCGGGCGACGCCGAGGACACGTTGGGGCTCGCGTCGGACCGGCGCAGGCCGGACTCGGGGAAGTATGTAAACTGCGACGACTCGCTGAGGTGGCCGTCGCGGTAGATCTCCTTCGTAACCTTGAGCTCCGTCAGCTTCACCCGGCGCACGCACGACTCCAAGGTGCGACGCCCCATCATCAGATTCGCGCCTGTCTTGCACATCATGTACTGGCAGCAGTCGGCACCCTCCATGATGGAGAGGTCGAAGGTGTGGATCTTCCGTGCCTCGTCAATGATGAAGTTCTTCGGCATGCCGATGAGAGGGGCCACGACACCTTTGCGAATGGACGGGTAGAGGGTGCTGATGTTGTGCACCGTCTGCGACGCGACCTGGCCGGCCGAGTCGCCCGTCACGATGAAGAGGGAGTCGTCGAAGCCGGCGGCGAGTGACAGCATGAACCACTTGTAGATGAGGGTGCGGTTGAGGTTCGGCACGTTGGCCACGATCTGGGACTGCAGGGTGCTGATGTCCACGTAGTGCATGTCGAAGCGGCCCTGGATGCTGGAGAGGCGCTCGCAGATGCGGCGGTTCTTCTCCACCACCGAGGCGGTATCGTTGGTGCTGTTGAGAAAGTGCACGCCGTTGACGAGGCAGCCGCGGGTCATCATGCGGTAGGCTGCGACGGGGCTGTCGATGCCGCCGCTGATGAGAGCCAGCACGCGCTGGTCGGGGGTGATGGGGATGCCCTGCGCGCCGTCGCAGATGACTTCCCCGCGCGGGTCGCCCTGGCGCTCCCCTTCTCCCTCCCCGCCCTTGTAGATCTTCGCAATGCCAGGCAACAGGGCCAGCACGCGCAGCTGCTCTGCCGTCGGCACCTCCTTGCGGATTTCAATCAGCGTGTCGCCGTTGCGGAACACCTGCGGGTTCTTGAGGATGCGGCGGATGTTGTCGATGAGGATACGCACGAGGCGCTTGCGGTGGATGGCGCTCTTGAGGTACAGCTCTGCGACGGAGACGACCAGGGTGACCTTCTCCGCCGGCGGCTCGGCGTGGCGGCGGCCAAAGTAGTAGAGCTCCTTGTTTTTAATGCTGTGCAGACACACGTAAGGCTCGCCCTCCAATGCCAAGGCGTTCGCCTTTTTCTGCAGCTCAAAGCCCGGGCGGTCCGTCGCGTACCAGCGCCGGCCAGGGACGCGCATCTCCGCCTCGAGCTGAGGAACGGTGACGAGAATCGGATGCGACATGTACCAGAGGTAGTTCTTGGACACGTCCGGCTCTGTCATCATGAAGTGGAAGTGGCCATTCTTTGCCTTGAGAATGAAGTTGGGCACCACATCGTCGGGGAACTCCCGCGGGTTTGTCGGCAGCTTCACTGGCATATCACCGAGCATTGTGAGTGTGACTTCGCCTTTGTTTGCGTGCTATTGTTATTTTTAACTTTCAGGTCACTGCTGCGGTCTTGTGCTCCGCAGTGGTGGTGTCGATGGTGGTAGGAGCAATTGTGTGCGGGTGCGTGTGTTAGCAAGCTCGTGATCTTTCCCTCTTTCTCTTCGTCAATGCAGGATGGCTTGACGATCCAATACTGTGAGATAGAGCAGCTCTCTTACTTTAACTCGTGAGAGATAAAAACAAGAGAACACGTTCAGCAAGAAGATGAAGAAAAAAGGAAGAAGATGGCTAGAATGAAAAGTAAATAAATGAAGCAGTAGCTAAAGAGTTTTAGGTTAATTTACGAAAGAGGAAGTGTTGTTGTTATTCTTTTTTTCTTTTATTTTATGTGAGAGAGAATGTTGTTCTTATTAAACGACTTCTGAGCAGAGAGAGAAAGAGAGAAAGCGATAAGAGGTGTTGGGGGACGGGGGTTGTTGCAAAGAAGAGGGGAGATGTGGTTTGTCGCGTCGTACCAGTAAGCCATCAACATCGCTTGCAGTCATTAAAGAAGGCAAGGATGAAACGCAGAGAAGAGCACGATGCGAAGCGCAGCCGTGCTTCAGCCCTTTTCTGTTTGCATCTCTCGTCCGAATAAAAAAAGATAAAAAGGGGACTACAGGATTTACCCTCTTCTCTTTTAAGTGCCACAAATGTCGCACAGAGGAAGAAGTGAGAGCGACAGCAGCAGTAAGACATCAGCAACACGGTGACAGCGCAATGCTGCTTTTTCTCAAGACCGCTGCTGCATGACGTTTGAGCTCGGCAGAGAGTGCCCACACCGCAGTTGACAGCTTGGTTGATGTACACGCAGTACGAGAGGAAAAATTGTTTTTGTCGCAAGGGAAGAAGCGCAAGTTGAACAAAAAGGAGAATGAATTGACAAAACACCGAAGATCACTAACAAGCAGCTGACATGCGCGTTCAGGGCATGACCAGAAAGACGACAAGAAAAACAAAGGAGCGAAGACAGAGAGAGAAAGAGACGAGAGGCGTGCCGCAGGAACAACAACAACATTAGCAAAAAGAGGGCCTCTTCGCTATACTCGAGAGTTCTTCATAATCCTCTCCTTGTTGCGCAGGTACGACGACATGGGGAAGTCTGGCGCGATGTCGATCGTCTCCGTCGGGATCCAGTACTCCATCCACCGGTACAGGATCCAATCGAGAGCGCAGAGCATCCAGCACACCAGCCCAAAGAGTGGACCCACAGAGGCGTAGTTCATGAGCCGCTGATACAGCGACAGTGGCGGCATCTCTAAAATGCGGTCGTACACCCGCTCCGTCCGCTCCGCCACCCAGTCCCAGCTGTAAAACTGCTTGCAGTTGTCGTGTAGGTTCCACGGCGAGTGGTGTGGCACGTCGCTGATCGCCTTCTCCAGCGCATCGATGATGGAGGAGGGGTCTGGTTCCGCCAGCAGCAGCATCGGCGAGGGCAGCACCTCTGGCACACCGCCTACCTTGGTGGACACGCAGAGGAGTCCGCAGGAGGCTGCCTCGATAAGGGCGATGCAGAAGGCCTCCGTCAGGCTGCAGTTGAGGAAGATCTGCCCCTGGTTTAACACGCTCTTCACGTCGGAGTGCTTCAACGCCCCCAGCATCTTCACCCGGTCCATCAGGTTGTGCCGCTCAATCATCTGCTCCAGCTGCGACCGCCGCGGGCCATCGCCGCCGATCACCCACTTGATCTCCGGGTGCCGCTTGCAGATTTCCGGGATGACGTCGACGAAGAGGTCGGCGCCCTTGCGGTAGACGAGGCGCGTAATGACAACGATGGTGAGCCCGTCCTTGTCGATCTTCGACGCCCACGACTTGTACTTGAGGTCGTCGGGCGGCGTGAAGGCGGCCGTGTCTGTCGCGTTGGGGATGACGCTCGCCCGCTGCGGTGCGATGCGGGCCCGCAGCACCGTGTTCTCGCGGGAGGTGTTGCTGACGCAGATGACCTGGTCCACGGTGCGGAGGCTCCACACGAGTACCTTGTTGATGTTGATGGAGGCGGCATCGGCAAAGCCGAAAAGGGAGTGGTCGGTGAAGCAGGTCTTGATGCCCATGGTGCCGGCGTGAAACATCGCCTCGTGGCAGAGGTTCGACGTGGTTTGGTGGCCGTGCACGACGGTGATGCGCTCGCGGATGAAGGTGGTGCGCAGGAGAGGGAAGGCACCAAGCCAGGTCGGCAGCGTCACCGAGCCAGGTGGAAGCTTCGCAGCCAGCATGGGGAGGTAGTACACTTTTAGCCCGTTGGTGTAGTAGCGGATGCCCACGCGGTCGCCGTACGCGCGGGTGACGATGATGACCTTGTGTCCGCGCCGCATGAGGCAGAGAGCGACATTGTAAATGTGCACCTCCACGCCGCCAAAGCCGGGAAAAAAGAAGTCAGACACGAGCGCCACGCGATGCTGCCCCATTGTTTTTATGTTATTAGTCTAGTGTGTTGTGATGATGGCGGCTTGTGGTGCGTTGTTGATCAAATCTCCTCGGCTACTGCCTGCCCTCTTTTTTTTTGTCCCGGTGTATGTGAGTGTCTGTAGTTGAGGGTCTGTACGTGGATGAGTGTGTGTGACGGGCGACCGTCGCTGCTGGCGATGAGGTGGTCACTTCGACAAGGGCACCACTAGCAACAGCAGTCGACAGTGCTGACTGCAAGCGCACGCACCGGGTGCAGTATGCAGCTATTTTTTTTTTTTTGCTATAAGAAAGCCAGAGAAAGGGAAAGAGAGACAAGGAACGAGGGAGAGAACGATGGCGTGTTAAAAAGGCAAGAAAAAAAAAGGCTCACCGATTTTAAAAGAAAACACGAGGCTCATCTATTTTGTCCAAAATCAAACAGAAGAAGAGAAGGTGCGTCGCAGTGTTTCTCTCCGTCGACAGACGCGTTTACCTCAAGCTTCGTGTGGAAGGAGCTGCGAAAACATCAACTACACTGCGTGGTTCTCCCAAGAAAACGAAAACAAAGTGCACACGCGGACAGAAATATCAGTGCTTTGTTTGGAGCGCAAATTGCATTTTATTGGAGAAGGTAAAGTGCCTTTTCGCTCTTCACGACTACCATAATTCTTTTTTTTTATTATCATTGATTCCTCCCCCTTGCACGGCTTTATCCATTCCCCTGAGCTAGGATTTCTTCTTTGCCATTGCAAAGTCGTTTGCATCGGCGTAGGAGAGGGACCGCCGCACTGCGGGGTGCTGCAGGCACACCTGCGAGTGAAAAGTGTCGGCTGCATCCTCCGTCGGGAAGCGAGCGAAGGCGCGGCCGCCCTCCTTCGCGTCCTCAAACACCTCCTCCGCGGCCTCGCGAAGCAGCTGCGTGACGGCAGCACGCTCCTGTGCGGCGACGCCTTTCCAGTACACCGCCAGGTAACCACCGCTCTCTTTTTCTTCATCTGTCCACTCTGCTGTCCCCGAGGAGGAGGAGGGGGCACGCGGGCCTCGCGGGGCGGCGGCAGCTGGCGACGCGTAGAGACTCGCCACGTATGGCCGCTGTAAAAACGTTTCCTCTTCCGACTCGTGCAGCCAGCCAACGCTTCCAATTCCGAGCCCCGGCGCGTCGTGCGCCAACTCGGTGAGGGAGCGGTAGCAGTCGACGTTGCTGGCCGCCGTGGAAAAGAACACGACGGTGGCGTAACTGTGGTCGACCAGGTTGTAGGACCGGGTAACGCTTGGTTTGCCGTAATCCCAGAAGAAAGGCGCCATCTTGCTAGGGGGGAGCGTCGCAGCGTGGTACACAAGCACCCCATGCGTCTCCCCAAGTTGAGGGAGCAGCGACGTCGCTCGCTTTGCCTCCTGCGCCATTCTCTTTTCCTTTTCGAACTCCGTCTGTTGAAAAGAAAAGAAAAACGATAAAACACCAACAACTATGATGTTGCGAGGTGGAGAGAAGAGGAGGGTGAAGTGTGTGCGTCAACGTCGGGACTCACAAAAGAGGGACATAAAAAAAGAAGAGAGAAGTTGGAGCGAGGTCATTGAAAAATTATCTCTGCGTCTCCTACGGCATTTTGTACTCGAAATTTTCGCATTTTTAAGCCTAAAAAAGAGAGAGAGAGCGGCACATTCTGGCGACAGTACTCAGTTAGCGCACTCTGCACACACGCCTCTCGTGTTGATGCAAAGAGTTAGCTTGGAAACTCCGTTTTTCTCACCGTAGGGAAAAAACAAAACAACAACAACCACTTATATAGCGTTTTTCTTTTTTACTATTGATGAGTCGGAAGCGGTACAAGAGTCAATGCAGGGAAAGCGGGGGAAGCGACACAAAAAACCAGGGAGGGGCCGCAAACGCCACCTCACGCCTCCTTACACGTGAACAAACGAATAGAGTACAGGAAAGAAAAAAAAAAAAGCGCTGGCGCGCATCCACTTCATTGGCGGTCACGCTGCACAGAAGAACAGGCTGGCAACGCGGGGACCGCTCTCTGTCCTCCACTCGGTTCGAAAAAGCGCAATGCCGTCGGAGCCGAAGCCCACCATGAGTGAGCCGCTATTCGACACCATCGTGGTGCGGAGACACAGGTGCGTAAACGCCTGCAGGTCCTCACAACGGGCGGAGCCGGCAAGGTGCTTTGCGGCGCTTTTCTCCTCGTCAAGCAGGAGTCGCAGCGAGGAGGTGACGCTGCTGGTCCTCATGACCAATTCACACTCCCGCGATGAGGTGCGACGCAGCACGATGTCGCAGCGGTCGTCGTCGCTGGTGCAGACGGAGCGGACGACATCAGCGAAATTGCGCTCGTCTGCGACGGTGTAAAGCTCCCGCACGTCGTGGTCAACGAGAAGGCGCGGCCCCAGGTCGTGCAGGGCCCCAACCTGCGCCACCTGCACCCCAGCCCCGTCTGCCTTCTTCTGATAGAGTAGCACACACGCCACGTCGTCCGCAACCTCCATCGAGAGTGGTGCCAGTGGATCGAAGCACCGCAGCACGTTTGTAAAGGACGCCGTGTTGACGGCCCAGGACACGGTAACGGGCTCGATAGCGGCCACTTTTCTCAGCTGGTCTATGTTCTCATTAACGAAGTCTATTGTGGTGTAACTAAACGGCGGCACATGCACCGTCGATACCTGCAGCGTTGTCCGCCTACTTTCGTGTACCATCTTGAACTTGATGGTGTCATCGAACTGGAAGAGGTAGCACGATGTGTGAAGCAGCTCCGCCGCACGCTGAAACTCAAAGGCCATTGCCTGTCCGAAGAGCCACCACACGGCTGCTGAGCTGCTTTAAGTAAAAAAAAAAAGGATAGAGGGGACGCTCCGCCTCTTCCTCCTCTATTCTGCGAGAGGTGTGTTGCTTTCCGTGTCCACCTAGTCGACAGCTGAAAGAAGATTATTATACGTGTTGTATGCGAGAAATGTGAGGGAGGGAAGGGAGAAGAGGAGGTAGTCTGTCATTTGAGGCAAGAGTTGGCAGAGAAATATATAGTCTATTTTTTGGCGAACGCCTTCTAACGCGTGCCAAAACTCTCGCAAAATACCCCACTGCTTTTAAACAGAAGGAAACTAGACGATTGCCAGACGTAGGAAAAAAAAGAAAAGAGAAAAAGAAAACTACGTTGCAGCGATTCAATCCTTCTCTCTTCCTCTCTATACTCCTGCCACTGGAATTTTGGCGACCAAAGGGACGCAGATCTCTCAGCTTGAATAGTAGTACTGATTTTATGCGTACTCGTCATGAAGCAGTTACAACCCCCAGACACACTCTTCCCTCAGCACCGCACTACGACATTGCCTTCAGGTCGAAGCCGTCGTACAGGCGGTTAAGCGCGCTATCAGGTCCCTCCAGCTGCGCCAGCGCGGCCACCTTCAGCTTCAAATCCTCCCGCGCCTCCTCGATCTCGGCGTCGCACTGCTGCAGCCGCCACTCAAAGTACTTGAGGGTGTCGGAGTGGCTTAGCTCGCACCGCACGAAGGTGGCGCCGCCGCTGAGCACCCACAGGTCCTCCTCTGGACGGGTGTGAAGTACTTTCCGTTGCGCCTCGCGGTACTGATTCTTGCGGCGGTCGAGCTCCACGAGAAAGTGCTTCGCCTCTGTTACTTGCTCCGCTGCCACCTCAATGTTGGTGCGCTCGGCGGTGGTGTCCTTCTCCATCGCCGGTGAAGGCCGCCTCGTTGACAAAGACACCACTTGATAGCGTGTACACTCAGGCCGCACACACTGCGTTAGCTTGCTTATTTTTCTTTTTCAAAAGTGGTGGCTGTATTAGAAGCTAGAGAAGAAGCGAGTGAGAAAAGCGCAAATATATTCATGAGGTGATGGCGAGGCAGAGGGAGAAGGATAAGAGTGTTGTGGAGTTTGTAAGCATGTCAAAGCAACCTTTTTCTTCAGGTGGTTGGCGAACGCTGCATACAGGGCCTCATGGAGGAGACCTCGGGTGAGACGGTCCCATAGACGAGCACCGTCGCCTGGACGGCGTGATGCTGGTGTGGGTGTTGTGAGGTGAGACGGCCCGAAACTGTTGTTACTCATAGGAATTGTACACACGCACGCAGACAGACATGGCGGGTGTGCCGTCGCCGAGCCAGTCACCGCGCGTCGGCTGCCCTCGACGGAGCTTGAAAGAAGAAGAAGAGAGAAGAAGGCTTCCCGCATTCGTGCATCTTTGCCGCCGCAACAAGCACAAACGAAGTTGCGTACACCAAAATTGGCATTTTCTTTTTAGTTATATTTTAAATTCCTTTCTCGTTAGTAGCCAAAAGCCCACGTTCCACTCCCTCACGCTCACTGCGGGGACGAGAGAGCACAAATCACGCATCAAAGAAATGAAAGGAAGGACAGCGTGGAGAGGATGAGAGTGGAGGTGGACAACCGGTATGCTAATTTCTGTTAACTGTGTAAATAATAAAGGGAGAAAAATCAAAAAACAGCCTCCTACCAGAAAAAGGAAAAAAGAAAGACTAACAAAGAGAGAAGAGTACCGGCGGAGATATAACGGGTACGTGCGGTACACAAAGACGACCCCACGATCGCTGCTTCACGTCAAGCCCACAAAAAAAAAAAAAGGGAAGATTGGAAGAAAAAAAAAGTGATGATCTCCTTTCCACCGTTGTTTCTTTCATGTTTGCCTTCTTCTCAGCGTTCCTACTCCGACTTGATCTCGCCGCAGTTGGTGACGGTGATCGGCTGGCGGGTGGCACCACTCTGGCTTCCCTGCGTCTCCACCTTGGCGATAACGTCGTAGCCCTTCGTGATCTGGCCAAAGACGACGTGCTTGCCATCCAGCCAGTCGGTGTTAGAAGTGCAGATGAAGAACTGCGAGCCGTTCGTGTTGGGGCCGGCGTTGGCCATCGACAGCGTGCCGGGGCCGAAGTGCTTACCCGCACGCCCAGCGAAAGACTCATCAGGGAACTTGTGGCCGTAAATGGACTCGCCGCCAGTGCCGTTGCCGGCCGTGAAGTCGCCGCCCTGGCACATGAACTGCGGGATGACGCGGTGGAAGCGGCTACCCTTGAACCACAGCGGCTTGCCAGAGCGCCCGACGCCTTTCTCACCAGTGCAGAGGGCACGGAAGTTCTCGGCCGTCTTGGGGACCACGTCCTTGAAGAGCTCCATCTCCACGCGGCCCGCCGGCTGCGACCCGATCAAGACGTCGAAAAACACCAGCGGGTTCTTCGGGTTGATCGGGTAAAACGGAATCTTGCGCTGAGCGCAGAGGAAGGTGCGGTTCAGCATCGTGGAGCTCTGATCAGCGTTATGTGTTGTTACGGTATAAAAAAAGGAGTGAAAGAAAAACACAGTGGTGAAGAGAGGATGGGAACGAAAGTTTGGGACGGCGAGGTGCTTGGTGAAATTTGATTTTTGTTTTGGAGTATGTGTGTGCAAGATAAGGACAATACAAACAAACAGAAAATCGCAATAGGAGTTGATTGACGGGGAGAAAGAGAGACGAGGGCGTGGAGGTGCACAGAGGAAACGAAAAGGAACGAAGTGAGAGAGCGAGAGAGCGAGAGAGAAATGTGTTGAAGAGGGCATGTTACCTTGCCGTGGAGGTGCCGTTAAAGCCTTTACAATTACCCACTAACACCTTCATTGAAGCGCGCCAGAGAAGTACAAAAGAAGAAGAAAATGGTCTTCATGATGCCGCATGCACAGATGAAGTGCGTGAGGAAGCAGATGATGGTGGTGGAAATGCATGCCCCAACATGACCACGTACGCCCATCTACACGCATAAAAAATTAGCGCGACGTCCTTACAAGTTCTTTTTACATTTTCCTTCTCTTCAAGGTCGCATCATAAAGAGTACCGCAAAAAAAGAAAAAGAAAAGAATATTACTGGCATAGGCGCCATCATGTACATCGAATCTGCCAACGGCAAACACCAAGAATAGAATAATTATGCTGCTAACAACAACAAAAGGAAGAGAGAGAGTGCACGCGGGGAGGAATAATGAGTCTAACCATGCACGTCCGAGAAAGAATAACAGCCGGGTCCTAGTACTTGCGCTCCAGATACTCGAGGACAGCTGCACAGTATTGCTTTTCCTGGTGTCGCTCTTGCGCAGACCGGGTGAGGTCCACCACGATATTCGGCGACAGGTCCCCCAGCTCCTTCAGCACGGCCACCAGCACGGGACGAATGCCGACCGACTCCTCGGTGTCGTCGAGGTAAATCAGCGCCTTCTTCACCAGCGGCACCATCTGCGCCACCATCTCCTCCACCACCACTCGCGACTCCGGCGTCGACGACGCGCTTCGCAGCGTCTTGAGCAGCTCCGCGCTTGTCCGCAGGCGTACCAACTCGCTCGAGTCGTCGAAGCGCAGAAGGATGGACTGCACCACCTCGTGTGCCGACCCCTTGCCCATGGGCAGCGCGCACACATCACTCAGCACCGACATGCACACCAGCCGCATCTCGCCATCGTCGGCGTCAGACGCGGAGCACCACGCGTTGATTACCTTCGTGGCGAGTGCGCAGCTGTTCTCCTCCAGCGCGGCCCGCAGGACGGCGCGGTGCACCGGGTCGATCATCGCACAAAGGCAGTTGACGGCCACCTTGCGGAAGAGGTGGGCGGTGCTGCCGGGCTGGAAGGCAGCGAGGGGAAGCACAACAACGCGGAGAAGCTCGTGGGCGTCGTCGGCGCCAAAGGCCACCGTCTTACCCCACAGCAGCCGCTCCAGAACGGAGAAGTAGCGCAGCTCCTCCGTTACCTTGACGGCGAAGTTCACGTCAGCCAGTCGTGAGACAAAGATGGACGCCAGCAGGCTTCCCAGCGCTGCAACGCCGTCGGCGTGGAGGACAAGGTCGCTGAAAGCACTGACAGGCAAGGAGGCGCCGTAGCGGGTCAGGAGGCGCTCAGCGTGCAGGGTGTAAATGCCTGTCGCCGTGCCCGTCACCAGCGAGGAGAGAGAGCCAATCACGTCGCCAGCCCGCGCCTGCACGGAGGCAATATCGGTGCTCTTCACACGCAGAAGGGCGTAGAGGGCGATGGAGTCAAGGGTGCGCTGTTTCGAGTCGCAGAGGACGCTCTCCGGCAACGGGTGCTGAGGAGAGGCCAGGAAGCCCTTCTCCACCAACACAGGAAAGATGCTGCGCAGCGTCTCGAGCAGGGCGAGCAGCAGGGCCTCGTTGTCGCAGTCCACCATTTCGCTTCCAGTAAGGGCCTGCACGATGCGGGTGGCGTGTGCCGCGGTGAGCTTGTCCCTGGAGCCGCGGATGAGGTAGGCGAGGGTCTGCAGCACCGCGCACTTGACCGTCACCGCCGCCGTGGAGAAGAGCGTGGGCGTCGGCCCTGCCACCTCGTCCACCGAGGTGAGGATAACCGTCTTGTTGCGCGACTTGATCACCGTGGTGGCGTCTTCCCCGCCTGCCTCGGCGCCTCCTGCCGTTGCCGCCGCCGCTGCTGCTGCTGCCGGCTTGGCGATCAGAAAAGGCAGGTACTGGTCTGGCACTAAGAACTTACCCAACACCTCGATACACAGCGCCGCCTCCTCCTTCACCGCAGGCAGCTCGTCGGCAAAGGCCTTGTACACCGCACTCAGCACCCGCTCCGTGAACTGCACGCTAGACTTCTCGCAAAAGTAGATGGTGGTCCACAGCAGACGCAGCGCGACCACCTTCCGGTTATTCGTCGAAAAAGGGATCACCCAGTCGACGGCAGTGACGTCGGCGAGGACGCGGTCGAGAAAGGCGCGGGCCGAGTCCGCGACGACGTAGCGCGTCCCGAGACTCGGGCGGGCGGCAAAGATGGCGTAGCGCTGCGCCGCTCCAGAGGTGAGGACCATGGGCGGGTACTCGTCGTCGCCGTACCACTCGATGTCCTTCATCGTCACCCGCCGATTTGCCATGTCGATTCGGTTGTCCTCGTTGTCGATCATGTACAGCTGGCCCACCCGCTCCAAAGTGTCCTGCGCACGAGCCCTAACGGCATCAAAAGGGTCGGTCAGGAGCAGCAGCAGGTGCGGCAGGTACTTGGCGTGCATCTCCGCTCGCTCCTTGATGTCCAGCAAGGCACACGAGAGGATGTCGAGCACGGCGAGGCGGACGGGCTCGCTGTGGTCGTTGCACAGCACAAAGAGCTCGGACGCCGTCGTGCGGTTCTCCGGCTCGTCCTTGCCATCCTTCAGCGCCTCGGAGGCGCCGCAGCGGAACAGTACCGCCAGCGTACTCGCCGCCTCGGCCCGCACCGCGGCGTGCTTGTGGAGAAGACAGGCGGCCTTCACTGCCTTGACGAGGGGAATGGTGATCGCCTTCACCTGTTTCGGCTCGATTGCGCACAGCTGGCAGGCGGCCCGGCACGCCTCCTTCTTCAGATCGGGGAAGGGGTCACGAAAGCAGTTCTCGAGGAGCACTTGGAAGAAGTCGATGTAGTTGCGTGGGCCGATGTCGTGTGGGAAGCACGTCATGCAAGCCGCTCCGAGGCGAAGCAGAAGCAGCCGTATCTCCTCGCTCTCCTCCGCCACCGGAACGATGCCGATGCGCGTCACGACGGAGGGCAGCACCCAGTCGAGGATGTTGGCGCTCTGGCCGGGAAGCAGCTTCAGCGTGATGCGCACCGCTTCCTCGCGCGCGCGCTCCGAGGTGTCCTCGAAGCCTTTCAGGCATGCCCGGGTGATGGCGAACGCGTCATCCTCGGTCAACTCGTCGCCGTGGGAGCTGACCAGTTCGTGCATGCGCTTGTAGGCTGCACAGCGTTTCATCTTGTTTGCATCCTGCAGCTCATTCAGATACTTAGGAAGCAGCTCCATCTTTGTCTATCGCTTCAAGATTAGGTTTCTAAAAACAAACAAATAATAATTTCGATGTGCTGATTTTTCTTTATAGATCTAGCGCGACTCTGACGCGCGGCTTTGTGAGAGTATTTTTTTTTTCCTTTCATTCATTCGTTGTACGGATTTTGTTGTTGTAGAGAGTAGAAAAACAGGGGCCAGAGGGAGCTACGAATACATTCTTAGGGTTATCGAGTTCACACGTTTGGTGTGGCATTAGCTCTCCTTTACGACGTGGGGAAAGACAGGCGGACTCGCAAAAAGTCTTATTAGGACGACAGTAATGAACAGGTCAAGAGGAGTGCACCGTGCTTCAAGGGCTCGACAGACCCCACGCACGTAAAAAATGATAAAAGCAAAACAATTGCAGCGATCAAGCATTAGGCATTTTAAAGCATTGTAGGGTCCGATTGCGCTTGCGAGGAAGAAAGGAGGTGAGAGCAGCTATGCCGCCCACGATCCGACAGAGCGCGGCTGCGGGCTTCATCTCCCAGTTTTTCTTTTTTTTCCAGTTTTTGCACTTTTTTTTGATAGTTAAGCGCGCGGGGGAGATACCTCGCCCCGCTCATGGTTGTGAAGGTGGGATAAGGAGAGAGAGACAGAGGCGGCGAGAAACAAACAACCAAAAAACAAAACACAACCGTGCATATGCTCGATGAGACGCTTTACTTATAAATAAGGTCTTTGTGAGAGGGAAAAGAAAGGTGTATAGTGCTAGTGGGAAAAAAAAGCTTTGTATTAGCATTCATACCACTATGTGTTTTTGGATGTCCAATAGTTAAAAAAAAAAAAAGGAAGACCAAGAAAAATGTCGACACTGCAGACGATCCTCGACGATTCTTTCATTCTCCTACTTCGGTCTTGCACCAGACAGAATGAGTCCAGTGTTCCAGAGCCGAAGGGAAAAAACAAAAAAAAAATGCTGTGTGGGGAACAATAGAATTAGAAAAGTGAGCTCGAGCAGTGCAGAAAGGTTTAGGGAAAAACGAGAGCTGGTCAATCTTGTTTCACAACAGTGTTAGTGGCACATGCCGTAGGCCTCGTGTTCTTTTTGACAAGAGAGAACAAATATACTGGCCCAACTCTCCTTCACGTCCACAGCTCGCTGCTGCGGCGTTACCGCACGCCACGAAGGCGATCGAGGCCCTTGCTCAGGTCCTCCTTGAGCTCCTCGAAGTTTTCTAGACCCACCTGGATGCGAAGGAGAGGACCGCCAGGGGCAAACTGGGTGGCCGTGCGGTTGGCTGTGCAGTCGTAGTACATGATGAGGCTCTCGAAGCCGCCCCAGGAGAGGCCGATGCTGAAGAGATCGAAGCCGTCCACCATCCGCTCCACATCCTTCAGGTTGTACTCGGGGAGGAGCACGATGGAGAAGAGGCCGGAGGAGCCGGTGAAGTCGCGCTTCCACAGCGCGTGGCCCGGACAGTCCGGCAGAGCGGGGTGCAAGACACGCAGCACCTCGGTGCGGCGCTGCAGGTAATGCGCGAGCTCCAAGGCCCGTTTCTCCGCTTCCTTAAGGCGAATGTACATGGTGCGCAAGCCGCGCAGCGCGAGGAAGCAGTCCTCGTTGCCCGGGGTGGACTGGAAGAGCGCCAGCGTGCTCTTCACCTTGGGCAGCCACGCCTCGTTGGCGGAGACCATGCCAAGGAGGAGGTCAGAGTGCCCGCCAAGGTACTTGGTGCCCGCCTCCACTGCGATGTCGCAGCCCTTGCCGTGCGCGTCGAAGAAGATCGGCGTGGCCCACGTGTTATCCAGAATGGTGGTCACGCCAAACTCTTTGGCGACGGCGGTGAGACTCGGGACATCCTGGATCTCAAAGGTCTGCGAGCCTGGCGACTCCATGAAGAGCGCCGTCGTCTTCGGCTGCTTCGTCAGCAGCGAGCGCAGCTCCTCTGCGGTGATGAGGGGGTCGTAGTAGGTTGTGGTGATGCCCATGTTGCCCAGAAAGTCGTTGCAGAAGCGCCGCGTCGGCAGGTAGGCGGAGTCTGTTACCAGAACGTTGTCGCCTGTCTTCACCACAGACAGCAGTGCGAAGGAGACGGCGGTCATGCCGGAGGAGAGGATGATGGTGCCGGCACCGCCGGTCATCGCCGTCCACGCCTTCTGCAGGTTGGCCACTGTGGGGTTGCCGTGGGTGCCGTACTTGAATGGCGCGCGGGCGTTGAGGGCGTCGTCCAGCGTCTTGTAGAGGGTGGTGGAGCCGCGGTAGATGGGGGCGTTGACGAAGCCGTACTGCTCGTCAGCGCAGCGACCGACGCGATTCAGCGTCGTCTCGATCCTGCGCTGGTGCGTGTTGTCCGTCATTGCTGATTAAAGGAAAATAATACAAATAGATGGCGAGAGGGGTCAAGGGGAAAAAGCAGGTGCTCGACTGTTCTTCACGGACGCGACCGGAAGCGATGCTGTTGTGTTCGGATGCCTACTCTGTGGCATGTTGAAGAGTGAGAAATAATAAAAGGCAAATATGTTGAGGCGGCAGAGAAGACGAACACATACGGAGGAAAGGATGGCAGAGACCTGGTGCGAGCTGCTTAAGGATAAAGCTGGCGTGGCGCCGGAGTCGCAGCTCATCATTTACGCCCATTTCTGACAAAATGGTCAAAGACACGGCAACACAACTAAGGACGAAAGCGGCAAGCTGTTCGACCTTTTTTTTTTTTTCGTCTTGGTCCTTTTGATTAAGTTGCTGAGATACCTGCAATTGTCCCAGATAGAGTGGCTTCTGCTCCTGTCAAGCAGGAGAGAGAGAGAGAGTGATGTGATAACAGTGCGAGCCGTGGCACCGTGGTTGATGTGTTCAGTCTTATCGAAGAACTCTTCGGTGTTGTGCCGCGAGCAGCAGCCTGGCAGCCTTTGCAGGGTCGGCGTAAGCGCCTCGCACCACTGCCTTGTCCTCTTCCGCAATGCACGTGCTCGACTCGAGAGCGTTGAGAGAAAGCGGGATGGTGGAGAGGTACATGTGGCCGTGCGACGGCAGCAAGACAGCGACGTCCTCAAAAAAGGTGGCGAAGAGTCTGCACGTAACACACGGCAAGCGCTCCCCCACCACGAGGGCCTTCTGATCTGCCGTCAGCCGACCACCATGTCCACCGCGAGACGCAGCAGCGGAGAAGGCGGGGAGGCGGCGGCGCAGGTGTTCCAGCAGCTTCTGCTCCGCATGACGCCCCTTCTCGCCGCGAACGAGCACGAACTCTGAAATCTGAAACACCCCGGCCACCCCCCACCCACGCACCGCCGCCTGCAGACCGGCCTCGGTGAGCGTCTCGTGGTTTGTCGCGATGTAGCAGCGGCGAAAGGACGCAGCGTGGGCCGTGGCCTCGACAGATGCCTCCGCCGCTGCCAGAGGCCCATCCCTTGGCATCAACATCACCTGCACCTCGTCCGCGTTGTGCAACCGGTGGTGACACTGCAGGAAGTTGTGGAGCGGATGCACCAGCGCACGGACGAGGTTGGAGAGGTAGCGGTCCAAAGAGAAGGACGGAGACGGGCCCTGCGATGAAGCAGCGGTTGTCGGTTCTGTGTTTGGCCTCGTCTCGTGCGTGCTCTGGCGGCGAGGAGAGGCCTTGCTGAACAAAACAGGGCACACTGAATTTTTCAAGTCCGACGACGGCATCGTCCCGTGCCGCAGCACAAGCTCGTTCACGCCTGTTGTGCCCACCACATCAAAACGATCAGGTGTGGCGTCGGCGGCGGTGGTCGCGCCGTTGCGGGCCCTGTGCGTCCGCTGCGGCACCCAGTGGCGGTGCGGGGTGCCGAGGGACCAGGCGGTCTGAGCCTCTTCTTCACGCGTCGGTGCCGTGCACCTTGTCGCCGCGGTGGCTGGTGGCTTCTTCTTTGTGCCCGCTTTTTTGCCAAGCTTCCGCGACGCCGTACGTGCCGACTTCGCTGCTTTACCCACCATCAGCGAATGCTCTGGGAAGAAGGCACGTGCGACGCGAGTAAGCTAAAACAAAAGTGGAAAAGCGAATTTCAGCGTGCGTGGAAAATGTGAGCCGTTTAGTGGAAGAGGGAGGGAGAAAAAGGAGCGACAGTTGTGATTGCGTTGTCGGTGGTGCGGGGGAATCGGCTTCCACCATAATCAAGGTCTGTCCGAACAGGACCTGCTTCTTTTAGCTGCCGAGAAAGAGAAGACTATTCCTCCCCACTTGCAACATTGAGCACATCTCCGGCCATACAGACACACACAGGCACCGGAACAGGAACAGGGGGACGAAAGAACAAGCCGCTTTGCATTCCCTCTCGCTGAGGGTCGCGTTGCAGATCGCAGAGACGCCGCCACGTCAATCACCAAACACTTTTCCGTTCACTGTTTTTTGAAGTCCGCGCATCGTTTCGCGGCGAAGAGAAAAAAAAAAGACAGCGCGAAGTGGCGTGGGAAAGAGGAGAGGGGATGTCAAAAGGAGAAAAAGAAGCTGGGAGGATTCGACGGTCTGCAGCTCGCAGTAAGAATTATCGCTGCCACTGACTGGCCTCATACACACAGGGATACCCACACACACAAACGTGCTCAACATAGTAGCCGTGAGACACCCACACACAACCCAAAAGAGGAAAGAAAAACAGGAAAGTCAAACGATGACACGAAGTTTCGCTGACAGACGCAAGATAGAGGATGACAAGACGTACGTACGAGAAGATAAGTTGAGGGGGAAAAAAAAAACAACCGCGCAAAGCCGAAGCGTGTGTGAGAAGGAGCGGTAAAAGAAAACTGATGCGCTAAAGAGAAAAAATAGAAACAACAACAAGGGAAGAGATGCTGCGGCGCAGATGAATATAAATAAGAATAACTCAAGAGCAGAAGACTCAAACCAGCCGAACGGTGTTTTTGCCGCTGCTTTTGCCGGAGCTCAAGTAATCTACGGCCTCCTTCACGTGCTGCAGCCCCTTCTTCTGGCCGTTGGGGTCCAGCCGCACATGCAGCTCACCGGCGTCCTTCATGCGGACCAGGTCCGCAAAGTATTGCGGGATGACTTCACGGAAGTGTGGGAGCAAGAAGCCCATCGCTGACGCACTGCGGCGCAAAAGGAAATTGTGGTGCAGCATCGCATACTCAGTGCTCTGCTCATCCACCCCGTCCACGGTGCGGTGCCACGAGGAGCCGTCGCAGTAGCCGCTGACACCACCAATGAAGAGGATGCGACCGTGCACGGCGAGGTGCTGTACCGCCATCCGCTGCAGAGCACCGCCAACGCTCTCGTACACCACGTCGAAGCCGTGCGGGGCAACGCGCTGCATCTCCGCCTTCACCGCCTCCTCCGAGGCTTTGTAGTCAATCACCTCGTCACAGCCAATGCTGCGCAGGTACTCGGCCTTCTCAGGCGTGCTGCAGGTGCCCACCACACGCGCACACTTGTACTGCTTCTTGAGCAGCTGCACCGCAATGCTCCCGGTGCCACCAGCTGCAGCGGTGACGAGGGCCGTGTCAGTGGGCTTTGGGCGAGCCAGCTCACCAAGGGAGACGGCAGCCGTGAGTCCGCTGACGTTGATCGCAAGGTATGCCGGGTCGAGGCGTGGGACGCGTTGACACACCGCGGCGGGGGCGACCTGGTACTCTGAGTAGCCGCCGGGCCAGTACACCGCGACGGGGTCGCCCACGGCAAGGTGCTCCACGCCGTCGCCGACGAGCACCACCTCGCCTAGAGCCTCCAACCCAAAGTCGTACGGCACCGCATACTGCGGGCCGTAGAGGTTCTGCGTGGCGTTGAGGTCCGTCGCGTTGACGCCGGCGTAGTGGTTGCGCACTAGCACGTGACCTTTTTCCACCTGGGTCGGCACGGGGTATGCGTTGATGGCGGTGCAGCGCTCGAAGTCCTTCCCCTTCTCGACAACTTGCAGCTTGTGATACATGGTGCGGAGAGGAGTTGGAGTAAGGGAGAGAGAGAGAGAGAGATGTACGAAGCGAAGCTCTGTGACTGAAGTGTGTCGAAGCAAAAGTGTTTTGAGTATTGGTTGAGGAGGTCTGGCGACATAAGTGAGTTGAAAATGTGGTGTCAGTGCAGCAGAGAAATGAGACAGAAATAGAGGAAAAGAGAAAAAGAGAGTGATAGGCATGGATTACAAGAGCAACAAGAAAAGAAATCAGGTAAAAAAGGATGTGTAGCAGCGTGACCATTCACTCCATGTGCGCGCGTACGAGCGTTTTTCACGGCATGAAACACGTCTTTACACTTTACTGTTATGAAAAGGATCAAAGCTCTCACCCAGTACCGAAGAAGCACCGCGGGCCCATAAATGCGAAGACCTGGGACACCGCGAGGTACTGCCACTTCTTCCCCATACAGGCGTGTGATGAGGAAATGTACGCGTAATACTCTTTGCCCGCTTCTTTCGGTGTACAAAGAAAACAGTGAAGAGAAAAGAGAGGAAGCTAAGGCAGAAAGCAGTTCCTTTTTCCTTGTCGTTGTTGTTGTTGTTAAGTAAGCTTATGCGTGTGTTGTCGAGACGGGCCACATGGGTTGGCGCCACTGCACAGACCACCCTGTTTACCCTCCCCCCTCCGTCGTTGCGTCAGATGCAGTGTCGAAGTCTTCGTCATCATCGTCCTCCTCGTCCTCGTCCCACTCCTCCTCCTCCTCACCCTCCCACTCCTGTTCACCGTAGTGGTGGTGACCCCGCTGCTCCCCGTTTTCTCTCGCACCCTCGCTGTCACCATCGTCGCTCTCGCTGTCGTCGTCAAAGTCATCGTCGTCGTCGTCGTCGGTCTCGCTGGAGTCGCCCAAGTCGTAGTCGTCGTCGTCGTCCATCGACCACTGCCCCATCTCCTCTTCTTCATCCTCCCCGAGGGAGCTACCGTGCTCCTGGAGAACAGCAGGCGAGGCAAAGGCGCCGTGGTCGGGATACGGGCCAGCGGACAGGCTGAAGAGACGGATCACTGACTCGATGTCTTGATTGAGAATGGCGGCGCAGTAGCGATCCGACGGGTCGACCGCAAAGGCCTTGAAGTCTGGCCGCACCTCCTCAGAGAAGATGCTGTCGAGCGTGTAGCTGTCCACCGCAGAGATAATGGGTAGCATCGTGCCGCTGGCGCGGGAGGCTTCGCGGAAGCTGTACAAGACGCGGCCGGCCTTGGTGCAGTGGAAGCTGCTCGTTTTTTGGAAGGCCGGCACGGTTTGAATCATGCGCCACGTCCGCATGTCCCACACCCGCTCGTCAATCACCACCATCGGCTGCGTTGGGTGGAAGATGCTGGCAAAAGACTCCGTGATGCGGTCGAAGCGGAAGATCGGCTTCTGCGGAGTCCGCAGGTCCCACAGAATGGCGTCGTTCAGCACGAGCTGCGAGGTACTATCGAAGAGGGCGACGTTCGTGAAGTTCTCGCCTGTCCACATGTGGTCGGAAAAGGTGCGCAGCTCAACCCCGGCAACGAGGTCGTGCACCCGACAGGCGTGCTCCTCCTCGCAGGTGATGACGGCAAGCTGGTTGTCGTGCGAAAAGCGGAGCGTCCGGCACGCCGTCAACTCCTGCTGCGGCACGGGCAGCAGTGTCCGCCGCATCACATGCGCCTTGTGGGTATCGTTTACGGCGGCGATGAGGCTGCCGTCACTTGACACCACAAGCGAGGCCACCGCTTCGCTCTCAAACACGAGATGCTGCTCCAGAAGCTTCTCGTCCGTCGACTCCTCAGGGAACGTGTCGAAAAGCGCCACCGCCCCCTCTGACGTGCCAATTACGACGGCGTCGCCGTTGTCGCAGAAAGCGACACTCTCCCCCTGCAGCTCATCACCGCTGCCGGTGATGTCGAACATGAAGGCGGGGTAGCGGTACGTGAGCCAGTTCGCGTTTGTCTGGGTGCGCAGCGTGAACTTGCCACCGCAGCGGCGGTGCAGCAGTCGGTTGAACTCGTTCCGCGAGTCATCGAGCGGGGTCGGCGGGGGCAGGTAGACGTGCTTCTTGGTGAGGTCGAACTGCGGCAGTGTCTCGATGGGGTTTGGGCACCGCTCCTGCTGCTGCCGCAGGTAGGACCGGATAACATCATCCAGCGTCGGCGTCGGTCCTTTCGCCGCGGCATCGCTGATGGACATGGATGTCGCCGTCGCATCGCCAGACGGTACCGCCCCGATCGCTACCGGCGGCTTCATGCCGCCCTCGTGGCGCAGCGCCGTCGCTGCCGCGCTCAGACCCTCGCTGTCGAGGTGGTCCGCAATGAGCTCCAGCAGCGACTCCTTCGAGTAGTCGACCACCGCACGGCCGATGATGGTCTGCCGCTGCTCGATTTCGAGCGGGTCGACCGTGTGCACCTTCACGATGTCAGCCTGGTTGGCACTCCCAAAAGCGCTCGGCATGAAGCACTTCAAGTTGTCCATGAAGTGACCCGCGGGCCCGAGCTCGGTGGGCAGCTTCCGGGCCCCGACAACCGAGATGAACTCCCGCTGCGCGTTGCCGTACTGGTTCAGCAGATCCTGCGCCAGCGTGTGCACGTTCAGCGCCTCAAACAACGCGCTCGTGTCGCTGTAGCGCCGCAGCACGGCCATCAGCTGGACCGCACGCGCCACAACGGGAAAGTAGTTGAGCTTGGCAGACATGGAGGCGTCCTTGCGGATCTTCAGCAGTTCGAGAAGCGCGCGGATGCCGTCGCTGGCGCGGAAGGCGCCGCAGGCGTTGTTGAAGTTCGCCACGGCGGCCTCGTCCGCCATGTCTACCGGCGGGTTCGTAATGTGGATGAGGATCTGTAGTGCTGCCACCACGCACGGCAGAAGATGAGCCTCACGGGACGTGTTGCGGTTGTGGCACGACGCGGCCAGGTCGTTGATGATTGCCAGCAGCTGCGCGATGCCCGACTCGTGAGAGCGCACCTCGACTATCAGCGGCCGCACGTAGGGGATTACCGTCAGCGCACACAGCGCCTGCAGGGAGGCAATCAACAGGTCCCAGCGACTCTGAATGAAAAAAAAGTTAGTGCACCGCAGCAGCAACGTGTGCATGCCCTTGTCCATGAGCCTTTGGATGGCCCCGAGCCGCTCCGGTGTGAGGAGGCTCTGCACGTTCTCAGCGGACATACCCGGCAGCCCGGGCGACGGCGCGGCCAGAAAGCCCAAAATGGCATCGACGGTGGACGGGTCGCGAGGCAGCGACATCGTCCGTGACGCCTGCGTGACCAGGGCAGAGAGGACACGGTGCTTTCGGAAGATCACCTTGGTGGCCAGCATCAAGTGTGTGACGAGGTAGATGTTCAGACACCGCAGCAGAGCAAGAAGCAGATCGCTGTGCATCACGTCAAACTGCTCCTCCGACACCTTGACACACTTTTCTAAAGCTTCGATGGACTCAACCGGGCCGTTTTGTGCTTCAAAGTAGTCCATCACAATGGGAAAGCTCAGCGAGTGGAAGAGAAAGGCGCCGACGCTGCTCTGAATGTCGCTGTTCGTCGTGTGCTTCCACTGGTCGACGATGAAGTGCATGATGGGCTCAAAGTAGCCGCGCTGTCGCCGCAGCAGCTCCTCAAATACGGTCGTCTTCGCCAGATGTGACAACACAATGGCACAGCCGTAGGTGGTGTAGGTCTCGTGCTTGCCGTTGACGAGGCGCAGGATCCGGCTCACTCCGTCCGCGTCGAGAAATAGAAACGCCAGTTTTCTGTGCGACAAAATCGCACTGAGGACCCACCCAACGCGTGCCAGCATTTCCCTCTCCACGCGATAGCGGCGGTTGACAGCTGTCAGGTCGACATCCCATTGCAAGAGGAGCTTCACGGCGCTTTCCATGCTCGACTCCTCCGCTCCGTTTGCCTCCAGCGTGTCGCGTATGGTCCGCTCAGCGGTTGCTCTGGCTTGCTCGCTCACCGCGCCGCTTGCGTCGATGTCGATCGAGTCCATTACCTTCAGCGTCGACTCAATTGTCTGGAATTGCAGGGCGGCCAAAATCGTGTCGCTTTGCTGGCACACAATCCCAGCCACAACGCCGATTTGCAGCAGCTCCAGCAGGCGGATGTCGGCCCGCGACGTTGTCCTCGTCTTCACCCTGCGATATGTTTCCCAGTCGACGACCTCGTAGTACGGGGAACCAAAGCGGTAGAGGAAGAGCCGCTCCTCGTCGCCCGAGGCGGTCGAGTCGGCGCTCAAAATCCAGCGCACCAGGACCTCGTTCTCGGTACACCCCTCCACCACACCGTAGTCGCATCCCTTCCCCTGCTCGCCGCTGTTCCAGCCTGGTCCGCGGCCAACGCGGTCACCCGCCTTGGGGCTCCAGTTGTCAAGGTGAAAAGTGGGGTGCTCTGCTGCTTCAAGGCGCGTGTGCTTCGTGGCAAGTGGTGTAAGACTCCGATGGCGCCGGTCCCGCTTGCGCGAGGCACCTGGTGCCGCTGCAGGTGAGGGCCCCTCCGCTGAGAAGGTCGGCGCAGTCGACTGCGGAAGGGGCGAGTCTGGCACCGCGTCAGCTGCCTCTACCTCGTGAAAGCCGTTGCTGAGTCCCACCACGTCCGCCGTGGGAGAGGCCCGCTGCACCTCCACAGGGGAGCGGCCTGGGGAGCTTCTCCGCGAAGCTGGATGGGAGTCTTGGTCACTTGCTACGGCGGCAGAGCGGTACCGCTGTGGCGACCTGCGCTGCTGCCGCGGCACCGGGGCACTCTCGCGGTAGAGAGGGAAGTCACCGTAGAGCTGGTGGACGCGGTGGCGAAAGCGCTGCAACAGAGTCTTTGGCATACCCTGCGCCAGCGCCTCTGCAACGGTTTGCTCGTCCTGGTCAAGCATGCTGAACATAAGGGATAGCGGGACGAGCCGCTTGCGAGGGTTTTTCTCCGCCGTGAGCGTCTTGCAAAGGTCGTACATGGAGATGGGGTCGAGAAAACTCTCGCGCGAGCCTTCCACAACGAGTAGCGCACACTGAGAAACGGTGGACTGCAGCTGAATCATCGCAGTGTAGTACTCCATGAGGAGGTCGTGTCCGGCTATGTGGGCGAGTTCTTCACGGTCTAAGCGCTGCTCGAAATTGAAGTCCAGCAGCTCGCCCATGTGGTCGCAGAAATCTGTGTTGTGGTGAATTGCGTGCGCCAGTGACTCGAACGGCACCCGGTCTTCCATGTTCAACGTTGTCATGTACGTATCGGAGCAGCGTTCGTTCTCTTCCTCCAAAACGCATAGCAGGCGTTCCCACAGAAAGCCGTAGAGCTCCTGATACTTGATTAGCTCTCGGATCGTGCTTTGCAGCTCGCCTGCCGAGGTGGAGGCGCTGCTGCTCGGCGCCGGAACGGAACCGGCTTCGCCTTCTTCTGTGCCTGCTGTAGCCGCAACAGCACTTTCGATTGCCGCAGCCTTCTCCTTTAGCATCCGTGACGTCTTAAGCAGCCGTTTCATCAAGTCCTTCACCAGCGGGACTGACTCGCTGGAGAGCACAAAGTCCTCGTCATTGTCGTCTTCTTCGTCGAACAACGACTCGATGTCGCTGTCGAAATCGATCGACACCTCCTCCGGCTCAGACGCGGTGCTCATTGCAAAAAATTATCGCTGGTAAAAACAGCGCGGTTGTTTTTAAAATAAGAGAAAAGTATTTGTATAATGCTTGCGTGTTTTCACGCATCAAAGCTGTCCTGCTACCAGCTTTCTCACTCCGTACTTCTAAAGCTACAGAGAGAGGCAATGCAACAGGGCTGATAGGTACCAGCAAGTAAGCGCAAAGTAAAGTTAGTTGGGCAATCGGAGCCAGAGAGGAGAGGAGACGATAAAAGATGACACGGAAGAGGCTCACTACGAAAGCCTTTTTTTAAAATTAGTACAGACTACTCAGTTTCTTGGCGGCAGAAGGCGACAGGGCTCGTGTGGCCACCTCATCACGTCCGCACCAGCCATCAATGACCCGATCCGAAAGGCTTGTACGAGAAACATGCATCTCTGACCGACGCAGGTACTTATTTGCACGTGTTTTGCCCTGACGCTGGCGAAGCGACGAGAGCACCAAGATTCAGACTTGCGTTGACAACTCATTACACCTGAAAGAAGAAATAGAACTGTTCCTTGACGATAGCTTCACCTGCAGACATAAGCAACAGAATTGTTTTGTTGGTCATATATATATTTTCATTTTTCGCTTCCCAACGAGCTCACGGGCGTCCAAAAAACAAATCATTAAAGCAAAATGTGAATAATAGGCAATGCACGGCTGTCTTCTAGTTGGAAAGCATATGGTTCTTGAGGGTACAGCAAACAATCATCTCCCGTAAACGTAAAACGGGGCCTCATCATTCCAATCGGCGGAGAGAAACATGAGCGTTTTCAGCTGTAGCGGCGTGCTTTGAAGAACCTTCTCGTCCAGTTTACGGGAAGTAATCACGCACTCGATCGTAGGCACTTGCGCGATGACCTCTGTTAGCTTCGTCATGAGTGCATCGTCGAACATCCACGAGTGCGTGAAGAGCACGTTGACACCTTCGCTTTTCAGGCTGCTGGCGCTGTGGACAAGGTCCTCCTTCAGCCAAATTGCCTGTTTCGTCGAGAAAATATCAGAGAACAGCTTCTTCGCTTCTTCGGAAGCTTTTTCTGCTGCTGCTATGCGAGAAGGGATGATTTCCACGCCAACACTCTTCGTGCAGTTTGTTTCAGCAAGAACTTGTAGGCACACGTTTCCTACACCACTTCCGATGTCACAGAAGACAACTTCTCGCTCAAGATCGGCTTGTGACTCGCCGCTGCTCTTTAAAAAGTCCGAGCTTTGCACCGCTCGTAGGCAGGGGATGACAGCCTTTGTCCACATTTGGCGGATCCCGTTCACGTCGATGATGCCGATTTGCGCAAACACGGTCGGCTGCACTGTTATACTCTCCTCTCCGATTTCCAGCTCACCACGGTTTTCGTAGTCCTCCGAGAGGTGCTTGTACAAGAGCGGCTGCATCGTGGAGAAGTTAGGGGGAGGCGCTGTAAGACCAACGGGCCGGAAATTGGCCGTAATAGAGTGGTGGCGTAGATGGTTGATGTAGGCAACAGTCCCACCGCCGACCGCGCCGAAAGCGACACCAGTAGCCACAGTGCGAAACGCACGCGGCGTAAGTAGCAGTTTCAGCAATACAAAAGTGCCGACAGCTGCGCCACCAAAAAGCGCTGCGGTTGACGACATTTCGAATGTAACAAATCAAAGCCTAGAAGGGATATCGAGCAGCGAGAGACCTAAAAGTGCAAGACTCAGTACTCCGTCTCGGCGTCCTTGTCATTGATGCAGTCATAGAAGTGTGCGCGCCGGAGATAGAGAAGGAGAGAAAGAGGGGGAGAGAGAGAGGGGATTATTTTTGAGTAGACTATAGTAGTCGAGTGCTTCCCGGTGAATACGCATTAGGGGCGGCAACAATGGGGTAAGCGACTGGGACTGCAAAAAGGGTGGAAAGTGACTCTTGTTTCTCGATACTTTCAATTGCTTTCAGCGAAGATGTTAATGTAGTCGACGAGGATAAAGATGGCACGTTCACCAGCATAAAATTCTTCACATCATGTCTAGTTCGAAAGGGGTAAAGTGAGGAAAGCTCACTAGCGGCCGCCGAAAAATCGCATCTCGCAGCCGCGCTGAGTATAGCAAAGGCGTGAGCTCAATATGTGCTTAAACAAGTAGAAGGCAAATAGTCGAGCTAAAACAGTTAGTACTTTACGCTCAGAGAGTGGCCTCAAGCCAATGCCTCCGCGCCGAACCGTACAATACTCAAATCTTCGAAGAGTAATTAATAAAAAGAATGGCTAGCAGGCGGACTGCAGCGCCGCAATTCAAGATGTGTAGCACAACAAATTGCGAAACCAACTTATGTGAAACGCACTGTTTACTAATCTGAAAAAGCAAAAGTTTTTGGGCAGTGTAGCTTTCTTCTGGAACCAGACAGCAGCGGCGGTTCAACGTAGAAAGAGTATCTGAAAAGCGGGGAAGCACAGCGGAGGTGCTACTGTTTCTTTGAGAAGCAAGTCTGCTCGCGGCGAGGGCATTTTTCTTGAAAACACTTTCTAGTCCCATTGTCAGTGCGCAACTTGCTGAGAGGACACTGATAACGACGAAGCGAAAAAGCACGAGTGCAGCGCTAATTTAGCTCTGGTACACGTTTATAACCGCTGCAACAGCTGCAATCAGGGGGGAATAGAAAACAGCTGCCTTCTAATTCTGAGGGTTTGCTAAAAAGCGATACTGATTCTACACCCCCCCTCACTTTTTTTTCCGTTGAGAGGTCGCCAACAACTAGAGAGGTCTTTTTGGTCAGGACTTGGTGTGGTGCTACTGCGGCGAGCGCAAGGTGAGAAAGGTGCAAAAAACGGAATAGTACACAACCTCTCGTTACGGCGGACAAAGTCGCACAATTGCGCCACCGCATGCTTAAAGTTTCTCTTAGCTGCTCTCATAGATGTGCGCCGCATTTAGTTTACGTTTGTTTTTGTGTCTCAGAAAGGCTGAAAGGCTAGCAATTTCCTCTCCGCAGGAACAAGCCTAATTTCCCCCAAAAATATATTGTACCTTCCGAAAACAAAAAGTTGCGACTGTAGAGTAGGCTGCCTTGTAATACAGCAAGTCGTGTTTTGTAGCCGCGTGGAGTAACACTAGTGCTTCACTAAAGAAAAAAAAAGAGAAAATGGCCAATACCTTAATACTGCGAGCAAGGTGCAAACCACGGATCTTTTTTTTTTTTCAAATGCGACATACCTGCTTCAAGCCAAATCATCTCCTTTTTCTGTCTTCCTTTCTGCATTTTGCCCCGCGCCTTGCTCTCCGCGTGTCGTTTTCCATGCTAACTAGCTGGCCCTACTTTGCTAGTAAAGTCTCAGCTGCCGGATTGCTGCTTGAGCGGTGTCCCGTTCCGAGAACTGCAGAGCGGCCCTGCAGCTTTGCAGCTCTTGTTTATCACGTCATAAACCGTCTCGCCGATGAATCGCATCTTCGAAAATGCGCTGCGGGACACGCCTATCACGGTTGTGATCTGCGGCTTAATGGCAATACTAGGCGTCTTGTCCTCGCTGGAGGTAATTCACCCCATTTACATAATTCTGAGCCCCTCCCTGGTATTGAAGGAGCATCAATACTGGCGTCTCTTGACAAACTTCTTTTACGTCGGACCCATTAGCGCTCACTGCGTGATGGAAATACAGTGGATACACCTGGTCAGCTCCCATTTGGAGTCGCAGTATTTTCACCGGAAGCCGCTCGACTACCTCTTTCTCCTCCTCACCACGTTCGCCATTCTCCTCGGACTGCGCTTCTTTTCCGTTGTTGATGTGCCCTTTTTGAGCTACATGCTAGGCACCGTGCTTACGTACATCATGAGCCGACTGTTTCACGATATGCAAGTGGCCATTTTCTTTGTGCTTCCTATTCCGATGCGCCTCCTCCCCTTCGTGTTCATGATCATGAATTCCATGGTGTCGGGGGTGACGAATGAAGTTATTGGCAACCTTATTGGCCACGTTTTGTGGTATCTCCTCGAAGTCTTTCCGCGTATTACAGGCTTCCACCCTCTCAGCATCCAGAGGGTTTACGATTCTCTGTTCGCAGCTCCTGTGCTCCCAGCTACGTAAAGAATAAATCAACTTCTTACAACAACAACAAAAAATATGAGGAAACGTGAAGAAAATGTCAACACTAGAATCGAGAGTCGAATCTAGTACAATTACAGATGAAACGCTAGTTGGTTGCTCATCATAGATTGTAAATCGACTGAGGAGGCACAAGTCTCCTTTCTTTTTTCTTTTTTTTCCTTGTGTCGATATAATCGAAACTCCTGTCGTCACTGCCTGCATCTCCCAGGGCCTTACCGTGCACGCACTCACTGTACTGTGTGCTTCTTCAATTACATTCTCACTCATTTATTTTTATTTGCCTTCTCTTGGATATAACCCTACATTTTTCTCCCTCACTCCCTCCCTGCCTCTTCCCATGATTTTCAACAGGACTTTTGCTGTTTGCTGCTTCTTGTTCTCGGCGCAGCAGGATTGCCGTTGCGGCGAAAGAAACTGCACTATTTTGCTCGGCGCTGTTTTTATTTTTGCTGGAATACTGATCGTATGCTACTGTCCCGCGTTGCAAAAATGTCGCGTTCGCTTCTCGAAGCATGCGGTAAAAAGCATATTGTGATCCACATGGATATCAACAAGACAATTATACAAGTAGATCAGGCTGGAGGTCGCACCCTAGACGACGTGCTGAACAGCAATGTTGCAGCTAACGTGTATGGGGCTGTTGATCCAAGTGGTAAACAGTGGAGACCACTGTTTGGCCCGTTCGACAAAGGCGCCGCCGATCAAACCCCCGAGAGTTCCCAGCTCCTCACGTATGATGCGTACATCGATCAGCTGCACTGTGAGCCCCCAGGTATGCAGGAGCTTCCAAAGCGGGAAAAAGATGCTGTCTGGAAGACTGTGTCCAATTTACGGCGTCAGGCCACTCGCAAATTTACGCACACCGGGGAGCCGGGAGAGGCTTATGCGCCGCTTGTAGAGCTGCAACGGAAGCAACTCAGACACGGCGACGAGTACTTTCACATTATTCCGTCATTTTTCAAGCTGGTCAATACCCTTTCAGAGCTCAGTCTTCCCTTCACACTCATTTTCCGCACATTCGGAAGCGACCTAGACTCCGTTTTGCGAGAGTGGAGGTCGTTCGTGCAGGGCACGCACTACTGCAAGCCGGCGGGCGCTGTGCTGGAGGAAATGCGTCGCAGCTACAAAGAGCCGCTGTGCGGCTCGGTGTTCCGCCAAGGAGACGACATGTACATCTGCTATGGCCCACGTGTGTCGCTGTCCTCGCTGCTGTCGTCCGATTTCGAGCTTCCTGACGAAACGGAAATGCTTGAGCATTTGCGGCTGCTTCCAGACTGCACGTCGGCAAACAAAACAAGCTTTTCCGATCTGAGGGACCACCTCATTGATTACTTTGGCGGCTCGAACAACGTTGGCGGACTCGTCGACTACTATCCAAACTGGGCACAAGGGGCTGAGAGGAGAACCGGCGGCAAGGTGTTCCCTCTGTCCCTGAAGGACCCCAGTTTCAGCTACGTTTTCTTCGATGACAACATTTTCATCGGAGATGAGCGTTCCATAGTGGATGTGCGAGACGCCAAAAACTCGGAGAGCATTGTTGACCCAAGCATCGAAAGAATGTACTGTGTCCCTGCTAACGCCTTTAAAGCTATTGTCGATGAGAACTACTTTGTTGACGAGCTGACGAGGTGCTTAGAGCTACAGGCGCAAGCGCTTCATCTTTGACCATTGCGTGTATCGAGGCTTCAAAAAGCCTAATAAAAAAGAAGAGAAAACTGATAGACATTGCTAGCAGTTAGTGACCGGGCAGCGGTGCAAATTTGAAAATAACAGGCGCTTAGGTGTTTGAGAAGAAAAAAACGGTAGAAGATCTTTTGCTCCCAAAAGTGTTTCCTTGTGGGTGTACTAAGCGTAAAGCAAGCAAGAGTTGTGCTTGCCCTTATTATCCCCTGCTCCACCCTCAATTGACTAATGTCACTGTAGAATTTTATCGCACACATTTCCAGCTTTCCCACTTCTGTATCTCTTTTTGGTGTTCTCCCAGTTTCTGCGTTGCTACATTGTCAGACGCTTGGGCTAAGTGAAACGAGTCTCGCGTTCGCTCTTAAATTGAATTGAAAAGGCTGGACGCTAGATCAGATCGTGATTTGAAAGTTTTGCATTCATCTATTTTTCGCGTCTGTTTTAATCAGCACTTAATCCGCAGCTGTCCTGCGTTTCATGACAGAATACAAAAAGCTGGTTGCTCTTAGCGAGTTGCTCCGCGACGATGTCACCAAACTATGCGCACTGGTAGCAGGAAGCCCACAGGACGCTGCCAGCGCAGAGGAGGATTCGGGCTGCGCGGCTCTTTCAAGCACGTGCGGTGAGACGGAGGAGTTGTTTGCCGTGTCGTCGCGAATCCAAGCCGCGCTCCCTGACGGCTGTCTACGCATGCGAAAAATGGTGCAAAAGGCCCGCGAGACTGACCCTAACAGACAAATTTACAACGAGGCGATGTGCGGCAAAATCGAGAAGGTGTTCGAGTTCTTCTGTGAATCACTGGAAATGCTCGCACCGTCCTTCTTCGACAATCCTAATGCCTCTGAAGAGACAACGAAGGCAGATGAACAGCGAAGCGCGGACCGCTTTAGTGCCATATTGGACGTCAACTTCGATGCTGGAGAGGTTGTGGAGCATTCTCCTGTACTGCAGACAGTGGAGGCGTGGCACAATCGGTACATTTTGAACCGCGCTAAGGAGGAGGCGTGGCATTCACGTGTCGCAGAGGGGCTTTCAGACGCTGTCGCATTTGAGGCCCAAACTCGAAGCCTCGTCGTCGCGGAGGAGAAGTTTGCTCGCTCGTCGTTAATGGAAAGCAAAAGGGCAGACAAGATGCGTATCATTAGTCTCTTGGAGAGTCGCGCGGCAGCGAAGTGGAAGGCTGAGCTACAACGGAGAGAAGCGGAGTTGTGCCTCTTCAGAGATCGTGGTGGGCAGATCGACGACATTGCATGCGCCTCTGAGTTTGTGAAGGGCGTCGTGCCGAACGAAAAGATGCGCCGCGATCTTGCCAAACGCACCGGGGAGCTGATCGCCGCGTTGCTGCGAACCCCTGAGGATCTCAACATACGACGCCTCCGCAACAACAACGAGCATTTCGTGTGCGATTACGGCCACCCTTGTCTGGTGGCCATTACAGGCGACGATGGGACACCGTGTGCATGCGCTGCGATACTTCACGCAGCAGAGGCGCTGTGGTGTAGAATAGGCTACGTGATTCGCTACACAAAAACGCCTAATCGCTCTATCGAGAGTTTGAGACTCGAACAGCGCGCGGAAAAGCTCATTTTGCCGTGTGGCTTCCCTCTGTCGGCCCACGCGTACAGACCTCTAGGTTTCGAGGACTACTCAGAGCGCTTCTTCGAGCTGATGGAGCCGAATGCGATGGCTAATCCAGACGAGTGGATGCAATGGTATGGAATGATGCAGGAAATACAAAGCGCGTTGACCAGAATGATGCACGAGTAGCACAAGCATTGTCTATATATATATTTTTTCTTTTCACATTCCGCTCACTGCTCTATGAAAGGGTGTACACATCACAAGTTAAGGTACAAAAGGAGGTGATGAACGTCAACTTCCGAATTATGCTGCTTTGCGAAAAACAAACAACAACAAAAAAACCCCTTTTAAGGTCGATTGCGCCTTTCGTGGAACGAGCATTTTTCCTTGCAGTGTTGCTGCACGAGGCATCCCGCCGATGCTTCTTTTTCCTTGTCACAATCACAAAAAAAAATTACAAATGATCTGTATTCATGTCAAAGTGCCTGTGGCGACAACTAAAACAAAGCTTGTTTTACTACTTTGAAAAGGGGCAGAAGGGGACGGTAAAATTTTCGCAATTCTGATCGACCCTCTGCCTCTGCAGGCGATCTTGCTTTTTAGGCGGCCGAGTTCGCTACTGCTCTTGCTGTCAGATTCTCACTTTTTTGCCTTCTCTCTTCTCCCCTCCTTCGTCTTTCCTTCTTTTTTTTCAAACGCAGTGGGTTTTGTCTTTTGCGGGACGCCTTGGGTTCCGGTCGTATGCCCCTCTTCCAGTAGCTGGTCTTTATTTAAAAGAAAAAACACAAAACCTACAGCTGTTTTCCAGAGCCCTTTCGCGTCTGAACTGAGTATCAAGTTGAAGCGGCTGAGCATTTTGGGACGTTTTTTTTTGACTTCTCCTCCTCTTCACACCTTTGATTCACATCTTTTCTTCTTGTGGATAGCTTTGATTCTTTTTGTTGTTTAATAGCTTTGAATCATAAGTACTATATTGGTTTGTGTCCCAGGCTGTCCAGCACGGCGAGCGGGCAAATGAGTCCGGAAGATGACGGCGACACGGTTAGTCCCGCAGCAATGTCAGTCACAGAGGGATTGCAGAAGTACGGAGATCTTCTCACGCCATACGAGAAGGAAGAGATTACCGCGTACACCAAAGTCTACTACTGTGGGCAGGGGTGTGACGACAAGATCAAGGCACCCACGAGTGGGCCCAACCAAGGCTACGACACGAGCGATGGCGAGTACATTTTCCGCCCCCATGACCACATAGCCTACCGCTATGAGATTTTAGAGGAGCTCGGAAGCGGGGCGTTTGGCCAGGTAATGAAGGCGATCGACCACTTCGATAATCAAGTGGTTGCGCTGAAGCTGATACGAAATCAGCGGAAGGTGCTGCAGCAGGCGGTGCAGGAGATCAACATTCTGGAACATGTGAACAATCGCGATCCGAAGAACCTCTACGGAATTGTGCGCATGATCGAAAACTTCTCGTTCCGCGGACACACCTGCATCAGCTACGAGCTCCTTGGCACGAACTTGTACGAGTACCTCAAGGAGAAGGACTTCTACCCAATGCCGCTCTCCACCGTTCGCGGCATTGCTGCCCGCATGCTCGTCGCGCTGACCTTTCTCAGTCGCGAGAACATCATGCACTGCGACCTAAAGCCGGAGAACATCTTGATTCGCGGGTCTGATCCGTCCGTCGTGAAACTGTGCGATCTCGGCTCCGCGAGCTTCGACGCCAGTAATTCGTTTATGTACATTCAGTCCCGCTTCTACCGGGCACCGGAGGTCATTCTCGAGCAGAAGTACTCCAAATCAATCGACTGGTGGAGTTTCGGGTGCATTCTGTGTGAGCTGGCCAACGGCGACCCCGTCTTTCCCGGCGACGACGAGAAGGACCAACTTAGCTGCATCATGGAGTACTTGGGGTCGCCACCACAGGGCTTCATCGAGGCTTCCTCTGCACGCAGAAAGCGCGAGTTCTTCGACGAGCACCTCCAGCCGCGTCCGCGGCAAACTAAGAAAGGCCGAGAGCGCGTTCCGGCTTCGAAGTCGCTCGCGAAGTTCCTCGGCGTGGAGGAGGACGACGACTTTCTGAGCTTCGTGATGCAGTTCTTGCAGTGGGACCCGGCCGCCCGCGTTACCCCGCGCGAGGCGATGCGGCACAAGTGGATCAGCGATGAGTTCGTCTTTCCGACACGAACCGAGGAGGCGCAGCCCTCTGCGTCACCTTCCAACGCTGAAAGCAGCTCCGCTGCTGTGGCTGCACCCGAGGCAAGCGAGGCTAAGAAAGCTGCGACGTCCACCAAAGCGAGTCACGGGGCCGCAGCGTGGAGTTCGCGGCATAGCGCTGTCGTCGGACCCGTCGTAGCAGCCACAACGTGGTCCGACGCGCCGGGACAAGCAGAGAGTACGACGCGCAGAACGCGTAACGGCCAACACAGCGCTGGCACAGCGTCTGTCCCACCCGTGGCGGACTCGAGGGAGGAGACCCCACGCGCCACCGCCTTGTCCACCGGCGGGGCACCGCGACGGCCGCCGGTGTCGCAGCGGCACGGCGGACAGCCCTACCGCGGTCGGCAGCGGCGCTCGACTGAGATGGCCGACGTGGAGATGCCCGGCGAGGCGTCGCGCTCCGTCTCCGTGACGCTGACAGGCGCCGCGCCAGAGGAGAAGGCGCGGGACTTCTTGATGGCCGCCGACGGTGGTGCCGGACACGAGAACGGCGCTGCTTCGGGCGAGAGCCCACGCAGCAGGGCGAAGCCGACGGCGCCGCCGGCGCTCAAGGAAAGCGTCCTCTCGCCTGTCGTGCTCTCCCTATCAGGAGCGCCGCCAACTGCCGCCACGTCTCTCCAAGGCAGGCACCAGTCGGCCCCGAAGCGTGGCGCTCACGGCGTGGCCCCAACGTCTGCGGGCCACGAAGACGACCGTGAAGTGGCGGCTGCCACCAGAAGCGCCGCAGCATATGTCACACCCAGAGGGAGCAAGTGCGACAACACCGACACGCCAACCAGCGCGGAGAGGAGGAGCAGAGTGTTGGATCTACGGCGCAAGTACGAAGCTGGCGCCGGCCCCACGTCGGGCTTGGATGCAGTTGGCCACCTGGAAGACAGCACGAGAAGTGCGGGGCCGAACGTGCTGCGCTTTGCCAACGTTGCGGGGTTCGGCTCGCATGACAAGGACCCCCGAAATGACAGCTTGAGCTACTCCGCCAAGCAGCGGCAGGGCGTCGAGCCGGTACCGACGACGCCGCCGAGGGCGGCGAAGGGCAAGTCAGCCTCGGAGCGGCGGCGGGAGTACTCCATCACTCTCGAAGGCACCCCGTCGCCGCCGGCGCTAGAAGGCCTGCAGCCCACCGAGCGGCCACGTGCGCACTTGAGAGGCTCTGCGATGCCTCCGGAGCTAGGTGGGGATAAGATCGATCGTGCTGTCAGCATGCTGAGCGCCAGCCGCCCCCACGAACCGGGCTCGTCTTTCATGTTCGGCGGCCGCCACCCCACGCACGGTGCGGCGGAGCAGATGGTGAACAGCAGTGGGGAGACGGCGATGCTGTCGAGCCCGCCCAGCCGCCCGCCGGCCACAACCAGCTTTGCCGCGGCTGTGCCGGCGCCGCAAACCCGTGACGCCGCCCTCCCGCCGCGTCGTGCAAGTGATGGACGTGGGCAGCTGGATCAGGGGAAAGCAGCGGCATCGGAGGCGGCAAGGGGGCGTCACCCTCCGGTCGGCAACCTCCTGCGACTGGCGCAGCGGCAGCGCACCAGCTTGGTGGGTGGGCTGGGGGGCGAAGGCGGCAAGGCGGCAGCGCCACCGCCGACGGTGTTCCCTCCCCTAAAGAAGAGTTTTGTTCCTCGGCCTTAGCGCAGAAGACAGCAAAGGAAGCCGTCCGCCGTCCCTTGACTGAAACGTGGCGGTGCTTTTCGAATGGCGGTGCGAAAGAGAAAGAGGTTTTTCACGCCTTTATTGAATAACTGCCGTCGCCTCCCTTCACCTTTGCGGTTGCACTTTTCGCTTCGCGCAATTTTGTTTATACTATTATCTCCCATTTTCCATTTCTTCATCGGTGTCAGAGAAAAAAAACAGAACACTGATCGCCTGTAAAAAACAAAAAGAAAAATAATAATAATTAGCAATACGAGTCCCCTTGTGCACAGCAACTCAGCTTCTTTGGCGGAGGGACGTTTTTTTCCCTTCCTTCCTTTTTTTCCTTACTGTTTTCCTTCTTATTATGGTAGATGTGGTAGATGTGTATTTGTTTGCACACGTGCGTGTTTTTTTTTTCCTTTTCATACCTATTTTCAATTTTTTTTTCTAGCTTTCGTCTGCTCTCTTATTTTTATTATTATTATTTAGTGGTGTGGAAACTCGCGGGGTATTTTTATTATCCATTTCCTCTCCTTCTTTGCGGTTGCCGCGGTTGAGAACCAGCCCTCGCATGCTTTCTTTCCTACCCGCGTTTCATCAAGACAAAGGTTCAAAACAAACACTTTAGAGAAACGTCGGCGAGGCAGGGCAAAAAGCGGAGCAATGCATCTGGGTGGCTGGCGATGATCGGGAGTGGAGAAGAGCACGCGCCTTCATGCAGCTGTTGCTCGCATCGGAGTTGTAAACGCCGTGTCTCTCTGTAGAGCGGCACTGTTTTCCTGGACGGTGACCGTGCGCACTTTTCCTTTTTTCTTTTCCCTTTTCCAGAGTGCGGGTGCTATTTGCGTGTTTTTTTCTTTCCATTTCTCTTTTCATATGCCACTTCTGTCCATTGCACCTAATATACTTTTGGGAACTGAAAAGAATGAAATTAATTTCACGATGCGCTTTTGTTGTATTCGCATCGGTTTCTTCTCTTCCTCGAAGCTGATGCGTGATATGTACCGACAACAAGATAGTACAAGTAAAAAAAAGAAGCAGGGTGGAGAGAGTGTGAGCGTGTTGCACAAGAAAGACCTTTACTGCTGCTCCGATGTTTTGTTTTTGTTTTCATTTGCTGATTCGCAATGAACATGTAAGTATCGAGACTATTTTTTTTTTCCAGCCCTGCGTTCCCATACACACACAGACATTTTTATACTTACGTGTATACTTCTTTTTCTGTTGTCTCCGCTTCTTTCTTTCTCTATTTTTTTTTTCTGTTTTGCCTTTTCCTATTTTTTTTTTTTTTTGCTGATGACTGCGGCATGATGTCGTGGAACACTCTGCTAGGTGTTCTGTTTCGCCATCAGTCTCATACACTCACACAATTCTTTTTTTCCTCGTGACTCAAAAAACAACAACAACTTTTGGTTGCGCTGCTCTTTGCTGTGTCCTTTGTATGGCTCAAAATCTGGAGAGGCGTGAAGTCGTATGTGCACGACGGAGCGTTGACTCGACTATTTTTTTTTTTCATTTACCTCGTTCTTTGCGTGTGTGTGATCCCCTGTGTATACCGCTCTTTTTATTCTCGCAGTCGAGAATCTTGCTGGAGTAGTTCTTAAGGGTTTAATATTTTTTTTTTCAAAGATCCGAGTCGTGGTTCCCGGCGCTAACTTTTCCTTTTTGCACTCCTCCGTCTGTTCTAAAGGTGTGTGCTCTTCTTAGCCGTTGTCTGTTTTCTTTGTGTGTGCGAGGCTCTTCTGTGCTTGTGATTGTCATGTTGCCGTTTTTGCACCTCGACACTGTGGCAGTGGCATTTTTTTTTCTACTTCGGGATTTTTCGAGAAGGTCGCGTAGGCAGGACGGTGATGAGAAAGCCTTGTTGTTCTTGTTGTGCTTTTCATTAAAATTGTCTTTTATTATTGTATAATTGTAGAAGCAGCGAGCTGCTTTCTCCTCTGTTCTTCTTTCTTTCGTGCATCTTAGCCGACCTCAGCGCCTCAGCGCACCGGTGCGGGTCTCTTTTCTTTATAATTTTTCTAGCTTCGTCTCTCTTATCTCTTCTCTCCAATTTCTTAATTTTTTTTTCCTTTGTTTGCGTTTCATGCTCTTTCTCTCTGCCCCCCTCTACTCTTCTTGAATGTGTTTATGTGTATGCGTGAGGCTGTTTCACCCTGACTCGTCTTTGCATTGTTCTCCAACACATGGTGTTGAACTTCCGCAACGATTGCGAACTTTCTCTTTTGTGCGTATCACTCACCCCCAAGAAGACGAAGAAAAGATGGGAAATTTATGTATAGAAGGCTGCAGTAAATGAGCGGGCTTCTACATTGCCGGCATCGTGCCTGCATTGCACAGCACGTGATTCTGCGCGGCGCGTCAAGATACGTAAAACGCAGGTATCAGCGCTGCGAAGCGAAGCCTCTTGGTGGTAAAGCCATTGTTGCGAGTCGGGCATTTTAAGAAATGAAACGCTGAAGCACGGCACGCTGTCCTGCACTGCCGGATGTTCTTTTTGCGCACACCAATCGTATTTTTTTTCCCCTCTTCCGCAACTACTTCCCTTTTCTCTCTCTCTCTCTCTTGTGGTCTCTTCAATCCGGACATTCTCTACTTCTTCCTTTCATAGTACGGCACTCTGTTCTACTCAGCACGAGGTCTCAGCGGCCCACCGAAAAAACAAAATATCAATAACAGAGAGCGAAGAAAAGAAGCGCAAGCGTCAAAGCGCCATCTAAAGAAATAACAACAAAAAAAAAAGAAAAGGAGATCAAGAAGCCGTCTGCTACCTTGATTACAAACCGGGCTTGCGAGGCGGTTCTGCTAACCGCATTGCATCCTTGTTGCTCATTCAGTTTCCGCTTTCTCGCCGTGGTCCCTCTCTCTCTCGCTTCTGTGTCTTAATCGCATCCAGAGCGAGATGCTTCGACTCACGGCAGCGCTGCGCAAGAGCATTGCCCCACGGTCTTTTCATACCCTCGCGCACCAGCTCCTTGACGTGCAGAATGCGTCAGGTCACGCCCTCATGTGTGCGATGGGACCCAAGTGTTTTTCGAAGCAAGGGATGCTGCTCATGGGGGCAGCAAACTGCATGTGCTTCTTTACCTACTGCATCATGACCAACTGGATCTACGAAGGCTACGTGGATTTGTGGTACGGGGTGTACGGATTGGACGACGATGACGATGACGATGACGACTAACTCGGGGACAACTTTTGTGAAAGCGGCTCCGCCTTTTCCATCTTCCCCTTTCTTTTCACTCGTCGCATCGCCTACGTCAGCTCGGCGACGGTGCATGCATGTATCTGTACAGTTGTAGAAGCTTTTTTTTTCTTTTTTACTCTAAAGGGAGCGACTTTGTGCCCCTTTGAAGAGATTGTCCTGCTGAGCTCTGGTGAGGTTTTGCGGAAAAAAAATGAAAACAAAAGAAATAAGTACCTGCAATGACAGCAGCTGCCAAAGCACTCATCCTGCTTTTGCTTTCCTCTCAATTTTTTTTTTTACCTGGTTGTGCTGTGCAGCTAGAGAGGAAAAAGGAAATATAACAGACAATGTTTGCGTGGGACAGTAGAACAACAAAGAAGACGAGTGTGTAAGGATTTTGATGGATTTCGTCAATGCTGGCGCCGTATCGAAGTCAGGTGTTGGGCCCGCAGATGATCACACGCGTAGGCACATGCTTGAGGTCACAGAGTGCTGTGAAAAAAAAAAAAACCAACACCGCGTGCAGTGTCCGAAGTGAGTCCTGATTTTCTCCCACTTTTCTGCCTCTCTCTTTCTCTCCCTCTCCCTCTCTGCGGCGCGTGCGCTTTTAATTCTTCTCTTTTTGCTTGGGAATGTGTACCGGGCAACGCATTGACGGCTATGGCGTATTTTTCCACGAAACGCAAGCAAACATCCAAACACGCACTCCTATACACAAATTCGACAGGTGCACAGCTGACTTTGTGTGTCATCACTGTGCTCACTGCTTTATTCTCCCTTTCATTGGGTGACGCTGACGCGTTGTCTACCCCGCACAGGTCGTGCTTCATCTTGCATTTCTCTCTTGTTTACTTTCCCTCTAGACATTGCGCCTTGTAATGGCCTTCAGCAACGGCGAGCGCACCATCAAGGTCCTCTTGATCGGCGACAGCGGCGTCGGCAAGTCGTCCCTGCTCCTCTCCTTCACCACCGGTGCCTTTGACGAGAACATCTCCGCCACCATCGGCATCGACTTCAAGGTCAAGAAGGTCGACGTCGTCGACTCCCACAGCGGCGCAAAGGCCACAGTGAACTTGCAGCTCTGGGACACGGCGGGCCAGGAGCGCTTCCGCACCTTGACTAGCTCCTATTACCGCGGCGCGCAGGCGGTGGTGCTCGTCTACGACGTCAACGAGCCGCAGTCTTTCCAAGGATTGCGCAAGTGGCTCGACGAGGCGAACAGCTACTGCCGCCGTGACGACGCGGAAAGCAACAACGTCGTCTTTTTGCTCATTGGCAACAAGACAGACCTCTGTCCCGATGAGAGTGCGATGCCACTGCCGGCGGCAACGGCGCAGGGCTTTGCGCAGCAGAACAACATGCTCTTTGCGCTCGCCTCGGCAAAGACAAAGATCGGCGTCGCGCAGGCTTTCGACGAGGTAGCGCGGAACGCGTACGACAAGATCCAAGACGCGGAGCGCTACGAGAAGCGACGCACGACCAACTTGAACGACGGCGGGGGCAACGGCGGTGGGCAGGGCTGCTGCTAGGCGTCACAAATGCCAAAATGCATTGAGGCAGCAAGGAGAAGGAAAGAGTCGGTGAGGATAGTTTCTAAAAGAGGACCCTCTAGATACCCCATTTGCCGTTCTCTTGCTGTCCTGTTGAAGACTTGCTGGTCACGAGTGCGGCGTTGTGGCGTCGTGTCGTCTGCCCATACACACGCACTGTCTTCTGCTGCCGAAATTTTTAAAATATAGTTTTCATTGCTGTTAGCTTGATCTGCTCTGCCGGTGCCATTTTTTTGTGTGCGTGTTTGTGTGCCTCTACCTCTCCGTGGATGTTCTTGGCGTTGTAAAGCGGCGCCATCCTGCTGCTGCGCTATTGTCGGAGGGATTGGGCAACACACAAGGCAAAGAAACAAAACCACAAAAAAAAAGGAAGAAGAGAAAAGAAATTGCAGAAGGTTAGAGAGGGCGAGGCGGCATTGGGTTCTGTTGATGCGCACATACGTCCCACTGGCGCTTTGTTTTTCTTTCAAGCTCCTTATTCTTTTGGAATTTTGTTTCTGCACTGCCTTTCTCTCTTCGCACCTGTCGCTCACGATAGACTGCTGCGCCAAGAAAATTAAAAAGAAACAAGGAATGTAAAAAAAGACGCAGTCGCAACAAGTACCATGAATGCTTCTTGCGAGAAGGCGAAGGAAGGGCATTACCGCAGGCACGGAAGTGGCGAAGGGTGCTGCTTCTTCCGGTTAACAGGAACGAACCTGTGATCGCCGTCGTGGAAGATGCCTCTCTCCTTGTTCTGAACCGCGCCAAGTAGTGAGGCAGGCAAGCGGCGATGTCCGCATCTGCATGATAGTCTCCTTCTCTCTCATTCAACCTCATTATTCGTGTATGTGAACTGGCGCATGTCAAGAGGAGATCGAAAGGGCGGCTCGCTGCAAAGAACGGAGCGCTATTCGACTTCCTCTTTCGATGATCGCGGTGGTGGTGCCCACCTTTACACTTCCTCCTTTCCCTCTTTTTGCTACTCTCTCAACTTACTTTCCTTCTCGACGCTCGGAGGAAACGCAACTCAAATTTTCACCTCTGCATTCACAAAAAAAAAAAAAAAAAGACATCACCCGAAAAAAAGCTCAAGAGACGGGAAGCAGACAGGCTTGCCTTGGTAGCGGCAACAACAACAGCAGCAGAGGGGAAGCAACGAGAGAGAGCGCGCGGCAATGTCTGGGATGGATGATCGCGCGCGACAGTTCAAGACAGCCGCCGAGTCGCAGGCAACGGGGCCAGCGCTTAAAAAGGAAATTGGCACCCTGCGGCGCTTTCTCTTCCGCAACCAGGAGTACCGCTTCACCAAGGCAGCGCAGCAGGCACTCTACATGGCGGTGCTGGCGCACTACGGCAACCCGGCAGCGCACCACGCCTCTGGCTACGCACCATCCGCGACGATAGCGGAGGGCACAGCGACGGCCTCGAGCTCGTCGAGTGCGGCACCGGTGGTGGTGGTGGCGTCGACAGCGGCCGCGTCACGCGGAGCAAAGCAGCAGTCTGACGACGACGGCGACGACGCTGCAGTGGACGACAGGGCAGCGGAGGCGCCAGTGCTGCGTCTGCTCGATGACGCGCTTAAAATGCCCTTCACCGTCTTCACCTCTGCGCAGAAGGACAAGCTCTTAGGTTTGTACTGGTCGGTGCTGGGCACGGAGGGCCCTTCTGGTGGCGGCAGAGCCAACCCCAGCGCGGCAGAGAAGGTCAATACGTTGACCCTGTCGCTAATGGACATCGTGGACACCGGTAAAAACGCCGCACACCTTTCTCTCCTGACCAGCGAGGGAGAGGAGTACGTGCAGGAGGTGCTAGTGGATGATGTTGCCACTTTGAAACAACTGAGAGGCGCCTTCGACGCCGGGAGTGCGGTGTCGGTTGTGGTGGAGGAGAACGATTCAGGGGCACGCTTTGTATCGTTCACGATCGAAGACGAGTAGCGTGCGAGAAGCATGTCAATCGTACCAAAGAAAGGAAAACTACAAAGCAGTGTGTCTAGCCAAAAAAAAAAAAAAATAATGAGCGCTTTTTTTTGTGTCCTTATCAGCTTTATTTCGCATGTGCGGAGAGATGAGTGAGCACTCGTCTTTAAAGTCGACTGCGTGGCCTCTCCCGCGTACGCACTTCACCAAGCCTGAAGCAAATGTGGGTGTGCGGCGTCGCCCATGCCACTAGTGTGTGAGAGAGCGGACGCGCACTTTCATATTTGTGAATGGTGTCTTTTCTGCTTTCCCCTCTTCCTCTACTCTTTTCGTCATGTGCATAAGTACTTCTTTTTTTCTTTTCTCTCCCATTGTTGCTCTCTCCTCGTTGCACTCTTACTGTCCCATCGGTGCCATCGTTAAAGTAACGAACGCGTGGCATTCTTCTACTCTGCTTCCCTTTACCTCCCACACACACGCTCATACAACAAGATTAACGTTGTTCATTCACATCATCCTTTTAGTGATCCCCTCATCTCATCCTCCAACGTAAACCTTTTTTATTTTTTAAACTCTCCGTCGAGATCTCTTTCATTCAGCGTTGCGTGCGTGTCCTTCGAGCTCCTAACAATTGGTTTCACCCTATACGCCCATCCCTCACTCTTTCCACCCGAAGGGCAAAAAAAAGAAAGGCAGCACGGGCCGCCACGAGAAAAAATTCTCGAGCAGTTCACTTTCTACCCATTTATCGACTTGTTGCTGCAAACGCACGAATATACGTGCCATCAGCACGGTGACTGCGTGTTGTACAATACCTGTGGCACCAAAACCCTTTCTGCGGCTGAACTTCCCCAATCACAGCGGCACCTTTCTGAAAGAAAATTTAAAGCGGTCCGGTTTTTCCTTTTCTATTTCTCGTCATGGCGGTGGTGTCGAAGATCGCGTCGGGGAGGCATTTGGGCTTTTACGCGGTGCAGCTGCTCTGCGCTGCTGCGGCGTTGCGCCTGCTCGGCGATTTGGTCCAGCGTCGGCAGACGGGCGGCAATGCAAAGCGGCGGTCGCAGCGGTCGGCGAGTGGGCGGGGCGGCGGTGACAAGGAGGAGCCCATCAAACTGGATGGTCTCTTCTGGCGCCGCTTTGCCTCCCTTCTCGGCATCACCTTCCCTAGCGTCTTCACCTTTGAGTTTGGCGGCGCCATGCTGCTCATCGTCCTCTTTTACCTCCGCACACAGCTCACGCTGCTCTTCGCCGTTGTGGTGGGCCGCAACGGCCGCTTCCTGGTCGAGCGCCAGATCAAGTCTTTTCTCTTTAGCGTGGCCGACATCGGCTTCCTGGCAATCCCTGGCACCGTCCTGCAGATCGGCGTGCAGTACATTAAGATGATGGTGCAGCAGCGGATGAAAGACAACTTGCAGGACGCGCTGAACAAGGAGTACCTGCAGGGCAACACGGTGTACACGCTCGCCACCCAGAGCTCCATCCTCGACAACCCCGACCAGCGCATGGTGCAGGATGCAAATCAGTTCTGCAAGAGCGTCGCCCATCTCTTCCGTGCCCTCTTCAAGCCCGTGCTAGACGTCGTCACGCTCTCTCTTGAGCTTTCCAAGCGCGGTGGCTTTGCGGCCCCGGGCTTCCTCATGTCGTACTACTTCCTCGTCGCCACCGGCATGTCGGTGCTGCTGCCCAACTTTGCCCAGCTCACCGCTATTAGCCAGCAGAAGGAGGCGAACTTGCGCGCGAAGCAGTACCAGCTCATCAACCACGCCGAGGAGATTGCCTTCTACAACGGCGAGGACATCGAGCGGGAGCAGACGGGCCGCCTGATGCGCTCTCTCATCCGCCACGAGTACAAGATCAAGCGCTCCAAATTCCTCAGCGGCTTCTCGGACAGCCTGCTCATCAAGTACGGCGCCAGCCTGGTGGGCTACCTGGTCTGCAGCCTCGTCGCCTATGACCAACGCGACCTGATGTCGAAGGGCGAGCTGACGCAGATGTACCTGCAGAACGTGCAGCTCTACGTTCCTTTCTCCGGCGCGTTGGGCCGCATCCTGCTCATTCATAAGCGTGTCGGCTCGCTCTGCGGCAGCGTGCACCGCCTCGGCGAGCTGCGCGAGAAGCTGGAGCGGATCAGCGCGATGAACTCGCGCAACGCGGTGGCGAACGTCACGTATGCGGACGCGACGGTGGCGTGGTCGAACGTGGAGATTGTGTCGCCTGCGGGCCTCCGCATCTTGAACGACTTCAGCCTCACCGTCACGCCAGGCAAGCACACGCTGATTATGGGCAACAACGGCTCTGGCAAGTCGTCGCTCCTGCGCGTGCTGAGCGGGCTGTGGCTGCCGGCGAAGGGCATGGTCACGCTGCCCACCGCGACGGACTCGCTCATGTGCCTGCCCCAGCGCACCTATCTCCCACCAGGCACGCTGCGTGCGCTGCTCACCTACCCCAGTGCCGTGACGGACGCGACGAAGACGGCGCCGGAGACGGCCTTTGTGTCGGACGAGGTAATCACAGAGACGGCGCACTCCTTCGGGCTGGGTGGGATGATGGAGCGAGAGGGCGGGCTCGGTGCGGTGCGCAAGTGGGAACAGGTGCTCTCGGGTGGCGAGCGGCAGCGTGTGGCGCTCGTGCGTGTGGTGCTGCACCGCCCTCAATTCGCCTTTCTCGATGAGTGCACAAGCGCCATTTCGCAGGACGATGAGCCGTACTTTTACGGGCTGCTGCAGAAGGCGGGTGTGACGCTCATTACTGTGTCGCACCGCGAGACGCTGCGCAAGATCCACCCTGTCGTGGTGCAGCTCAACGGCGAGGGCGGCTACTCCGTCTCCGAGGACCAGTAGTGCCATTGCAGCAAGGAAGGAAAAGCCTGAGTGAGAGAAAGAGAGAGAGAGAGAGAGAGAGAGAGAGAGTAGCAGTGCTGGGTCAGCTTGTGACCCACCACATGTCTCTTTTTTTTTTTTCCCTTTGTTGTTGTTGTGTATAGCGGAAGTATAGTCAGGAAGGGAGATGCATGACGGGTGGGCAGTTGAGGCTGAAGATCGCCTTTGTTGTAACTTGCTTTTTTTTTTTTTGTGGTTTGTGTGTGTGTCTGGACAATTATTTTTCAAACGGCGCTCTTTGTTTTTTTTTTTTTATAGGTGCCTCTTCAGCTTTTGCCTTCCTCGCCCTCAGTTTTGTTTTGTTTACCCGGATGGCGAATCACCCGACCCTCGCTCTGTTCGTGTATGTGTGTCCACCCTTCTCTGTCCCCTTTTTTTTTGTTATCACTAAGTCTGATTCGCCTGTATACATCTAATGCTTCTTTTTGTCTCCGACTACCTTCGTATTCTTCATTATTATTGCTTCCTCTCTCTCGTTGTCTCTCTTACTTGACAGGAGTTTTCGCCATGCTCAGTCACGAAAGCTCCTCCCCAGCAGCCCTCGGAGAGCATCGTGTTATACTTGAATTACCTTAAAAAAAAAAAAAAGATATGCCATGTTCGCCCGCTGTTGTTTCTCCTTCTCTTTTGTAATGACACTGAGTTGGTTGCGATCATACGTCGCTTGTATCATGTAGGTAACAGATATTGAAAAAAAAACGGGGAAAATTGTTGAAATCTTTGCTTTTCGCGATGTGCCAAATAGAAGACAGGGCTCGCTTGTTGTGATACAGAGGCGCGGTTTTTTTTCTTTTTTTTTTCATTTGGTAGTTCTGGGAAGGTAGCCACGCCATCTCCTGTCTACGTGTGAGATGCGGTGCATGGCTGGTTATTTTTTCTTTGTTGCGTGCTGAGCTGTGTTGTTATGTTTCTTGTCTGCAATGCGCTGAAACGGCATTGCTAGACACTGCCGATGCTTTCTCAACAAATAAATAAAAAAACAGGGTTAATAGAAGAGACGGAGAGAGAAAGAGGTGGCCTTTTTACTCATTGGTGCGAAGCGTTCACAAGCTGAACGTTTACTTTCCACGTGCGATTGGGGTGTGCAGCTACGCGGTGCGAGGTGTCTTCATCGTGTGCACAACGCTGCTTCTTGTGAGCCCGCTGCGTCGCGAGCGCTTTTATCTTCGCCGCGTCTCTCTTTCGCGCACATTTGGTAGTGCTTACCATCTTTCCTTGTGCGTGTGATGGAAAGGACGGAAATGTGCGTATTTTATACTCGGCTTTTTTCGTTCATGCGACTCTTCTTCCTCTTCTCACCCTCTTTCTCGCTTCCACCACCAACTTTCACTCCCACATAGTAACTCCATCTCCGTTAAGGGTAGGTAGCTTTTCCCGCTGGTAGGCGTGCATTCGGCATTTTTCTTTAGCCGTCTCCACCCCACCTTCTTCTTTTTTTTTTTTGCTTTTTGTACACGTCATTGACAAGTCAGACTTTCACCATGACATCGGTGTACAACTTTAAGACCATCACGGTCGTCCCGTCCTACAAGGACTTCATGGACATTGTGCTGTCGAAGACGCAGCGCAAGACGCCCACCGTCGTGCACCGCGGCTACCACATCTCGCGTATTCGTCAGTTTTACATGCGCAAGGTGAAGTTCACGCAGAAGACCATCAACGAGAAGCTGACGTACATTCTGCAGGAGTTCCCACGCATGGACGACATCCACCCCTTCTACGGCGATCTGATGCACGTGCTCTACGACCGCGACCACTACAAGGTGGCCCTCGGCCAGGTCGGCGCGGTGCGCCACATGGTGGACAACATCGGCCGCGACTACGTCCGCCTGCTGAAGTACGGCGACTCCCTCTACCGCTGCAAGCAGCTGAAGCGTGCCGCGCTGGGCCGCATGGCCACCGCGTGCAAGAAGCTCAACAGCGCACTCGCCTACCTGGAGAAGGTGCGCCAGCACATGTCGCGTCTCCCCTCCATCGACCCCAACGCGCGCACCCTCCTCATCACCGGCTTCCCAAATGTGGGCAAGTCGAGCTTCATGAACAAGGTCACCCGCGCTGATGTTGAGGTGCAGCCCTACGCCTTCACCACCAAGTCCCTCTTTGTCGGCCACACGGACTACAAGTACGCCACGTGGCAGGTGATCGACACCCCTGGCATCCTCGACCACTCGCTGGAGGAGCGGAACGTGATTGAGATGCAGGCCATCACGGCCCTCGCCCACCTCCGGGCCTGCATTCTCTTCTTCATGGACCTCAGCGGGCAGTGCGGCTACTCCATCGAGCAGCAGGTGTCCCTCTTCAAGTCCGTCGGTCCCCTCTTCACCGGCAAGCCCGTCGTTGTTGTCTTCAACAAGTGCGACGTGTGCACCATCGACGAGGTCACGCCGGCGGAGCAGGAGCTCATCATGGACGCCATTCAGGAGGCCGACGCCAAGTGGATCACGACGAGCACGCTGACCGACATCGGTGTCGGCGACCTCAAGACGGTGGCCTGCGACGTCCTGCTCGCCCACCGCTCGGAGCAGAAGGAGGGCTCGGGCCGCTACCAGGCCATCCAGAACCGTCTGTACTGCGCGACGCCGCAGCAGCGCGACGGGGTGGAGCGGCAGGCTTACGTGCCGGAGTCGGTGCTCGAGGAGCGCGCCACCGGCGAGCCGCCCAAGCAGCGCCGCAAGACGGAGCGCGACTACGAGTGGGAGAACGGCGGCCCGGGCCAGTACCAGGCCAACGCCCGCAAGACGTGGGACCTCGAGGACCCGTCGTGGGTCGACGACGTCATTCCCGACATCATGGACGGCCACAACATCTACGACAACATCGACCCCGACATCCACCAGCGCCTCATCGAGCTGGAGGCGGAGGAGGAGGCCCGGCTGGAGGAGATGGAGCTCGAGGCGTCCCGCAAGCCGACGCAGCACACCCTCGACGACGCCACCCTCAACGCGGTGCGCTTCATCAAGGACAAGGTGAAGGTGCTCAAGATGGAGCGCGCCATGAAGAACCCGGCGATTCGCCGCACGCACAGCCAGGCCGCCGCCATTGACAAGTTCAACAAGCGTACCGGCAGCCACGACGCGCGGTCCAAGTCCATTGCGGACGGCAGCGGCGAGATCACGGCGACCCGCAAGCGTGGACGCTCCATGTCGGTGGCGCAGGAGGCGCTGCTGCGCGACCGCTCCGGCTCTGCCCACGTGAGCACCAAGTCCACTCGTAGCATCAGCGCCACCTCGGCGCACCGCGAGCGCAGCCTTAGCGTCAACCGCGGCGACGGCTTCCGTGACGTGAACGAGAAGCTGCGTGCCGTGAAGCTGAGCAAGGTGAAGGTGCGTCCGCTGGCCCGCCAGGCCCGCAAGGGTGAGGGCGACCACCACGTCCCGAACCTCCGCCCGATGCATCTCTTCACGGGTAAGGTGAAGAGCAACGGCGCGCGTGACCGCCGTTAAGGTGAGTGTGTTGGTGGTGGTGGTGAGGCGTTGTTGGGGCTTGTGTGCGGTGTGCGAGATTACCAGGTGCGACGTCGTAGTGGTGCCTCTCTCCTTTTCTTTTTGGTTTGTCTTCTCTGCTTCTTTGCCCTCTTCCACTTGGCGGTTATGCCATGCAGATGAAACACAGAGGGGGAAAAAAGAAGAGAAGGCGGGTTCAAAAAAGAGAAAAGTGAAGAGAGGAAATCGAGCTCTGCAGTCGTGCACTCGTGCCTTCTGTTGACGGGACCGCTATCGGCCTGCTCGCACCCGCACAACTCTTCGTTAGTTGTTCACTTGTGTGCGTGCGCATGTGTGGCTGATCGGCTTAATTCTCTTGTGTTTTTTTTTTCTTTCTTTCCGCTTTAATACCTAATGCGTTAACCGATTTTTCTTTGCCTTTTTTTCTACTCGTGTAAGTCTACGCCGTAACTCTTTTTCTCCTTTTATTTTCTAAATTTTGCCGAGGACATTTGTGAAGTTGTCTGTTTAGTTGTTTTGCTGTGTCGTGGATGTCGTTATGAAAGCAGAGGAGGAATGAAAAAAGAAAAAAAAAAGGACGGATTTGGAGCTGTAAAGCCCCGAGCTGCAATGTGCGGCGGGTGACTTTATATTAAGCCGCTTGTGAGATAATTTTTTTTTATTGTTTCTTTTTCTTCCCTTTGGGTGCCTCTTGGGTATTCAAGTATTTTTCCTTCTAGTTGTCCCGCAATACAGAGGGGGTAAGGTCAACCAGCCACATGATGCGAGCAATGTGCAGAGTGTTGAGAGCGTTGAATCCGTTATGTGGCGTCAAAAGACAGTTGCCCTCGCGGTGCCTAATTTGTACTTGAGACCGGCACGCGCTAGTTGTGTTTCTTCTCCCTCCGTGCGGTGTGCTTCGAGAATTGCTCTCGCCATAACCTAAAAAAAAACTACCGAAATCAACAACGAATAGAAACGCAGTATACTACTCGCACAAGCAGTTGATGTCAACTAAAGTAGGATTTGTGAGAGGCGTGCAGGAGGCAATGACTGCGAGCCCGTCTGCTGTTCTGTTCCCCCTCTCTCTGTACCTTGCGATGCACAGAGCGGTTGTGTTTCCAAGCGTGAGATTGGCCGCGCCTCTTGTGTCTTGCTGAACCCACATGACAAAAGGGCAGCTCTACGGGTCTCGCGCGTGGCTTCCTTCCCCCTTTTTTCTTTCTTGCTGGTGCCGTTGGCTGGAGCTGCGGTGTACAAGTTTTTTGTCGCCAGCGATGGAGGGGAAAAGCGGCAGAGGTCTTTTTAATTTGTCCCAGCACAGATTGTGTGGCAGCAAGAGTAGGTGCTTGACGCCTCTCTGCAAAGGGTGAAGTATTCGATGCTATCGTAATGCGGAGCCCTGTGCGACTTCATGACGGACTGAGCTCTCTTCCTGTCTTTTAAATGTTATTCACGCCCCACTGCAACCTCTTTTATTCTTTTACGGCTCGTAAACACATTATTTTTTTGGTCTTGAAACACATACTTGCAGGCTTCGCTCTTTTCAAAAAACAACAGCATTACAACGGATTGGCGTAGTGAACCTGTTGTGCACGGCAGCTCTCACGCAACACACGACACAACACCTGCTCACACACAAACACACACGTCTTCTACCATGGCACTTGCTCTCGATGCGTGGGATGCATATCGACTTTTCTGCGTGTCCTCCACCGCACCTCCCGCTTTCACGGAGGAGCTGCCAGCATTCGCAGAGAAGGAAATGGCGGATCGACTAGGACTGGTGGAGGACTACTTGACTGGGTGGGACGCAGTCACTCGTGCCTGTCACGCCTCCCACGCTAAGCTGTGTTGTCGCGCGCGACAGAGTCTCGAGGCAGACGAGGCGGAGGAGCGTCGATTTATCTCCGAGGATGCCGACTACATGCCCTACTGGTTGTTTGCTCGGGTCATCAGTGAGGCCGCGCAGCGGCGACTCGTCTCTCTCGAGGAGGCTGCGCGGCAGAGCGTTGTTGTTGCCTTTTTCGATTCACTACGTGCATGTGTGCTCACGCAGTATGAGCAGCTGCGGCGGATGCAGGTGACCAGCGAGGCTCTCGACTCCCTCGCTGTGAAGGCTTGTGTGGTGGGCCGCAGCGGGCTGCGCGACGGCCAGCTGGCGCGCACCACCGCTCCAGGGCCCGTCTTCACACCATCCGTCATCAGCCAAGTAGCGGCGCCGTCGTCGTTCCTTTCGTTAGACAGCACGGTAGCCGGCGCGTTGTTGCGCAGCGAGGCAGCAACAATGGTAGTGAACCAAGAGCAGGGGGAGCGGCAGCTGCTGCAGCACACACGGACGCAGTTTATGATGACTGCGATGACGGTGCTCTTGGCGAAGCGTGAGGAGCGGCGTGCCTCTGCTGAAGTGGAGCGTATCGATTCGGTGCCTGTACGATGAGCATTATATTTTATCTTGTGAGGTATGTCGACGCAAGTGTCTGCCCGTTTTGCGTTGAGGTGAGGGCGGCTTGGTTGACTGCGCATAACGAAGGTTTTTTTCTCCTTTTCGATGTAAAGTAAATCTGCTGACTCTTCTTTTCTTCTTTTTTTTTTTCAATTACGGCTTATACCTCTTCGCTGAGCTTTTCGAATCTTTTTTCCTGTCACTTCTCTGGGCGGCCAGCAAGTCTGTTCACGGAGCTGTACACTGCGTGGTGCTTCATCCCACAACAGAGAGTTTCGTGAAGCACCTATGTGTGACGCAATGACGTACACGAGTGCTTTTGCTTACTGTTGGGGGGTACGTGAGGACGCATGGGATGCCAATATGCTCTTTAACCGGAGCGGGGGGTGTTGCCTTTCTGCTGCTCTTTATTCGCAGAGGTGCTCGTGTGCGGGGCTGGTCGGGCAAACAGCTCAATCTTCTACCTTTCAACACTCCTTCTTTTTTTCCCTTTCTCTTTCTGATCTGTGCTTGTGTGTCGCCGCTGCTTTTGCGACTGTGATGGCTGTCGATGTCGCGTCTTCTCCATCACTCGTTCATCTCGCACTTCTCTTCTTGAACACCATCTTTACTCACACCCTCATGTGAAAATAATTGTCCCGGCTAGTTACCGCTGCAGTGAGCCTCTCGAGAAGGGAAAGGAATAGATGAGAGAGTACACAAGAAAAATTAGGTCACATATAAATACACGCTGTTAGTTGAAATCACCTCAGTGCCATTTCGTTGAAATCAAAAGAAAGTATGGCAACACTTAAAGATGGCCGCTTTATTTTTATTCATGCTGACCGTCAGCACCTTCTGATCGAACAGTCATCCACTGCTGCTGCTGCTGCTGCTGGTGCTCCCACTGCGGCCGGTGTGCCGGTGACGCCGGTGTCGACGCACCTACTCTACGGCGGCGTCGTACACGCCTTTGCGCTGAATGCTGCGCAGACGCGCATCGCAATGATCTGCCCCGCCTACAGTGCAGCCGCTGCTACTGCTGTTGTGGCTCATAACGGCCACCCCGATGATGCTGCTGATGCTCAAGCTGTGCTGCGCCTCTTCTCCTTCGCAGGAGGTGAGGTGGGGGAGTTGATCGATGAGCTCGTGACGGTGGCTGCGCAGTCTGTTGTGTGGGTGGCGGACCGCTATCTCGCTTTGAGCCGCCACGCTAACGCGGCTGCAGCGCCGAGCCACTCCGACTCTAACACCACAACCTCTTCCAGTGCTAGTCCTGCTGCTGCTACGGTGCTGGTGGAGGTCATCAAGTCCTCGCAGCGGCTGCGACTGCTGCGGGAGGACAAGACCTCCATCGCTCCCACGGCAGGTCCGGGATCGCTGCTGTGCGACGTGGCAGCGGCACGTCAGAGTGTGCGCCTCTCCGACCTGCAGCGGAGCAAGACCATGACGGAGGCCGTGCTGCCAAATCGGAAGTGCCGACACGGCAAGGCGCGTGTGGCGGCGTCGTCATGCAGCGACGGTCCGTTTCTCTTTGTCGCCAACGACGACTGGACCGTGCACGGGTTTTATGTCGGCCGCGGCGGCAGCCTGCACGCCCCACGCCCAATGCTGACGCAGTTCGAGTCGCAGTCAGCGAGCCAGTCGGCAGCAAAGACGGGAGAGGAGGAGAAGGAGGAAGAGTCGCAGGCGGTGCCGCGGCCGGCTGCCGTCCCGTTTCCCCGTCTCCACGTTCGGATGCTGAGCGACACGCAAGTGTTACTGGGGCTTACTGGCTCGCCCACGATTCTGCAGTGCGCCTACGACCCGACGTCGAAGGAGGAGGGGTGGGTGTTGGCAGCAAAGATGCGGCTGCCACGTCGGCTGCACGCCACGGCGCAGCTGGTCGGGCTCAGTAAGAACCGGTGCTTAGTGTGCCAGCGTGCGCCACTAGAGGCGGAGGACGGGGAGGAGGGGCAAGAGCAACGCCGCAGTTGCACCTACCTCTCGCTGCCTCTTGAGATGAGGTCCACGGGCAAGAATACCGTGCAGGCGGACACTCAGGCTCCCGAAGCCACTGCCCTTACTGCTGCTGCTGCGGAGGCAGAAGGGGAGAAAGGCGAGAATGCTGCTGCGGCTGCGGCTGCTGCGTCGAATGGTACGACAGCGGAGGGAAAGAAGAAGCGCAAGAAGAAGGCCAAGGCGGCGGCGAGCAGCGACGGAGAGGGCGGGACGGCGAATCCTCCTTCCGCTGCTGCTTCGGAGGCTGGAGGAGGTAACGGTGGTGGTGGTGGTAATGCGACGGCGGGGGGCAGTGGACCGACGCAACGCGCAGTGCAGCGTCTGCTCGTGCACGCTGGGATATCCGGCAAGGACCAGGTGCCCAATGCCTTTGTCCGAGAGGAGCGCGCGGAGACCAGCGCGGCACCAAGCGGAGAGGGTACTGCCGCTGCTGCTGGTGCTGCTGCTGCGGCGCGGGTCCCTGCAGGGGGGAAGAGCAGGGTGTCCATGGAGACGATGGTGAATGTGGGCTGTGCTGTGCTGGGCGTCGCGATCGGCGTCACCATCATGCGCAAGCTTTCTTTCGTGTAGTGCTGCCTCCTACGTGGGTTTCTCTTTTAAACACAGAGCACAGAGGGAGTTTGTAAAAAAAAAAAAGAAAAAAAAAGATACACCATCTCTCTTGAGAGCACATCGATCCAATGCGAGGGCTTATTTTCTCCTTTTTGGTCAATCGGCATCGTGTGTGTGGATGTGCTGTTGTGCGCCACATCGTGGGGAACACTTGGGTTTGCGTAAGCAACGCTGCGGCTGTTAGTGCGCGAGCGCGTCGCTGAAAGGCTCGACAGAATTTGATCAAGATGACACAAAGACGACTATTTAGGAGCGCTGTGCCGTGAACTCTCTTATCCCCCTCACACACATGATATGTCAACTTCGACCCCTTTGCTTTTCTCTTCATTCTCTCTGCCTACCCCACCGGCACCTGGCACGCAGCTACTCATAAAAAAGAGCTCATCATAGACCACCATATCTGCTACTCATCCACAGCTTTTTTTTTTCCCCCCCTTTGTGCAGTCAGAGAGTACCGCTGCTCCATCAGGAAAATAACAATATAGAAATTTCACGCAGGAGGGGGGGGGGGAAACACAAAAACACCCACAAAAGAGAGGAAATATTAAAAAAAAAAGCAAGAAAAAAAAGAGGGGGGGGGGGGGGGGGGGGGGGGAAAAAAAAAACAAAAAACAAAAAAAAAAAAAAAACCCCCCCCCCCCCAAGGGGGGGGCCCACCCCAAAAAAAAAAAAAAAAAAGAGGGCCCCCCCCCCCCCCCCCCCCCCCCCCCGGGGAAAAAAATGATCATCAACGAGCTGATCAAGGAGTACCTCACCTTTAACGGGCTAGAGCACACCCTTGCCATCTTTCAGTTGGAGGGGCGAGTGCCGGATAGTCAGGTGCCGCGTCGGGTGCTTGCATCCGAGCTGAACATGGCCGCCGCGCCGGCGTCGGTGCCACTGCTTTACGCCGTTCTACACGAGGCGCGCTTGTCGAAAGAAATGGGGCAGTGAGAGGGTACAAAGTCCGCTGTTTCTTATTTTTTTCTGTTGTTGTTCAGCGCTTATTTGTCTCGTGTGTGGCAATGGCATAGAGCAGTGTCCGAGCGCAGAGAATCGAAGCGGAAGGAGGAGGATTGCATTCTGTGGGTTAGTTTCCCCTCTCTTTTTCTCGCTCTCTCTCTCGCTCTTATCTTTCGGTTTTGCGTTCTCTCGTTGCTGCGGCGTCAAATCCTTATGGCACTGCTTTCAACACACTCTTCGCAACAGAGTCTTGGATTTTGCAGGAGCAGACTCGTGGAGAATACGCAGCGGGCAATGGATTCTCACTTTGTCCGACTTTGTGATGAAGCCTGCTTGTCTTTTCTGGCCGTGTTGCTCTCTTGCCCGTTACGCGGTGCTTCCTGAGCTCTTTTCGTTTTGGGGAACAAGAAGGCTTGACTTCCCTTTCTCTGAATTCTTGCTGACGCATGCTGCGGCCGCCGCTTCTCGCTTCTCTTCAACTCTTTATAAAAGTTTTCCTCCATCTCTCTGCTTCTCTCTCCGGCCCAGTCTCGGCATAACAATTAGTCACGCCTTCTTCTTTCTCGCTTTACACTTCGTCATCCTCCACCCTTTAACCCTTTCGCGTGCAGTCGACTTGTTGCGTGCCACACACTCGCCATACTACACAGTTTCCCTCCTTTTTCCAATCCTTTCTTACGCCCGTCACCGCCACCAGGCCACCCGCGCATCAACAATGGGCAAGGAAGACGTCATGTACGACATCGTGTTCAACATGAAGTTTGCTTCGAAGCAGATGAACAAGAGCGCTGCTGCGGCGGAGAAGGCCTCCGAGAAGGAGAAGCTGAACGTCAAGAAGGCGCTGGAAAAAGGCAACCCCGAGGCGGCCCGCATCTACGCCGAGAACGCGATCCGCAAGCGCAGCGAGGCGCTCAACTACCTCCGTCTCTCCTCCCGTCTCGACGCGGCGGCATCACGGGTGCAGACGGCGATGCAGATGCAGACGGTGAGCAAGACGATGAAGACGACGGTGAAGGGGATGGACAAGATTCTCACCTCGATGGACCCGATGAAGATCGCCAAGGTGATGGACACCTTCGAGCAGCAGGTGGGCACGATGGACGTCAACCTCGGTGTCATGGACGCCGCCTTTGTGAGCTCGTCGGCTGGCACGGTGCCGGTGAGCGACGTGGACACGCTGATGGACCAGGTCGCGGCGGAGAACAACATCGACATCAGTGAGCAGCTCGGCGGTGGGGTGCAGAACAAGATCGCGATGCCGGCGCAGCATCAACAGCTCGACGAGGACGACATCTCAGCGCGCCTCAAGAACCTGCAGGCACTGTCGTAAAAGAAAAAAGAAAGAAAGAAACACATACAGCTGACACTCTCCATTGAACATGCTGTTTTGTTCTCTTATTTTTTCTTTGGTTTCTCGTTCACGTTGGCTGCTCCGCTTTGTTCTCTCTCATTAATTCAAATTAGTCGAGCGAGCAAGCGAGAGAGGGAAGGTTGAGTATATTGCACTCTTGGTGAAGCGTCCTGCGCGTGTTGCCATCCCGTCTGCGAAACGAAGGGCGAATGTCGTGTCTGTTTGTTCCTCGTGCTTCTTAACTCTTTTTTTCTTTGTTTTTGCCACTTCTTTTCTTAGCTTTGCGACTTCATATTTTTCTCTTTCTTTGGTATTTTTGCTTGCGTTGTTTCCAGCCGCCAAACCTAATCGCGTATCTCCCCTCTTCTCCTCTTCTCCTTTTCTCCTTTATCTTTTTTTCTTCTTCTTTTTGCTTCTAGTTGTTCATTGTTGTGCTTGTGTGTTGCGCCGCTTCTACGCTTGACGGAGCACATCGCGTCCTCCCTGCTGCGCTACCGCTCCTCCTCCCACTGTTGCGTATGCCAAGATCTTTTCCCCCTCTCTAAAAAAAGAAAACAACAACAACGTATTTCCCCTTTTATCTTTGTTTGTGTTTTCTGTTTTGACGGGTCGCGACGGAGTCATAGGGAGCAGGCAGGAGGCGGAGAGGGAGTGCGCACGGGTGAGGGCCTCGACCCCCCACTTACACGCCAGAGAGGTGGAGGTGAGGGAAACAAACAAAGAAGAGAAAATACGCGCCATTGTAGACGCTGCTTCTCGTGTCCAGTTTTTAATTTTTCTCATCATTTTGATGGCTTGAATAGGGCAAGTTATGTTTCTTATTGCGAGCTACCTACACAAGCACAGAAATACACATGCACACATGCACACACGCAAACCCTTCATCTTCTACATGATACGCACGTGCGTATGTGTGTTTGTGCGTGTGTGTGGAATGACGGTGACGCACCTAAAAAAATTCGGAATGCACGCGTAGTTACCTCCACAAACAAATACACAGAACACCTTTTTTTTTCTCTCTTTCTCTGTTGTTTCCCCTTTCCAATTTTTCCCATTTTTTTCCCTTCTTAAGACATTCGCTGGATTTCGACTTTTCCTTGTGTTGCTATTGACAATCACGCGAAAAAAAATATATATTGACAGGGTGAAGTTCCTGCACTGTAGGACTCATCAACACATGAGCGTCCGTGTTTCAGGGTGAATGTGTGAGGGTGTGCACGTCGGAGAGTGCAGGAAACGGAAAGATAGAGCTGCATGGCGCTCATCGCTGTCCCAACGACGTCGTTTACGACGAGCAAAAAACGGCAGGTCCTCATTTTTTTTTCCTGCCCACATTTCTCACAGAGTCCCAAGGGGCTTTACGTTTACAAAAAAGAAAAAATCTGCAGCGAGAGCAGCGGCGGTTGCGTGCGGATCGCTGCTCTTGCTCTCGTTGTACATGCTCTGCTTCGCTCGTGAAACAATACGATCATTATTACCTCTCTCACCACCTCTCTGTTCTTGCCCTCGCTCAATTTTTTTGCCTCGAACGTGCGTGTACGCGTCGCAGGATTTAGCAGGCTGTCTGTACTACGTGACGCGCCAAGGAGAAAAAAAATACATAACAACACAACTCCCAAACAGGGAAAGCAGCAGTGCGGATACACGCTTTGCTGCTCACAAACACACACACATACTCACACATACTTGCCCACCCACGCCTACGCCGCGATGAAGCGTGGAGCCAAGCGGTCGTCGCGCGAGGACGAGGAGGTGCCCGGGTCCCGCCTGCGCACCAAGGATGCGGCGCAGATGCAGGCTGAGGAGACCGCACGTCGCCAGCGCGAACGCGAGGAGGAGGAGCAGCGTAGGGCCGCAGAGGAAGAAGATGACGATGATAGCTGGGAGGACGACGACGACGACGTGGCGGACGACGTGGTGGAGGACGAGGACGAGGAGGAAATCATCGAGGCCAGCGACGACGATGACGACGAGTACGCCGAGTTCCAGAAGGAGTCCTCTGCAAGTGTTGCGAAGGGCATCAAGTCCATCACCTTCAAGGAGGCCGGGCAGGCGGGCGGCGATGACGACGACGCAGAGAACGGTGCCGGTGCGGGTGAGGTGTCTGTGTGGCGCGGCGACATCGAAGAGGCCGCGATGGCTGCAGGCGGCGTCGATGGTGCGCCGGTGAAGCTGGAGTTCTCGAACAAGGCCTACGACGCCTTCTTCCAGCTCCGCACCGAGTACCCTTGTCTCTCATTCGATGTGGTGAAGGACAACAAGGACAACCACACCAAGTACCCCCTCTCCACCCTCCTCGTCTGCGGCACCCAGGCAGATGAGAACGCACGCAATGAGCTGCTTATTCTCCACGTGACGAACATGTGCCGCACCAAATACGACGTCGCCAGCGACAACGAGAGCGAGGAGGAGGACTACATCGGTGACGAGGGCGATAGCGACGAGGACGACGACGTGGACGGCGAGGAGGTGAACGACGGGGAGCCGGTTGTGCACCACCGCGCCATTAAGCACTACGGCACGGCGAACCGTGTGCGGTGCTGCCCGCAGAACAACCCGGCGAGCGGCAGCCAGCTGGTTGCGGTGTGGTCGGACGCCGGCCACGTGCAGGTCTTCGACCTCGAGTCCGACTTGAGGGCACTGACAGACTTCTCGAACTGGTCGAAGGAACAGGCGCAGGCGTGGAAGAAGCCGGAGCAGGCGAGCCAGAAGAAGTCGCAGCCGCTGAAGTTCTGCACGCCCGCCACGTCGCACAAGACGGAGGGCTACGGGCTCGACTGGAGCCCTGTGCAGGAGCACGTCTTCGCCTCGGGCGACTGCGCCGGTGCGCTGTTTGTCTGGCAGCCGGCCGAGGACGGCCGGTGGAAGAATGCGGCGAGCAGCACAACAGCCGGGGCGGCCTCGATTGAGGAGATCCAGTGGAGCCCCACGCAGGCCAGCGTCCTCATCACGGCCCGCGCCGGCGGCGTCGTGGAGGTGTGGGACACGCGCGACATGCGCACGAGCAAGATCAGCTTCCAGGCCGACCCCAGCGACATCAACGTGGCAGACTGGAACCGCGCACGGCAGGCGTCCCACCTGCTCGCCACCGGGGCAGAGAGCGGCGCCGTCGCCGTCTGGGACCTCCGCCGCATCGCCAGCGCCGACCCCATCCAGCGCATCGCGTTGCACAAGAAGGCGATCACCGGCGTCGAGTTCGCGCCGCACAACGAGAGCGTCCTCTCCGTCGTCAGCGATGACGGCCGCTGCACGCTCTGGGACCTCTCGCTGGAGCGCGACGTGAACGAGGAGCAGGAGGCGGTCGGTGAGCTCTTCAGCGGCAAGCTCAAGGAGTACCCGGATCAGCTCATGTTCCAGCATCAGGGCCTCGTGCACCCGAAGGAGGCGCACTGGCACGTGCAAATTCCCGGCCTTGTGGTGACGACGGACTACGAGGGCCTGAACCTCTTCCGCCCCATGAACTGGAAGTCCCTCATGCGGTAAGCGTGTGTACCGGCGTGTGCTCTCTGCGTCTTCTGTGGCGGAGCGTGAGGGGAGAAGGAAAAGAAGCACAGGCGGGGAGAGATGAGCTGAGGGAAGGGTTCGCCGCTGCTCACGAGCACACAAGCACATCCGTGTCTGTCGGTACTCGTGTAGCTCTCAAAAAAAAAAAAGAGGAAAAAAAAAAGAAATGTCTAAATTCAAAATTGCCTTCATGTGTTTTTTTTACCAGTGACCATCCTCTCTTTTTTCTGTTGAACCTCTCTCTCCAGCGTCGATGTTCGCACCGCCTCCCTCTTTCTCTTGTTGGCCTTGACTCTCTGTGTGGGGTTGCTCTAATGTGATTGTCGTTTAAGTGTTGGCGCGCTTGCCCGTGTTTCCCCCTTCTTATCTTCGCACGCTTCTCTTTCTTTTTTTAAATGTTTAAGCCGTTCTTAAACGAAAAGATGAACGTAACCGCCGTCGACGGCACAACCAACTACCAAAAAAAAAATAAAGAAGAACAACAGAAAGAGGGAACCTGCTTTTTCAGAGGGAGGTTGAGTGCGTGATGAGAAGCATGTAAAAGTTTACAAAAGGAGTATTAATTATTTCCCGCTTGGAGCTGATTATGCGTGTGTGCGAACAGAGGAAGAGAGCGTCTGTCACACTCTCTGCGTTGTGTTGCGAGCTTTAACATAATGTCTTCTCGTGCGGCTGCTGGACGTAAACGTTTCGCGGTTATTGTAATTTTTTTATTTTGAGACTTCCTTCATTGCAGAAAGCCTTCCGCAATTCCTTTTTTTCTCTCTATTTGTTTGCCAACTGCGTCTGCCTATCATATCCCTTCTCTCTTCACTCTTCCTCCCCCTCTTGTGATGGCGGTGACGATCATGCGTTGTTGCTGCTGAACCTGCCCGACATCTTTGCCCGCACTTCAGAGCCTACACATATCGAGGATCACTTGCTGATACTGCACACCTGTCTTTTGTGCGCGAGCGGCTGCGATTTCGTACAAGTGTTACTTCTTTTTTTTCACTAACGCACTCTTTTTAAATTTAATTCAACAATCGCTGCTCCCCGTCTTGCCATCATGAACGTACTCGTTCCGCTTACGATCCTGCTGCTCAGCTGGAGCATGGACAGCACCGACCCCGAGATACAGAAGCGCATCTTTTACATCTTCTGCGCCGTTCACATCGCCATCGTCTTTATGGGCATCTTCCTCTTCGTCAAGATCTGGCAGGCGGGCGACAACACGCTGATCCGTGTGAAGGACGCCTACTCGGGGGAGGAGAGCATCCAGAAGCACTGGGAGTACGATCTTGGGAAGCTGCGCGACCTGCTCGTGAACAAGACGGGTATGTCGGCCGCCATCAGCGCCTTCGTGGCGTCGCGGTACGGCATCCCTTTTCCGCTGCTCCTCCAGAGCCTCAACAACCCTAAAGCAATTTACCAGTCGGAGCTGTTCCGTGTGTACGTGATGGGGGAGAAGGCGGAAGGGGATCTGCAGCGGCCGTGGCCGGAGTCCGGTGTGCTGCCGGCGTGGGCGAAGGACTTGTGGTCGCAGGGGGAGAGGGACTCGGAGAAGATGTTGGCGGGGAACGGCAGCGCGGCGGCGGCTGCCTCGCCAAACAAGGCTGCACGCAAGCGCAAGTAAAGAAAGAGAGAGAGAGAAAGAGAGACGAGCCGCCTGCTCACTCTGTTGTTGTTCGGTGAATGCAATTATGGTTTGCATACGCAGTGGGAGTCACTGCAGCCCCGCTGGTGGCGATTGCTGTTCGCTGTTGCGGCGTTTCTTTTCTTCTTCTAAACCAGTGTTCGCTTTGCCAATCTCAAGCTGTTGTGCGCGAGAGAGAAAGCAGCACAGTTGCATGCGTGTTGATAGGTGCTGACAGAAGCGGCGGCGCCGTGCAGAGGGCCGCGTATCGGTAAGACAAATACGAAGGCACATAACATAAATAGAAAAGAAGAAAGATGTGCTCATGAGAAGCGATGTGCACCGAAGGGAAGCATCTGGTGGGAAAAAAGAGGCATGTGCAACGCAGTACTCTCACTTTTTTTTTTCTGTCTTGTACTGTCGAGCTCAACAAGCATTTTAAAGGACGAACATAATATATCAGCTCGTTGTCTGGTGCAACACGGTGTCCTAGAAAGGATGGGTGTTTGGCGAGCCGCAGAAGCAGTGCTACCTTGCAGGTCTTTTCTGTTACTGCTTCCCTGCTCTCTTGTACCGCTCTTTGATAGCCATCCACTCAAGGAGGCTCTTGTTATATGTGGTGCGGTCAGGTCGGCGTTGATGGCTTTTATCTTTCGCTGCCTTTCCTCATGCCTCCCCCTCTTTTACAAGCCTTCAGCCCACACAAAAGTACTCAGAGAAAAAAAAAATCCACGTGTACTATAAAGAGGCAGCTGGTAAACATATTGAGTAACATTTTTTTTTTTTTTGCAACCTCTCCGATCTTGCGCAGCGTCGCCTGCACAAATGACATCCCACCTCCAGCGACAAGACTGCAGCTTCTGCCGGTACTATGACGCACAGCACGACGCGACTCGCTGCCACTGTGCGTCCTGCTGGCGTCGTCGCGACCGCGTAGCGCATCAACCACCACCGCCGCCGTCTTCCTCTCCGGCAGATCCGAGCAGTGTCGCCGCTGCTGCAACCGCTGTCTCTCCTTCCACCCGGCTTCGTGCCTCTCCTCAGACAGCTGGCGGTGCTTCCACCCGCTGCGAGCACGGCGCCGTCCCCTTCCACCACTGTCGGCTCTGCGTTCTTGACCCCTACTTCCATCACGCACCGGCGCAGTGGGATGGTCATGCGGTTGTGTGTGCCCCACGCTACGCCCGCCGCGACGGGTGCGGGTGCTCGCTGCGGTGCGAGTGTCGACGCCGGCGTGAGACGGGTGAACACGCGCGGCGTCCGCAGTACGCCATGCACGAACTCCCTGTGATGGGTGCGAGAGCCGCGTTGTACAGCAAGCCATAGATGCTGAGCATTACGCGTGTGCACTAAAGGGAAAGCACACACTTTTGCAGCAGCGCCGCGCACGCACGCTTTTACCTTTCATTCTTTTTCCTTTTAGAGATCTTTTCGTTAGATGTAGACAACAAATCACACCTGAAGCTGCTGTTGACCTTTCTTTTTATACCTTTCTTTTCTAGATTCCAGTGTCCCCCACAACCAATTATTTATTATTATAATTTCTCCTCCGCATTTTACCCGTCCTTAACCTTGGTGGATACATAAAGCTGGGACACTTGCACATAAACATCGCCTTGCCGAGGTACGGAGCAGGCATGTGAAGAGCAACAGCAGCTAACCAGAATATATAATCCCAAAACGCGGGGAGCTGCAGAAAATTAAAAAGCCGCTGTGTGTTGCCGCTGCTATTCCTCTGCTTGCGTGTGTGTGTGTGTGCGTGTGCAGTGGGTGAGACGCGCACTTTCATGAGGTGTGCGCCACTCTTGCCTGACTGCATGCACACACTGAGGGGCACGTGACGCAATCACCTCGACACTGCTTCTTGTTTTTTCACCCCCCTTCACATCTACCTCTTCGCTCTGTTCCTGTGATTTCTTTTCTCTTTTCTTTTTCTCGACATCAATGAAAAAGGCTGCTGTAGGTGCTCTCTGATTACGTCCCCCCTCCATCCAACAGTGTTCCACGAAATCAAACAAGCATTCAGTCAAAACAGACCATACAAGTAAGCAGGCGATAGAGCAAAAAAAAAAAGAAATTAAGTGTCAAAAGAGACTCACATCATCTAGTAGACACACACACACAAAAGCAAACAAACGACAAAGTACTTTAAACCAGACGACTTAACACCGGTAAGGCTTTTTTTTTCTTCGTGTGTCCTTACTTGTCTAGGCGTTGGAAGCCGTTAAGCTTGTTGGCTCATCTACGCATCGAAAAAGGCTCTAATTTAATTTTTTTGTTTAGTTTATAAGATAGGGAAGGAAGACGACAAAGAGTCAGACATCCCACAAGACGCACGCCTCTCTTATCATTAATACTAATCGTAGGCGAACACAATTTTTTAGACTGCTCTTAATCTTCTCCCTTCTTACCCACGCCACTAACCCACACACACACACAAAAAGGAAGAAAAAAAAAACAGAAGAAGAAGCAATCATGCCCAACGACTCTCCGCAGCACCACAAGAGCCAGCAGGTGGCCGCCGGTGAAACCTTCTTCTATCGCCAACACGTACGCCCGGCGGTCGAGACGAGCTTCCGCATCCGCCTCATCTCCGGCACCGCCAACCCCGACCTCACCGACAACGTTGCCAAATGCCTTAACGTCGAAAAGTGCCAAACAGAAATTAAGCGCTTCGCAAATGGCGAGTTGAACATCAAGGTCGTCGACAACGTCCGCGGTGACGACTGCTTCATCATCCAGCCCACCTCCGGCAGCTGCAACACCGACGTGAACACCGCCATGATGGAGCTGCTGCTGCTTGTGCACACGCTGAAGCTGTCCTCGGCGAAGCGCATCACCGCGATTGTGCCCTACTACGCCTACAGCCGCCAGGACCGGAAGAGCGAGCCGCGTGTGCCGATCTCTGCCTCGGCGGTGGCGCAGCTGCTGCAGTGCATGGGCGTGGACCGTGTCGTCACGATGGACCTGCACTGTGGCCAGATCCAAGGCTTTTTCCGCAACATCCCGGTGGACAACTTGCTTATGTTCCCTGAGTTCGCCACCTACCTGATGCGGCAGCAGTGGTTTGACAAGAACGAAACGGTTGTCGTCTCGCCCGATGCGGGTGGTGTGGAGCGCGCGAACGTGTTGGCCGATCGCATCGGTGCAAGCCACATCGTCACCATCCTGAAGCGCCGCAAGGAGGCTGGGAAGGTGGACTCGATGCAGACGGTCGGCAACGTGGAGGGCTACACGTGCGTCATTATTGACGACATGGTCGACACCGCCGGCACGCTGTGCAAGGCCTGCGACCTGCTGAAGGAGATGGGTGCCACGCGCGTGATTGCGTGTGCGAGCCACGGCATCTTGACCGACCCGGCGTGCGAGCGCATCAACAACTGCACGGCGCTGGAGGAGCTGATTGTGTCTGACTCCATCGACCAGAAGGCGACGAGTGCGAAGTGCGACAAGCTGACGGTGCTGACGACCGCGCCACTGCTCGCGCAGGCGGTGCATAGCCTCCACAAGGAGGCCTCGCTGTCGTCGCTCTTTGTAAAAGTGTGACGCTGCACGTATCAGCGGTGAGAGAGAGGGGCGGGGAGCGGGGAGAAGAGAGAAAAGTAGGAGCGAGTAATTCAGATGAAAGGGATATGCAACGCGTGTCTTAAGGAGTGAGAGGTTGGGGGACGCTGTTAGCGATGTGCGTGTGTGTGTATGTGCGCACGTCTGGCTCTTCGCAGCACCTTCTCGTTTTCTACCTGCCGCTGTTCTTTGAGTAGTTGTTCCGGGCGGTGTCTTTTTATTTCTCTACTCTCTCTCCTGTCTTGTATCCTGCGGTGCCGTTTGCGACAACGCAATGAAATTGTCGTGGACGTCTTTTTTTTTTTCTTCCTGTTTTTTTTTTGTTTCAATGTGACGTGGATGGGTGCCTTGGTAACGGTGCTCCGCCGTCGCCGTTGTTGACTGTGGCGAGAGAGCGCGGACACGACAGGGCCTTGGGCTGCAGAAGCACATGAGGTGCCGCTGTAGGCGCTTCCACATATGCGTGTATGTTAGCTTTTGTTTGTGTGTGTATGCGTATGTGCACCTGTGCCGGTTCAGAGGATTGCCCTTTGTGCCATTTAGCAAAGAGCGAGTTGAACGCTCATTTTTACTGTTAATTTGTACAAGTGCATTATCTTCTTCATTTTTTTTTTCTTGGCGTGTGTTCTCCAGGGAAAAAAAGAATAATAATCGCCTCATCGCGTCGCGTAATTTGCTTAATCCAAAAGTTCAGATTCCAAGCTACATAGCTACAAAAAAAAAAGTGTGTATCAACCAGGTTTCAGCGAGCGAGGGTAGGTCGGCTTTCCGAGCGCGGCTCACTTCCACGCACGCAAGCCGTTTTGCAACTCTTCTCCCTAACGCAACTCTATGGGTACGCAGCCGACGCTCCTCTCTTGCCACGCTGCTTTCCTACCTTTTTTTCGGGCGGCGAACACGTACGCCTTTTGTGGTCTCCTGAGGCAAGCCGAAGTGCTGGATATAGTTTGCAGCGCCTTCTTCTCCGTTGGCTCCGCGGCGTGTTCTCCGCAGCGCTGTTGAGGAGACAGAGATAAAATAGGCAACGAAGGCCATACCGCGTCTTAAATCTTTTATTCACTTCCGGTGACCCTGATTCGACTGCCAATCGTTCACACGCGAGAAGATTAAATAGAAGGGTTAGAGCAACTCTGACAGTATCGTTCCCACTCACATTCTCATTTCCTTTTTTTAAAAAAAATTTCCAATATTCGCTGCCCTTTTTTCTCTCTCTTTCTCTCTCCTGTCCCCATGCGACACGATCTTCGGCGACGCTGCAGTACTCTAGACCTGCCGATTTGCTTCTCTCGGCCTCCTCCAGTATTTTCCGTTTTCTCCTCGGTGTATTCTTCCCTCGTCGCAGCGCAAAAGCTGCTTCGGTTGCCCTTGCGCTTTTTTTTTTTGCTCTCCCTCGCCGTGCGTTCAACGCCCGTTTCCTTTTCTCTCTCCTTAATTGAGTCGCAGCACACAAGGGAGGCGGCAAAACACACTCGTGCATTCAAGACAAGAGAAGAGGCGTGTGGGACGTATAGCGGAAGAGCAACACTGTCCGGTATCACCAGGAGAACCAGGAAAAAGAAAAAAAAAACAAAGAACGGAGAGTAGTGCATTCGCTGCGGTGTCGAGAGAAACGGAGTGGGAAAGGCACTCCGAGTAAAAAAAAAAAAGAGAGCACACATACATTTCTTATCATCATACGCGTGCTCTCTTTGCCTCCATCGCACATCCTTAAGAGAAGTGGCGCGCCATCTTCTCTCTTTTTCTCTTCGCACGTGTTGGCCATATGTGGAGGCGCTATTTTGACATAATCATCACCACCTAGATCGAGAGCTTTTCTTTCTTTTTCCTGTTACCCTCAATTGCGCGTGTATACTTCTTTTTTTCGTTCAGCTCAATATTGCCTTCCTCCTCACTTGTCGCACCATTTTTTTTTCTTCTTTGTTGCGTCTTTCCGCGAAGACTATCGATTCTCTTTCTTTTTCCGCCCACAGCACACACGTCTACTGATCGGTAATCTTTGTTTTTCTTTTTTTGTCTCGCACGACACGTACGCGGCACTACCCGAAGGCCCAGTCTGCTCTCCGCTGCTGCACAGAAAAAAAAAAGGGAAAACTGATTTATCGAGGAACCACAGCACCTTGTGAAACTATACATACTTCCTCCGTTACTCTCACCCCCAACCACACACACACACACACACAAACATATACACCCCGGCAACGATGTCGTCCGCAAACGTCTCCTCCTTTCATAGCAGCTCTGAGTGCTCGACAGCCCACATCTCGCGGCGCAACCTCGACGCCGACGAACTCGACTCGAACCTGTATTCCGCCACCTCGACCCATCCGAAGGCCTCAGCGCTGAGCAACGATGCCGGCGCTACATCCTTCGACTCCGAAGCGTTTGCGTCCCCGCTGTCACGACCACCGACAGCGGTGTCAGCCAGCAACGCACCCACCCCTGCGACGGCACGTGGGGCACAGCGACTGGGCTCACTGCGGCCGCCTGGCATTGCCGTTCACTCGCCCTCCTCTCTCTCTGCCTCCTCCGCGTCGGCTGGGGCGAGCTCGGTTGGTGTGACGCTGGCCCCTGGTCGCGCCTCTCAGTCCAGCCCCAGCAAGGCCACGCAGGGACCCTCGCATAGCCAGAGCCGTGACGAGCAGCAGACCGCCGCCGCCGCCGCCAAGGCGTCTGAAGACCGCAGCCAACACAGCAGCGACCACGCGAAGGGGCGACACTTCCGCCACCTCCTCAGCGTCCTGCACGTCGCACCCGCACCCGCGGTGGTTGACCCGAGTGCGTCCACCGCGCACCCCATCTCGAGCCCAACGCACGAGCCCGTCGCAGCAGCAGCAGCGGCAGCAGCAGCGCCAGCCGCGGTGTCGGCGCCTGTAACTCCCGTGTCCTCGCCGGCTGCCATCCCCCCACGCCGCGTTGCCGTCTCACCAACGGTGCCGACGAGTCGTGGCGCGGCTGGCGAGTGGATGCGGCGTGCCACCGATGCCAAAGGCGGCGGGGATGGCAGCGGCGGCGGCGACGCCCCCGCGCGTGCCCTCCTTCTCCTTCCGCCCCTCCGCCCCTCGCCGAGTCGCTTTGCGGCGGGCAGCAAGTCAGGCAGCAGCCCCGCCAGCCACCGCAACGGCAGCTCACAGGTCGCCTCGCCTACCTCGCAGCTCGGCGCAGGCACGACCACCCCACTCAGCAGCGCGCTGGCGCCACCCCATAACTTTCCGCTGCCGCTGTCTGCCGTGAAGGTGACGGAGGCGTACGACGGCGGGTGGTGGGCCGCAACACGGCGCTACGTGGCCAGCAAGAGCGACACGGTGAACGCCTACCTCGAGCGCCTGGTGAATCCGGGTGCGGTGGACGTTGCCACGGTTAGTGCGCAGGCCGCCGCCACGCAGGCTCACAAGCGACGCGCCTCGCAGCTTTTACAAGCGCGGTCAGCCAACGCGAGCCTCGTGAGCGGGCACACGAGTCGTGCGGCGTCCGTCTCCTCCGGCTTCGACGGCGCCTTCGACGCCGACCGCCGTGCGCCGCCGCCGCGACCGCCCACCTCCCCCAGCGCTCGCCCCCGCCGCTCCATCTTCGAGCCCTTCGGTACCGTTCCGCACCACGACAGCCGTCACGAACCGGACAGCAGCGGCGTGCCACTCGATGTCGTCGTCATCGATCCCGCACAGGAACCTTACGTGTGGAATGACCCCACGATCCAGGCCCCTGAGGTGCGCGTGGAGGCGCCGGATGCCGTCAACGATTCCTTCAACGAGGTGGGGGATGTGTCCGACTCTGACAACGCCGAGGCGGAGCTGAACACGTACGTCGTCGACCTTCTTTCTGCCTTGCGGGGGTACCTGACGACGCCAACGGAGCCGTTTGGCCATCTCGTCGCGGCCGCCCTTGCCTCCCGCTCCGCTGCCTTTCCGGTGCGTGGCTTCGAGGTGGCTGCGGCGGAGCACAACCCTTTCCTCGTGCGCATGATTGTGGACTCCGGTACGCTGGAGGTGCAGGACGAGGAGGCGCAGCGCAACGTGCAGGCCACGGTAGATGACTTGATTCCCGCGACGGAGGGCGAGCTCAGCCCCGGCATCTACGAATACCTCAGCTCCTTCTTCAAGATGGCCTTTGTGCGCCTCTCGCACGGCCAGTATGCTCTGCTGAAGCGTAGCGGGTTCGAGTACATCAAGCTCATGTTCGATCACCAGCACGTGTTGCCTGATGAGCCGTTTCACTCGATCTTGGTGAACGAGTCGCACGCCATGCACGTCATCAATCTTGTTTTCATGATTGTGCAGCTGCTGTCCATCATCTTCTGCACCGTCACCTTCGCCCTCGTGCTGGCTAGCTGGATGAAGATGAACAACAACATGCTGCAGAGCTATGGCTTCTACACGCTCATCGTCTTTGGTGGTGGGTGGGCGCTCTATCTTGTCTTCATCATCTACGCCGTGCGGGGCCGGCAGGACGAGCAGCGCTACGAGCCAGCAAACAGCGACTCGGACCGTCTTCTCCTCCCCTCACCATATGTCGCGGTGGTGCCCGTCATACCGCTCTTCGACGTGCTGTGCCTGTGCAAATACATCGTGGCGGTGCGGAAGAAGCGCATCGTGCACGGACACAACATCGTCGCCAGCAGCCGGCTCTCCGGCGCCTTTTACGCCATCTATTTTGCCTTTCCGCAGCTCATCACTCAGTCCTACTTCAACAACATCGAGACCAAGATCGAGCCGCAGTACCGCCATCGGTGGGCCTACACGATGCTCATGGTCGCCGTCATCGTGCAGTGGAGCATCGCCATCTTCGGCTACATCACCTTCCTCTTCACCCACGACTCTATAGACGGCTTCGGCTTCGCCTGCTTCAACATGGCTCGGGTGCCGCACCTGCTGGAGCGACACAACGCCGTAGCGCACGCGCTGCACTACTTGATGGCCTTCTTGCTAGAAACGAACGTCTACCTTGTGGCGGCGGACAGCATCAACCGACCGGGGGCGACGACGTGTGCTTCGTACGCGAACGTTGTGCTGGCCCTAGCGGCCTTTAGCGTCTTCTACATCCTCATCTTGTACGTCGCGATTGTTCTGAGCGAGGCCTCTGCGGTGCGCATCAGCATCGCCTGCGTCTTTCTTCTTGCCGTGCAGGTGGCCTTGTGTGTGTGCTCGGAGCGGCTGGAACGCGACGCGTGCGCTACGTACCGCAGCTACTTTTTCCGCAGCACCTTCGTCTTTGGCTATCTCTCGTGGGGGGCCTACTTTTTCATATTTGTGGTGTGGTTCATCATGATGCTGCAGTGGTGTTTGCTGTACCTGCACCAGCTCAACCTCTTTCCACGGGTGCTGTGGCCCTACGCCCGACGCGACGAGCGCTTCCGGCGGGCGAGGCGGCTGGAAGGTTCGTCGACAGAGCCCGACGCACAGACGGACGGGGCAGCGGCGGAGGGCAAGGAGGACGCACGAACAGTGTAAGGAGAGGGAAGGAAAGGGGGTGGTGAGAAGACGAGGCAGAAGAAGTATAGGAAAGAAAAAAGCAAATCCAACAACAAGATTAGTAGCGGCGTGCTTTTTTCCGGAGGATTCAAATCTAGACCAGTCAATTTCTTCTTTTTTTTTTCCGTTTGTTTTTGCGCTGTGTTGTGTTGTTGAACGGGTGCCCGTTAGCACATCCGTCATCGCTCTCCCTCCCCCTCTCTCTCTCATTTTTTACTCATACACTCACCCTGTATACTTGTACCACTCAAACAATTGTTATGTTTTTCGTTCTTTTTTGCGTCCTTTCCCCACCTTTGTTTTTCATCCTCATTGCCAGGCGCACCTTGTGTGCCCTGCCAAAAAAAAAAAAAAAGAAGCAGCGCGAAAGAAAAAAACACACACACACTACGAAATGTACATGATACACATGAAGGTGAACAGCCAGTGGAGGCCTTGGCGTCGCTGCTTTTCCCTCTCCCTCGGGTTTTCTCTTAAAGGCACGGCATGCACTTGCACTCATCTGCGGCTACTTTTCCCTCTTAGCGCCGATTTACGCAATGTTGATTTACATAAGTTGAGAGGTGGCGTTGCGTATGTGCTTCGCAGTTGCCAGCTTGAAGTCCTTGGGTATTTTTTTTTCCCCAAGTGCACTGGCTGCATGGCAACGCTGCGCACTCAAGTGCAGCCGGCGTGGCCACTGGCTCTAGCTTTGGTGGCTTTGCCGTTGACACTGTGCATCTCGTCGCGAAGGCACTTGGATGCTCTTGCTCATTTTTTCCGTGCACCCTTCTTTCTTTCTCTCTCTCTTTCTTGTCTAGGAGGTGTCAACAGTGTAACACACAAAGGCAGACCCGCGAGTACTGGCTTCGATGGCGGTGCTGCATTGCCCATACATCATTTCGCTCCGTAGTACATCTACATAAAATGCGTTGCCGGCGTAGTGTACTAACGACGTGGCTGCGCTCCTGTGTGCCATCACGCAGCAGCATTTTACCCTCCGCCTTCTCTCTTAAGGGTGCTGTGCAGGCTGCGTCTCCGCACCGCCACTACCACAGCACTTACACTGCGTGGTGCGCTGCAAAGCAGAAAAGCGTTCCTCCCACGAGTGCTGCAGCAGCGCGCGGCTCTCCGGGCAACACGGCACCGGCGTCCAAGAAGAAAACTCGCTCACCCGAGGACGAACTGCTGCGAAGAGTCAACACCCTCGTCGGCGCGCGAGATGCTGCAGGCGCCGTGCTGCTCGTGACGCAGGCTCTGCGCGGTGAGTGGCTTCTTTCTTCTTCCTCTTCTTCCCCAGCAGCAGCAACTGCTTCCTCCCCGAGCCGCACCACAGTCTTCTCCAGCAAGGCCCTTGCGGCAACCTTGTACGCGTGCGACGCGGCTGGGGCAGCGGCAGAGGGTCTCGCTCTCGTTGCGGAGGTGCGTCGTCACGGACCGGCAGCAAGTACGGCAGACTGGCAGCAGTCCGAGCACGTCCTCTTCGCGATTCTCCGCCTGCAGTGTGCCGCGGGTGACAGGGACGGGGCGACACACATGTTTGCCTATTTAGAGCAGCACGGGTTTCTGCGGCTGCGGAGTGCGTCTGTGTTCATCAACTTTTGCTGCCGCACCCTGCAGGACCGCCGGTTGGCTTTTGCGGCGTACGAGAAGGCATTGCAGCACAAGCTGGAGCTGACGGAACCGGACTACGTGGCTCTGGGTCGCCTCTGCGTCCAGGTGCACGAGCCGGTGTCCACGCTGTGCTTCATGCTGGATGAGATGAAGGAGCATGTGACGGAGGTGAGCGAGGCCTTCGTGGTGGATGTCCTGCAGCCGTGGATTGCGTGTGCGAATGCGGAAAGGCCGACGAGGCAGCCAACACCCCACTACCGCATGACAGTGGTGGAGCAGATGAAACGGTATGGTGGCGTTGCAGAAAGTGACTCGGGTGCAGCTGCGACGCTGCCGACTTTGCCGGCACCGACTACAGACGTTGAAAACGTCGTGGACTCTTCTCCCTCTCTCAGTGATGCACGCGGGGTGTGTCCGGTGTGCGACACAACACTCTCCGGTCACGCCTTCACCGCTGCATGCCGCACCCACCTTCTCGAGGAGTTGCGCGATGTGGTGATCCCGCAGGCATGTCGCAGCCGCCGTGCCCTGCAGGGCTTCGAGCACTGGCGCCGTTACATCCACGCCCGCTGCGATGCCGGCGACCGCGTCGACATCTTCATCGATGGCGCCAATCTCGGCTACTACGGGCTGTCCAGCTGGTACGACCTGGCGAAGAAGGAGCTTCTTCTTCACCGCGGTATGGCAGAGGGTGAGATCAAGCCACAAGACCTGGACTTCAACCTGCAGTGCAAGACACCAGGCAAGAGCGTCGATGTTGGCGTGAATTTTGCGCTCATCGACAGCGCTGTCACCATGGCACTGGACACGTACGGGCTGCGGCGGCCTCTTGTGATGCTGCACGAGCGGCACGTCGAGCCACGCTTCATGACACCGCAGAGCAGCGCCATTGTCCAGCGGTGGCGTACACGGGGGTGGCTCTATTGCTCGCCGACGGGCCTGAACGATGACCTCTGCTGGCTCTACGGGGCACTGCTCATGACGGACCCCACCGATGCTGCTGGACCATCCGCAGCGTCGATACAGCAACACCAACGGCAAGAGGGGAGCGTGTTGCCTGGCCGTCACGCGTTGCCGCATCGCACCTACGTGGTCACCAACGATAAGATGCGTGATCACCATTTCCGTCTGCTGAGTCCACGCGCCTTCACGCGGTGGCGCGATCGCCACCGCATTGCCTTCCGCTGTGCCCGTGTCGAGGAGCGCACGGTGCTGCACTGGGAGCTGCCGGCGCCGTACGAACGCTGTCTGCAGCGACACGACACAACGGAGACGAGTGGGAAGGGAGGAGGGCGGCTGATCAGCTGGCACATTCCGTTCTCGAGGCCGCGTGCTGCAACGGAGAAGCTAAGTGCAGAGTCTGCCGCTAAAGAAGCAGCAGAGGGGGAAAACGCAGAGAAGAGTGGCGCTACGGCGATGAACGGTGAGCTTTGTGACTCTGGCGCGCCTGTGACAGAGGGAGACTTTGACGCTGCGCAGGGCGATGAGACTGATCTTGTCGACGACGCCGCCGCTGCGTCGACGTGGGTGTGCTTCACGGCTGAGGTGTAAAAGGTTGTTCCTCTTATCCCCCTTTTTTTTTTCCTGCATTGCTATCCGAGGCTCTCTGCAGAATTACACGAATACTTCACAGAGCAAGTAAAAAAACCATGAATACAAAGTCACTCATTTTTCTTTTCCCGTGATGTTCTTGTCGTCCCCATTCATGCTTTGCGTACTTACGCACTGCTGGACGATCGCGCTGAATAAACTCGCCGTTCACGATATTCTGAGGAAGATACCGCGTTTGTGTGTGTGTGTGTGTCTCGCTCTCCTACCACTCTTAGGAGAATGCCATCCTCACAATCTTTATTTGTTTCTCTCTCTCTTCTTTCTTCCCCTCTATACTCACGTCTTCTCTGCCTCCTACTACTACTATTACTACTACTACACACACAAACAAACTCAAACTACAGTTCCGAAGGGTGATTTTCCTCTTGTAGATCAAAGATGACGAAGGGTACCACGTCGATGGGTCAGCGCCACGGGCGGACGCACATCCTGTGCCGCCGCTGTGGCCGCAACTCCTACCACGTTCAGTGGGAGCGCTGCGCCGCCTGCGCCTACCCGCGCGCCAGCCGCCGTCGCTACAACTGGTCCGTGAAGGCCATCAAGCGCCGCCGCACCGGCACGGGCCGCTGCCGCTACCTGAAGGTGGTCAACCGCCGCATCGCGAACCACTTCAAGACCCCCAAGGCGTAAGTCAGCAGCCTCGTTAGCCGCGCCATGCAGCACAGCGACACAGCCTCCCGCCCCATGGATTAACAGATGGAAAGGAGGATGCATAAGGAAGAGAGCGTAGGGTGAAGAGGAGAAATTTTCTTGTCCGTTTCGCTCCGCTTTCTCTTCTTCCGTGGCTTCTTCTTCTGTTCCGCGAGGAGCGGTGGTGAGAGGCAACGGCGTCCTTCTTTTTATTTGTGTGGCGCGTTGCTCCTATCCATGGCGTTCCATGGTCGGTTTTCTGTGCTCGTCAAGGGGGCTGTATCCGTGCTACTCGGTTTCGCGTCCTGTCTTGGTCCACTTTCCTCTTCGGCTCCGTTTTGCGTTTTGCCTTTTTTTCATTTTACTCTATTACTACTAAACCAAAAAAAAAGAACTGAAAGGAACTAGAAAGTCATAGGTGCTGAGAGGGCTGAGAGGCATTGTGGTGAAGTGGCTTGTAGCTCTTCCCGCCTCCCATCCTTGTCCACATCTCCTTGTATGATAATGCGTCAGAGTCTCCTAGTGCAGAGGGGACTACGCACCGTGTTAGAGAGTCCGTCGCCCGGTGTGACGCACGCATTGTTGTCTGCTTTTTGTATTATTTTTGTATGCTCGGGCTCTCATGGTCGATCGCTTTGTGCGTCTTCTCCCTCCTGCCATTCACACAAGATTGTGCATTACCGTTCATGATGTCTTCTCCTTGCACCTACCATCTTCTTCCCCCCTTTTTTTCTCTTCACCTTTCTCAACATCTCTTCCCTTCTTTCCATCTGCTTGCATGATGCAGACTTCGCTGCGTGCGTACGTGTGTTTTGTGTGTGTACTCTCTCTGCCTCCGACACGTTCCACAGCTACACACATCGTAGGTGCTTTGGGCTCTCTGCGTTCTCTCTTAATTTCTGTTATTGCCTTTTCATTCTCCCACCAGTGCGTGACGTAGAAGAAGACACATAAAGCCGAGGCAACGTGCAAACACCCTCCCACCCACACGCAGAGGCACACAGGTACATACGCACAACCGCACGTGCTGACGTCGACGTAAACCCACAGAAAGAACAAAAAAGCAAAGAAAACAAAAAAAAAAACACGGAAACAAAGCAGCAGCTGTAGCGCGACAAGGCGCCGCTATTGGAAATCTTTCCGTCTCACTCTACAATCGAAGTGTGTGTCTTTCAGCGATGCAGCCCCACCCGCCACTCCCTCCTCCCGCTCCAGCAGTGGACCCCTCCGCTCCTCTTCCCTACTCCTTCGCTAGCTTTATGGATGACTTCCAGGGCTGGGGTGTTGCTGGCGAGTCAGCTGGCGGCGCATCGGGAGAAAACGGAGCGGCAGACCGTGATGACGAAGGCGGCCCGACAGACGATGAAGGGGCTGGTGGCTTTGGCTTCTTCTTTGCGGCTGACGGCAGAGCAGAAGATGGGATATGCGGTGGTGGGCAGGATGCAGACGGTGCGCAGGATGCTGCAGCGGCGGAGGACTTCAACTTTGACTTTGCGTCTTTTTTTCTCCAAACGGATCTGCCTGGACGGGGCGACGAGACCGAAGAGACGGTGATGGGAGCAGAGAAGGAAAAAGAAGAGCATTTTGCAAGTGTGCATGAACCGCCATCGCCTCAAGGACGGCAGCCGACACAGCAGATCAACACAGACGCCGCACCAGGTAAACGTGCGCTACCCGCTGCTCATAACACAGCGCCCCCGCACCGTCAGCAAGGCGCCTCACCTCTGCTGCCGCGTGGCGCCACATCGCAACCTCGAGGCAAAGGAACAGAGGTGACACCGCTGACAACCGTCAAGCGCTCCTCTCTGTCTACACCCCTCAATGCGATGTCCTTGTCTGCTGCCCTCGCCGCCTCTGCCACTGATGCTGGATCAGCCCCAGCTGCGTTGCACGCCTTTGTGGCTCCATCTTTTCCCGCTGCACCGTCGGCCCAGGAGGGGTTGACAGGCGATGCTTCGGAGGAGAGGGAAGGGGAACTCGGCATCATGCGAGAAGATGAAGAGGGAGAGGCTGAGCAGCATCGAGGGCTGAGTGGGAGTGACGTTGGTGAATGTCAGCGCAGCACTCCGTTGCGGAACGAGGAGGCGGAGGCGGACGCGGCGGGAGAGAACGCGGACAACCACACTGCATCTACAGAAGAAAAGAACGTCGCCACCGGTGCTGAAGGCGCAGGAAGCCATCAAGAAGGCAGCACCACAGCTGCGGTGGCTCCTCTGCCATCAGCGGTCGCCGCGGCGAAGCGAGGGACAAGGCCGATGGCTGCACCGACACCGAACAACAGAGCGACGAGGCGCAGCGTCGCAATCTCTGAGCCGCAGTGCACCCCACACGGAATACTGCCAACGGCGCATCCCCCAACACTTCCGCCCACGCAGCAGTCCGCGAAACTCGTCCCCGCAGCAGCGGCAGCAGCCGTGCATCTCGCTCGTCCGCAGCACGCCACATCAGAGGCGTCGCCTGCAAGAACCCGAAGCACCAACGGCACGATGGTGACGGCACCGGCAGCAGCAGCAGCAGCAGCAGCGGCACCGTCACGGACAGTGCTGGCGGAACTCGTGAAGGACGCGCAACGTGTTTGCAACCGCGCCACCGAGGTGGAAGCCGCAGCAGCGGCGGCCACATCGCCATCGCGTGGGGAAAAGAGGGAACGCAGCGACGGGGTATCGGTGCGCATGGGGAAGGACGGCGCCGGTGCCTCAGACGCTGTCTTCTTCGCGGAGGCCGCGCAGCTGCTGCGTGAGTCGAGTCGCCTCTCCGAAGAAGTTGCTCAGTCGGCCGCGTCTTTCCAGACTCAGACGGGAGATCTATTGCGGATGCTGGGCCCACATGCCGGGCTGGCCAGTCTGCTGGGTGAGAAGTACACGGCGACGCCGCTCGTGCACCTGATGCCGCTGCTGATGGACCAGCTGGAGGCGCTGCTGGCGAGTGAGGAGGACGAGGAGGAGCCGCAGGGTGACGATGCGGTGACTCCGTTCCAGAAGGACCAGAGGTTGCCGTCTGTCTGCGGCACTGCAACAACAACACCGTAGGGCAGGCGTGCGTATGTGTGTATGTGTGCGTCTGTGCCGATCGTCACGCTCGTCGGAGTCGCGCTGTGCAGCGTCGCTTCACCACCACTTCTGCTTTTAAGGCTTTTTTTCCTGCTATAAATCCTGCTGCAATGATTCATTGCTGATTCTAAAGTCAGAAAAAAATGAATACGTGTTTCTTCTCTGTTATACCGCAGTCTGCTACATAAATTGAAAAATAAATTGCACCAACAATGATGACAACTAGCTGGAGTGCGGGGAACAAAAAAGCACCATTGTGCGCTATCTTCACGTCAAAAGAAATGCTTTTTTCTGCGATGTATTTGTCAACTTAAGCTCTACTACTGTGCAGAAGACTGGCTTCAACTTCACGGTGTTTTGTTTTTCTTCTTTTTCTGCCCTCTTTACGTCTTCACCTCTTCTTCGCGCTTCATCTTCTCCCCCTTTTTCTGACTTTGTTGCAGCTGTCAAGGAGAGTTTTTAAGGCTGGTAGGTGCCTGTGGCGCTGCTTCACTGTGCTGTCCTCAATTTCGTGTTGATTTGTTTTTCAGCGCGTCAGCTTGACGATGCGTCGCTGCTTCGGTAAGGCTGGCGGTGCGGTCCGAGCATCAGCGGCTGCAGGAAGCGCTGAGGCAACCGCCCCGCTTTCACACAGCGCGGCAACATCGCCGCTGCGCGCGTACGCCGGACTGCAACGTACGCTCTGCGTCTCGCGTGTGGTGTGTACCGCGTGTCGTAGCAGCAGCACCAGCTGTGGCTGTAGCTGTAGCCGCCTCAACACACACGCGCTGTCCTGCCAGCTGCGATGCGCGGCCACCACGGCGACGACGACGACCCCTCCTGCTTTTTCCCCAGCTGCTGCTGCTGCCCCCACTACTGCTGCTGCTGCGGAAGCCTCGCCAGATACCGCAGAGGCGAGCGGCGTCGTACCGAACGTTTGCCTGCTGTGCGACGCACCATTTGTCAGCTGGCACGAGCACTGTCAAGAAGCCGCCCACATCGCCCGCTCTGCCGTGTGCAAGTACTTTGTGCTGCCGGAGCGGAGCGAGAGCTTAATGGAGCACCTGGAGCGGCACATCGCACTGGATCTGAAGGAGGTGGATGCGCTGACGGCGCGGAAAGTGGCCCGGCGTCGTCGCCGCCTCCTCGCCGGGTTATTGCACCTGCATGAGGAGGGCGTGCTGACGGACTCCCTGCCTTGTGCTGCTCCTCTCAGCAGCACCAGCAATGCAGGGGCTTCCCTCGAGGTCCACGGTGACCACTTCTTGACGCGACTCCTGTTGGGAGAGAGCTACATGCGAAAAGAGGTGGTGGACCGCGCGGCGCGGCTGGTGCCCACCATGTCCGGCATCGAGCTGAACGCGGTGGCGACCTACTTGATGGCGACGCGGCAACTCGCCCGTCTCTTTGACGAGCTCGCGATGCAAGATGTGCTCAAGGCGGCGCTTGAAAAGGCGAACGCTTCGGTCGCAGCAGCAAGCGCAGCAACCGAGGCAACCGCGACGACTTTTTCTGCCCCGTTGCCGCGCCTCTCACGCGAGGAGAAGGCCGCCATCCTTCTCGCCTGCGTTGGTGAGTTGGAGCACTTTCACCGCCAGGACCGGCCCCGGTCGGTGCTCTCGAAGGTGTCGGCCGATGCCCTCGTGTTGAACGTCGTCGCAACGCACGCACGCGACAATCTTATTTCGGAGCTTGTCCACGAGGCCCTGCAGCGGGTGGTGGAGGAGGGATCACCGGTGTGGCGGCAGCATCAGCAGCAGGTGATGCTGCGTGCGGCCGGCACCAGGGCAGCGGAGACGCCGGCGACGGGCAGGGCGGCAGCTTCCGCGCGGGACTTGCACAACAAGAGAGGAGCTACCCAAACGCGAAACAGCACGAGCGTGGCGCAGGATCTTTCGGTGCGCTACGTGCAGCAAACACGACTTGCTTCGATGCCAGCACCAGCACCAGCGAGTGCGACGACGGCGCTGCTGCATCTCACTCCCACTGCAGCAGCGGAGATGGTGGCTGGGTATGTTGTCATGGAGGACGTGGATGGCCCCCGCTGTAAAGACGCGTCGCTTGGTGATGGCGAAGGTGTGGATGGAGCTGCTGGTAGCGGTCACGGCACAAGGGACGCTAAGGAGGGGCCGAACACGTCAGCTTCCCTGTCTCCACCGCTGTTCGAGTCGGCCGAGAACACAGCCAAGAAGTTCTGGGAGCCGATGCGGAAGGAGTTGCATGAACACGCGGAGTTCTACCGCTCGCTGCCCATGATGACTGCTGTGCCTCGGCTGCACAAGAAACTTTAGTTGTCGTTGTTGTTGTTGTCGTTGCGGAGGTTGAGGAGTGGCGGGGCTGCGTGTGTCAAAGTAGTTTTTTCACCGTTGACGTGCTCTACTTTTTTTTTTTGCTTGCTTGTCTAATAGCGCGGCGATTGTTCCTTATCCCTTCGTTGGGCGGCTTTCACAGATTTTAATAGCTAGTTGCAAACTTCCAAAATTCCACACTTGTTTTTCTCTTCTCGTGCTTCGATGGCGACAGATCCCCGTAATGCAAGGGAATATCTATTAACTGATCTCTCTTTCTCTCTCTGCCCGTCCCTTGTTTGATGCGTGTATCGCTCACCGCTCGCCTTGTGGTTCTCGTGAACAAGCGTTTCAAGTCAAAGAGCAGAGAGGAAAGAAGGTCGGCATGTATAACTCTCTTTTAATCACAGCCAGCTCTTGTTGTACCACTCAACTTCCCCCTTCCTTCTGCCTCTGCCTCCTCCTCCCTCTCTTGAACCTCTTTATCGGTTTTCTTCCTTTCCCTCCCCTTACTGCTGTTCAACTCTGCTGTATCAACACCAGCGCCTCTACGCTCCGCTGTACTTCGCTCCTCTCTTTTCTTCTTGTGAATTTTTTTTTCAGGAACTCCAGTTTTTTATTACATTATTGGACGCCTTCTGCGACTACGGGAAGCCGCGCAGGCACCAAAATAATACCCACCCTGTGCGCGTTTTTTCGTCGCAACTCCTTTACCAACTCGCTCTCTCTCCCTCTTTCTCACCGATACACACACAAACACACACATAGACGCGGCTACGTCGTACGAGTATCTCACTCACTCTTCCTTCCTTCCAGCGTGGGCTTTCATCTTCAATATGGCGGCCGTCATCCCTCTTTCCAGCCAGCAAATCAATGATGGCGAGGTGGAGACGCAGTTCAAGGACATCCTCGGCCCCACCGGCTGCACCACCTCCAAGTACGAGAAGGTGCGCGTCCTCGGCTCCGGCTCCTTCGGCAAGGCCCTCCTCGTGCGCCGCGTTTCCGATGGGCAGCTGCTCGTCGCGAAGCGCATGGACCTCGCTGCCATGTCGGAGAAGGACAAGAAGTACGCCACGGCGGAGATCCAGTGCCTTGCTTCGTGCGACCACTTTGCCATCATCAAGTACTACGAGGACTTCATCGTGGAGCCGCACATGCTCATCATCATGGAGTTTGCCGATGCCGGCGACTTGAACATGCAAATTAAGCAGCGTGCCAAAGACGGCTTCTTGTACTTCGAGGAGCATGAGGTCGGCTACACCTTTGTGCAGCTCGCCATGGCGGTCGACCACGTGCACCGTCGCCGCATGCTGCATCGCGACATCAAAGGCGCGAATGTGATGCTCATGACGAATGGTGTGATCAAGCTGGGTGACTTTGGCTTCAGCCACCAGTACGAGAACACCGTGAGCGGCCCGGTGGCGACGACGTTCTGCGGCACGCCCTACTACCTCGCCCCAGAGCTGTGGAATCACCAGAAGTACAGCAAGAAGGCTGATGTGTGGGCGATGGGGATTCTGCTCTTTGAGATGATGGCACTGCGCCGCCCCTTCGTGGGACACGGCATGCGTGCCTTGGCGGAGGCCGTGATGACAAACACGCGAGATTGCGAGCTGCCTGCCGGCTACAGCCCCCAACTGAAAGACTTGTGCAACGTGATGCTGCAGGCGGACCCGAACCGCCGGCCATCGTGTGCGCAGCTCTTCAAGCTTCCGCACATGGTGAAGCTGCTCTCCGACTTTGAGACGAGTGTTGACAACTCACAGCTCGTCAGCGACGCACTCAAGAAGAAGATCCACGAGAACATTGCTGAGATTCGCCAGACCAACGCCAACGACCCGGAGGCGTTCACCTTCGTCGGCCACGTCGGCACCGTCTCCACTTCCGTCTCGTACGAAGGCTACGTGCGCAAGGAGAGCAGCAACACCTGGAAGGAGCGCTTCCTGGTGCTGCGTGACGGCGGCCTCGTCGTGAGCCGCCGCAAGGGCGACAAGGAGACGAAGCCGTTGCCGGTGACGTTTATTAATAGCGTGGTCTTCGTGCCGGAGCACACGGCCTGCTCGCCTGGTGTCTTTGCGATCAACCTGACGGATACGAAGACGATGTGGTTTCAGGCGCTGCCGCCGGAGACGGCGGAAATGTGGGTGCACAAAATTCAGCAGGCCATCGGTGTCTCGTAGTGGAGGCGCTGGATGTATGAGAGAATGAGAGAGTGAGAGAGAGAAGGGGGAAGTGTGTGGTTGACGAGGAGTGTCTGTCACTGACAGCAATGGAAAGGCTTGTGCTACTCCCAGCCTTTATCATTCTCTGATTGTCCAGTCGTCAACCTCTCCTTTCTTTCTAGACGAAAATACGGAAGAAGAAGCCTGCGGCGCCTCCGTGAAGCCGCTTCGTTCACAGAAATGTGGGGCAATTTCTTTTTTTTCCTTTAAAAGTGAGTTATGAGAGAAGAAAAGCCGCACGGAACGGAGCGCTTTTCGAGATTGCAACACACCCTTCCCCGCCTTCCCACTTCTCTTGCTCTTCGATTTGGCTTTCATTACTACTAGTACTATTGTTATTATATCTCTCCCTCTCTGTCTGTGCGTGTGTGCGTCTGTTACCCCTTTTGTACATGAACGTCGCATATTCCGCCGGGAGGTAAAAGAGTCAGCAACGGTGCCGTCTGGACATAAGCCCCTTCCTAGCGAGCCCGTCTTATTACTATTTTTTTTGTCTGTGTTTCTATCGCGTCTTTTTTCTCGATTGACACTTTGATGGAAGGCATGGGTTGACGGTGTGCACCTTATTTGTGTCTAATTGCGGATGTGTGGTGTGCGTGTTGGTTAATGTAGGTTTGCGGCGCTCATTCCCTGTGCTGGCTTCCCGCCACCGCCTCCTCCACGTTGTCTTTTTTTTTCTTTTTTGTTTTTCCTCCCCTTGCTTTTTGTCCTTTTCCCCCTTTTTTCTTCGTTTGTAGAGTACCTCATCGCCTGCACAATGTTTTTTTTCTTGGCGACAATACTCAAGAAAAACAAAAAACGATGTCACACATACACACACACAAATAACACACAATTCAAAATATAAACCAAAAAAAAAGGACAAGAGAAAGAGAAGATAAGGAAAAGAAGGTTGGAGAGAGGCGAAATGCAGCTCAGTCATCTCACTTACAGACCTACCTGGCAGAGAACACTGATGGTTTTCTTTTTCTCCCCCGCGCATACCTACCTCTTTCGTTTTTGTCTTGTTTGTTGCTTGGCCGTCAAAGCAGTGGATGTTGCATGTGTAGACTCCTCGCACACGGCCTTGCCGCCTCTCATTTATATATTATTTGTTTCGAATTGTGTCTGTCTTTCGATCGCCCTCACTCTCTTTTACTGAATACTCGTTTTTTTTTTTTGCTTTCTTGTTCCGTCCTAGACGATGTCATTCCGCGGCTATCACTGAGTTTGTGTTGTTGGCACGTTGCTTCTGGTGGCTTCTGCTACTTTTGCACTTTTTTTTTTCTTCGCTGTCCTCCTTCGCCATCCCTTCGTTTTTTTTTTGTGTCGTCAATACTCTGAGAGGCGCGCGAATATGTGAAACACCATCGCGTCTTGTTCTTTCTTTCGCTCGCTAATTTTCTCTCTTGTAGCCTAACTGATTTTTCTTTTTTAAATTCGTGTTCTTATTTTACCGCTACCGGTGCGACAGTCTCTTCTTCTCCCCCTTCATTAAGTCGGAAGCGACTGCCTATCCTTTTTTTTCTTTTCCCTTCCTTTATGTGCTTGTTGCTCTAGTGACTGTCTATTTTCCTTTGCCACAGTCCCTCCTCTTCCCTCCTACAGCCGCCTCTGTTTTTCTTCGCTACTTTTCCGTTTTAAGGCTCTTGTTGTGATGCCGCAACCCTGCAGGATGCAGCGCGTTCAGAGGCGTCTTCTCTTTTCATAGTTATCCCTTTTTATTATCATATGAAACCTGTCTTCTTAAGCATGTGTTCTCCTCCGTTTGAAAAGAGAGAGAGTGAGAGGGAAAATATGAAAGAAATCTTTAGCGTGAAAGGAAAAAAAAAACATATCTGAGCCAAATCAAAAAGAAGAAGAAGACGCCTGCCCTCCTTCTATTTAAGAATAAAGATGCTTTTTTATTTCGCTGATTTTCATTTCTGCCTTTTGCTTTGGTAGAAGGACTGGATTGTCGCGGGAGCGATGCGCCATTACACACACTCTTACACACACACATACATGCATTCTTACACGTATGCATACGGATGAGTAAGTCTTTGCTCTATTTTTTTTTCGCTCTTCTCAACTTCTTTTTATTGTTTTGTTCTCTCTCACATTCTTTTTGTACAGGAGACACGTCGTGTTGAACAGCTTTCATATCACGACAGGAAAAGAGCAGATACTTGAGGGTACTTATGGCCGTTGGGCGTGATTCTTTTCTTTTTTGCGAAACGCGATGCGGCGAGGAGGCGTTCTCGTGCACATTGTGTGAGTGCGCACTGGGATGTGCATTGTTATTGAGATTATTATTATTATTGCTGTTTTGTTGTTGGCGTCGGGATGGGTTGGTGACGGTAGTGCCGTTGGGAAAGGTGGACAACAATTCTCCGTTGTGAAAGCTAGGAAAGAGAATCAGCGATCCACAACAAGAAGAAGAAAAAGAAACTCTCGCGTGCTATCGGCGTCGAGTTTTCTTGCTGACATCTCCGTGAGGATGGAAAAGCGGAAGCCCACGGCTGCGCGTAGGTGCAAGGTGACGAATTTATTCGTGTCGTCTGCGGAGTCGGTACAGTAAAGAGTAGCTGCGGTGCCTAGTTCAAGGTCGAGCAGTTGCAACACCGCAGCCTTTAAGCTTAAATTTCTTTTCTATTCATTTTTCCATGCTGACACACCAGAAACCGCAGCTTCAGTGCAAAACTTTTTCTGATCTGGCGGAGAGGATTAGGTTGAAGTGGAATCCTCTCTTTTTTCTCCGCCCCCATCAAGTGCTAAATTAATTGCATTCTTCTCTCTCCATTCTCTCCACCTTCTATTGCAAACATTTTTTCTCCACACCCGCACTTATCAGCTACACGAGACTGAGAGTGTGTGGAGAGCGCAAAGTGGACGCGGGCCGTATGCTTAGCACGCCACCGCGAAGCCATGGCCGCTTCTCCTCCGCCCTCCCACTCCCCACGGAGCCACACCGACCTTTCAACACCCGACGACGCCACGGTGTTCACTCTCACCGCGGCAGACAAAGTCTCCTACGACTTCCGCCTCACCTCTCATATGTGCACCTACTCCCTCTTTTTGCAAACCGCGAAGGACGTTGCGGCGACGGAGGGCTACGTGCCGGTGGGCTCAGCACAGGCCGTGCGTGACTATGTCGCCTACCTGCAATACAGAGAGCTGCGCCAGCAGCTGTCGATGGAGCTGGCGAGGCCGGCTGATGCGCTCTCCGTACCTCATGCAGGACCTTCTACCGCCACTCATACGCACACCACGTCGGTCGAAAACACTCGACCTGTGCTCGTGCATCACCAACGAATGATGGATGTCGTCAACGCCGACGACGAGGTGTGGCGCTCGCCTTTTCTGCGGGAAGAGCGTCTGCTGGATGGCTCGCTGTACGACAGCATCGAGGCAGATACGAATGTTTTCGATCATGACGTGCAGGGCCCGGTTGGCTACGAGGCGCGTCACCTTGACTGTGATCGCACCTACGCCCTTCCCGCAGAAGAGGAGAGACAACAGGCGTGGTGGTCCGTCGGTGGTGGTGACGGCGGCGATGCCAACAGCACCAACAGCAGAGAAGGGGGCGGAAGAGCGACAGCAACGTTGCAGGAGGCCGATACGCATGTCTCAGCGGCAACCATGTCAAGCGGTGCGCACCCGTCCCATTCTGTCGGCGAGGCAGTGTTGCCGCTGTCGTCCCCAACAGAGCTTCTGGAGCGTCACCGTGTTCAGACTCGAACCACCTCGCTGCCTTCCTCGTCCTCCTCGTCCGTCTCCTCTCCGTCTGAGGCCTCGCTGGCGGCCTACCGCGCCGAGGCAGCGGGCCACAACCATAGCGGTGGTAACGGCTTCTGTGCTAGCGCCGCGGGTGACGTCGTCTCTTCATCTTCTCTTGCTGGTGAGCCTGGCTATGGTGCTGCTCTCGCCCTGGAGGCACAGGACGGTCTGCTCTTCATCGAGCGCGTTCTCCTTCCTCATGAATGGCGCCGTGGAGATGAAAATGGTCCTGGAGGGCAGCACTCGGCACTTCCTTCCGTGGCAACGGCATCATTACCTACGCAGTCTGGTGTAACGCTCATGCCGCATCAGCAGCTGCGTTTGCTCGAGCTGATTTCCGTCGCCGACTTCATGGGCACGCAGTCGTTGGTGGAGTTGTGCGCCAACTACCTCGCAGCGTGGCTGATGGACCGCACCGATGAAGATGTGGTACAGTCGTTTCTTGCCGTGCCAGCAGAGACGCAGACGGGTGTGTCAGGAGACCCACATGAGGCGACCTTTGTTCCCAAGTACCGACTGACGGGCGCCACGTCGTTCCAGGAGCCGTGGCTGCGTCTCGCCACACCGGCAGAATGCACCACCGCTGCTGCGGCTGGCAAAGACGTGCGCGAGCCACCGTCACCCTCTACGACGGCCTTCACCGCTGCAGCGGGTGGACAGGCAGAAACGAAGGCGGCCAAGAAGAAAGCTGCTGCGGCAGCCGCTGCATCCGCGCGGAAGAGCGCTGGGAAAGGGAAGCCCGGCGTGAAAGCAGCACTACCCGAGGCGGCGGGAGAGGGAGAGACAGGGCCACCCGCGTCAACAGGGCTCTCTGGAAAGGCACCACAGCAAGCACTTCTGAGCGGCGACCAGCGCCTCAGCGTGGTGCGGCAAATGAAGCGGAAGGGCTCCATTATGATCTCCCCGTACTGACTCTCTACTTCACGCTGATTTTTTTTCTTCTCTGAGCCATCTATAACTGCTGTTGTGCCTCTTGCACGTCCTACCCATATCACGACACGGAAAATAAAAGCTCTCTAGTTTTTTTCGGAGAGAAGTGGCGCGGTGCACTGACGGCCTCTCATCATCTTTTCTTTCTTTTGCCACAGGCGTCTGCAAAAGGAGAATGTGCAGGCTGCCTTATTATTCTTTTCTTCCCCGGACCAGCTTTGCGGAGCGGGCGGAGGGCTGGAAGCACCGAGCCTTCTCCCAGTCTTTGAGCTCATTCTGAGATTGTTTTGTCTTGCCAAATGGCCAGCCTTCTCCTTTCTCTCCCATCTTCTCTCCCATCTTCTCGGTTCTTCTTCCTTTTCGTTTTTTTTTTAACGCAGCACGCCGCATTCTAAGATCTTTATTATTATTTGCTGATCGTTGCGCTTACACGTATTCTAAGAAGACGAAGTGTTTGACCTCTCTGGCGTGAAACGCACTCAATTTTACTGGCTGTGTGTGTGCGGGGTGCCTGCCACTTCAATTGCTGCTTCTTACCGTCAAGGGAGCAATCATGCTGATCCGCGGCCCCTTCACTGTTGAGAAGGCGGAGACGGCGTGCAGGTGGTACTACCGCGCCGGCTTCCTCGGCCTCCCCTGGATGTGGGGGATTCTCTTCCTCTTTTTCCGGCACTACCAAAACGAGAGCGAAACGATTGAGTGGTATGTGCAGCGTGCAAAGCGCTACGCACTGGCAGGCGCGGTTGTCTTTGTCGCGATCTCGCTGGCGCTGCTGGGGCTGCTGCCGCCGTCGAGCCCGCTATGGGTCATTGCACCGTTTCAGGACACTTTCCAGTGGGGCATCTTCGCCACTAACTTTTCTGCCCACAATTCATCAGCGGCGAGTGAGAGCAGTAGCGGCTCTGTGCCGCTGTCGTAGTGCGTTGTGAGTGCTGGGTTTTAAGACGAGGAGCCATAGAGAGAGCTTCGTTTTGCTTGCTCGTTGCCTGCCCCGGCTTTTCGTTGTTGACTGATTCTACTGCTGATGAGACGTCGGAGTTGCTGCTGCATTTGCCTGATCACCCGCTTTGCTATCTAAGAAACGTATTTGAAAAAGGAAAAAAAAACACGTTTATGAGAAGAAGGAGGGTGTGGAAAGAGCAAGAATAATACTCAACGTGTCTGTTGGGACGTGGAGTGCCTGCAGTGCCATCACATTGGTTGCCCGGGGTTAGCCGTGCAGCCAATAATTATTGTATTTCTGTGCCGCTTTTGTTCAGCACCACATCTTCAATCATCTTTTCTCTCCCTCTCGCTCACTCTCTCTTTTGCAATAATAAAAATAAAAATAATAATAAAAAATGATTTTCTTCAAAGAGCCGTCTTCTTCGTGTCCTAGTCAAGCAAGATCCCCTCCCTCCCTACCAGTGCAGTCAACATCCCCAAACACATCCACACATCTACCCACACACACTACTTGTCTTTTCACCTGTCTTCAATTCGTTTTTTTTTTTCGTTGCTAAAGCCCTTATTATTGCCACTTTCTCTCTTTTTCTAATATATCTCGCACTAACGTGCGTCTTTCTTGTGTCTCGCCTGATTAAGTACGCTGTTATTTTCTTTTTTTTTTTCCTCGTGTAGATAGTACTTTTGTTGAGTTCGTCTTTGCCCTTCCCCTCTGTGCTTCATTCTTTCTTTTCACTCTATTTTTCACCTTTTTTTTTTCTGCAATCTCTCTCGGTGCTGCATTGAACTTCTACTTGCTTGTCATTTTCTGCGTTCTCTTGTTCCCATTTTTTCCCCTGAAAAAAACTCTCTTCGTTGCTCAACTTTTCTGTTTTTCCTCTTTCTGTTTTCTTGTCCCTGTGTTTGCCTTGAAAGCTTTTAAGCCTTCCATCCTTGCAGAGAAAGCCGGTCAATTGCTCGAGTTTAGTCAAACCCACCAAAAACCACTCAAGCAATGCCGTCTGCATTCTCGGCGGAGGCCGTCATGTGGATGCAGAACGCCGTGCATCTCGACACAAGTGGCCGCTACGTCGAAGCCGAGGAGTGCTACACCAAAGCCATCTTCATCTTCCGCCAGGCGCTGCAGGATCCCGGCATGTCTGACCCGGAGAGGCAGCCGCTGATGAACTACATGAGCGACGTCGCGAAGCGCATCCAGCGGCTGCGCACCGTCAACCGCGACGCACAGGCCGCCCACGCCGCCGCCTTCCCCACCGCTGGCCAGCAGCGAGACTCAAACGTGCCGTCGCCGGCGGGCTCGCCCGGGCGGTACGCTGCATCAGCGGCAACTTCGGCAGGGGCGAGCACGCAGGCCTCGCCCCGTGGTGGGCAGGATAACAGTGGCAAGGCTCCCCTGTCGCCGCAGCCGGGCGGCATCGACGACGATCTCGCCATGCTGGACGCGATCAAGGTGAGCACGGCAGACCCCTTCTCGCAGGACGGGGCGAAGGGTCGCGGCGGGCTTCCGCTGGCACCGCTCGCGTCCGCGTCGTCGTCGTCGTCGGCCAAGTCACGCCCGTCGGCATCGCCTGGGCCGGGGTTTGCGACGCCCGGCACTCCCGCCCCGCCACCGCCACCGCCGCCGCCGGCCGCTGCTGACGCGAACAGCGGCAACAACAACAATAACAACGGTGGCGGTGGCCTTCCTCCGCCCCCGAAGCCCTTCGGCGTGGCGGCCCACTTCGCCCCTCGCACCTCCGAAATGGTGTACAAAGCGATCGAGATCGCCATCGCCCTCAGCCGGCAGGGGGAGCTGAAGCGGGCCGTCGACGTCCTGCAGCACGCCTACACGCAGGGCAGCCGCGAGCGCAACAACCCGAGCAACTTTAAGGAGATCGCCGACACGCTGCGTTTTATGCGAGAGAAGTATTATACCCGCTACCCGCCCCGCTTCCTGCAGGACAATCCGATCCTCCCCGGCGAGATGGAGCTGCTGCGCAAGAGCGGCATCACGAGTACGATTCTGCTGCCTCTGTGGGATGACCTGAGGGAGGGCTATGGGGCTGAGAACATCTTCATGCCCTGCGAGGGGGTCTGGGAGGACGCCTTCACACCGAAGCTCTGCCCCAAGCAGGTCAGCGCTGGCGCGAAGCTTCTGCACTTCGCCGACTACCAGCAGAAGGGTCTTGACTACACGATTGTGCGCGATGCCGACCCGTTGCACATTCAGCAGAGCGTCGTCGGCGACTGCTCGCTGGTGTGCAGCTTGATGATCTGCGCCAGCTACCAGAAGCGCTTTCCCAACGCGAAGATCATCAGCAACGTCATCTACCCGCAGGACCACGACGGCAACCCGATCATCAACCCGAAGGGCAAGTACTGTGTGAAGATGCTGATCAACGGCATTACGCGCATCGTCACCATTGACGACCGCCTCCCGATGCGGCCGCACTCGAAGCGGTTTCTCTGCACCAGCAGCACCGACCCCAGCGAGTTGTGGGTCTCGCTGATGGAGAAGGCCTTCGTGAAGATCTGCGGCGGCACCTACGACTTTCCAGGCAGCGTCAGCTACACCGACCTCTACAAGCTGAGCGGGTGGCTGCCAGACTCGACGCTCTTTGGCAAGCCGGAGTTCGACGAAGAGTTCCAGTGGACACGGCTGTACCAGAACTTCAAGTCCGGTGCCCTGCTCTTCACGGTGAGCACGCCGCAGGAGTTGCCGCCAGCAGATGCGCGGTTGGGGCTGGCCACGGGGCACGCCTACGCGGTGCTGGACATGCAGCAGACGGACAAGGAGCGGGTGCTGCTGCTGCGCAACCCGTGGGGGAAGCAGGAGTGGCTCGGAAAGTTCGGTACTCGTGACACGAGTGACATCAGCATGGAGGTGCGCAAAGGCTTTGGCCTCACACTGGAGCAGGAGGAGATGGGCTGCTTCTGCATCGCCTACGAAGACCTTGTCCGTTGCTTCGACCAGTGCAGCCTGAGCTGGAACCCGTACATGCTCTACCGGTCGATGGAAGGCAAGCCACGGCGGCCCATCCGCATCGCCTGCCACGGCACCTTCGATTACACGAAGAGCACCGCACTGATGCCGCAGCTGCACATCGGCGTTGTCGACGCCCCGCGGCGCACCCGCATGCACCTCATTCTCTCCCGTCACATCACAGACGTGGCCGAGTTCGGCCGGCAGTACGACAAGGACGACGAGTCGACGCCTTATCTGGCGCTGAAGGTGTACGACGTGACAGACCACCCTTCTGTTGCGCAGCACCTGGGTGGCAAGTGCTCGCTGGAGATGTGCTACTGCCGCCGCCTCGCCTCCAACGCCGACTTCGAAGGTGGCGTGGAGCCGCTGAACGATGTCATCTACCGCGCCTCGTCGGCTCGCACCTTCAGCTTCGACTGCCCGGCTGGGACGAGCAACCTTGTTGTGGTGGTGTCCCGCACGTCATCGAAGGTGCAGCAGCCCTTCAACTTCACCGTGACGCTGCACACCGAGCTGGAGCAGATGCGGCTGCCGCGGCTGCAGGTGAACTACGGCAGCGCCAGCGAGGACGCGAACTCGTTGCTGGCGAGCGCGAACGCCACGGCCGGCAACCCGAACGCGGGTGTGTACATGCACATGATCCCAACAACAGCGCTTAAGTCGACGACGCGGCTGACGGGGGCGTGGGTGAAGGGCAAGACGTGCGGTGGTCGCACCGACGCGGCCACCTACGTCTTCAACCCGCAGTACCGCCTGCACCTCGATCAGCCATCCCACATCTCGCTCCGCCTCGCCGTCAGCGACACCGAGAGCTCCTGTGCGATCCAGCTCGTGCGGCCGCGCGCGAACAGCGAGACGGGCGGCGTGCCGGCAGCGAAGGCCCGCACGCTTGTCAACTTTGACGGCCGCGTCGGCAACGGGGCGAAGGAGGGCGAGGTCGTGCTGGAGAGTGCACGCTACGCATTTGGTGGCGCCGTGCTGGACAGCGCGTTGCCCTTCTGCGTCTGCTACGACCGCTACCGCACCCTGGGTAAGCTGAAGTGGAAGCAGTCCAAGAAGGTGGTGATAAACGTCGTGGCTGAGGACCGCACGTCGGAGTCGCTCATCATCCACGACGTGGACGAGACGGACAACGTGAGTGCGCTGCTGCTGCACGTGATGAAGAAGGGCTACGCCGCCTCGCCGCGCGCGACGCAGTTCAGCGTGAATGGCAAGCCGGTGGAGCTGGACAGTCCTGTGACGATTCTCTTCCAGCTCGCCTCCAGCATCGGTGGGGTATCGCTCGCAGCGGCCGCCCCGCCTTCCTCTGAGGATGCCTCGACCGGTGCAAGGAGCGTCACCGTCACGGTCGTGCTGGGCCCGCGCTCCGCAGCGATCCAGAAGGCCAGGAGCCACGAAGCCATCCGCCTCAAGGACTTGCTGAACGGCATTGTTTCCGACGTGCTGCGCTGCGCCTCGCAGTTCAGCAGCTTTGTGCCGCGTCTCACCCATCTCGCACGACAGGCCAAGGCCGCGCTGTCGGCCCCCGCCGACACGGAAGTGCGCGACTACCTGCTCGAGGCCGCCGCCTACTTGGGCGAGTACGTGAAGAGGTGGTCGAGCACCGTGCGCCGTCCACGCGCGCAGCAGATGCTGCTGCCGGTCCTGCCAGCCGGCGACTACACGCTGATCCCCTCGCTGTGGGACAAGGGTGCGCCGGGCACGTACGACATCACGGTAGAGACGACGCAACCGCACAAGCTGACGGAGATTCCCGAGGAAGGCAACGGGCTGCAGGAGACGGTGGTTCGTGGCGAGCTGCGCAGCGGGGCACCAGGGCTCTCGCTGTCGCTCATGAAGCCCGGCGCTGTCATCCGCAAGGAGGACCCCTTCTTCAACAACGGCAAGGTGCAGGTGATGCTGCCGACGCGTGGCACCTTCATGAGCCGGCTCTTTGTGCTGATGGACATGGCAGATGCGGAGGCGAAGGGGCAGCCGGCGAAGGCGCCGTCCACGAATCTCAGTCTCTTCCGGGTGCGGGACAACTCGTCGATGGAGCTTGTTTGTGCCTCGGATGGCTACTCGTTTGGTGGCGTGGCCACCCCGCTCGTGGAGCTGGAGGGGAAGACGCCGTACCTGTTGGTGGTGAGTGCGGAGGGGACGTCGACGGACAAGTACCTCCTGCGCGTCTACAGCAGCGCTAACTGCACGGCGCAGGTAGCAAATTAATTTGTCTCTCTCTGTGTGTGTGTCTGGTGGGAAGATAAATGAGGAAGATACAAACCGTACGAGTCGTACATCCTCCACTCCAATTTTTATTTTTTATTGTATTGCGTTGACTTTTCTTTTCTTCCTTTTTGTGTGTTCATTTTTTTTTTTTCGAAGCAGATGTGGTGCTTAAGGCTGCGATCGGCCAAATAGTTATTGTTGTGCGCAACGTGTTGCGTTTTTTTTTGGAAATCTTCTCGATGCCCAGAAAATTAAACTAATAGTAAAGAAAAAAGAGTCGTTGGAGAGGCGGCGTGGTCGCACTTCAGGCCGCGTAAGAGTTCCTGCGAAAAGAAAAACGAAAAGCAAAGGAAGAGAGAGCGGGCGATGCAGCGGTGAGCTCACCTGTGGCGCTGACATTGGCAAATAATGATGAAGTAGAGAGGGAGAGAGAGAGAGAGCGTGAGGGGGTCGTTGCACTCTGATTCGCGGGTCTGGTAGATTACATCAACTTTCTTGGCTTGACTTAGAGATTGCCTGCATGGCGTCTCTCACGAACCCGCACTGCGATTGATGCGAATGCATGTGTGTAATTCATTTATTTTTTAGAACTTCTATTCTGCTATCATCTTTTTTTCATCTTCGACACCTCAGATTGCACGCACTCGTAGAGCCACGCTCTCTACCAAAAATAAAGGGTGCGTTGCTCACATCTTGTCTCTTTTTTTTTTTGTTTTTCTTTGAGCGCTGTCGTCTTGTCTGTTCATCCATCAGCATCCTTTGACCACTACTTCACTCCCTTCTTCGTGGGGCTTCATAATGCCGCCGAAGCGTCCGCTGCGACGTCCGCCCGGGCCGGCCGCGCTCGCTCGCACCCCGCTGCACACACAGGAACTAATGCTTTTTAGTAGCCCCATCGCCGCAGCACCAGCGAAGCGAAGCTCCTCCACCACCCGCCGCCCCTCTGGGCCCTCTGCGTCTTCCACTGCAGCGGCGCCGCCACCCGCACCAGGGAGCAGAACGCGTGGCACAGCGGACCGTCGCCACGGCGCACCACCACCACCCCAAGCACCGCTGTCAGAGCAAAAAACGCAATTCACGGCTTCTATTGGCCAGCGCCGCCTTCCTGTCGACTACGAGCCCCTCCCGGAGCACTACCACACCATCCCCTGCGCGCCGGTGACTTTTTCTTCAGAGATTGCACACGCCCCGACTTCCTCTTCGCCTGCCGTTGCGTACCGCAGCAGCGGGGCTGGTGCCGGCGCTCGTGTCCCGTCGCCGCCGCCGCCGCGCGTCAGCAGCGGGAATACCAACAGCGGTACTGACGGCGGCGGTATGGTTGCCTCTGGTGCGCGGAGTCGTGTCGTGCGGCTGCTGCGTGACGCTCGCGCTGCTGTGCAGGACCCGATCCGGCCAGAGACACCGCTGGAGACTTTCAAAGCTTCAGGCGGACCAAGCGGTGGCATCGCTGCGGGTACTAGCTTCCCGCAGCAGCCCGCACACGGCATCGAGTCGCGGCTGCGACGCAGACTACCGGCAGGTGGGCGGCTCGCACCAATGCCGCCGTCGTCCGCTGGTGCTGCTGCGTCGACAACTTCCCCGCTGCTCAGCTCAGTCTCAACTACCGTTCCGGTGACGGGGCTGTCGTCTGAGATTGACCCGCGTGCCCACCAGCACCGCAGCGACGAGAACGGCGGCAGCTTCAGAGCCGCAGCTGCCGATACGTCAAATACTCGTGCAGCACCCCCCTCAGCCATCGACGCTCGCTTTGACGCTGACGAGTTCGCTCGCCGCTACACCGCTGCCCAGCAGCGCGGCGAAGAAGGCCTGTTGGACTGCCTGCACCTGCTTGGACAGCTGCGGGAGTGGCTTTCCTCGTCGCCATCCTCAACGTCACCCACCGCGCCACGTGCCATCGGTGCGGCTGCCACGGCGTGCTTGCAGGCCACGCTGCTGCATTTCTGCGAGTACTGGCCCAGCGGGGACGCTCTGCGCAACGCCGTTCAGAATTACTCCGCCGTGAACGGCGATGGCGGCGGCAGTGGTGCTGGTGCTGGGGTGGCGGCGGTGGTGGCGAGCGCAGATGGCCGGCGGGGCAGCCGCTCCGTCTCCTCCTCTGTCCCGCTGAACTACGCAGAAGTCGCGCTCGTTGCAGCTGCGGTGATGGTGCGCAGCTACCCGGCCGCCTCGCTGCTGGCGGAGCCCATCTCCGTCCACGCCCTCCTCTCCTCCCTCCACACGATTGCGGAGTGTGGGGTGGCGGAGTGGGTTACGCAGGAGACGGGAGCGTTGGAAGCGCTGATGGAGCTGCTGCGTGCGCTGGCCGCCAAGGCAGGTACTGCTGCTGCAGCGTCATCAGTGGCGATAGCAGACACGGCCCAACAACGAGAGCGGCAGTGGCTGCTGTGGATTCTGGAAATTTTTGCCGGGTGCTGCGAGGAGGCGTTGCTTTCTTCAGCGGCGGCTGCTGCTGCGGCAACTACCATCACCACGGCGTCGACAAACAAGAAGAGCGGGTCGGTCCCCTCGCGTCTCCGCGTTGATGGGAGTGGTGTACGCGAGCAGGATATGATTCGTGGCCAAGGCTTTGCCGATGACGTGGTCGATGTCTCGAGTCGTAGCCAGCAGCGCGCGGCCTCAGCTTCCATGCTCTCCTCTAGCGCCTCTCTCAACCGTGTGATGCAGCCCCAGCTGGATCTCGCAGGGTCGTACGGCAGCTTCGCAGGAGGAGGTGCTGCAGTACCGCAAGGTTCTCCTTTGCGTGTGGTGCGGCACGGCAGCGGCGGTAGTGGTGAGGCGTCTCTCCGCCAGCCACCCTTCACGAACGCGCTAGAGGCGATAACATTGCAGCTGGTTTCGCTGGGGCTGCTGACGTGCTTGCACGACGTGAGTGCGCAGACACTGCAGCGACTGGCTTCCGCACCGCCTTCCGCCTCAACCGGGACCGCCTCGTCATCTCCCATAGTGCTGCTCCCTGTGATTTGCTCCTTGTTCCGCCTCTTTGCACCGTACCACGCCGATGCCCTGCGTGCCGGTGGTGTGGTGAACACGTTGGTCTCCGTGCTGCGCGTGGCCTCATCCGACAGCGCCGCTGTGGAGTCGGCAGCCCGTGCATTGGTGAAGCTCTCCTTTAACGATGCCTGTCTCTCCGTGATGCAGGAAACGGGTGTGGTGCTGATGGACGCCGTTGCACACGCGCTGTTGGCCCAGCTGCGCCAGCACGCCAACGGCACTCCGACTGCGGCAGCTGCAGCAGCGTCTCCCTCCTCCTCTTCTATTGAGCTACTCGTGTCACGTCTGTGCGGTGTGGTGGCGCGCGTCGCGGAAGGCAGAGCAGAGCTGCAAGAGCACCTGGCCACGCCTGCCGTGACACATGTGCTGGAGATGCTGGCGCAGCGTTACTTGACGGTGAAGGACGCGGATGTCAGCCACGTGGAAGCTTCATCGCAGCAAAAGGCTTTGTCTTCGCTTTCTCCTACGCCCCTTCTGCAGTCGATCGTGTGGGTTTTGGGTATTGCTGCCATGTCGCCCAAGTGTTCCCTGCACCTCGTAGAGTGCGTGACGCCGCTGCTCGTCAACCTGCTGCAGCACCTGCGCGAGGTGCCATCGATGCACACCACCGCCGTCTACGTCCTTATGTGCCTCAGTAACCTCTCCTACTTCTTCAACCGCTTTGAGGGAGATGGGGCGGCAGCTGCGGTAGCAGACGGAGGTGCGGAGTGGCTGTCGATGATATGCGGTAGCCTTGGCTTCTCTCTTGCTGCTTACCTGTTTGAAGATAACGTGGAGGCCACCGTGGAAGCCACACGCATCTTGGGCAACATCAGCTACACCAACGCCGGACGAGACTGGATGGAGGCGAACCACTGCGACGAGGTCATTGTCCTTTTTCTTGGTCATGAGGACCTGCGCATCATGTACAACTGCTGTGGCGTGCTGCTGAACCTCACGGCGGCCTCGCCGTGCCGCGTTGTGGACGATCCGGAGCTGCTGAAGATGATGCTCTCCTACACGGCGCGGTACACGAGGGACGACTCTATCGCTGTGGCGGCTGCGCTGGAGAAGGAGCGACTGCGCACGCAGCGCCGGTTGAACGGCACCGCAGCGGGAGGTGAAGACGAGGAGGGGGACTGCGCAGCAGAGGCAAGCAGCAGTGCGGACCAGATTGCAGACTTGGTGGAGAAGCTGCTGCACAACGTGCGAGGCTTGTTGACCTTTGCGAGTAGTGCGACAGGCTCTGGTGGCGTGTAGCTCTGGCGCACACGGTAGTGTCGTCTTTCCCAGGCGTTTGCTTCCACGATGTCCATGGAGATCCTGTGGATGCTTTGTCACCGCTATGAGCCACTGTGTGTGCGAGCGCGTGACAAGCATTACTTTCCACCTTTTTTTTTTCCTTTTTGTTTTTTGTTTGTAAACGAGAGTGTGTCTCTTGGCTTATCATGTAGATAATGATCTCTTCTCGTTGTCACTGCACTCTCTCTCTCTCTCATGGCAGTGCTAATCTTACAGGCAGAGTCCAAAACAAAACATAATACACACACACACGCTTAATGCGGTGGCTTACTGCACCCTATGTTCCGTACTTCGAACGACAAATCGAGAGGACCTTTACCGTGCTCATGAGAGGCAACACGAGTAAACATGGCGAGCTGCGTCTCCTGGTTGAGTGTGCGTCTGTTAGTGTCTTTCTGTATTCTCTATTAAAAATAGGAGTTTTATAATGCACACCGAAGAGGTGAGAGGATCGTTGAGTCGTCGCGCCTTAACTCTCTGCGGCTGTCACAGCTGCTTCGTCTCCTGAGCGGAGAAAAAAAAACGCTTTCTAACGTTTCAACTCCATTCTGCTTTTTCTTCTTTAAATTGTTTCTATCTCTCTCTGTTCCTCACTTTTAATGGACCATCGAAAATGGCAGCGACAAGAATCATCCGTGAACAAAAGCGCTTCACCATGAATGAGCAATCACAGCAGCAGCAGCAGCAGCAGCAGAAGGTACCACAGCCTCCTCTGAGCACCTCCTCAGCTGTCCAGTCTTCCACTGATGGCCTGCCGGAGTGCTGCTCCGACGCGTTCCGTGAGCTCTATCGGCGAGGCGAGGTACCACGTTTTGGCTGCTACGACCCCGTCTTTCTGCACCCGCCTCTGCGTGACGCCGACGCGGCATCGAGTGCCTTCTTTCCTCCCTTCTCCTCTCTCGTGCGCCGCTACCTGGCGGCACGCGACGCCTCGACGACTGCGTCTACTGCAGCTGACGGCGCCGCGGAGGACGAGGAGGAGGCTCTTGATAGCATGCAGGGGGTGCGCTTCGGTTCTGCCCGCCCTGAGCACAGCTGGGAGCACATAACGAGTGCGGAAGACTTGTGGAACGGCCCTCCGCTGACGACCAAGATTCCACCGGCGGCGGACTACGAGCGCATCTTGCTCGATCGTGTCGAGAAGTGAGTTTGTCTTAATTGATGTTATGTGACGTTGATTGGAGTTGTGGAAATACGCTGAAGAATACATGAAAGCTAAAGCACGTTTTTTCTTCCGGTTGTGGCGAGTTTGGAGATACTGTCTCTGCACGAAGTTGTGTGTCCCACTTCGTGTCCGATAGCGAGAGAAGAGCACGGAATGGTGCGCAGCAGAAGTTTGCTTGCCGCAGCAGGCACGCGTTCAGCAAAGGCATATTCTTTCTCACCTCGAATTGATTTGCGTCTCGTCTTGAAATTTTCTCTGTGCGTATCTGCGTTCTTTCCTCTAATTTTTTCTTCTCTCCGCCTCCACTCGCCAAACCACGAATGCCCAACACCGACTTTAAATAATAAAGGTTGTTTTATAAAGGAGAGCTGCTGACGCCCTCATTTTTTTGTTTTCCCGAGCACCCACCCACCCACACAAACACACCCACTCACACACACGAATACACAAATTTATCTCCCGCCTCTCTCACCATGACGGAATTCGAGCAGCGCCACGGCAAGGTGGACATGACGGTGTCCCGCGCCCCCGCCTACACCCACGACATCCACGGCCGACCCCTGCCTACCAACCGCGGTGCTCACGTCGCAGCCGCCACTCAACTCACCGCCGCTTCCAGCCAGACCTTCGGCAACAACAACGGTGTGCTGGTGACAGCGGCAGCTCCGTCGACCTCACCCCTCCGCACCTACGCGGAGTGGTACCTCGCCCACAGCACGGCCGAGACGCCGCTGCACACGGTGCCGACCGTCGAGCACTTCAAGCGAGAGAGCGCCGCTGCGGGCCGCAGGGAAGAAGCTTTCCTCTGGTCCCTCATGGAGGACATCTATGCCGACGCCGAGCAGGCCGATCAGTACCACCCGGACGCCATCGGCATCGAGGCTGTGCAGCCCCACCGTCGCTGGTTTATTTCCCAGTACGCCCACCTTCAGGCGTTCCTGCAGCGCCAGCCGGTGCTGCGGCGGGCCAACCTGATCTGCCGCTGGCTGGAGAGCACGTACCGCAGTGAAGCACGACAGGAGCCCCGTCTTCGGGGCGAGGAGGAGGTGGTTCTGCGTCAGCTCATCCTAACCTACCTGCGTGGTGGTGAGCTGCACCGTGCGATTCAAGCCGCCGTCACCTATCGAAGCTGTGTGCACAGCTGTGTGCTGAGTGCGGCCCAGCTGCAGACCGTCGAGGAGCCGTGGTTTGCGCAGACGGCGTTGGTGCCCCTCTTCGGCGAGTACGCCCACGGAGAACTCGATCAGGCCTGGTGTGGCAACGAGCACCGCTTGGAGAACCTGTCGCAGCTGTACACCGAGTCGCTGAAGTACCGCACGTCGTCGCCTGCTGCTGCGGCTGCGACGGGGAACGGGGCGGCTTCCGCGCATCACGGCAGCAGCGACTTCGACGCTGTCATTGGTGCGACGCTCTGCGGCAACTTGTCAGTGCTCGAGTCCGCCTTCGCGGTGAACGGGAGCTGGAAGGACATGGTGTGGTGCTACCTGCGCTGTGCGTTGGTGGTGGCCTTCACGAAGCAGTTGATGACAGCCGCTGGGGCTCATGCAGAAGGCGGGGACTTTACGGGTGGTGATGGCCGTCCTGACGTGGAGCGCGATTATGCCGTGTTTGTGGAGGGCATGACGGGCAGCGGGGATGACTGGGTGGTGGAGTTTTCCCAGAAGTTGGTCCAGGGCCTCGCGTCGCGTCTGCAGGCCGGTTGCCTGACCAACGCTCCCCTTGCCGAACAGCTGCAAATGCGCTTCATTCTCCAGTCCCTCACCTGCATGGATGGGCGAGCCGCCGTGCTGCCCACCCTTCAGGCGGAGTGGTTCGACATCCTGCCGGAGGAGGGCAACAGCGAGGCGGCGCGGCTCGTCACACACGTCGTGCTTGCCCAAGACGTGGCGTTTCGCGAGACGCTGAGCCCCCACTCCGTGCAGGTGCGTGCGGGTGCGTCCTTGGCGACCTCACTCGCCCGCTACGCTGTTTTTCTCGCGCTGCTCCCGCGCTACCCCTTCGACGAGGGCCTTCGCGCCGTCACGGCCATGACGCGACAGCTGCGGGATGCACGGCAGCGCGCCGGCGTTTACGCGGCCTTCATTCGCGCCGCTCGCGAGTACGAGCTGGAGCGGCACGACCTGTCCCGCGCGCAGCTGGAAGAGCAGGAAGGGCGACTGGTGCGCCAGTTTGTGACGGCCGACCCTGACTCGCAGGTGCACGCAGAGGTGCAGCAGCTCCTCTACCAGCAGGTGGCGCCGACGGCGATGCTGACGCACAACAAGGCGGCGGAGCGCATTTTGTGGGAGTCGATGCACGCCGACTCTATAGCTGACTACGTGCACGTGCTGCGGGGTGGGCTGACGGCGTGCTGCGGCTTCTGGCTTGCGCAGCCCACGCCGGAGGTGGAGGCAATTGCCGACGTCAGCAGCATTCTCACCCGGCGCGTCCTCGTGGAGCTGCAGCGGTGTGGCGGGGAGGCGGCCGAGGACGGGGAAGAGGCCGGTGCGTCCACCAGTCCCGTGACTGACTTAGAGCGCAGCGAGGCAACGTTTTGGTATGTGTTGAGTGAAGCCCGCGGCGTCGCGAAGCGGCATGCAACGTCCGCTGCAGAGTTGAGGGCGGCGCGCGGCAATGCGGCGTTTGATGCTGCCGCTGCCGCTGTCTCCTCGAACCGCACGTTGGTGTACCAGCTCACCCAAGACGAAGCCGCGCTGCTGCACACGCTGGTGGGGCTGACGCAGCAGGCGGTGCGCCACGGCGGGGCGGTTGTCCATCGCGATGCGCAATGCCTCTCTGCCATTCTCTGGCTTGTGCGGCAACTCACAGAGGAGGTGACGCTATCGATGCTGTCGTCTGGCTCGCTGAAGGACGCGGAGCGGGAGGCGGAGGAGGAGGGTCCCGCCGCGCATGACGAGCTGAGTCGTATGCAGGCGGTTCATGGACTGCTGGAGGAGCTGCTGCAGGCTGGGTACCTGGAGCCGTCCCTGCTCACGGCGCAGTGCGCCGGGGGTCTGTACACGCAGATCCGTGCGATGCGGGTGGCGTATGGGCAGCAGCTGCATCGACGCCACGTGGTGGCCGCCCTGCGTGCGCGTTCGGCGCGGCAGGCGGGAAAGGCGGTGAGCGACGTAGAGGCATAGAAGTACTGACGCAGTCTTGACAGAAGGAAAAAAGAGGAAGATTTCTTTCTCCGTTTCTGTTTCTGTTTCTGTGTGAAGACACTTGATGTGTCCCGCTTAGTGAACGAACGGAAGCACAGTGCGCTGGTAAACGACTCGGCTTTGGCTCTCTTCAGACGCGGCAGATGGCTGCAGCATGCACACGCTCGCACACGCACACACAAACTTAAAGGAAGAGGAGGGCGAGAGGACCTCTAGTGCGATGATAGAGGTGATAGATTCCAGCGGTGATAGTGTTAATCGAGTTTGGTGCGCTCTAGAAGGACGCAGAGTCTTAACGAATAAAAGAGAGAAAACAAACAACAACAAGAAAAATATACTTTTTGTGGCAGAGTAAGCAGTTCAGCAACGCTGTAGGCGTCTGTATAAGTGCACGCGGTGCGAGTTGAGCAGCTCGAGGGGGTGGCGACCTGAGTGGTTCCTTTGGGAGGAAAGAAAAGAGAAAACAAGCACTCATGCTTCTCTAGCAGATTCAAAGCGCTGCTGAGTCGCTCACTAAGGATTGCAGACTTTGCGAAAAGGAATCCTTAGAAGTGTCTCGATCTACATTTTTTGCATTGACGTTTTCGAAGACCTCGTGCTGTTGTCTTCTCTTCGACTGTGCCGGCACGCCAATTTTTTTTTTTTGCCAATGTCTCACACTGCAACTGTTTTTTCTCTCTCTCTCTCTCTCTCCCGGCTCCTCTTTCTTGCTCTGGACTTCAAAGAAAAAAAAAAATAGGCCCACAACCGTCACTCTGTTCTCTTCTCAGCCACAACAACAACAAAAACAAAAATATTTGAATCACCATATTCGTTGCACCATGGACTCCGCTACGCCTCAGTCAGCCTCGCCGTCTTCCTCGGCGGCCCCGCTGCCCTCCGCAGAAACCATTCAGCACTTTCAGGAGACATTTTCCTTTGTGCGACACGAGCGCGAAGATGTGCGCAAGATGGCTATCCACGGCATCGCAGAGCAGAGCAAGGACAACCACGATCTCTGGCACTTCCTGGCCTCCCCGCAGTACGGTCCTTCCTGCATCGACGCTCTTCTTCAGTACCTGCACGCAGGCGGCAAGAGCGTGCTGGGCGACATTCTCACAATTCTTGTGAACTGTTCCGCCGACGGCGGCTGTGCGGAGATGCTGGTGCAGCGCAAGGTGGTGCGCAAGGCGATGCGTCTGCTGGACGGGATGGAGCGCAGTGATCAGCCGGCGTCCTACGTCCGCAGTGTGCAGGAGCTGACGCTGATGCTGCTCAACAACTTGACCGCGAGCCACGTCACGGCGATAGAGGATCTTCTGCAGAAGGAGGACGAGGACATGCGGGGCTTCTACCTCGGCAAGCTGCAGGTGTACGCGGAGCGCTTCGTCGCCGAGGAGGCGGAGACGCGGCTGAAGGTTGAGGAGGCCGAGGAGGCCAAGAAGGACATGAAGGACGCTGCGAGTCTTAGCGGCGAGGAGCGCAAGGCACGGGAGGAGAAGATCGCCGCTGGCGCCGCCGCCGCTGCCGCGCACCGTGACCTGAACCGCTGGATCCTGCACATCCTGCTGAACCTCACGCGCATGCTGGACGGCCAGCAGCTGCTGCTGGAGGACGAAGACTGGCGCGGCACCCTTAACGCCGCTCTCTCCTCCGCGAACCCACGCCATCGCTACTTAGCGGCTCAGTGCTACCGCAACTGCGCCTGCTCCCCCAAGCCGCTCTACGACCTTATCTTGAAAAGCGACGCCCTCGTGACGGCGGTCCACCGTCTGGCGCTGCAGGAGGTGATTCCCGAAATTCAGATGGCTCTGGCGGAGTTCGTTGCGAGTATGCTGGAGTCGGAGGAGGGCATGTCCCGGCTGGAGAGCATCAACGCGAAGAAGGCGCTCAGCGAGGCGGTGACGGCGTCGAAGGCGCAGGCGGAAATCGAGGCGTCGCGCGTGGAGGTGGTGGAGGAGGACGGCGTGCCGGTGGCGCCGGCCGCCCCGTCGGTGGTACTGGGGCCGCAGGTGTGTGAGTTCATGGAGCGGAGTGTTCTGCCCTACCTGGACGATGTCATTGATGCGTACCTGGCGCCTGGCAGCGACGCCATTGACTAAAGGGAGCTGTGGGAAGAGGCAGTGGTTTGGGGGGACGCTGCGTGTGTGTGTGTGTGTGTGTGTGTGTGCGTGGGTGTTCTTGTTGGCCGTCCTCTGTTTTGTCAGCTGGGGGCTTCACCACGGCAGCTTTGGAATTTTTTCTTTCGTTCTCTCTTATTCTCTCATAAATTAACTAAGCGTTGTCTTTCTTCTTTTCTTGTTGCGCGTATTTCTCCTGTCCCGGTGCGGCTGTGCCTGGTGGCGTGTGAATGTGTTGGTGTGCTTCTTCGCAACCTTTTCCTTTTCTCCTTTCTTTTACGTGTAACGTCGCGCCAGCGCGTCTCTGAATTTAAGTGGTGCGGGAGTGCTTCGCATGAATAAAAAAGAGAGAGCAGAATAAAACAGGAATGAAGAAAACTAAGTTTTCTTCACACAGAAGGGTATAGCTGGTGTTTCTGCGGCGTAGTACGTTCTTTTATCTGAGCGCGGCGCTGACGATTTACCTGCGGTGCGGATGGAAGCCTGCTGGCGCGTGCAATCTTCACACATTTGCTCGTGTCAAGCAAGAGTCAATGCCAAGTAATAGTAATAAAAGGCACTGCAACTTCAAATGCAGATAAAAAAGGTTGGAGGGCTTTCTTTTTTCTTTTCTTGTACTGGCTATGTAGTGCCCATGGACGGCATGATTCCTCGTGTATAACAAACTCCATCTCGCTTTTCTTTCCCATCTCTCCCTCCTCCTCCTTTCGCCCGCCGTCACTCATCTGCTCACGACTTTAATTGCGCCTAATATTGTGTCAGCTTTTCAAGCACTTTCTAATTGTAATCAAGCTCGTCGTTCAGTCTTGCTGCCCTTTAAAAACTTCAAAAAAAAAGCATCTTAACTTTCTTTTTACACAAACACACACGAGCTGCTTCATCATGTTCCGCCGCCTCGCGATCCAGAACCCCGCTGCTAGCCGTGCGCTGCGCACGGGTGCCCGCTCCTTCTTCTATGCCTGCCCCGGCGAGACCGGCATCAGCGGGTCGACGATGCAGAGCGCGCTGAAGATCACCCTGGCCCTCATCGTGGTGCAGGCCATCGGCATCCGCATCTTCATCTTCAACAAGTACACGACCAAGAACCAGTTCATCGAGGACTCCACCGACCTCTGGGAGAACGATGGGACCGAGATGGAGGGCGAGGAGGCCGTGGCGAACCTGCGCATCCAGCACGAGCGCATCATGCCGTTCATGAACGACATTAAGGACAAGCTCGAGTCCGCGTAAGAGGCATGAAGCACTAGAAAATGGGGAGAGGTTTTTCCTCTTCCTTGGCTCTCTTCCTATACTGGCTTGTTGCTCTCTTTCTCTCTCTGTATGTGTGAGTGTGTGTGCTTGGAAATTGGACACCGGAGCAGTGAAACCCAGTGGCACGTTTGCTACTGGTGTACACCAGAATGCCGCTGCATGTCGACACGCCCCTCCTCATTCCGCACACACGCCATCAACGAGAGCGAAGTGGGAAACAAAAATAAAAACAAGTTTAGTGGAGATGCGTGATTAGTTATCTAGTAGTTGTAGGGACTCTTTTCTTCTTTTTATTTGTGTGGTTTGAGTTGTTATGCAGGAGAGGTATGGTGATACCTTCTCGCTGGCTTTTTTCTTCTGTAGTGTTCTTTGTTCCCTTCTTGAGACTTATTTACTTCTTTTTTTCTCTCTTCTTTTTGGGTTCTGTCTTCGTGGCACTTCCCTGATCATTTTCTCTCGTCTCTCTGCGCTCTCTCTGAGGTGGCCTCGGTGAGCTTAGCATCGAGAGTGCGTCACGCCGGGAGAAAAGCAAAAAATGGACACTGTTTTTAGTATCTCTCACTCCAACAAACGGAAAGAACAAAAGAGGAAGATTAAGGTATGGCGCTGCCACCACCCAGATTCGTTAAAAAAGCGCGCGTTGAACAAGGCTTGTAAGAACTGCTCTGTCAGGGAGAACAAGGGAGTTGCGAGGGAGGAAGAACGAAGAAGGGTCAGGTGTGCCTTCTGATTTTTCTCGCTCTTGCTTTCCATGCCTCCTACTCGCCTGCTGTCTTAACAGTTGCTTCCATTTGACAGAGCGCTCTTTGGTGGCCCTCACCACGACGGGATCTTCTCTAGCTGTACGGGTCCCTCAATGGAAGAACGTGAACAAGAAGCACACGGAGCTGCGCTCTCTTCCTCTTTCTTGTTCTTTCATGCCTCGCTGCGGCGTGTGCTGAATTGCAGGCAAAGCAGAGATAAATTATCGGAGTGCAGCCACGTCGACTCTTACCCGCGGGATTTATGACTTTTCTACGCACTCTCTCTCTTTCTCTTCCACCACTCTTACTGTACGCCTCTCTCCGAACAACCCACATAATCACTGTGCTGTTATGCACCTTCCTCCACTCGCACACACGCACCTACACACAAACACGCACACACACGCACCTACATGCCCGCACCAAATCCAGGAAAAAAACCTTTTGGGCCGCCTCATCTCGCCCTGCACTCTCGTTCGTTTACTTTCTTCAGCGCTGTCGCTTCGTTCCTCCGCTTGCAGTAGAACAGAAGAAGGGCCTTCATCACACTGCGGTGCACTCCATATACGAGCGATAACGGCAACAGCAGCAGCAGCACACACCGAAACAGCACTAGTTCTCCCGTCATTGTGGAATCGCTCGCCACAGCTCCTTTTCTTCTCCTCTGTGTTCTCGCTGGCCTTGCGTTCTTCTCTTTTACTTCTGCCCTCCCGAGTGGCACGACCTTTTTTTTTGTCCTCGCTGCACGCGTTCAGAGCTGAAACACACACAGAGCGTTTCGGCTCTTCTCCTTTTTTCTTCTCTTTCCTCTCAACGATTTCCAATTTTGCACTGCTGTTGTCGAATACACGCATTAAAACAAACAAACAAACGGTGGAGCGATCACCCGTGAAGTCAACGAGACAACGGGAAAAATAAAAAAAAAATTGGTACTAAAATACTTAGAGCTGCAGAGAGGCTCTCTCCACTCCCTCGTTTTTTTTTTTTCACTATATTCGTTTTCCTCTTCTGTGTGCATTACCCTTTTTTTCCCCGTATTGTGGAGTGTTGTGCCTGACGCTTCGTCAGCAAACTCGTATCATTTTTCTCCCCTGAGTTCATATATATATTTTTCTGCATTATCCTTTATCTTTCTCCTTTATTTTTTTTCTGGTGTTCTTCGAGTCTTGTTTCTCATCTGCACTCTCCTTGTTTTTATAGTTGTCACCTGTTCGCTCCGCTGCCTTCCACGCTTCTCTTTTGTTTTATCTTTATTTTTATTGTTGCGGAAAGACTTAAATTAGTGCGGCTCAGAATTATCGAGTCGATTGTTTCCTTCAAATTTATCAAGCCGTTTGGGTCGTCTTTCTCTTGTTTCCTTTGTTTATTGCTCGCTGCGACGTCGTTGTGTAGGCTGTTCTCTTCTTCTTCGTTGGCTCTTCTCTCTCTCCACGGCGCGTTTTTTCTTCCTCTCTGCGTAAAGACTGAGTAAAGAGAGAAGTTGCGTTGCTTTCAATTCTCTATTCGCGCAATTTCATTTTTTGTGTTCCTTTTTGTTTCTCTTTTGGTGAACGGCCGCTGCCTTCATCTCCTAGTTTTCTTCATAGTGCTTCTTCCTTCTCTCACTTGTGGTTTCCTTTTGTCCCCTTTCTTGTTGGACTTGTTGGTAAGCAACTGTGCTTTGCTATCAACTCCCTCCGCACCCAAAGGGTAACAACAAAAAGAATATTCTGCTGACGCCCCTTCGTATTGTCAAGTCGCCGGACTTCTCCGCTCTTTTATTATTATTTTTCTTGCTGCCTTCCTGTTCTTTCTATTTTCATTAGTATTGTTTGTGTAGTCGTTTTGTGCTGCCTTTCCGTTTTATCGTCTGTTTCTTTTTTTTTCCCCCTTTTTTGAGCTTCACGGACACATTGCACAATTGTTTTTTATTCTCCTCCGCGAGTAGCATACACTCACCAACCCACACGCACACACACGCACAGACACATCAATACACGATCTCCCTTTTGTTCGCGCCTACAGCTGTCCTACCAAAAAAATAGAAATCCCAAACAATAGCAACAACATAACAGTCTTTGGAACCAAAACGAAAAAGTATAAAAGAACTAAGAAGCTAAAGAATTTGTTGAAACAATGCACCTTCTTGTTGGCCGCTATATTCTGGTGAAGCAGATCGGCAAGGGCGGCTTCGGCGCCGTCGAGGAGTACACCGACGACATCACGAAGGAAAACGTCGCCGTCAAGACGATTCCTGCGCGCTACGTCAACCAAGAGAGCCGCCGCCTCGTGCGTGAGATTGACATTATGTGCTTTCTGCACGACGCCCATCCCCACGTCATTGGCTACTACAACATCTTTGCCACCCGCAGCGCCGCCATCCCGAACCACAACGCCAGAGACCACGAAGACCCGCTCGCCAGCACCGCGCTGACGGCCGAGAGCACGGCGGCGGAGCTGAACGTGCTGGGGCCGAGTTATGCCAATCTCAGCGCAGAGGAGCGGCTGCAGCGGCACCACGGAGTTCTAATGAACTCTGTCGCCGCCATCAACAAGAACGAGGAGTTCAATGTGCACATTGTGATGCCGCTCATGAAGGGCGATCTCTTCTACTTCATTCGCTTGTTGAGCTCAAAGAGTGGGGCGGAGCGGCTGGGGGTGACGCCGCAGTACCTGGCGCAGGTCGCCGTTGTTTTTGCCTTTCAGATCTGCTTCGGCCTCGACTATCTTCACCAGTGCGCCATCATTCACCGCGACATGAAGCCGGACAACGTCCTTGTGCGGCTGGACATCAACAACCCCTACATGTCCACGGCCCTTATTGCCGACATGGGCCTTGCACGCGATGCGCAGCACAGCGATACGATCTACATCTGCACCCGCTATTACCGCCCGCCGGAGGTCATCACGAGCGTGTCGGGCGGCAGCACGCGTATCGACATCTGGTCCCTCGGCTGCATCTTTTATGAGATGTGCACCGGACAGACACTCTTCACGATGCGGACGGCGCTGAACGATCGCGGGGAGTGGGATGGCGCTAAAGCAAGTCTCCAGCTCGAGGTCATCTTGAACACGATTGGCACGCCGTCCGCGGAAGACGTGGAGCGTTACATGCCAAAGGGCAACGCGAAGCTTTACCTGCAGCGGAGCTCCCCGCGTCCGTCGCAGCTGCGGCAGCTCGTGGAGAGCAACTGGATTTTGCAGTCGACGGAGGCGGAGAAGGAGAAGTGGATCGAGCTCATCACGCGCTGCGTCGCCTTTTTCCCCGAGCAGCGGCCGACTGCCCAGCAGCTCTGTCAGCATCAGCTCTTCCGCGACTACAACGTGTTTTACGGGACGAACGTGATGCAGTACACCGCGACGCCGTACACTCCCTCCTTCCGCAGCTCTCCCGACAGCTCGCGAGTTGAGAATAAGCAGGCGATTCTGTCGCTTGTGAAGCGCGCGCTGGAGGAGACGATGCCGCTGGAGAATGAGGAGGAGTCGACGAGTGGCGAGGAGGAGACCCTCTCCGACACGAGCAGCAACAGCAGCAGCGACAGTAGCAGCAGCGGTGATGGCAGCGACAACGATAGTAACAGCGACAGTGAGGCGAGCTCCACCAACGCGCCGATGGGCGACACCTTCGACATCAGCCTCAGCACGCAGAACCAAAACAATAGCAACTCCGCCTTTCAAGGGGCGCGGGCGGAGCAGCGGGGAAATGCGCCGCAGCAGGGCCGCCGCACCAACCGCGACGACGAGGAAAGCGCGTCGGGTGGCGTTACGTCGCTCTTTGGCGTGTCGAACAGCACGTCCAAGTCCAATTCTGGCCCCAAGGTGGGTGGGGGCGGCGCAGCAGCAGCAGGAGCAGCAGCAGCAGGAGGAGCAGGAGCAGTTTCTCGGAAGGCGTCAGCTGCCCCTGCAACGCTACCGAGACCCATGAGTCAGCCCGCCGCCACCAACATTTACGGTGGCCACGGCTACCTCGACGACGACGCTGACGACGCGGCTGCCTCTCTCTTTGCCTCCGCCAACGCAGACGAGCAAGACAGCCAACACCACCTGCGTGTGGAGCTCTCGCCTGGGGCACAGAATCAACACCAGCAGCACATGCCGTCTGGTGAGACGGCGGGTCGGTTCAGCCCGGGCAACATCTACCACCGCAGCCCCGTGGCGATGGTGGGCAAGGCGATGGTGGCGCGGCCGCTGCCGGTGCACACGACGGCCCACTCCGCCAGCTCCGAAGAGAGCGGGCCGGTGATCGACGACACGCCGCCCCTCGCTCCTGCCCTGGCCTTCAAGAATCGCATCACGCGACGCCGCCAGAGCGGTGACAACGGTGCGGCCAACGAGGAGGACGAGCTCAGCCTCGGCGGCCAGAAGCCGAGCGCCTTCAACTTGGAGAGTTACCGGCACGCCGACAAGGACCGCGACCCCTACGCGAACGAGGAGGGTGGCGTGGCGCAGAGCGTGGTGCCGCACGCCTTGCCCAACGTCACGGGTCCACGTGCGGTGCCGCGGGACTCCCCCGTGGCGGCACCCTTCGGCGTTGCGCTGGGCGGCAGCGGGGAGACACCGCCGCCAACGCTGACGAAGGGCGGCCCGTACAGCTTCGCGTCGCAGTACTCGATGCGGCAGCCGGAGGCGGCCCCGCTGCCCCCACACCTGCCCCAGCCGCCCGCCAGCACGTACTACTTTGGAGGGATGGAGGGGAGCACCAGCTCGAGCCTGCCGCGGCCCGGCGGGAGTGCCGTGAAGCGGCGCATCGGCGACGCCGGTGTCCACACCGTGCCGACAGGTGCGGGGGACCCGCTCTCAGGCACCCGCAGCGTGCCGCCACCGCCGCTTCCGATTGTGCGGGGAGAGGAGGATCAGTATGACTACTTTGCCGATGCCGACTACTTCATCACCCCCTCGTCGAGCAACGTGGCGAAGGTGGCCGGGCCCGTGGCCAGGGAGCAGAACTCAACGCCCTACCTGTTTCACCTGGCCGACAGCGGACGGGCCGACCCCGCACCGCCGCCGCCGGCGGGCCGTCCGAAGAGCGCTGTGGTGGCGCCGGTGCGGCCGACGGAGACGCCGCCGCTGCCACGTCTGATGTCCGCCTCTTTCCCGCTCATCACCAACGCGGAGCTGCGCCGTCGCTACGCGTCGTACCGGCACAGCCCCCGCAGCATTCAGTCAGCGACGTCGGCCGTGCTGGAGGAGCTGGGGCGGTGCACGCACGACGCGGAGCGCTCGAGTGAGCTGCGTGCGTTGCTGAACTACTTCTCCTCGCTGAAAATTGACAGCTCCTACTCGATTTGATGCGGTGTGTGTCCGGGTTTGAAAGAGAAGGCTTGGCTTGACTCATCGCACTCCGATGCCGTTGGCTCTTGCGCAGTTCCGAGACGGTGAAAAAGCGGAAAGCAGGAAAAAAGAAATTTCAGCGAGGCGTTGCGGAGGTGCGGCACCCAGACCACATCAGGACCAGCACATGCCGCACTTACCTCTTAACCTTTTGTCATAAACACACACTCATATATTTTTATTTCCTTGCACAGCACTAACGTATTCCCTTCATGAAGTGAAGGCTCTTCTTTGTCTTCCTGTTCGTCTTTCTACTTTTTGCAAGAAGTCTTAATTTCCTTTTTTTTTCCTCGTCACTTGCATTGCCCACTTTTTGGCTTTTTTTTTTTGCAAGTATTACAAGCAGTGTGGAGAGACCGTCTTCACCGCTTTTGTGGAAGGTCTTTCTTTTCGTTTCTCTGCCGTCTGTGCCTCCGCCTTTCCCTCTTTCTCCTTCCCACCCCCTTTTGGTACTCGATGCGGTCCGCTTATGTGCAAACAACACTAACAACGAGGGGGAAAGGGGGGTAATCGCTTGAGGCACGCGTCATGGCATGCTGCATCCGTAATAGACAGTGGAATGTTCTTTCATATCGAAAAAAAAAATATAATAAGTTAACCATAGTGGAAAAGAAAGTGAAATAGGCGAAAATGGTTGATGGATGAACGTAGCAACTACAACAACAATGCGAAACAAAAAAGGTGCAATAGTTGCGCGTCTTCAATTTTCATCCCAGCTCACCGCAAACGCCTTACCAGTGAGTCTGTTCTCGTGCGGTGAGTCGACAGAAAACACACTTTTATTGTGCTGTGAGAGCTTTAAACAGTTTGATTGTTGTGAGGCACGTTGCAGCTGCCCTCTTTTTTTCTTTGTCTGCTGCACTTCTTCCAGCTTCATCAACTCTGACTCTCAACCCTTCTCTCTCTCAGCCCTTCCATTCATCTTTACCCCTCTTTGGAGGCTGCAGCACTGTCTCGTAGAGTGTGTGAAAGAGAGAGAGAGAGAGATGCTTTGTTGGTCTATTGGAGACTGACTTACTCGATATCTCCTCTCCTCTCACCTGCGGCCTTCAGAGAGCAGTATCTGGTTTCTTGCTGCTGCGCTGGCGGAGGCAACTCATTATCTTCGCACCTTTATCAGCAGATCGACTGCACGCAGTATACCCAATAACTGCCTTAAACAGCTGCGGTGATGTCGTTTGCGCATGCCGGCTCGCACCGCAGCACCCGCCTTCTCCCCCTCGAGTCCGGCGATGTGCTGACGTCGACGGATCGCTTCCGCCTCCACGTACTGAATGCCGAGCACGACACGAAGCTGTCAGAGCACGTTGCCTTCTACTGGGACCAGCAGCGTGACTGTCAGTCTTACCAGCAGCAGTTGCTGCGGGAAGTGCGCTCGACGCGCGGGCCGACACGCTTCGTGGGCTTTCCACAGGTGCCGTCGGCGGCGGCGGCCACCACCACGGGACAACGAGGCGATGCTGAAGCACCACGCCGCTTTCCACCTTCTTCATCGACAGCGAACGACAATGCTGCAGGACATGACACTGTTCGCGCTCTTTCCACCTTCCTCGAAGGGTCCGCACCAGAGGGAGAAGATGCGGAGGCGAGATGGGAGCCACCACGTGCGCTGGCTGCGTGGAGTTGGGTGCGCCTCGTCGCCCCGTACGAGCGCCTTCTCTGCCCCTCCCTTCAATTTAGCGCTCTTCTCTCCCCCGCTGTGGGGAGCACCACCCCGCTGCTCTACGGCACTCAACCACCCTCCTCCTCCTTCACGTCAGCCGCATCATCATCGTCGTTCTCAACATTGTCACCCGCAGCTGCTCCGTGCTGCACGCCAGCGCACTGGAGCTCGCAGACGTGTCGGACGCTGTGGACGCTGCACGAGACCGCCGCCGCCGTCTCTCTTCCTGCGCAGGAGGTCTACCTGCTGTGTGCGGGGATGCTGCTTTACCTGGATGTAGTGGTGAGCTCGGGGCGTGTGTGGGTGGAGCTGGAGGGACTCTGGGGTGGGGACCTTGAAGGTGCTGTGACAAAAGAGGGGACTGTGACACTACCCACGAATTGCATTGCAAAGGCGGAGGGCGAGGGCGAGGGCGAGGGGAAAGCAGACGCTGCTGTTGCTGCTGCTAGGGCCGCTTTGACGGCCTTGCTTGCACTCAAAGCCACTCTTTCTCAGCCCCCACAAACCTACGCCTCCCTTCTTCAGCACGTGCGGGTGCTCCTCGAAGCCCTAGTGTTTGTGTCACCCACCACCTCCACTGCAGTCAATGCCCGACCGTCCCCATCTTCCTCTGCTGAAAATCCGGAAAAACGCGTCGCCCCGCAGCCTCTCCTGCCGTGGCTGACGGCTGCCATGGAGGCGGAGGAGTGGACGGCAACCGCAAGCATCAGCAGCTCGGCGAGTACGTCACGTGGGGAGACGATGAAGCACACTTCGGACATCGCGCTGGTGATGAAGGTGGCGGTGCGGGAGTGGTTGGCGCGACGGGGCACGACGGTCACCGCAGCCGCGCCAACTGGCAGCCGTGCCGTGTCGCTGCCGATGCGGGATCTTTCTGCCGTGAGTGAGTCGGGGAAGTCGGCACGAAGCAGAGTGGAGAGCAGCGGCGTGGGAGGGCGGGGCCGCGCGAACGCCTCTACAATAACCTTATCTGTCGCAACACGTGACGAGGGAGGTGGTGGTGCTGCTGCCGCTGCTACTAGTGCTGGTGCTCAGCGTGCTGCTGCGGCGGTACCGAACGGTGAAGCGAGCTGCGATGTGGCCTCCTCGTCAGCTGGTGGTGGTGCCCCCCTCGCATTCGACGCCTTTGAACCACACGACACGCCCCGCAGCCGCCACCTCTTCTTCCTCCCTCCCCTCCCGCAGGACCCTGCATTTTTGGTCTTCACGGTGGTGTGGCGACGGACGCTGCGCCGCTGCGTGCTGGACAGGGACGTGGCGCGGCAGCAGCTCCGACAGGTGATTCTTGGCCAGGCCGGACAGCGCTGCGAGGAGCTGGTGCGCGAGGTGCGTCAGCAGCAGGAGCAGCAGCAACAGCAACAGGCCTCTACAGGCGAATTAACGGAGAAGGTCGACGCTGCACAGGCCGCAGCGACGTCCCAGCCGCTTCTGCTCACTGGCGACCCCGCTGCCACCTCCTTCCGTGTGCTGGGCCCACGATCGGGAGAGTGGGTGACGGCGCGGAGCGGGGCGTGGAGCGGCTTCCGCGGCGAGCTCTACCGCTGCGTCGGCCGTGCGCCGTCCCCACCCACGTTCGAGCTGTCTCACCACGGCACGCCGGCCAACGGTGCGGCACCGGCGACAAAGGCGCGGGGCCGTGTGGCGTCCAACACTGCGCCGAGTGGTACACCGAAGGTGACGGAGCCGCTACTGGAACGTTTTGTGGACGGCGCGCTGGAGCTGGGCAGCCGCGCGCGCAGTGGTGGTGGCACTGGTAGCAGCAGCAGCAGCGGTCACCCACGCCAGGCCTCTTCTTCGTCGTCTTCCTTGGCAGCTGCGTCTGCAGTGGGTGATGGTGCTCCCCTGTCCACCGAGGAGCTGGCCGACCGGCTGTGCCGTCTCGGTGCCGCCCTTCCGCGCTACGCGACCGAAATCACCGGCGATCGTCTTCGCCCCGTCGATGCCGAGTACGTGCGCGAGGTGCTGCAGCAGCGCTGCCTGCCGCTCTTCCTTGCCTGCAAGCGGCGTGGCATTCAACAGTGGAGCCTGCGGGGGTGGCTTAAAGGGGTCGCGCTGACGCTGCTCGACAACAGCGGTATGGAGTCGCGGGTGGCGACGCCGGCGAAGCTTGTCGAGATGGGCCGCAAGCAACTCACTGCGGCTGTGGGTGGGGCAGACGTAGTGGACACCGCTGCGGCGCTGCGCATGGTGATGGAGGGCGGCTTAAGCGAGGTCGCCGCGTTCCTCGAGCACGTGCAGAAGCGGAGAGAGCGGCTGCTGCGGTGGCTGCCGGCACGGAAGGTGGCCCCCGCTCTTACTTCTAGCAGTGTGCCCCCTTCCGTGACGTCCGGGATGACGATCGTGTCCCTCGCGGTGGAGGCGCTGCTCCTGCGCCGCGCGGAAGAAAGTGCCATCTTCAGCATCTTCCAGTGCCATCCGCATGCCGTTGCGCTGACCGGGTGCGGCGTGCAGCGCCTTGCCCTTCACGCGAACCCACACCGGACTCGATCGAGCATGTTGCTTGTGCGGACGTGCGGTGTCGTTGTGGAGTGGGACGTGCAGGACTGCTACGAAGCGCCACGGCACCGCCGACTGCGCGCACCGAAGCGACTGACAAGTCGAAGCAGAAAGGCATTGGAGTCAGACGTGTCCGACGACGAGGACGCTCCACCGCTGGAGATCGCCTCGGCTCTGGAGCGCCTCACGCTGCGACATGTGCGGGGGATGCTGCACTACTACAGGCGTGCGTTGATCACCTCCACGCATGCAGCCACGACAGCTACAGCTGAAGTTGCAGCCAGCGTTGGACATGTGGAAAATAACGAATCTCTTTCATTCGGTATGAAGCGACGACGAGACGAGAAGGATGCTACGGTGGAGGGGCAGCGTCAAGAGCCACCACGCAGCGATGCCACTGCTTTTACTGCTATCACTACGGGTGGCGCGAAGACTCCGTTGGAAACGGTGAGGAAGGAAGTGAGTTTAACACCGGAGAAGACGAGGGACGATGCGGCAGTGAAGGACGAGAAGCCACCACTGTCCACCACAGCTTCTGCCGCCGCCACTGCCACGGGAGCGACGGGCTCTGTGGCCCTGCCCGTTTCGTCGCCACCACTGCTGTCCGAAAGCACCGGGTTGTACCCCATTGACAAGACGGTGGCGCTCTACGTGTTGCGGCACCACCCGCACTACTTTACGGAGGTGGTGGGCTGCGGCATCAAGGATGTGCTCGTCGCGGTGAAGTCCACTACCGCGACAGCAGCGACGTCCACGTCGGATGAGCCACCGGCAGGCACGCCTGCTTCTGCTTCAGCAGATGAGCAGATCGAAGGTTCGGAGGCATCAGGAGGTGCTACCACCACCTCCACGACGTCATCACCTGCTGCTGCTGCTGGGAAGGCGGTATTGGTGATTGAGCGCGTCTGCGGTGTTCGTGTAGAGGTGGATGTTGAGGCGTGCTACGACCAGCATGTGGACGGCTGCCCGCTACGTTCTCGCATCACCTTTGTTTGAGCAAGAAAGAGAAAAAAAAATGGAGAACAGCAAAAGGCATTTACGTGTCGCTTGTCGCCTTCGGCGAGCTGCACACACGCTGCACCACCGCTTATCGCCACTTGCGATCGTGTTGCGATTGCGGATGACTTGTGTGTTGCCGCTGTTTCGTGTTGCTTTTCCTCTGTTTGCCAGCACACGTACAACTACCTTCTAAAGCGGACACTATCGCTGAATGTGCATCGTCAACAGCAACAACAACAAAAAAGAAAAAAACACAGCAATTTGACTGCGTTCTGCTTATTAGTGCTCACTCAGTCACCACCGAGGCCAGTGCCTACTGCCTTCCAGGCGTTGTGTGTGTGTGTGCGTTTGTTTAGACACGTGCGTATTCGTCCCGCTTTTGCCGGCAGCAGCAGCGGGGGCTCGACTCACAGTAAGCCCGCAGCACTTGCCAAATGCTTTGCTATTCTCTCTCACTTTCTCTTGCCTTCCCATTTTTTCTTAATTCTAACTCTGCCTTTGCGTACTTGCTGCTGCCAAACGGGACGCTTTTCACCGCAGCCTGTGAAGCTCTCACCATCTTTAAATTGGTTTTCACAACTGCTTTCTCTCTTTTTCTTTCACTCTCTCTTTCTTGCTTCAATCTCGCAAAGCTCTCCGCTCTTTTTGCTGTCCTTCGCTGGTCACTATTCTTGTTTTTGTTCTTGCTTTCACTCTTTGCTTGCCTTCAACGCAAAGAACATATCTTCTTCCCTAAAGTGAACGCATCTTTCTATATCTCTCCTCTCTTTTTCTCCTATTCGTACGGCGTCTGGTTGGTATCAAGCAGCCGCCATCAAACCCCTATTTGTCTCAAATTTCCTTTTTTTTCACTTTTTCTTTTATTGCTGTACCTCTTCCCGCCTAACTCCTACTCGCAGACTCGGCCGCCCTGAAGCTCGAGCAGTTTTTCTTTTTTTTTTCTCTCTCTCTGTGCATATTGCCTTCTTCTCCCTCCGTACGTGCGTGCCTGCGTTGTTGATCTTTACGTCGTTCACGACTTCCGGATTTTAATATAATTCTTTTTTCAAGGATCTCTCTCTCTCTTTCTCTCTTTCAAGAGGCATATATTCACGTTAAGGTAACGTCTAGTAAGGAAACCAAAACAAAAGAAAAATAGTGACTTGACACGATCTCCGCTGAAATTGTTCTTGTTGAGCTCTTGACTCAGAGAAGGCTACACGCAAGTTTCATATCGGCTACGACCACACACATAATTACATATACACACCCATCAAATACGGTAGCAGGCAAAGCCACGCACAACGGTACTTGAGACACGTTGCAGTTTGCATGGTACTTCGCAGTCTTTGCTGATCATTAAAACAAACAAAAAACACCCTCACTGTCTTCTTGTATTGGCGGTGGCGAGAGCTTTTTTTTTTTTACCAGAATAACGGAGTCGTCACAACGTCGTCGCTATCCTCCTACGGCACCTTTGCCCAACCCCCCTCTCCCCCTCCGCTGACGACACGTTCGGCAGCGAGCCCGACGTGCTGCGGAGCTCCAAGCCTGATCGACGCCTCGCGCTCGAGCTCCACCAACACCGTCAGCGGCGCCCGCCGCGCCTCTACCGCCTCTGCGGACACGATGGCCGACAACTCCAGCGCCGACTCCCTCCCCGGCTCCGGGAAAGGGTTGACGGCAGCCAACGCCTCCCTTACCTTCTCATTTCTCGTGAAGGGGATGACGTGCAACGGCTGTGCATCGCGTGTGCAGGAGACCCTCGCCGCCCTTGCTGGTGTGGCGGCTGCCGAGGTGGATTTTGCAGCGAAGCGGGCTGACGTGGTGCTTGTGACGAACCCGCAGCCAGTAGAGGCTTTGCAGGCCGCCGCGATGGACTCGGTGCGTGCCTTGGGCTACGAGGTATCGCCGTTGGACGTGTCGACCCCGGTGTCGACTGACACGGAGGCTGAGCCACCCAAGGGCCTCCCCCGTCTGCGCCGCAGTGAGGGCAGTGAGTCGCACGTGCCCTCCTCCACCTCCACCGTCTCGGTCAGCATCTCGCGGCACCTCAGCGGACAGGACGTCGCTGCCGCGGTGCCCACCGCCACAACACCCGCCCCAGCGGCGCGGCAGAATGGTGCCATCGCCGCCTTCACGCGGTACCGCCGTGTGCCCTGCGGCTGCGGGGGCCGAGGTTGCCTCTGCGCCTTTGCCCCCGAGCCGGAGATGTTCACGGAGGAGACACGGCTGCTTGGTGGTGGTGGTGCTGCAGTGGCTGGTGCGGGGGCTGATGAGCTGCCGTCTCCGGTTGAGAACGCAGCGGAGGCGGCAGAGGTGGCTCGGCGTCGCTTCCCCGTGCAGCGCTACAACGCCGCTGTCCCGCCGTCTGCCACCATGAACAAGTGTCAGGCAAACGGGATGCCCACTGCCAGCGGTGCCGCCAAGACGCGCCTGCTGATCGAGGGGATGTCGTGCGCCTCCTGTGCTGGTCGGATCGAGCGTGCCCTCCTCGCGATGGACGGCGTGGTCAGCGCGACCGTCAACTTCTCCACGGTGAGTGGGCTGGTGGTTCACAACACCGCCGTCGCCTCCCTCGACCGCGTTCTCAAGTGTGTTGCGGACATGGGCTTCAGCGTCACGACGCAGAGCACGACGGCGAAGTTCGCCACCGAGGCGGAGGAGGACCGTGGGGAGTGCACCTGCAGCACGAACCTGCGCGCCATCCCTGTCCGCGTTGGCGACGTCGCCTCCTGCTACGAGCACCGCATCCTGATCAAGGGGATGTCGTGTGCCTCCTGCGCTGCCCGCATCGAGAGCACAGTCGGCACGCTACCCCTCGTGTTGAGCTGCACTGTTTCCTTCGCCACTGGGACGGCTGTTGTCACGACTCGCACAGCCGATGCCTACTTGGAGGTGTGCCGGGTCGTACAGTCGCTCGGCTACGAGGCGACGGAGATGTCGCTGTTGGAGCCGGAGGCGTCGCTGACCCGCACCCGCGAAGCCCTCGAGCGCACCCGCGAGATCGCCGACCACGAACGCAACCTCGCCGGCAGCGCGCTGCTCTCCGTCCCGCTGGCCGGGGTGATGCTGTTGATGATGTTCTCTGATTACATGGAGACGCACATGCAGGCGGCCAAGGTGATCAACGGCGTGCAGCTCGTGGCGACCACGCCCATCGTCTTCTACTTTGGCCGCGCCTTCTTTGCAAATGCGTGGAACAGTTTCCAGCACGGTGCCTACACGATGGACACCCTTGTTGCTCTCGGCACGGGCTGCACCTACGTCTACTCCGTCGTCGTGTACGTGCTGACGCTCCTTGTTTACCCCCATTCCCACATGATGACACACTTCGACACCGCTGGCATGCTGACCACCTTCATGCTGCTGGGCCGCTTCCTCGAGGCCCGGGCGAAGCGCAGCACGAGTGGCGCCCTGATTGAGCTCATGAGCCTCGTCCCCTCGACAGCGCTGTGCGTGATGCCGGACGGCACGGAGGTGCGGGTCAGCTCCGCCGAGCTGCAGAAGGGTGCGCTGGTGCGCGTCCTCGCTGGTGATCGCGTGCCGGTCGACGGCGTCATCCTCGACGGCAGCTCCGAGCTGGATGAGCAGATGGTGACGGGCGAGTCGCTGCCGAAGCACAAGAAGCCGGGAGAGAGTGTGGTGGGCGGCACGCTGAACATCACCGCGACGCTGCTCATCCAGGCAGATAAGGTCGGTGAGGAGACGATGATCGCGCAGGTGCTCCGCATTGTGCAGGAGGCGCAGAACACGAAGCCCGCCGTGCAGCGCGTCGCCGACCGCATCGCCATGTACTTTGTTCCCTTGGTTCTCTGTCTCTCTGTCTTGACCCTTGTCGTGTGGCTGGTGCTGGGGGCCACGCACGCCTACCCCGACTCGTGGCGTGAGCACGGCTCGAGCTGGCAGGCCTTCGCCTTCAACTTCTTCATCTCCACGGTGGTGGCGGCCTGCCCCTGTGCCCTCGGCCTTGCCACGCCGACCGCCATCATGGTCGGCACGGGTGTCGGCGCCGCGAACGGCGTGCTGGTGAAGAGCGGCACCACGCTGGAGGCGGTGCGGAAGGTGAACTGCGTGGTGCTTGACAAGACAGGGACCATCACGAAGGGCCGCCTCGAGGTGGTGCGCACGGAAACGGCGTGGACAGAGACGAGCGCGACACTCCCTGCCGACCTCGACGCCGCGATGGCCTGCCGGCTCGTTGGCTTGGCCGAGGCGCAGTCGAACCACCCCATTGCCAAAGCAGTGAGTGAGAAGCTGCTCGCTGAGACGGACCTCGTCTCTGCCGCGCTGCGGGAGACGCGCTTTGAGGTGGGTGCGGTGGTGACGCACGGCGGCAAGGGGCTGGAGGCGACGGTGACGGTGACGCGACTCCCACGCAACGACGCGGGTGCTGCGGCTGCTGATCTTTCAACAACGCAGCGCGTGTTTCGTCTTCTGGTGGGCAACCTGTCGCTGCTGCGGGAGGCGGGCGTGAAGCCGAGCCGGACGATGCTGCGGCGGATGGAGACGGCCAACGCGGCCGGCCTGACCACGGTGCTGGCCGCCGTCGACGGCGTTGCCTGCGTCCTCGTGAGTCTCGCCGACGAGCCGAAGCGGGAGGCCGCGGGTGTGATTGCGCACCTGCACAAGTCTGGCGTTCGTGTGCTGATGGTGACAGGCGACAACGCGGGCGTGGCGGGGCGAATCGCGTCGGAGGTCGGCATCCTGCCGGCTGACGTGCGTGCCGAGGCGCTGCCGACGACCAAGGCAGAAATCGTGCAGGAGCTGCAGGAGGCGGGGCTGCGGGTGATGTTCGTGGGTGACGGCATAAACGACAGTCCTGCACTCGCCCAGGCGAACGTCGGCGTCGCGCTTGGTGCCGGGACGGAGGTGGCCATCGAAGCCGCTGACGCCGTGCTGGTGCGCAACAGCCTCGTGGACCTGCTGAACCTGCAGTCGCTCTCCGTCGTGACGGTGCACCGTATCTATGGCAACTTTGCGTGGGCCTTTGGGTACAACCTGCTGATGCTGCCCATCGCGAGCGGCCTTCTCTTCCCCCTTCTTCACCGTCAGCTGCCGCCGGTGATGGCGGGTGCGGCGATGATGCTCTCCAGCCTCAGCGTCCTGACGTCCAGCCTTTCCATCCGGTGCTTCCGCGCGCACCGCGAGCGTGACTTTTACCGTGATTGATGATAGTCTTACACGCACTCGCAGACGCACGCACGCACTCTGTCGCGCTCGGTGACGCAACGGAGAAGGACAGACAACTTCATCCGCCCTTCTCTCGTTGCCCTATTTCTGTTTTTCTCGTTTCTTTCTCTCTTTTTATTATTGTCATATATTCTAGGATGCATGTCCTTGTATTTCGTTTTTCATTTTTTCTCGAATTGACTCTCCCCGATGACATTCACCTGATTTTTCTCCTTCGACTAGCCTCCTTTTGAGGTTTTGCTTCCCTCTCTGTTCAATTCTTTTTTCTGCGTACGTGAACATAAGGGATGCCAGGTAAGCATTCTGTTCTCTGTGATGTATGGGTTGGAGAGTGGAAGCCCGTAGCACGATATCAGAGAAGCAAAGTCCAAAATAAAGAGGCAAACATAAAGACTGGGAAAGCGCTTTACAGCGATGCACAAAAGAAGAAAAAAGCACAAATATGCAGGATAGAGAGAGAAAGTGTTACAAGTTGTGATTCAGCGTGCAGAGAGTGCGTCTGATTTCTGCTGCCTTTCGGTGAAGCACAGGGAGCAGAGGTGGCTGATTTCATCACCAGATGCAATGGTGCCGACCGCACTACGCGTGGTAGATGATTTTTTTTTTTCCCTGCCTGCATCTTTCAGCGTCACTGCTGCTGCACAATGCACTACTTTCCGTTTTGTTCTCTTCTCTTCGTGTAGCTTTTCTCCTTCTTTTTCTCTCCTTTTCTCTCTCTTTCATCGCTTAGCGGATGTCTAGCAGGGGCAATTACTATCCAAATCAGAAACACACAAACACACACACATACAACTGAACACGCATAAAGTCACACAACCCATCACAGCTGCTCTTCGATTCTTTTTTTTTTTTCCTTTTGCCTTGTCCGCTCGTCTCCATCCTCCGCTTCTCTCTTTTTTCTATTGATATCTTGTAGGCTCCTGCCTTGATCGACGCTGGAAAGTGGGTTGCCAGCTTACTCCTTTCAACCAGCAAAGAAATACATCTCTCCCCCGGTGTGTGTGCGACAGCGTGGGATTGCCTTGTACAGCCACACGCACACAGCACACAGCACACAGTACAGCAGCCACCATGCGGCCGTGTGTTCTTCGCCGGCGGCTCTACTACCCGAACCAGGTCTTCATCAGCAACGACTACCGCCGCATCCAGTACCAGTGGCTGCCCCGCCGCCTTCTCCTCGTGCGGCATGGCGAGTCGGAGGCGAATGTGAATCGCGAGGTGTACAGCAACACGCCAGACTGGAAAATCCCCCTCACCGACCTTGGCCGCGAACAGGCCTTCGACTGCGGCAAGCGCCTACGCAACATTATCCAAGACGAGAAGCTGTACATCTACTACTCCCCGTACGCACGCACGCGGCAGACTTTGGATGAAATTCGGCGCAGCTTCGACGAGGCGCAGATCCAGGGCGAGCGCGAGGACGAGCGGCTGCGGGAGCAGGAGATGGGCAACTACCAGCCCATGGCCGATATGGACCGCACCTGGGCCTCGCGCAACGAGTTCGGGCGGCTCTACTACCGCTTTCCCTACGGCGAGAGCGGCGCCGACGTTGGCGACCGGGTTTCGGGCTTCTTCGACTCGCTGCTGCGCGAGCGCATTGGGCTCACCGTGCCGAACATGAACGAGCGCCTCATGCAGGGTGCGCGCGAGGAGTTGGGGTGTTTGGGGCTGGGCCGGTGGAGTGGCGAGGGGGACTGTCTCTCGGTGCGGCCTAGTGGCCCACACGCGAATGCTGCCGCCGCTGATGAGGCGATTTTGCACGCGCCTTCTGCATCCTCCACCTCCTCCGCCGCCGTCATGAATGCCAACTGCACGGGTGCTGCGAATGCGGCGGACGCCATACACCACGCCGCCCACCACGGTGCCCGCTCCCTCTCGCACCTTGGCGAGGCGAACATCCGCGGCGTGCTGCCACCCAACGATCACGGCGCCAGCGCTGGCGAGGACCAGAACGTGCTCATCGTCGCTCATGGTCTTCTCATCCGCCTCTTCATCGGCCGCTGGTTTCGTGTGCCGATGGAGGTGTTTGACACGATGTGCAACCCGCCCAACTGCTCCATTACGGTGCTGGAGCGCAATGATGACATCGGGCGTCTCGTCATGACCGACATGAGCAAAGGTCTCTTCGGCAGCAACCCGCTGCTGCAGATGATGAAGTTCGACGGGCAGGAGGACACCCACTGGTACCGGCAAAAGTTTCTCGGCATCGCCGATCCGCGCAAGGCAAGCGATGAGACGGTGGCGATCGACGACGATGAAAATCACTACTCGCAGTCGGCCGCGCACTACCGCTCTGTCGGAGCGCCAGGGCCGCGTTTGCGGCGCTCGGACAGCAGTGCCACCGCCACCACCGCCACCGCAGCAGCCTCCTCCACAGCTTCGGGTGCGCCTGGCGCCGTAGGGGCGGTGGCGAGTTCCACTGGCGGCAGCGCATCACAACAGACGCGGCGCGCGGCCTCCACGCACAACACAGCCAAAGCGTCTTTGGGACCCGCGAAAGGTGGAGACGCGAAGCGCAGTCGCCGCAGCGTGGCCGGGGCTGATGCACCAGTGGTGAAGCCATGAGCTCGAAGGGAGAGCAAAGAGTAGCCGCACTCAACAACTCTGGCCTTGCCTGCGTGTCGGGCTGCACTGCGCATATCAATGTGATGGCGTCTGTGACGGCTGCGGGTTGCTTTTTCAGCACCGTCGTATCTGGAGCCGTCTACGAATGCTGCCTGATCTGTGAAGAACAAAGACAAGAGCGGGTATAGTTTCTTCGTGAAGGTTGTCTCCGTTTGGCTGCCATACGTCGAAAAACAAAGAAAAAAAAAGAAAATACAAAGAGAAACTAAAATTTTGGCGGTGAAGAGAAGTGATTGGAAATGGAAGGCTAGAAAAAAAAATACACATTACGAAGAGAAAAAATTGTCAGAAGCCTCATTTCGTTCCGCGCATGCACAACGACCGCCTGAGAAGCCACAACTCGCTGCTCCCATCTCTTCTCGACACCTCACTGCTATGCCTCGCTGCTCGCAATATTTTTTCCTCTCTGCTCTCTCCTTTTCCTTTAACAGAGTGTGTGTGTGTGTGTTCGAGTGTGTGCCATGCAACTGCAGCGTTCCCTGCTGTTCTTCTAGCGCGCTTGTTGCTGCTCCGCACTTCCTTTCCTGTGTTGCTGCCACTCCGCTCAGTATTGGGGCGTTGACATTCTCCAGTCGACAGACCGGGAGAGAGAGAGAGTGGAGAGGGAGGAAAAAAGAAAGAAAGTAAGTGGCCCACGACATCGGCACCAACACACGCAAACAGCGATTCACAGTTATTAAGCCCCCCCTTTTCCCGCTTATTTCATTTGCTTGTTCCCCATCGAAGCATTTTTTTTGTGCATTCACACGCTCCGACAACACTGGAAAATCAACAAACAAAAATAAGGAAAGAGAATGGAGAGCTTCCAGTGCCGCATTGCGGAGCTGAATGCGGCGGTGGAGTGCCAAGGGACGACCGCGCTGCACGCGTGTGGATACCGCCGGTGCTCCCGCGAGGAGCTCGCTCGCCTCGACCAGAACGGCGTGGCACAGATACTGAGCTTCTTCCCTCCTTCGTATGTTTGCACCTTGCCCGGACGCTACAGCCCCTCGCTGCAGTATCACACCCTCTCTGCCACGAGTCCATCGATGCGTTTGTACGCCGAGGCTCTCGTGCAGCGTGCGAGCACCGATGCCGACTTCGAAGGCGTGCAGGTGGTGGAAAACACACTTATGTACTGCATCCTCCTGCGTGGTCGCTCACCCAACTGGTCTCGGCTACAACTGTCGCTCTGGTGGGCGGAGCGGTGTAGACTGCCTGTGTCGCTGACCGCGCCGAACGCGTGTAGCCGATTGCTGGCGCTCTTGTCAGCCCGATGCCGACAGCAGGTGCGGCACCTCACTCTTTTGATGCGTGCCACACCCATCAGCGATAACGCTGAAAGCGCAGACGAACGAGGAGGAGAGGAGAAGGTGAGGGAGAATGGCCGGTGGGTGATGGAGCGTACGGCGTCTATGCGGTCATGGTGCGGCCTCGCAGGAACCTCTCCCGCGCGTCTGTCCTGCTCCACCTTTCTGAAAGCGCTGCCAACGTTCACGCGTCTGACGCGACTCGTGATTGCCGGCGAGTACGCTGCGGACCCAGCTGCCGCTGCAGCCGCCACCGCGGATGCGCTGCGCCCGGTGCGGGGGATGTCCATCGCGGAGTTGGAACTGCGCCAATGCGAGAAGTTGTCTTCTCTCTCCCCGCTTGTTGGCGCGGCGTCTCTCGAGAAGCTGACGGTGCGTGGCTGCGGTATTACGGGTCTCGAGGGGCTCGCCGCCTGCCCACACTTGTCGGTGGTCGACGTCTCCGAGAACGTGCAGCTTACGGACGTGTCGAGTCTCGCAGGGGCACCACGACTGCGGGAGCTGACGGCGCGCAGCTGTGCCGTCACCACTCTCGATGGGCTTTGCGGCTGCCCTTTACTCAAGCACGTCGATCTCTCGGGCAACACCCACCTTTCTGCCCTTCACGGACTTGTTGGTGCACCACGACTGCAAAAACTTATTCTTTCCTGCACGGCGGTGGCGGTGCTCGATGCACTGCGCGGCTGCCCGAGCCTGATCGAGGTGGATGTGCGCGGCTGCAGCGGTGTGCGTTCTGTTGCCTGCGTGGCGCACCTCGACGTGCTGAGTGACCTAACACCGCGGTGAGATACATCTGATGGTCTTTACAGGTGCGTATTTGTGTTTGTGTTTTTTTTTTTGTTTACTGCTTTACTTTTTATTGCAGATGCACTAAGTTTACCACCAATTCCTTCCCCTGATTAGTTTTTTCCGGCCTGTCGGCGTGCTGAGTCCTCCTCCACCGTAGTCGGTGGTTTTTGAAGCAAATGAGAGAATTAGGGAAGACTCGTCTCCCTGAAGACCGCATGTCTCATTGCTTCGGTCGGAACAAAAAAAAAGAAAGGACATCGTTTGTTTCATCGCCATTCACTCTCTCCTCTCCTCCCTCTTTCCACATCTCTCTCTTTTTCTCCAACTCTACTACTTTTTATTTTACATTGCACTTCCTTTATGTCAATTAACGCATCCACCACACACGTACGCAAACGCAACGGCGTCCCGCTGCAATCGCACAAGCTGATTGCTGCATCATACCTTTTCTCTAGATATTCAATACCAGAACAAACAAATAAAGAAAAAAAGCAAAGCTGCGTTTTTCTTTACTCTCTCCCTCTCTCGTCGGTAGTCACAACACCTCTTGTGGCTACTCCGCTGATTGGCTTTCTGAGCTGCTCTCGCTCCCTTTTTTATTTATTTATTGCTCTTCTCGCTGCACGCTGCCCGCTTTTCCGGCTGATTCAAGTCAGCTGCTGCTGCTCTCCATCGAGCGTCTCTCCCCACTGCTATTTTTATTGTCTTTTCAACTCGCCGCTTTGAGTATTCTTCCTACCTACTTCTTCGCCTCTTTCTCTTTTTCTTCCACTCTGTATCGACTCCTTCTTGCTTCACGAATTTTTTTTTCCCGGCGTGTTACCGGTAAGAGGGATTAAAACAAAGTCGCCTGTCTTGACCAGCAAAGAAAGATAGATAAGACCGCATTGAGCGCCGAAAATTCACGTCTACGGCCTCTCATTGCTCCATTCTACAGCACCAAGATTAAGGAGTGCGATTACCACTAGTAATCCGGCTTCTCTCTACTGCTTTTTTTTTCTCTCTAGCTAGTGCTTTACCTTCGTTGTGTTTGCGTCTTTGTGTACTTTTTTTTTGTGAGCGTTTCTCTGTCCCTGAAGCTCAAATCGCTCTCTCTTCTCCTTATTCACTGTGTTAGTGCCTGCTAGGATGCAGAGATGCACAGCCGCCATCTCACCTCGCGGCTAACCGCACGCTGCACCTCCGCTGTCGTCACGCACCACCGTACTACCTGCACGCTCGGGATCAGCATCGGCAGCAGCAGTAGCACCGCGTTGACGTGCTCCGTTCGCGCTGTGTCGACGGGCTCGTCAAACGAACCACCGCAGCGGCCACCACAATGCTCCTCGCCGAGGGAGACGTCTTCCTCTCACCTGCCTGGGTGGGTCTCAACCCAAAAGACAAATGGCGAGAGGCGCATGTCGGTCTCCATTCGCAGCGGGGCTCAGCGGCAACGCGCACGGCGGCCACCAAACGTCCCACCGTACGCACCTGCACCCGCTTCAGCTGCAGCAGCACCCGCTTCAGCTACGCTTGCCTCTCGACTGCCTGCTGCAGGAGGGAAGGCTCACGTACGCAGCACAGAAGGGCCGGCGACGGCGATCGGCGACCCGCTGGAGGGTATGAAGCTAGAGATGCCTCTCCACGCTGCTGCTGCGTCGCAACAGGGCAGCACAGCCACCCGAACAAGCACAAGCAATGCGGATGTTGCCCCAACACAAATGACCTCTGGTAGTGATGGTTGTGCTACTACGCCAGCTTCATCGCCTTCCGCTTCTGCCACCAAGACAAACACCACCCACACAGACGGCGCTCACCCGCTTCTCTACTCCGTCTCACGCTTCACGGAGCCCGTTAAGCGCATTATTCTCATCCGCAACGGCCGCAGCGAAGCCAACGAAGACGTGGCCGCCTACGTCAACACCCCGGACTGGCGCATTCCACTTGTGGAGGAGGGCAAGCGGGAATCTGTCGCAGCTGGCCGCGCCTTGAGCGAGCTGACCGGTGACGACCCGGTCTACTTCTACTACTCGCCCTACATTCGCTCTCGCCAGTCGCTGCGGTACGTGCTGCAGGGATTTGACGAGGCCCGGCTGAGCCGCCACGCACACCTGCGGGAGTGGTGGGAGGAGGAAGAGACTGAGGGGCTTGATAGCAGCAGCGATGCGTGCCCCGGCGGCGTTACGCGTCGTGGGGGTAGTAGTAGCAGTATCAGTGGTGCTGGTTTACCGCTGAAAGCGGTCGGCATCGCGACGATCTCCGCTGAGGAGGCTGGCGTGCATGGCGGTGCCGTGTCGGACGCCGTATCAACCGATCCCACCACCGACACCGCCGCCGCCACGTATCTCAAGCGGGACGCTTCGCTCGTCCTGAACGAAGGCACCAGCGACAGCATCATCGGCGTGCGGGAAGATGTGCGGCTGCGCGACGGCGACATTGGCCGCTACACCACGAGGGAGGAGCTGATGCACCACCTGCTGGAGCGGGAGCGCTACGGCAAGTTCTTCTACCGCTTCCCGCACGGGGAAAGCGGGGCGGACGTGTGCGATCGCGTGACGTCCTTCCTCGACGCCTTTCAGCGGGAGCGGGTGGAGTTCCCGATGAACACGAACGTAGTGATCATCACCCATGGCCTGACGATGCGCATGTTCATCAAGCGGTGGTTCCACTTGACGGTGGACACCTTTCATCGCATGAAGTCACCCCCACCCGGCTCGCTCTGCACGTTGACGCGGCTGCACCACCGCAGCTGTTTTCGGCTGGACGAGAGCTGCGTCGAGTCGATGAACCTGCCGCTGTCGCTGAATGAGTACAACGGTTACAAGTACCGCAACAAGCAGCTGCTCGGCTCGATGAGCTCTGGGGCACCGTACATGTGAGGTAAAGGGGAAAGGCGAGCGAGCTGCTGCGGTGTTTTTTTATACACTTATTTTCAGGTTTGAATGATTACCCATGCAGAACTCGGTCATCACCGCTACCTGGTGACTTCGATTTCTCTCTCTTTTTTTTTTCGATTACATTGCCGAGTCTTGTTTTTCGTATATCAGCAGCATTATCGAAGGAAGGACGCCGACATCAACGGAAAAGGGAGGGGGAAATAAGAATGCGCTGTATCCTAAGCGTGGAGGTTCTTCTCTCAGAGCGGCCTCTGCGCAAGGCTCAGGCTGCCTGCGGAAGTCGAAGAACGATCAGAAATTCTTCGGCGCTTCTTCACAGTTTAAAAAGAACTTTTTTTTTGGTATTGTTCCGTTTTGTTATGCAACGGCGGCACCTTCACTGTGCGTTTGTGTGAAGAGTATGGCGTTTGTGTTTGCTTTGTTCACTGCTCTTTCTTCACTCGCTGCTCCCTCTCTCTCTCTCTCTCTCTTGCCGTTTTTTCTTTTTATCCGCCTCGTTTTCTGCCAGTATATCTTACCCACTACGCATAATTAAAGAAGCAGCGGTGACGTCACACGTTGCTTTTTCTTTTCTCTTCCCTCTTCGTCACATCTACAGTAAAAATGGGCAGTAATGATAAGAGCGGGTCGAAGTGTGTCGTGTGCGCTGCGTCTCCGGCGTCCTTTCGATGCCGTCAGTGCCGCGCGCAGTACTGCTCCGGCGCGTGCTTCAAGCGGCACCAGTTGTCACTGCAAGAAGCTACCTTACTAGCAGCAGAAGCAGCAGCAGCGCCAGCAGGCACACAGACAGAGACACCGCCTGGTGAGTTGTCCGCCTCTTTCCCCTATCTGTGTGAGGTGATCCTGGCCGCACAGCAGCCAGCGAAGGAGCGCGAGTTGAAGCGGCTGCGCACCGAAGCAGAAGCTGACGTGTTCTCGGATGTTTCTCGTGAGAAGGCAACGGCGTTGGCGGGCAGCCCGCGCAGTCGCACCACGGAGTCTGAAGGCGCCTCCCCCGCGCTTCCTGCGGATGTCCGCAGCTGTTCTGCGGAGGGGCAGAAGGAGGAAGAGAAGGTGAGGGAGACGGGTGAGAGCGAAGAGGCCGCACCGCCAGCGTCCACGTCGTCAGCTACTGCCGCCGCGGGTGGCGCACTGGAGGAGGTAGGTGCGGATGCGGATGCCGTCTACATCCTACAAGAGGCGCACCTGCGCGCGCTGGCGAATGATCCCAACGTGCGAGGTGCCCTGCGGAGCCCTTCGCTCCAAAAGTTGATCCGCACGATCGACGCGAGTCGGTCTCGGCTCGATGCCCTCGATGCGGCGCAGTACAACAACGCCGACTTTAAGCGCTTCTGCAACGATGTGATTCGTGCGATCGCAAAGGTGGAGGGGCGTTAGTGCTTTTTTTCTCTTTTTTCGCGTTTGGTGATGAGCTTCTAAAGAAGGTGTGGTCAGAAGCGGCAGCCATCGCGGTATTTTCCTTTTCGTGTGTATTTACAGAGCGGCAGTTGTGGGCGTATGCCGAGTTGGTTGAGGCAGCGCTGGAATGTGTGTTTGTGTGAGTGTTGGCGCCACCACTGCCCGTGTTCCCCTTTAGTGTCGAAGATGGTGTACTCGGTGCTCACTGGGCCCAACACATTTAAAGAAACGACGACAACAATAACACAAAAGCAAAGAAAAGCGGCTTTCGCCCTGCACCTCCGATTTTTTTTTCACATGTGCTCACTAATAAGCTGAACTGTTCATTATGCTTTTCGTGCGACAGTCACTGCCTGCAGCGCAGCCGCTGGGAAGAAGATTAGTGTGAGTAGAACTGCGCTGTCTTACCTCTCTCTCACTCTTTCCCGACCATCACCAACCTTCTTACACCTCTTCTCTTTCTTTTTTAATCAACTGCTCTTCTTTAATACCGGCAGTAGTGCACAACACGCGTCCGTCACTCGTTCAACGTTGAACACCCATACACACACCCACACACAACGACAATCGAATAAAAATCTCTCCCGGAAACTAAGCAAAAACCTCTTTAGAAAAAAGAGAAGAAGATCCTCTGAAACGCATTACGAGACGTAGCTTGTGTTGTACGAGCGGTATCAGCGAGTGCGCGCGTGCGGTGCTTCGTGCTCTCATTTACTTCTCTTCCCCTTATTTCTTTTTTCTCTTGACGTGTTGCGACGGCGTCCTGCTCGGTTTCGGGAGTTCGCCACTGTTCCGTGAGTGCGTGCGTGAATCCTTTCTTCTCGCTCTTTACACTTCTCCTATTCCTTTTGGTTGCTGCACCACAAGAGATACATCTTTTCACGATCTAACATTACTTTTTTTTTTCTTTCCTCTACATCCTCTTCTCCTTTTTTTGAGTGTGCCGTTTCAGTTGCAGAGGCTGTGAATTTCCGAGTTGCCATTCTGTTTTTTCCCCTCCTCCTCCCTCTTCCGCCCCTTTCCTTCCGGCTCCACTTTGACTATTATTTCTTTTCTGCTTTACGTTCGGTTCGTGTGCGTGAGCGAGTGAGTGAGTGAGTGTAAGTGCGTTATCTGAACAGGCATCGGCAAGAGGAGAACAACAAGACGAGAGACAGCCAAGATTTTTTTTTCTCACTTGCATCTTCTTTTTCTTCTCTCCTGTCAAGCCGTGCTTGGCCAGTTGACGGAAACGCAGCGAAGCGTCTCACGGCTCTAGCTTGTTCTTCCCAGCGTCTAATTTTTTTTAATTTGTGCCGCATCAGCTGCAAAAAAACAAAAAAAGTAAAGAAAAAAATCAGAGGAAATATAATAGCAAGGAAAGCGCAGCGAACGCATTGACGTACGTCAGGAAACAGTTGTTGTCGCGAGAATTGCAACTACGTAGCCTTTTTTTGTTCTCCTTTTTTTCCGTGGTGATCAGGTTTGTTTTCCTTGTGCCTCTTCCTTCTTTTTCCCTACACCTCTTGTCATCACTCTGTGCCGAAAGTTATTTGGCGCTGAGTTGAAAACCGATTTGAAGCCCACAAACATTGTGATTTAAGCACCTCAAAAAAGAAAAGGTTTGAAGGAAGAGAAGCTCTACGAATTACAGCAAGAGCCGTTTGCTTTGTTGCTCCACGGATCTTAACAAACAAACAAAAAACGCATTCTTAACTTTTTCTCTTTTTTTCTTTGTTCGGTCTTCTCCTTACTCTCTCTCGCTCTCTTATAAGCCTTTCAGTTCTCTTCCACAAAATAAAAAGCAAAAATCAAGTAGCAAAAACAACAACGTGCAGCGCCTTATTGACGTCGTCTAAGCATTAACCAATTTAAGCAAAAAAAAAAAAAAAGCGAAAAGTGGAAAGACTAAGAGTTAAGAGAAAAAAGGCTTTTTTTTTCTCTTTAACAAAAAAAAAACCAACTCGAACTGAAAAAAAGACAATTACAAAGAGTTTAAGGGACGTGTAGCACTGTATTGCTACGATCGTTAAAGGGCGTGGATTTTTTTTTTTTGTGTTATGCGTACCTGGTATAGTTATCCATAGCTTCTTTTTCCATTATTTTATCGAGAGCACGTCTTCTCCACCAACGGCTGAAGGAACCTCTTTTATTATTACTATTATTATTGTGGTTCCTCCTCTTTCACGATTTGCTTTTTTGTTGTCTTTTTTTTCTCTGTCGCACAGGGACGCACGAACACACACACGCACACGCAAACGCACACGCTGTGTGTTTGCCGCCCCCAAATTTTTGGCCATCTTGCTGCCGCTGCGTTTTTGAGCCTAACATCTTTATTTTTTCCCACTTCTTCTTCTCTTTGGTATTAGTACTTCGTAGCGCCGTCCCCTCTTTTTTTTTTCCCTTTCTCCTACTGTTTTTTTTTCTCCAGCGTTGCCGCGTCCTACCATTCCCCCTTTTCTCTGGCGAAGTAGATCGCAATTCCTTGAGTTTGCGAAGATCCAGGCGCGCTAACGCTCGCGTTGTTGCGGTGGTGTATTAAGCGGACTTCAAAGAATACGAAAAATATCTAATATTTTTTTTTGTTGTTTTATCTCTCCTGTATTCTACAGACTTTTTTTGGTTGACGCTGCTTTAACTTTTCTCTCTCCTTTTTATCGTGACGAGTAGGCATTGTCGAGCGCGTGCACAGACCTCCACACACACACCCTACACAGCTCCCCGTTTTTGAGGGAACTGTTGTTGACAAAAAACAACAACAACAACTGGAAGAGTTTGGGATCGTATCTTCAAGAACGCAACCCACTCATTCCAACACTCTTTTCTTTCTTGCTGAATAGAGCCACAAAAAAAAAAAAGAAAAAAGAAAGACATGCTGTTCCGAGGACCGCATGACAGCAACGACGTCGGTGCCGTTGGGGCCCGCACCGAGAGCGAGTACAGCGGCGAGGAGGATGAAACCTGCTCGACCAGCGGCCGCAGCTACACGAGCGCCGAGTCGGCAACGGCGCAGAGCTTCGAGATGCGCATGGCCCAGCTTGACAGCAACGGCGGAGGCGGCGGCGGCAGCAGCGGCACCTTCCAGACGGACAGCGGCACAAACACAAACTCGCGCAACCTCTTGTCGCCCGGCTATCAACTCTTCTCCACCGCTGCTAACACGTATGGGGAAGTGAATAACAGCGGGGGCAACAAGCGTGGGGATGGCCCGCACAGCTTGACGATGGTGAGCGGGGCTGGCACGGGTGAGCGTTCCGGTGCCTCGCCACGCGACAACGCGCGTGCCGACGACTACTCCGACGAGGATGAGCGCGACGACGACTACCTGACGGCGCTGCTGAGCGATATTGAACGGCACGCCGCCCGCCTCGACACGCAGTTCTTCCGCTACCCGTCTGCCGAGTCGCTGAAGCAGCAGCACCTGGCCGCACAGGCGGCAGGAGGAGCGGCAACGACAGAGCCGCGTGCGAAGGGTGCCGCAGCCGCAGCCGCAGCCGCGGCAGGTGGTGGCGGTGGTGGCGATGCCGCCAAGAAAGCGAACGCGACGGATGCAGCAGCAACCACAGCCGAAGCGGAGGGTGCGACGAAGGCGGAGGGGACGGAGGCTAGCAGTGCCGCACCAGGGGCAGAGACAGCGACACCAGCGACGACGGCTGCTGCTGCTCCCGCGGCGGCGGCTGCCCCGAGCGCACCCGCAGCTCCGGCAACCACAACTGCAGCCTCTACTACCACCGGCGGCGGTGGTTCCTCTCACAGCAGCGGCACGAAGCTCTTCCTTGGTGGCCTGCGCTACGAGGTGATCCAGAGCGGCCGCCACACTGTTAGCTGGATCTTTCAGGTGGCCTGCGGGGTCCACATCAACCCCACTAGCATCCTCATCCACCGCAAGACGAAGAACGGGCGCTCAAATGTTGCACCGACCGGCTGTGCCTCCGTCTTCGTGGCCGACGACAAGGACGTCGCAACGCTGCTCGAGATGAACCAGCGCATCTACTGCGCTGAAGAGGGCGTCTACGTGTCGCCGTCGCCAGACGTTATGAAGGAGCTTATTGCATCAAAGGACATTGTTGATGTCACGGGCGGACGCGTGCGTGGCCCGACGCACCCCGTCGTAATTGAGCGCGCCTACAGCGTGAGCCACCACCACGGCCACCACGGCGCCGCGAGCAACGCCAGCACCAACGCGAGCGCCGCGACGACGGCGACGACGGCCACGGCGACTGCGACCAACACGGCGACAACAACAACAACAACAACGACGACGACGAATGCGACGGGTCGAGGGCACGGTAACGCAGGTGGCGGTGCGTCGGGCAACGCAGGTGGTGGCGGCAGCAGCAACAACAACACCAACGCGCATCGCCACGCTCGCTCCCCGTCTACCATTAGCGCCGAGAGCAACTTGTCAAATCAGTTGATGGGTGGCATGCCGCCCCCGTATGGCGGGGCACTGCCACCGCAGTACAGCAGCAGCACCAACGTCTCTACCGTCTCGGGTGCCTACCACCCGCCGTCCTACACGCCATCCTCCGTCTCCAGCGGCAGCCTCGCCGCCCCACCGATTGGGGTGCAGATGATGGCTGCCAGCCAGGGCGGCTACCCGCCGGGAGCGATGATGGTGTCAAGGCAGTCGTCGCCGTCGCTGTCGCAGAACCTCGATGACGGACGCGGCTCCAACGGCCGCGGCTCCAACACGGGTGGCCCCCTTCGCCTCGACCCACAGCGGGTGACCTTCCACGCCTACCTGCGCGGCGTTGCGAAGCCGGCTGATTTCCCTGGCGCACAGGTGGCGGGAAAGGGGGCAGCGCACACGGTGCTCTTTCTTGCCGCGCTTCCCGGTGACGCGACGGAGGACTACGTGTCGTGGCTGTTTTCTCTCATGGCCATCACGCTACCCGCCGTCCACATCCACATCATCGGCGGCGGCGCCACGACGGCGGACTGCTGCGCCACCGTCAGCGTTGCGGAAGGCGACGTCTCGATTGCCCTGAACTACCACCACCGCGTGCTCTGCACATCGCGTGGGGCGTGGGTCGGGCACTCCGCGCAGGACATCGCCGCCCTCCGCGCCAGCGATGCATCGTTGCGTGACGCCGCGGTGCTGCACGTTGACCGTCGTATGTCGGCGCAGGCGATGTCGGGCGGTGGCGCGGGTGGGGGCATGCCGCCCGGCTTCCCTGCCATGCCCGGCGGTCCCTCCCCTTACCCACATCCGATGGCGATGGCTGCCGGCTCGATCGGCGGCGGTGGCCACGGCGGCGCGGGCGCCTCTCTCCCTCCCCCACCCACCTCCTACCCGCCCCTCTTCGGCGCGATGCAGCTGCCAGGAGGACAGGGGCAGATGTTGCCGATGGCCGGTCCCTGGGCCTTCGCACCGCAGCACCCGCAGCAGTCGCAGCAGCAGGCTGGTCGGCCTGGGATGTCGGCCGAGGCCATGTACGCGAACCTCCCTCCTCACCCGCAGGGCGGTGTCGTGCCGGGCCTGCCGCCTGGTGCGCTACCCATCTCCGCCATGCTGCCCGGGGGCTCCGCGTACTCGATGCCACCGCCGCCGCCACCCTTCGCCTTCACGCAGAGCGTCACGATCGGCGACCGCACCTATCAGCTGCCTCCCGGCGCGACGGTGCAGTATATGCCGATGATGGCGGCAAACGCTGGGATGGGGGCACCGGGCGATGGCATGGGCGGACAGAAGGCAGGGGCGGCGGCGGCAGCAGGGAAGAGTGCGTCGTCGCGCGGGTCGGCGGGTGGTCACGAGAGTGCGGAGGGCTCGACGGGACACCGCGGGAGTACGCCTCCCCACAGCGGTGCGCCGCAGCGGTGAGCAGGAGAGAAGAACTAAATAAAAAAAAGAGGGAGAACTTAAAACAGCGAAAGGCTGCTGCGCCTCAGTAGTACACTCGTACGCTTCTCTCGTTCTCTGCCTGTGCTGCCAAGCGGCCGCAAATTGTTTCTTTTTTTTTTTTTTGTTCGTTGTCAAATTCGTTCTCCGCAATTTGAGCGACTAATAAAATTTCGTGTTTTCCTTTGTGTTTCTCCTCTGTTTTTTCATTTTACCCTTTCTTTCCAGTATGAATCTTTCTTTCACTTTCGTTTATAAGTCACTAAGTTAACGGGAATGCACTCCGTCCTTCTGCCTGCGTGCCACTAAGACCCAAAGCCCGTTGTTGTTGTCTCTATTTTCATTTTTTTTTTTCTGTTTGTTCCCTCTTTCACTAGTGCGTTGAGCTCACCCTATCTTTCCCTCTCTTTATTTTCTTCCTTCATTTTACTGTTAAGGCGTTCCCTGTGCTGGACAGCGGTTATTTGTGATTGTCTCTAATTCTTTTTTTTTCTTCTTTTCTTGTAAAGGACTTTTGGCCCGCATGCTGATGCACGGCCAGCTTGGCGTATTCTTCTTTTTTGTTGTGTGTTTGTGTATGTATGTGTATTGTTAAGGTTGGTCGTAGTTAAGTTGTTGCATGGTGCTTCACACATATATATTTTAAATGTTTTTGTTGTTGTTGTTGTTTCAGCTGCTTCCATGTCACTTGCTGGAGTGGCGAAGCAGAGCGGGCTTTGGCCCGACGCCGTTCGTGTTTTTTGGTATCAATGCGGCCCTTCATGTTAAGAAGTGAATCACTCTTTGTCAAAAAAAAAAAAAACAATAACAGTAGGACAGAAAAAAGATCAGAACAATGAGGAGATGTCGACACAGCTCTCTCTCTCTCTTTCGACTTTTCACTCTCTCAAGAAGAGGATTGCGCAGCATCGCTAGGTCGAGTAGATGACGGTGTTCTCTCTTCCGCTGCGGTCTCGGCTGACGTACATGAATGGTCCTTTTCAACGAGTTTTGCCGACACGTGGGCACAGCGCGTGAAGTTTTGCGTAAGCGAAAAACGCTCACTTTTTTATTTTCCGTTGTGCAGGCAGACCATCGCTCGTCTTGCGGTCGATGGGTTAAGCGATATGCGACGGCGCTGCGAATAATGGGAAAAAATAAAAGAGATTTCTTTATCGCTTTAGGGCTGCGCCAAAGTGGCCCGCCTGTTTCTGCTTCTACTTCTGCTATTCGAGAAGAACCTCTATTGAGTTTTCTCTGTTCTTGTTGACGCTCACCACGCAATCCACTTTATTCCTTCCCTTCTCTCTCTTTCACGTCCTTGTGTCTCTCTCTGCTATTTTTTTTTTAATCGCACTCGACCTTCCTTGTGTCTCGCAACTCCGCTAACAGAACCGGGAGACGTGGCTTGTCGTTCTTTCTCTTCTTCTCCCCATCATACAAGGCGGTAAAAAAAATCTCCCCTCTTATCTCTCTCTGCGCTTCTTTTTCCCTTTCTTCCACTCTCTCTTAGACTGCATAGGAGCAAGAGAAAAAAAAAAGAACAACAACATCACTACTACCATGAGTATTGAAGTACACGTGCGCATTCGCCCCTCGGTGGGCAACATCGTGTGGTCCAGCGCGGAGACGGTGCTCTACAGCACCGCCAACCCCAACACCCGCTACGTCTACAACAAGGTGCACCCCAGCAATAGCACCAATGAGCTCATCTTCCGCGAGATGGAGGCCATCGTGCACGCCGGCTTCGATGGCAAAAACGTGACCGTCATGGCGTACGGCCAGACCGGCAGCGGCAAGACGCACAGCATGATCGGCGTGGAGACCGACGCCGGTATTGTGCCGCGTGCGGCGAAGCTGCTGCTGGAGCTGAAGCGCAACTCACCGGGTACGGTGATCAAGGCCTTCTACACGGAGATCTACAACGAAACGGTGCGGGATTTGCTCGACACGAATCAGACCGAGCTCGCCCTCCACGACGCGCCAGATGGTGGTGTGTACTTCGAGAAGCGCATGATCGACGTGCAGTCCTACGAGGACTTTTTAAAGCTGCAGAACGCGGCGGAGCGCAACCGCAAGTACGGCGTCACAAACCTGAACGAGCACTCAAGTCGCTCGCACATTATCCTCACCTTCGAAATCCACCGCGCAAATCGACCAGGAAAGACGGTAATCAACCTCGTGGACCTTGCCGGGTCCGAGTCTGCGTCGCGCGCCAACACGGAGGGCCTCTCCCTGCGTGAAGGCGGCTACATCAACCGCAGTCTTCTCACGCTGGGCAACGTGGTGGACGCGATTGTCGAGAAGCGTCCCTACGTCCCCTACCGTGACGCCAAGCTGACGCGCATCCTTCGCACCTGCCTCGGCGGTGTTGGCATCACCTTCATCCTCTGCTGCGTGAACCCGGCCCGCGAGAACTTTGATCAAACCGTCGCGACTCTGCGCTTCACGCAACGCGCGATGAAGATCAAAAACGACCCCGTCGTGCTGCTGCACATGCCACCTCTCTTTACGCATCAGTACAGCGACGGTGCGCGGCAGCTCATCGAGGGCCTGAAGGAGTCTGCAGAGGCGGAGTATCAGCGAGGGCTGCAGGACTGCTACTTCTACTGCGGCACCACCGTCGCCTCTGTCGTCACAAACTACCAGACGCAGGTGTCGGACTGCCTGCACTCGCTGGCAAATGGGCAGCGGCTGCTCGTCGCGCACGACCACGCCATGGCCATCGACCACATCGGCCGTCTCTACAATCAGCTGAACGACTTGACGCGGCAGCGGATGAAGAATCAGGAGCTTGCCGAGAATGAGCGTAAGCGGCAAGGCGACATCACGACCGAGCTGGAGCACCGCAAGACAAAGATCGCCCGATTTGAGGAGGAGCTGAACGCGAAGCTGGCCTCGGTCGACACAGACATGGCCAACTGGGAATATCAGCTCTACGACGCGCGGCAGCGGCAACGCAGTGATGTTGTGCTGCTGATGCAGTCGGAGCTGGCCCGTCGTGCCCGCATCCAGTATGAGTGGGTCGTGTGCTTTGAGCGCATCGCCTCCCGATTTGTTCCGCTGCTGCGCACGGGGCTTCACTCGCTGAAAGAGTCGCTGGTGCGTGCGGCCGCAGCGGACACCGATGTGGGCCCCGCGGCGTTACCCCTCGCTCTCCTCTCGCAGGAGAGCGACGATAGCCGGCGCGGACTGCACCTGAAGGAGCTGCGGCTGGCCGTGACGCAGTCGAGGGACGAGGTGGCCGACCTCGAGACGGCGCACGAGATGGTGCGCGATGACATTGCGGAGGCCAAGCGTCAGCAACAGCAACAGCTGCACGACAAGCGTGCGTCGGCGTCTGTGTCGCCGCAGCCGCGGCCGAACGTGGCGGAGATGACGGAAGGGGAGTTGGTCACGTACCTGCGTGACGTCCCCGACGACGAGGTGGACGAGCGTATTCACCGTCTGGAGCGGGAGGAGAAGGCTCTGATGGCGCAGGCCCGTCGTGGGGTGCGTCGCGAGAGTCTCCGGCGGGTTCGCGAGGGGCTGCGGGCGTCGTGCGAAGGCGGCAACAGCACGAGTGCGAGCCGCTCCCCGCAGGGCGGTGGCGTGACCATTACGCGGCGGCCAGAGGGCGAGAGTGCGGCGAGCGCGGCTTCATCGGCTGCGACAACGTTCTCATCCAGTCAGGCGCACCGCCCGCGGGGCGAGGCGGAGGACCGGGGTGCAGAGGCACAGGCCTCTGCCGACGCACGCGGGCGGCGCAGCTCCGTGAGCTACGCGGACGGCGTGAAGAACGCACTGTCCATCCTCGACAGCCTGAAGGCGCAGCTGCAGCGCAGGACCGGCGGTGGTGGTAGTAACGCCGGAGGTAATGGTGGACACGCTTCCCCCACCGTCTCCTCCGTCAGCCGTAGCCAGCACACCCGCTCGCAGCGGCCCCGCAGCGTCAGCAGCAGCAGCGACGTCCGGCGGCGACGCACGGGAAAGACAACGACCAGCAGCACAGCAACAGGGGCGGTGGATGAGACGGCGGTGTACCGTGATCCAGCGGGGAGGACGCATGGCAGTCCTTCGCACACCGCAGGGACCACAAATCATCACCGCCGTGCTGCTGCTGCTGCTGCGCCGACGTCGACGGGCGGTGACTCGCCCGACTCGGAGAACATGACGCTCGCGGAGCTCTACCAGGCCTCAACTGGGAAGGAGAACTGGACGCGTGCGAAGCCGTCGGGTACTGCCAAGGCCTCTCTCAAGTACACCGTGGTCGAGGAGGACAACGATGCCTTCAACGTGGACGACGGCGACGAGGGGCAGGCGGAGGAGGGAGAAGGGCGTAGTGGTCGCCGCCCGACTCGATCTCCGCCTGTCGGGATCGCAGCGCGGCGCAAGATGGAGCGGCAGCACTCCCGTCCCGCAGTGGAGCGTGCGCTTTACTCTCTCAACTCGAATTCGCACTCGCCGTCGGTGTCGGTGGAGCGCCGTAGTCGATCACGGCGCACTTAACACAGTGGAACAGAGGGATTGAGAAAAAAAAAATATTATTGTGAGTTGCGTCTCCTCCGCCTCTTTCCAACGACTGCTACGGTGAAATTCACTTTTTTTTTTCCCTCCCCGTTTGTTGCGTGTGTGTGTTGTTGACTCGCTTGGCAGTTTTCTCCGTTTTGGCGGAGTTGCAAGCTGAACCTGTTGTTTTTGTCTTCGCCTCTGCGCTCCACATAGACGCTCGCTTTTTTTTTTTTCCCTATTTTCTTTTTTCTTTTGTGAGTGTACACTAGATTTTGTTTCTCTTTTCGACATAGATGCTCCTCGTTGCCTACTCTTTATTTTTCTCTCTGTATCTCTCCTAGACGCTTGCGCTGTTTGTGCTCACGTGTTGCCTCGCTTCGCTACTCGGTGTCTCTCTCCCGCTCCCGTGCCCAGGCAGAAAACTCTTTGCTTATTGCCAACAAGCATGTAAAAGAGGAGGAGGTGCTCATTAATTAGTAAAGAAGACCAACACCGCTCAGAAAAAAAATGAAAAGAAATAAAAAAAATGAAGACTGGCCGCCTTTCTCCAGATGGTGTGGTGGCTTGCGTTGTAGATAACCATCTCATGATGCAGCCGTGTGCGCGGACGCGCTGGCTGCTCTCGATCTAGGGTTGAGTGCTTGCTTCGGGGCTTTTTCGACATGAAACGACAAAAGCTTATTTTATCTGCCGCGGCTCTTCTGAAGCTGGTGGTTTAGCTGTTTGCCGATTCGCTGCTGGCGCGATGTGATCGCTTCTTTTTTATAAGAGAGCACCTCACTCGCTTCACCCTGTACGGCAGCCACAAAGAGCACAACGGGCAATTTTCCCGTTTTTGCAATAGCGGCCGTTATTCGTGTGCTCTGAGTGTTGAAGTTGCATGCATGGTAAAAAGGAGTTGTGTTTATAGCCGCGTTGAACTTGCAGTTACGACGTGACCATCTGCTTTTTTTCCTCTTCTTTGACCGCCTCTACTTCTCCTGCTTTTTCTCTCTCTCTCTCTCTCTCTCTCTCTCTCTCTCTCTGCCACGCTACTCTGTGCGTAACATGCAGTGGTACTCCCTTATCCTACTAGCTCCATCGAACCCGTGGTCGCGGCTCCCCTGTGCGTCGGTCTGAGAAACACACACACAAGCACACACCCACACCCACACCTAAAATAAACAAAAAAAAAAGAGAAGAAAAAAAGAAGTGACTGACACACCCGAGGAAACGACGTTCTAAACCACTATATTTTCTCTCTATTTATACCTTTTTTTTTCTTCCTTTTTGCAATTACGTTAGATATAGATTGGTCCACTCTTCTCGTGTTCCTCGCTGCTGCCTCGTCCGGTGATTTTTTTTTTTCCCGGGCTTTGTTGTCCAGATAGCGCTCTTCACTCACTTTTTTGCAGCGTCAGGAAGATAAGTCGTGTTTAAGAAGCAAAGAAAAAAAAAGGGAAGAGCGGCGCGGTACAACGGCGTAGAGACAAGCAGATTGAATCTGTGAGACAGCTCAGCTTGTTGCCTCTCTCTCTCTCTCTCTCTCTCTCTCTCTCTCCGGGCTCTCCTCTCCCCTTTTTCACCACCACCTCCTTCTCACACGAGTACCACCACAACCACAGCCAACAACAACAGTAACAAAAACAACAACAAGAAATACGTTTCTTCGAAAAAAGAAGAGAGAAATACCAGTGGCTTCTAAAACACACAAAAAAACATTTCTCTCGCTTTTTTTTCCTTTCCCGGTTCCTATTGCGACTCTATACACACACAAAAAAAAAAAAAAAAAAGAGGGGTTAATCTCCCCTTTTTATTAAAAAAAAAAAAATTTTTTTTTTTCTTTTTTTTTTCTTCTTTTTTTTTTTCCCCCCCCCAAAAATTTTTTTTTTTTTTTTTTTTTTTTTTTTTTTTTTTTTTTTTTTTTTTTTTTTTTTTTTTTTTTTTTTTTTTTTTTTTTTTTTTAAAAATAAAAAAAAAAAAAAAAAAAAAAAAAAAAAAAAAAAAAAAAAAAAAAAAAAAAAAAAAAAAAACAAAAAAAAAAAAAAAAAAAAAAAAAAAAAAAAAAAAAAAAAAAAAAAAAAAAACCAAAAAAAAAAAAAAAAAAAAACCCCCCCACCGGGGAGACCCACAAAAAACCCCCCCCCCCCCCCCCCCCCCCAACCAAAAAAAACCCCCCCCCCCCGGCGGCGGGGGGGGGGGGGCCCGCCCCCGCCCCGAAAGGAGCGGGAGGGGGGGAAAGGGAGGGGAAGGGAGGAAAAAAGAAAAAAAAAAAAAAGGAAGGGCGCCGCGGCGGGGGGGGGGCGGGGCGGGGGCCCGCCCCCACCCCCCAACACGACCCCCACACCCCCGACCACCAAAAAAAAACAAAAAACCCACAACAAAGCGAAGAAAAAAAAAAAAAAAAAAAAAAAAAAAAAAAAAAAAAGAGAAACGCAAAAGGGCCCGGCCCAGCCGCCGCCCCGCCGGGGGGGGGGGGGGGGGAGGAAAAAAAAAAAAAAACAAAAACAAAACCCCCCCCCCCCCCCCCCCACCCCACCCCAACCCCCCCCCCCCCCCCCCCCCCCCCCCCCCCCCCCCCCCCCCCCCCCCCCCCCCCCCCCCCCCCCCCCCCCCACCCGCCGGGGGGGGGGGGGGCTGCGGCGTCGAGTGGACAGGCCAACACAACGACGACGAGCGGCGGCACGGTGGCTGCGGCGGCGACAAAAAAGGACGCGGCCGGACGACGTGCGCCAGCTGGTAGCGCCGTGCAGCCGGCCACCCGCCGTCTCTCCTCCCCCCCACCGCCTGCTGGGGCCCACCACGGCCACCACCCCCGCATGTCATCCTCCGATCTCGACGAGGACGAGACGCGCTCGGAGGCGTCGTCCAGCGACTTCGACACCGTTCGCATCTACAATTTGCGCGAGTCCCCCGCGGCGGACACGGCGGCGTCTCTCGCGTCTGGCACCGCCCACCCTGGTGAGTCGCCCACGCCGGGTCTGCTGGAGTTTGAGAAGATGAAGCTGTCGATGCGCGGCGATGACCTGCGCAGCCTCTTCCCCGCCGGCGCCTCCTACACCCAGCCGACGCACGACGTGGCGGAGATGACGATGAAGGGCCGCATTAAGCGTGCCCTCGACCGCGTGCAGGCGGGCCAGTGCGTTATCTGCGTGACGCAGGATGTCAACCCCATCGCCGAAATCGAGCTGCTCGCCCTCGCCCAGCAGAAGCGTGTGGTGGCCATAGACCTGAGCGTGAAGCTGCGGCTGCGGCCGAAGCCGGAGGTGTTGGCGGCCCAGTTCGCCGAGGCGATGCGCTCCGGTGCGTGGTTCGTGATGGTGAACGCGCACAAATCCATCAGCACCTGCCTCGTCTTTGAGGAGCTCTTAGAAGACGCGCAGGAGCACAAGCTCGAGGGCTTCGACCCGAATGCCCGCATCATCATCGCCCTCGAGCCGCACCCGCACTTCCCAAAGGCGCTGGCCCACAACGCCGTTGTTATCAAGCTCGTCTCCACCTTCTATGGCTCGTCGATCATGTCCGACTCCATGGCAGCGTCGGTGTCGCGCGCGCGGCTCGTGACGGCGGACGCGATGACGCAGTCGCAGATCTACGGCCGCAGCATTCGCAACTCCATCACCACCCCGACCCCCACCACCGCCGTGCAGAAGCCGGCGAAGAAGCACGTGCGGATCAGCGCTGCGGTTGAGATTGTGGATATCGCGCCTCGCGAGGTCGTCAAGCCGCCAAAGCGTGACTGCCCCATCGATGTCAGCGGCAGCGTGGCGCTCTTCAAGACCTTCAGCGGCGTGGGCAACGACAAGTTCCTCTGCGTGCAGTCGGCTGGTGAGCCGGGCCGCTTCGCCGTGGGCTCCTCGTGCGGCAACGTGTACTTTCTTGACTCCCTTGGCAACTCTTTGCTGCAGGCACACGCCCACAACGCCTCTATCTGGGACGTCAGCTTCAACGACAAGTTCCACTTCGCCACGGGCTGCGAGGACGGCACGTCGGCGGCGTGGAAGCTCGGCGCGACGCCGTCGGGTGACACCTCTAGCGATGCCGTACTCGTTCCGACGGCTGCCACGTCGCTTGGCTCCGATGTGTACTGCGTGTGCTACCTCAAGAACACGAATCCCTCGCCGCTGCTCATCGGCGGTCTGCACAACAGTCTTGTGATTCGCGAGGCCGAGAGCGACGCGGTGCATCTCGTGCCGATCCCGTCTAACGCGCAGGTGGTGGACTGCCTGCCGTCTTCGGCCACTGCGCTGGTTGGCGGTGGCGACGGCTCCGTTTGCGTGATCGACGTCACGACAACGAAGCCGCTCGGCACGCTGGTTGACCACACGCGCAAGCTACCCGCGCTCGCCGTGCGCGATGACAACCAGTTCTTCACGGGTTCCTTCGACAGCAGCATTCTCTCGTGGGATTTGCGGGTGCCTGGTGGCGTGACCTCCTCGGTGCAGACCGGCGGTGCGTCCTCTGTTGTGACGGAGCTCGCTGCGCACACGATGCACACGTTGAAGCTGAAGAACTATGTGACGGGGCTCGATGTCGACGACATCCACCTCGCCGCCAGCGTGGGCGAGAACCTGTACCTGTGGGATGTACGAAAGCTACAGACGGTGCTCGGTGGCTTCCCGCAGGGCTGGAAGGGTCTGTCGCGTGGTATCAAGGTGCAGAGTATGGCACACCTGGTCGTGACGGCGTCGCCGGATGGCTTTGTGCGCTTCTGGAACTTCGTGTAGTGTGCGCGTCAACACAGGTGTTTGGAGTTACATAGAAAGAGAGACACGCACACATCTTCACGAACAGGCGGCGCTGCGGTGGCGTAGAGGTGACGAGTGACGGCGATGCGCTTGCTCCACGATTTCCGTTTCTGAAGATGGTAATGTCTGAAGCACTTTACGCGATGAGATGAGGAAAGAAAAGCCTGTACCACATCTCTTTCCCGCAATGAAAAAGGAGCAGCGTTTTATCATTTATGTTTTATGTTTGGTTGGTTCTCTTGTCTTCGTGCTTCTGTGAATGCGAGTATGTTGCTTACGTGCTTTGGCACTCAGCGAAGAAAGAAGAAGAAGACATTTAGATGGTGCGAATGGCTGTGTTTCTTTGCACTTCTTCTCTATCGCTGAAGGGAAGAATAAAATTTGGAAGCGCGTTGCGCTATGAGATTGCACTCCGTTTCTTTTTTTTTTGTTCTCTGTGTTCTGTCTCTCGTCATGTAGTTGCTCTTGTTGCCAGCTTTTGTTTCCTATCGGCGGATGGCGGCGCGTTGAAGATGATGATAAGTGTCATATTTAGGACTGACGCTCGTCAACGGTGGCGAATTCAGCGCTCTTTCCTTTTTTTTTTCCTTTAGTTCTTTTGAGAATTTGTCAGTACACGGGCCCTGTTGCATCCCCTTTAGTTCCACTCCTTTTTTTTTCCAACCATCGATGTTTACCTCACCTCTTTTCCGTCTCGCCCTCTGTGTTTGCGTGTGTCGCGGCTTTCTTTCGCCCTCTGTATTTTGTAGCGCACACACGCTGGTTTCTTTTTCTCCAATTTGCTTCTGTGGGTGTGTGCATAAGTGGAGTTTTTTTCATTATGGTTCTGTTTTGTTCTGTTGATGCACTCTCTTAGTTGATTCTCTCTCTCTTGAGGGAAGGGCAGCTGAGGCTCGGGAGGGGCGTAGGCACGATGCTTTATTTGTGACAAGGTTTGTGCGGCTTGTGGAGAGTGAGAAGGATGAAAGGAGAAGCAAGCAATACCATCCACTCTAAAAAAATTGGTGTTGCTTCGTTAGTTTTGTCTTCTGCCTCCTCTCGCTCTGTATTTTTTTTTTTTCGACTGTTAGTCTCTTCGTATTGCTTCTAGAAAACAAACTAAGAACCACAAAAAAAAAGAAGGAGGAAGGTTGTTGAGGGTGTTGGTGGTATCGACCACCACGCCCCTTTTTGCTTAAAAAAAGGAAGTCAAGCAGTGCGATGCTGCTGCGTGGTTCACAGACGTTAGCGCTCTCCTCTCTGTCTTTTTTCTTCTTCTTCTTCTTTCCTTTCTTCTCCTCAGTGCGAGGCGTTGAGGTGTGACTATGATTTTTATATTTTTGGTTCTTCCGTTTTTTCTTCAAATCACATTTTCTTCTTTGCTGTTATTTATCTGATCACTTGGCGTCTTTCTCTCATTATTATTGAGTGCTTTAAAAACTCTTTTCGTTTTAATGTATTGCCGTTTTGCGTAGACTCCTCTTTGATTCTTCCTCTTTTTTTTTCCTTCTGGTTTGCCCCCTTTGTCTGTGACGACAGACTTGGCAACACCCGCCCCCCTTTTCTTCTGCGTAGGCTCCTTATACACACGGAACGTGTCCTGCCTCAATGCAGGCACGTCAATGCACCCGCCTTCAGCCACACACACACAAACACCAATTTCCTTTTATCAAAGATGCATTGCAATATAACGCCAACAACTCGCAATAAAATAAAAAAAACTGGAAGCCGATCCAGGTGCAATTATTGAATATAAGTAATTGACATCGGAGCGCACTTACTAATGAGTTGCACGCAGTGGTCTGTGCGGACGAGCCAATGTGCGCTCGAGTGTGGCTAGTGTTCTTGCCGAAGCACTGGAGGCACTTTGTCCCGCTCGTTTAGCACGCACATTTCAGCCACTTCTGGCTGAAGAAGGTCGAGAGGCAGAAGAGGCGCCAGGTGCTGCAACAAAGCGTTGTTCACGACAGGTTCGTGCGTGAAGACTGAGGGATTGGAAGCCTGCCGTGTACATTGGCTTGTCTCTTTTTCTTTATTTGCGCGATCCCTGCGACTGGCGTTTCTAACGACCACCTAACCTTCTTTCTTCCACCAGTGCGCAAATGAGCGAGACGTTAATGAGCGGCTACTGCTTTTCCCACGTCTACAAACTTTCTCGTCTTTTCCATCTCTTTTTTTTTTGTTTTAAATAAAAACTATCATAAAAGACCTCCAAAATTGAGACGTGCGCGTTCTTCGGCCTTTCTTAAAGGCAGTGGGAACAGCCACTATTCACATTGCATCGCTTAGATCTCAACAGGCTTTTAACCAAACGCCTCACATGTCTGCCATCTCAGCCAACATGTCAAGTGTGCCGCTCCTGTCTTCGTCGTCGTGGGTGTCCCTCTACCACGAAGTCTGCAAGCAGTGCGACGCAGCACGCACGGCGGTCCTGACGGCGCAGCAGGACGTCCATGATGCCTTTCTTCCTCGCCTCGACCGCGCCAACGCTGCAACTGATCGCTGCGAGGTGACGCTGCGGGGACTGCTGAGCACCTTGCGGCGTACCACCGCACCAGCAGCAGAGAGCGTATCACCTGAGCCGCTGCCCACGCTCTCTCACTCAACGGACACAGACATGGATGCTGCGCCGTGCATGAAGGATGCACAAGATATGCGCCATGCAACGAATTCAGCACAGCGCATGGAAGAACTAGAGGAGCGCCTGGCTGCCCTTACACGGCGTGTCGAGATGCACGAGAAGACCAGCGAGCGCGAGGCGGCACGGCAGCGACGTGCTCTGCAGCAGGTGCGTCAAGGCGTAGCGCAGATGGAGAAAGCCAAGGATGAGCTACTCGTTGTGCTCCGGCAGCTGCAGGCGGACAAGGTGGCCCTTCTGAAAGCCTGCACTGCGGAGGTATATCAAGACACAAGCTCTTCTCTCTCGACTTCGAGCCCACACCCATTTCCACAGCGTCAATCCACAACGACGGGAGGTAACGGTAATGCCGTGCAGCGCCAATTAGCAGATTCGGAGGACGCGTCAGAAGCGGCAGCAGCACTAACATCTCTAGAGGCAAGTGTGCAAGGGATGGCGCTCTTGCTGCGCCAGGAGCGCGAAGCCCGGGCCGCAGAGGTGCAGGAGCTCGCAGCCACCCTAATGAGGCTGGAAAGGCTGTACGAAGGACGAGAGGAGCCGCCCAGTAGCCCCCGTCTTGGTCGACACGCTCGAGCTGCAGTGCCCGACGCAATTTCCGTCGATGACACGAGTCGGAGGCTGCGCTATCCATCAGGTGTGGTGCACACACCGGCATCTGCGGCTCGACGTCCATCGGCCACTGCTGCCTCGCCTCGTGGCAGTCTTGCTGGCAGTGCACGCAACCAGAGCATCGCCGTGCGTGCGCGCCGTGCGGTGGTGCTGCGCGATCGTCTCCTGCGTTTCTACGCGGTGTACGACCCACGCATGATTCCCGCGGTTGCCGAGGTGGTGGAACAATTCAAGGGGCCCGAGGAGGAGCTGATGGCTGCGCTGGAGATGGACTACGGTGCCTATGGCTACTTCTCTCGTGATGGATGACGAAAGTGTTACGATAATTTTGGCACAGACGTCGTGGCTCCCCTACCTTTGAAGCTAGCCTTCAGATATGGGATGGGGTGCAAGCACTGATCTTTTCCCCTCATCTCGCGCTAGTAGTGACGCCGTGTACGTGTCTTTTTCCTGTTTTTTTTTTCCTGGATGGCTGTACCGAATTGTGAGTAGCAGTGTTAAATTACTTAAGAGAATTATATTACACTACTTGGGCGGAGCTGATGTGGTGAGGGTCCGCGTTCAAACGCGTCCGCACACGTCGAGTGGAAGTAATGGTTCTTCAGCGTAGTTGAGGATGCTGCAGCAGCTCGGTGTCGCGCACACCTCTTCTCCTCCCTTCGCCTCATCGTCTTCCTTCGCATCTTCTCTCCTGTCTTCTCACTGTTGTTTTAGAGGAAGAACAACGACAACGCCCGTTGCGCTTCATGCGAAGGGCCGGCGCTGCGCTTTCCCACTCACGCACCAAAAAAAGCCGCACAAAAATACAACAACAACCAACATTTTTTTTTCTTAATTCGTGTTGATCATAACAGCACGCCCCCGTCCACACACGCACTGGAGAAGAAAACAGAGAGGTTTTTTTTCTCGCCTGACCTCGAGCTTTGAGAACACGTCTTCTGTGTTGTTCTTTCTATCCTCTGCTTGTGGCACCGCGGAGCTGCATCATGTCGGACAACAGCGCTCAAGCAGACGCTCCGCTTCCCCGCGTGATCGTCTTCGACCTCGACGGCACGCTCTGGAACCCCGAGATGTACCAGCTGTGGGGTGGCGGGGCTCCATTTCACCACCACGCACACAATCCCAACGCCATGATTGACACAGCTGGCACGGAAGTGCACTTGATTGGTGAGAGTCGCACGGTGCTGCAGACGCTCGCAACGGATCCAAAGTGGTCGAACACGTTTCTTGCCATCTCCTCCACCTGCGATGAGCCCAGCTGGGCGGCGGAGTTGTTGCAGAAGTTTTCCTTCACCAGTGCAGAGGGCAAGGCAGTGACGATGGGCTCGCTGTTCGGCGACCGCATCGAGGTGTACTACGCAAATAAGGCAACACACCACGAGACAATTCTGCGGAAAGTCCGCAAGGTCGACCCCACGGTGACGGACTTCTCGCAGATGCTCTTCTTCGACAATCAAACAAACAACACGAAGAGTGTGTCGAAGCTGGGGGTGCCGTCGTGCTACTGCTCTGGTGGGATGACGCCTGGTACCTTTGAGCGTGGGCTCGAGATGTGGCGCAAGGCGCAGAAGTGAACAGACGGGAGGGCGGAGAAAGGGGAAAAAAAAACGATTTGACTTAAAAAAGTCGAAGCGCTTTTTGGGGGCAAAATACGCACGCACACAAAGCCACGCGCAAGCATCTCACTTTCTATTACATAATAATAATACTGCGAAAAACAAAAAAGAACCCACTTATTAACTGCGTCGTCAATTTTTTTTTTTCGGCTTCTTTTTGCTGCTGCGGCTCCTTTGTGTGTTCGACCACGTTGGCTGAGCCGTCGCTGCGTTAACACGCTCTCTCTCTTTCTCTTTCCTTCTCCATCTCTGCACGCCTTTCCACTAAAAACGAACCCACCCATTTGTGACCGGCGATTCAATAAATGCAAAGAGAAAATCGAAGAAGAATACATGCAATCAAACAACGCATTCGCAGGAAGACATGTCTGACAGACGTGACGTCCCACTTCGTCTTTTTCTTATTGTTTCATTTTTTTCTTCCTCTCTGTGCGTACGACGCCACACAATGAGTCGCAACACCATCGCGCCGGGCACACTAGTCTGGCATTCGACACCAACACACACAGCTGGAAAAAAGAAAGAAAACTACCTAAAGTAGTGTGAAAGAGACAATAAAGAATCTCGCGTGTGTTTGCGGTGCTTCGTGCCTGCATTTGCCGCATGTGTTGCGCTGGAATAAGAAAGAGAGAGAAAGAGAGAAAGAACGAAAAAGACTCGTAGCTTTGAAGCTCTTTATTTCGACACACAGAAATGGTGTCGTCGATAGTCCCCCGCTTTTTTCTCTCTCGCTAGTATTTTGCGTTGGGTGACAGTGCGAAGACACAGGAGCGTATCGCAGGTGTGTCTTTGTTATTCATGGTTGACTACTTCTCTTCCCTTCTACCACTTCCTCTGTCGTTTTGCATTTTAACAAAAAGATTAACCAAGTACTTTTTTTTGCAGTTTACGAGACTGTCGCGACTCGCTGTTCGTGGCCCGTGCATTCGTCACTGCCGCGCTGCACACTTTCCCTTCACCTTCTTTCACACACGCACACACACGCGGCTGTATTCTTGCCAACTGCTTCACCTGGGCCCGATGAGCAGCAGTGACGAAATGCTTCCCCGCGTGATCGTCTTCGACCTCGACGGCACGCTTTGGGACCCCGAGATGTATGAGCTGTACGGCGGGGCTCCGTTCAAGGCCCACCGCACTAACCCGAGCATCATGATCGATCGTCAAGGCACGGAGGTGCACTTGATTGGTGAGAGTCGCACGGTGCTGCAGACGCTCGCAACGGATCCAAAGTGGTCGAACACGTTTCTTGCCATCTCTTCCACTTGTGATGTCCCGAAGTGGGCTGCAGAGTTGCTGCAAAAGTTTTCCTTCACCAGTGCAGAGGGCAAGGCGGTGACGATGGGCTCGCTGTTCGGTGACCGCATCGAGGTGTACAAGGCGAACAAGGCAAAGCAACACCAGACAATTCTGCGGAAGGTGCAGGAGGTCGACCCGACGGTGACGGACTTCTCACAGATGCTCTTCTTCGACAACCAGAACGACAACATCTACTACGTGTCGAAGCTGGGGGTGCCGTCGTGCTACTGCTCTGGTGGGATGACGCCTGGTACCTTTGAGCGTGGGCTCGAGATGTGGCGCAAGGCGCAGAAGTCGAAGATGTAAGTGCATATCCACCGACAGCTCATAGCTCCCTCTCTCTCTCTCTTTCGGTTAGAGCGGTGCTTCTTTCATCAGCGAGATTCGCGCCACACTCCTGTCAACAAAGGCGGCGAGGAGAAGATGTAAGCACTGGGCTCCTGCGCGACGCGGAGGAAGGTCACTTTTATACCATGCGGTGGAATGCGTACATGTGTTCTGCTAGACTTACGCGGCGTTGTTACTAGTATTGTCCGAGGCGTTGATGTTACTCGTTTAAGGCGTCACGTATACACTGAGGTACGGGTTGTTAATGGCAAGCATGCACTGTTTATAATCATCACAAGATGTTGCAGGGGATGGGCAGCGTGGCAGCTCTTAACAGCAGTTATAATTAAAGCAAGGGTGGAACGAAATTGTTGCACGTGCCTTGGTCTCCGGCAGGTGCGATTCGCAGCAAATGAAAATGGCGCTTTTTTTGCCTCGTACTCTGCTATTCTGCGCAGAGCTATAATGCCCTAAAGCTGCGCATCATTGATGGCAAGCCCTTGACAACGTTCAAAACAAAAAAAACTTTTTTTTTTCTCCCTCCCCCCTCTCTCTCTCTTTCTTTCTTTCACTCGCGTCACCATAGTTGCCTAAGTTTGAACATACGCACAGACACTCACACTTACGCTCACCATGGGCGGGTTCGCGCTGTGTATCGAGAATGCAACGCGCGACATCCACTCGCTGCTGACGTTGCATCGTGTCCATCCTCAGGTGCACGCCGATGTCCAACGCATCCTTGGCAGCCTCCTGCGCCGTCAGTACACTGACATGTCAATCCACAACTCGTCCGACATCGCCGACTCGCCGGCGCAGGTGTGCCGCGCAGTGGTGGAGAGCATCATCGACCAGACCGTCAACACGGCGATTCCGGCAACGGAGACGAAAGCCCTCGAGCGACGCTGTGCCGTGCTGGAGGAGGAGAAGGATCTGCTGGAGACGGAAGCCGTCAAGTCCGAGGCACAGCTCGCAGACGTGCAGACCGTGCTGCGCAACCTCAAGGACGCACACGACTACATGCTGCACAGCTACTTCCGCGAGGCCCTGACGCTGCGCAGCCGCATCGACAATTTGCAGCGGCAGAACCGCGCCTACCGCCTTCACGCCAGCGCCGCCGCCTCCACCGCCTCCGCCGCCGGCATCGCGCACTCCTCAACCGTTGGGGCCCAGCTCCAGCAGTTCGTCTTCAACACGGCGAATAGTAGTCCCAGCAGCAGTCAGGGGATGCGAGAGGGGGCGGTGAGTAAGCGGCTCGGTGCGGATGAGGTGCTTGGCGGTGAGGCCGCTGCAGCTGCTGGTGCTGCGTCGGGGGATGCCAGTGTCGTGACGCCGTCGTCGACCTCTTTCAAACTTAACGCGAAGCAGGACAGGACGGCGCCGGTCTCGCAGGACACAAGCCCCACGCGAGGGCTGTCCGAGACACGCCGAGGACACCCACCTGGCGAGGTGCAGGCCAGCGACAGCGGTGGTGGCAATCAGCAAGCCCACTCACCTGTGGAAAATGCCCCACCTCCGCCTTCGTCGCGAGGTGGGACGCCAAGCCCGGGCGGCAAGGACCGCAGCGTGCGCATCGCCCCTCCCTTCAACACCTCCTCTCCCGCGCGACAGATGATGACCATGCAGACCACTGCCACCTACGAGCTCGTGCCCGCTGGTGACCCGGAGAGCGTCGACGCCATCTTCGACTACGAGGAGTACGTGCGCATTCTCAATGGCAAGCGTGGCTCGTGGTCAAAGCGGTACGTCGCGGTGATGGCTGAGCCAGACGGTGGGGCACGGCGGCGGCGGCGGTCGCTGAAGTACCGCACGCGATCCTACTCGGATGTGCTGCTGCGTGGCAGTGACGGGGAGATTGTGCCGGGTGACGTGAACGCCAGTCAGCATGAGGGTCAGCAGCTGCAGGATGCAAAGATGAAGGGCTATCGCTGGCTGCTGCACCTCGCTCTGGAGCCGGTCCAGCACAAGCTGAAGGCGGAGCTCCTGCAGCTGCGCCAGGCCGTGTGCACGATGCAAAAGGAACACGCGCGTGATGTGCAAGCCATCTCGAGGGCTCTCCTGCACGTGCAAAGCCGTAACGACGGCCTGCTGGACTTTCTCGACACCTTTGTGCAGGAGACGAAGCGCACCATTGCTGTGCTGGCGCGCGACTCCCGCGCACACACCATCACGGACCTTCTCTCGAGTGGCGCGTTACCGGCGGAGAGGGCAGACACGATCGGCACCTTCTTCACCCCCACGCCGTCCCCCTCGCTAGCTGCTCTGTCCAGCGGCACATCACCCGCCCCACCGCCGCCGCTCACCCTCGTCGCTGAGATGGTCGGCGCAACAGCTGGCACGGCAGCAGGAGGCAGCAGCGGTGGTGGTGGTAGTGGCGGCCCTCCACGTGCGGTTTCCCCACACGCCCTCCACCCCCGCAAGGAGTGGCGGCTGAAGCCCGACGTACGCCTCGACGCCGAGACCCGCAGTGCCGCGATGAGGGCGATGGACCGGCGGCTGCAGCGGCCTGACATATCCAAGGCCCCGCCCATCTCCAACACCCCGCCCGAGGAAGGCAACACGGCCCAGTACTACCGGGCAGATCTCGGCCTGCCGTACTGGAACGCGCATCCCATCACGCACCACGCACAGGAGATCTTTGGCGAGTTGCAGCACGTCGCCAAGGAGATGCGGGTGACGCGCGTGCAGCAGCTGTACGCGTATGAGGAGGCCGTCGCTCTTCGCGGAGACGGCGGCCGGCGGGTGCGGTTTGGGAAGCGCAATGGAAGCACGGCGAGTCCGAGCACGGAGTGGCGGTCAACGCCGTCCCAGCGGACCCGCACCGGCTCACAGAACGTGGCAGCGGAGAAGAAGGGAGATTCTTTCTATGGCCCCGAAGACGACGCGGATGGTACGCGACCGCGTAAGCTGCTGAAAGATGGCTGGCGCAACAAAACGGTTGTGGAGGGCGATGGCGCTACGGGTGGGGACTTGCTGCTGGAGTTGGTGCACCTGCGAATGCGCCGCGCCTGTGATCAGGTCCGCCTCGCACGGGTGCAGGACACGATTCTCCACACCTTTCACCCCGAGCTGGCGGCGCAGGAGGACGACCCGATGGCGATGCTGGCGCGACGCGATCAGGCCGGTCATGCAGGTCGGCGGTGGAGCTTCACGGACATGCCGCCCATCGCCTTCACGTCTCCCGAGGAGGTGCTGAAGCACCGGGCTTTGCAGCAGGTGCGGACCAACGCACAGAAGCGCATCGCGACGACCTCGCAGCGCATCGCGGAGCTGCAGCGGCTGCTGGCCATGCACTTTGCCGAGCATGAGGTGCAGGAGGTGGTGGATCTGTCCACGGTGGAGGCGGCGCGACGCACGGCCGCGGAGGAGGCTCAGGGGCTGTACCGCGTGAATGGTGAGCTGCGCAGCACCGCAGATTTGTGGAACTCGCCCTACCTCAACGACGGGCGACGGGTGCTCTACCTCCCGATCGGACTAGACAGCACGCGGGATGCGGAGGGCAACGTGAGTGGCGGCGCGGGTGCCTGTGTGATGCTGGGCGACACACCCATCTCCATGGCTCCCTACCGCGGCACGGCGACGACCAACGGCAACACCGACCGTAGCTACGGTGTGGATTTGCTTCGCCGTCAGACAACGCGGAGTGGCGAGGATGAAACAGACACGGCCGCAGAAGCGAATGTCGAGCCACGCAACTCACCCTTTGTGGCGGTGATGGAATACTGCAGAGGCGTGCAGCTTGGTCGGCCAGTCGGTCGCCGCGGTGGGCCCGTCTTCCTCCTCCAAGACGCAGAGACCGGCGAGTATTACGTCGGCGATGCGGAGGGGCGTCCGTTGGGGACGGCAGCGAGTGAGGAGCAGGGCGGTGCGGAGCTCGCAGCAGCAGCCGAAACATGGCGTCCGCCGCTGTCCATGACGCGCATTCTCTTTCCCGCCCCGCTGCCAGCCGAGAACACAGCGGAGGCGGCAGCGGCAGCAGCGAGCGGAGATGCGGTGGGGGAAGTTGCGAATGGGCCTGTACCGCAGCTTTCTAATGCGGCGACGGCGCTGCGACCGCTTTACCTCGTCCCCATGGCGGTGCCGCTCTCGGATGAGGAGGCCGTGATTCGTCAAGGCTGGCAGGCCTGCCACCGACACGGCCACACCCGCCACGACCCCATCTTCTCCACCGACCTTTCCCCGCTGCCGCTGTCTGCTTCCTACCACAGCGTCGTGCCACAGCGCCGCGAAGGTGGCGGGCACGATGTCGCTGTTGGTGTAGCTGGAGTTGCTAGCAACCGGTACGTCAGTGACCCGCCTCGCGTCTTTCAGCCCGCGGATGAGGCGGCGGCGATGGTGCGGGTGCGTGCGTTGCGCCTGCAGACCCGCAGCGCGTCTGATGCGTTTACGTGGGAGGCCAGCGAGGTGATAGGCGGTGGGGCTGCTGGTGCTGGCGCGAAAGGGCAGCCACCGACTGGCGCTGCTGGTGCTGGTGCTCCTAGCGTCCTCTCTGACAGCACAAACAATGGTGTGACGGCGAGTCCAGCAGAGACGGCGGCCGCTACGACACCGCCGACGTCGCTGCGGCCACTTGAGCCCCTTCGCGGATCACCCACTGCAGCTACTACTGCGCCGTACGATGCAGCCCGTTCAAGTAGTGCGAAGCTTGGTGGTGCTGCTGCTGCAGGTGGAGGTTGGGAGGCACCACCGACATCGACTTCTCTCTCTGCTTCTGCACCAGGGAAGATGAAGGGAAGCCGTGGTGCTGGTACTGCCAGCCTCGCCGCCACGACCCCCGCACCAGGATCGGCAAGCGCCATGACCGCCGCCGTGCTTGTCGCGAAGCAGCAGCGTGCCGCACGTCTCGCACAGGAAGCCGAAGCCGCCAACCACGTGAAGGTGCAGCGGCAGGAGGCGTGGCAGCAGCGTGGGGAGACGCGCGTGCCAACCGAGAAGGAGGCCTTCTTGCGGCTTCCCCACCTCAGCCCTTTACCCGCACACTCCAGCGAGACGTCGGCGCTGTTGCCGTCGGCAGCGAGTTCGGCACGTTTGCAGCGGCAAATGCGGCCGGAGAAGTACGCTCTGTCGCCACCGCCGCCGGCGTCGTCGCGGCGCAGCGAGTCGGCGAAGCGTGGCTCGTCGGAGTGGAACCTCGACGGTGACGCGTAACGAGAGCGTGTATCGCTTGTCGTGGAGTCTGCTGGCTTTTCCATTTTTTCCTCTCGATGTTCATTACCTTTTTAAAGCATCTGCATCTTGTTGTGCTTTGCTTTACGGACAACACTAATTTACTATCTTGCTTTCCTTTCTTTTGCTTTCTTCATGTGGAACGACTTCAGTTGATGTACAAAGGCCACCAGGAGAGAGAGATAGGGAGTGGAAAACGGGGAATACAGGTTCTTTGTTGATAGTGATGGCGGACTCCTCTTCTCACTCTCTCTCCCTCTTTTTTTTTGTGTAGAAAAAAAAACCCGATGCGGCGAATACACGCTTTCGAACGCTCCTCAAAGCTGCAACTCAAAAAAAATAAAAAATAAAGATGAACCATGTGCACGAGGCTCCAGTGTAGCATCCTAGCGGCGATTTTCTTTTCTCCTGTCGTTGAGTTTCTTCTTGGCGTTTTCATGAAAGAGGCGTAGAGACGGATGGGCGTGCAGTGCGTGCGTGTCGTGCCGCACGAGTGCGTGTACGCTCTCTCTCTCTCGCTTTTTTTTTTTCTCACTACGGCCGCGTCTGCTGTCCGTGTTTTTGCAGAAAAGCAATTACGAAAAAGGGAAAAAGAACGCTTATGAAGCGTCAAGGACTTCACATTTCTGCTTGTCCACCCGCTATAAGATCGTTTCAATAAAATGCACTCTATCTTCCACTCTCTCCCCTCCTGTCCTCCATCTTCTAAATTGTTTTTATCGTTCACGCAACGACAGTTTTTTTCGTCGTGCGTGTGTTAACAAATATATATCCTTTCTCCATTCTCCTTCACCGGAAAAAAAACCGAAAACTGAGCAGCGCGACTCTTTAAAGAGCGCTTCTTCTTGAAGCGCACGTCTAACAAATTGCTCAGAATCGCAGTGCACCGCATCAACGCCAGCACTTCTTTTATTTTTTCCCCCTACCTGTACGTTTAAGTTCACCCTTGTCCGCCCTTCAACGCTTGAGTGTGTGAGCGTGTGTATTTGTGTGTTTATGTGTGAGCTGGCCACGTGTGCGTTCACACTGCCTCCCTCACCGACCGCATCTCTTTTTTTTTCTTTTATTCTTCTTCTTTTTTCACCAAAAAAAAAGTTCACCCCTAGAAGAGTTACAAGTAAAACGAAATTAAAAAAAAAATCAATCACCATTACTCAAGTACATAGATTGCCTTCACAAACGAGAAAAGAAAGTGTTGACAAAGAAGGAAAAGTGCAAAACACTACTCTTCTTTCTTTGACACCCAGTTTGCATGTATTACTACCGCTGATATTGTCTTCCCACATTTTCCCCGATACAGTATTCCGATTTGTTGCTCCTGATCTTCTTTTTTTTTTTTTTCTAGTTTTCGTTTGTTCGCCTGTAGACGTCGCAGCGTGGGCTTGAGAGTGCGTGTGCATCTGCGCAGTACAAGAAGCGAGTCGAAGAGAAGCAGATCAAAAAGTAGAAGAAACACGCGATTTGTGCGCTACACCTTTTTTTTTTCTCTCTCTTTCTCTGCTGCGTCGGTGCCGTGAAGCCTCTTTCTCTTTTTTCTTCTTCCTGTTTCGATTTGACTCTGAGTGCATCAACGGGAACTTCAATTGACGCGATCGGCACTGCATGCGTTGCGGTCACCGATCAGCAGCACCACATCTCCGGCACAACCCCCCTTCCCCCACATTCTCGTTTTTTTTTTATCTATTCATTTGTCAGTCGTCTAGTGTTTTCCTTTTGTTTCTGCTTTTTTTTTTGTGTGTTAGTGAAACAGGAAGTCCGAGAGTTTTTGCCTCACTGACACTCGCACACATCTTAACACTTCTCTCCCGCCCTTCTTCTCTCAATATATATACAAGAAACAAAACACATTATTCTCTCTTCACGTTAAAAGGAATCCTCGCCTTCCTTGCGTCTTTCTGCCTTTTTTTTTCCTGTGTTTTATCTTAAGTTTTTGGCAAATTAAAAAAAAAAGTCTTCTGCTTTTCATTTTTTCTTTCTTTCTGTCGCGAAGGATACGGCGACGTCTTTGAACTAATTTCCTTTTTTTTCTTTTTGCACCGGCACGTGTGTAAAGGTGCCTTCAGTTCTGTTTCTCGTGTGCGTTCCTCATCGATTCGCACACATACACGGCAACGGAGCGTTCCGTTTCAGGTTTTTTATTTTTCTACTTTTCTATTATTTGTGGTGTCACGGACGTACACGGTGCCTGTGCTAGAGGTTAGCAGCTTACGGCCGCCCACCTTTATCATTATTATTGTTGCTCTTCTACTTTTTTTTTTCTGCTTATGTAAACTGTTGTGTGCTCGTGTGAGCCGTCTCCTCTTTTTGATTTTCATACCTGACTTGGTTCACCAACACCTTCGAATTCTTTCCCTTCTTGTTTCTTCCCTCTGTCTCTCTCTCACTCATTTGAACGTATTCCTTAGTTCTATTGCTCCTGCTTGTAACTCTGTTTTTTTTTTTGCTTTCTTTTTTTTGGTTTGAAGCGCTCGATTTATTGCTAGTATTACTATTACATTTTGAGTAGCGCTTAACGGGCCCTGAAAAAAAAAAAGAAGGCTATCTAAGCGCAACGCACAACATACACACACTCGCGAAAAAAAAAGAAAATTAAATTGAACAATACGCGTGGCGGTCGTCGTTGCCTTTTTCTTCTCTCTCTCTTTCTCTCCTTTTCTTTTTATCGGATTAAACAAGTTTTTTTTCATTCACTACTATAAAGCAGTCCTTTTTCTTCTTCTGCTTTTTTTTCTTTCCTTTAGTGAAGCAAATCTTCTATGAGAGCGAAGTGGGCAATAGAACCGCGGAAACACCAACATCAATAACAGCAATAAAGGAGGTATTGTCTCACCTGCTCTCTCTCACTCTCTCTTTCTCGTCGTCTTCGCCATTTTTTTTTTTGTGACTGAAAGTTGCCGCCAACCGCTCGCGTTATCATCGTCACTACTTTTTTTCTCCCCCCTTTGAATTTGCTTCGCTTTTTTTTCTTTCTTACTCTATTCCCGTATATTTGCTTTTTCACCTCTTATTTTTCCCAGAGTTAAGCTACAAAGAGAACGAGAAGAGAAAAACAAAGTTTCGACAGCGATTGTGTCACCTCGTACACCGTCCTTTAGTACTTTCCACTGTCTTTCTTATTTTTCCCTCTCTTCTCTTCTTTCCTCTCTTCCTGTTGTGCTACTACTACTAATTTTTTTTTCCTTTGCGTGTCTTTTCTCCCCCCTTTCTTCTTCTTTTCAGCATATTCCATAGAAGTTGTTGCCCTCCGTTTTCTATTTATTTTTGTTTCTTCTTTCCTTCTACTAGTTTAAGCGAGTGTGGCCGCGAGAAGAGAGCAGCGCATTTCTCGTCTGCAGCGTCGACCGCAGCAGAAGAGTCATTCTTTATTATAAAAAAAAAGGTGGGAATTTTTTGTTTTGTGTATTGATCGTGCACACTACCGTTCCCCTGATCTCACACTGAACTACACCTTTTCACACAAACACAAACACACACACACAAACACAACGACTGCCGCTGGTGCTGCTGCTGCTTTCTTGCCGCACATACCACTGCTATCTCTTTCTTCTGTGTTCTCCGCACTTCTTTTTCTGTGATTGAGTAGCGCTCACAAAGGGAAGCAACACCAACCACAAGCAATTGCGCATTTACTCTATAAAGCTGCATCATTGTGTTTGCCCTTGTTCACCATCCGGCGTATTTGACAAAGAAAGAAAGAACAAAAGGAGCGAATATCAAGTAACAATCAAAAAAATTTTATTCCACTGTTAGTGTCGCCAATCCTTCATCCACATCACTACCCGTCAGGAAGACACCCACTCTTTCTCTCTTTTTTTTTCCCTTTTCTTCCTCTTTGTCATTGACCACTCTGCGCTCCTGTGCGTTGAATGACACCAGGGGGGCAGATACAAGTGTGATAAACTGTGCTTTTCTCGTCTGTGTAGCTTGTGTTAACCTCCCTCCTCCGTTGACGGCTGTCTATCTCAATCATCTCTCATTTCGTTTTCTCCCCTCCAGAACTGTTTTTTTTTCTTCTTTTGGAGTCCTAGGAAAACAAGATATCGAGACCCGAGAACGCTCCGTTGTTCTTCCAGCAGAGGCGCTATACCACTCGTTCCTGCCTTATTCCCTTCTTTTTTTCTGTGGCTCTGCGTGTCTCTCTACTCGTTTGACTATAATTTCCCCCCTTTTTTCATTGAAGGCTCAGCATCAAGCGCTGCAGCTACGTCGTCCAAAGTCAGTGTCTTTTTTGTTTTGTTTTCTTTCCTATTTTACGTAGGAAACAAACTTTAGAAAAAAAAAAAGCGAGCGCTCGTCTCCCTCCTCTTCTCCCTGCCTTCGCACTGGCCATACATTTGACAGTGAGTGCGCTTGTATTCTTTTTTTTTGTGATTCATAGATTTTTTTTTGTGCTCTAGTGTCAAAGCCAGCGGTGTCTTTTGTTAATTTTTCTCCGCTCTTTCTTCTGTCCCTACGCTCAGTGGGGCTGTGTTCGAAGGGCTTTTTTTGGTCTTCTTCACGCCAAGGCACACACAACCGCGAAGCGATTCTGTCCCACTTGTTTGCACCCAGGCATTGCACGTCTTCTTTCTTCTCCCCTTGTTTCTTGTTCCCTTGCTTTATTCTGTACTTGTAGCGGCGCCGAAGTGCTTTTCGAGGCAGCACAGCGCCACCCCTTCCCTGCAAGTGAAGCAGCTTTTTCCCCTCTCCTCTCTCTCTCTCCTGCAGCGTCGATGGACAGTGCCGAGAGCGAGAGAAGACACGGAATGTACGGCGAATCTCTTCCTGGCGGTTCGAAGCAGTGCACACGCAACACCACGGTTTCAGGCGTCGATGCAGTTACATTGAAAGACGCGGCTCATCGCACCTTTGACAGCGCTCCATTCAGCGTTCGCGGCGGTTGCCCTGCTACCAAAGCCCCTTCGGCTGTCAGCTGGAGCTGCGCAGAAGATGCAGAAAACGAGTTACAAGACGACAATGCTGCGGCTGTAGCAGGCGATGCCTACGGCCTTCTTCCGTCTTGTGACGGCGCCGATGCTCGATACGTCGAGGTCGCCAACGAGCGCGCCTTTTCCGCACTGCAGGTGCGAGAAGAAACGTCCCCCTTCTATGGTTTTCGCCGACCGCCTTTTGGTCCCTCTAGCTTCACCGGCAGCACGGCTCACCAGGCGCTGCGCGAGGGTCTTACTTCCGCCACCTTAACGCCCGTGCGCGTCTCTCGTGCGGGGACGCCGCTGCCGTCGAATTCCCACACCACACCACTGCACAGCACCGCGTACGGCAGCGACTGCTATAACCGCCTTCTTTCCAATGCGTTACTGGGCGGGTCAGACGGCCACACAAACGTCTTTTCCGCCCCTGCGCCGGCAGTGGTGCTGTCGAAGAAGATGCGAGCTGCGACGCCGCGGTGTGAGACGGCCAAGTCAGCAGAGGCTGTTGCACAACTGCCGCAACCACTATCCTCGGCTGCGGTGCGGGGTGTCCAAGAAGCAGTAGCCGCAGCGGGAAGCGCAGCCTCCTTCTCCGGTACGGAAGGCTCCTCTGCGTACCGAGAGACGATGCAGTGGGGCAAGCAGCGGTCCGCCGACAGCGACAGCGCCGCCTCCTCGCTCTGCTCCTCCCTTCACCCTCTCACCACCGGCGATGGTCGGGAAGTCGACGAGGACGAAGACGAGGATGTGGCAAATGGTGGCCGCTACGCCGCCCGCACGTTCTTCACTGCCGCCCACCCCGGTCGGTGCAGCCGCAACGAGGCAGCGCAGCCGCGACCCGTCGACTCGCCCACCGGCGCCACGCCGTCCATCACCTCTCCTCTGTCGTACTTTCAGCACGCGCCGTCTATCTGGGCAGGCCCGAACTCGCCCGCGCTGCGAGTGCGCTTTCCTGCGAGTGGAGAGAGTGCTGTCGTCTTGAGCGGTGCTGCCGACTCTCCAACGACGAATGGAAGCGCTGCGTGGCCGTGTGCGGCTGCCCGGCCCTCTCCGCCCATGCGGACAGCTGGCGTGGTGCCCTTCTTTCCATCGACTTCCTCCTCTGCTGCTGCTGGTGCAGTTGCTGCGGTCTTCCCACCCGCCTCCTCACCGCCTTCAATAGAGCAAGCAAACGGACCCTGCTGTGACACGCCGCTCTTTGCCCCGTGTGGTCCGCTGCACACGATGGCGCAGATGGTGCGCAGCTCCTGCACCCCGCCCTCCCTGTACGACACGAACAACAACGGTGACGAGGACGGCTTCCCGGTGGACGCACCTGCCTCACCGCTGCCCTGCTCAACACACATGGCGCACCAGCCGCGCTTCTCCACGCCCTCTTCGTCCCGTCGTCCTTTCGTGCTGCCGGCATCCACGGCTTGTGACGACGGGCAGCTGCAGCGCGAAGGCAGAGTGGTGCGCGGTGGAGGGGAGGGCATTGGCGTTGGTGCTGGTAGCTACGCAACCTCCCACCTATGCAGCGGAAAAGACTCCCCTCTTCCTGTCTTTCCATCACGGCAAGCTGATCGGTGTGATGCCGGTGGCGACGCGGACCGCACCCCGACTCGCTCCGCTGTTGCCTCGCCGATGTCGCTCGAGCGTGGAAGCGCATTCGACGGCGACGCGGTGCGGAGCTCCGTGCGCACCTCGCCGGCCTCCCTGCTGCGCCACCCAGCCACTGCGCACGTTCTCTCGACGCCGGTGCGGCACCACGATAACGCGATGCACGACTTCCGCTCCGCAACGAATGCCGCCGCCGCCGCCAGCAGCAGCAGCGCTGTGAGCTGTGCGTCTTTGCGGGGTAGTACGCTGCTCTCCGCACCTTCTTCCGCAGCCTCACCAGCAGCCCGCTTCCCTGCTTCACCAGCTGCTGCCGTCTCGCTCTCTCCGGCGCGGGCGGGTGTGCGGTACGGCCCCGCCGTGACGGGGTCGCTGGACGGCGCGGCGGCTCGGCGGCACCTGTCCCCCTACCACGAACTGCTGCTTGGAGGGGCACGTGGGTCGGCAGGACGTCCAGCAGCAGCAGCAGCAGCAGCAGCCGGTCAGCGGCACGGTACGACCACACGACGCGACGCCTTCCACTTCCAGCGGGCCATGACGGCGAGCGAGACCTCCACCGACCTGCTGCACAGCCCGTTCTACTGGGGCAGCTTCGGCGTCTTGGTGGCTCAGGTGTCAGAGGTGTGGTGCGTCGGCAAGGCACAGCCCTTTCGCATCTTCCCGAACTCACAGGACGACGCTGCAGCCGTGGCGCGGCTCTTTGACGGGGATGCAGCCGTCACTGCCGTCGCGTCCACCGCGCTGCTGTCTGTTGCCGCGTGGGAGGAGGCAGGAATGACAGAGGACGGTGAGGAGGGAGAAGAGAAAGGGCCTGCGGTGCTGGCGGGCATCTCAGCCACTGCGGCCTCGCCTGTTTCACCCGTTGTCGCACACGCCATGGCTGCTGCACGGGACGTTGCGTACGTGGCTGTCGGCACCACCGCAGGTGACGTTCGCGTCTACGCCTATGGCCGCTGTGGTCTCTCAGCCGCTGGCGCGATCCCGCTGTCGCTGAGCACCCCCGCGGCACACCAAACCGCTGGATGCGCGGTGAGGCTGCGGCGCTATGGCACGCTGCTTTGGGCCGATCGAGTGCGGGAAGCTTCGCGGACGTCGAGCGAGGTGGGCGGCTTCGCGATGCTGGACGCACGTGCACCGTCCTCGTCGGTCAGCGACGGCGGCGACGACCGTTTTGCGATCTCGGTGCTGCGTGTGGTGGGCTCGTGGCTGTACATCGGCGACCAGGCTGGTCACGTCTCGCGCTACGACCTCCGCACGGCGCGCTTCATGAGCAAGGTGGGCGAGGACGCAGGGACTTTACCAACACCGCAACCGCAGCAGCAGCCACCTGCAGCATCGAGGAATTCCCCGGCTTTAGCGCCGCGGCCGGCGCCGCGCACTGTGCACGGGGGAGGCGGCACGCCATCCCGTGTTCCTGTCTCGCCCAATCCTCGCATGCCGGTGCACCACTTTGCGCGGCCGGGTGCGGTACCCTGTCCCCCATCATCTGCACGTGCAGCAGCAGCACCAGCGGCAGTAGCAGAGGACAGCGCAGCGTCTCTGTCCTCCACTCCCCTTCCACAAAAGCAGCATCAGCAAGAGCAGCTCTTATCCAGCGCCAGCTTTCACTTTGCTGTTCACACCGGAGAGCCCGTCTACAGCCTGGAGGTAACCGACAGCCACGGCTACCTTGCAGTGGGGACGCAGACCCGCCTGCTCGTCTACCGCGTCGCGGAGATGCCACGCGTGGTGGATGACGCGGTGGCGGTCGCGAATGTCACCCCACCGCCGCTCTCCACGCCGCTCTCCACGCCGCTCTCCACGCCGATCGCTCGCTCGTCGCTCGCCTTTTTTGCTGGCACGCCCTTACCCGAGGCCTCTGCGCTGCGGCACACATCGATAGAGACGACGGCGACGCCGCTGGTGGTGGTGCGCGATGCCCCGCAGCCGTTGCGCTGCTTCGCCTGGATGCTGTGCGACTACGAGGCACTGCACGCTGGCCGGTCCTGTCGTGTCTGGGAAAAGGGACGAGGCGCATTTGCCATGGCTGATGACGGTGATGACACTCTGTACGACGGCACGGTGGCGGACGTTGCACCTGTGAATGATGGCGGTGGTGCGAGCCACGGAGTCTCGTTGTCCATCTCTTCCTTCTTCCACACCCCTGCACCGACCCTCGTCTTCGCTGCTGCGCGCTACGCCTACCCAGGCGAGGCTGCCGCTGACGGTGACGACGCTGCCCTGTCCGCCCCACCTCTCAAAACAGACGTGCAGCTGTACCGCGTCGTCACGCAGTCCGTGATGGCCTCCTGCACCCTCGACTATCCGGTGCGAGTGTTGCGTGTGGTGGCTGGCACGACGCAGATCATCGTCGGTACGGGTAGCACGGTGGAGTGGGACAGCAAGAGCCGCACCACGATCGGCGGTTTCACGACGCCCATACCTGCTGACATGGTGATGTCGGCTGGCACGCCGCGAGGGGGCAGTCTCTCTTCTCAGGTAGCCACGCTCACGCCCAACCCGCTGCCCAGCGCCACACGCCGCACCGGCTCTGACTCAAACCCAACGCTCTCCCCGGTGCTCTCGCACACTCCGGCTCCGGGCAGCATTCGACGTCACTCCACGCCATCGGCTGCTGCTGCGGCGGCACTGCGCACGTTAGCGGGGGAGCCGGTCCGTCCGTATGCGTCAGGGATGTGGCACACGCCGCACGTGTCGCGCACCACGCCACGCCTTGGCAGCGCGCCAGCAGCGAGTGCGGCGCTGTCGACCGGAGTGCGGAGCGGATCAGCGAATGGTACACCCGACGCCGCAGCGTCACTGCAACAGCGGCCACGCGGTGCTGCTGCGCTGCCGCACCCCGAAGACGAGCATGGCTTTCTCTTCAAGCTCGAGGTATGCCCCTGTGCCGCAAGAAGTGGCACGATATCGAGCGAGGGTGGCGCCAGCGCCGTGTGTCTGCGGATACGGGGCGAAATCGCGGTGGGGGAGGGCGAGAGCGCCGTGAGTGGCTTCCTGAGCCCCGCACAGGATCAAGTATCGGTGCTCGTGCAGCCCACGCCAGCGAGTTCGCGGCAACGCGGCGCTGCAAATGGGATGGCGGTGAAGGTGAAGGTGTGGCAGGTGACGGCGAACGTGGAGGGCAGATCAGGGATGAGTGGGTACACACCAGCGCTGGCCCCGGTGGCGGCAGATGCAATGGAAAGCCTCCGCTAGTGCAGGCGTGTGGACCTGTCGGCGATGGAAGAGGCTGTTCTTCGTCAATCTTTCCAGTTCAAGATGCCGTCCCTTCTATTTCCTGGCACGCAGTGAGAATTAGCTGTTGTGGCCGTTCTTCTTGTCTTCCTTGTCCTTGTGGGAGGAGAGAAACAAGAGAAGGCAGAGAGGAGAGCGTGCACAACACGAATCGGCCACCGCCCGAAAAAAAAAAGAAAAAGTATTGCTGGAAAAGAGAGAACGTGGTAGATGGATGACCAACAAAAAATGAAAAAAAACAAACAACAACAACACACGATAAAGAGCGCCGACACACAGGCTATCTCTTTTGCTTTTGACCTTTAAATTGTTTCTTCCCCTCTTTCGTTGGAAAGACGTGTACGCACCGACGTACTCTCAAAGTAAATGTATAGCTAAAAGAAAAAAAAAAGAAGTATCAAAAAATGAGAGGATGACATGGTATTCATGTCACCTGTGTATTCCAAAAGCTTTTTGTTTTGATTTCGCAAGTAGACGACAAATCTCACTCATATTTTTATTTCCCCCTTTTCTCTTTCTCCATTTTTTTCTCCTGTCCCAGGTGGCTGCAGAGTCTCGCCGACGACGCGCGCTGTGGGACATCCCTTGTTCCCTTTTTCGCCTCTATTCCCACACGTTGAACCTTTTTTTTTGTGTTCTTTTCCCGCTCTTTTTTTTTTTTGCTGGTGAACGTGTACAATCTCCTCTTCGCACTTTGCGTGCTCTATAACAAATACCTTTTTTGACTTTCCAACCTTTTTTTTTTCTTCGTGTCCTTGCGACCTCCTTTTTTTCTATTCCTACTTTTTTGCACTATACACTACGCCAACCATTTACCTTTTCCTGAGTTTTCTCACCGTTTTGGTGTGTGCTTTTTTTTTTTTCTGATTGTCCAGCATTTTTTTTTATATCTTTTGCACCTTTCCCTATTTTAATAATAATTATTTTCGTTTCATGCTTTGTCGCTGGTGCGCAGTCCTTGTTGTTTTATTTTATACAGCGAAGAGAAGAACATCAACAACTGCAACGGCGGGGTACACGCAAACGAAAGCAGATTTATCAACCCTCCACGCTGTTCATCACAACTCCAAAAAAAAAAAAGTAACACACACACAAAGGAGTATATACTGTTTTTTTTTTTGTATGTGCGGTGTTCACGACGGCACCGACGCGCCTCTCGCGCAATCTGGCGAGAAATGCACCTCTTTTTTTTCCCAGTTGCCCGTGCGCAGAGGATCTCCTTCTGCCAGGTAGCTGAGTACTTGAATTTTTTTTCTTCTGGTGTCGCGGTACAAATACAAAGCGATAAGAACCAAGGTGCACACAAGTGTGCTTACTCCACTGGAAACTCATTTCAATTTTTTTTTTTAATTTTCCGTATTCCCTTTCATTTTTAGTCTCCCCCTTTCTTCAATACAGATTGCCTTTTGTTTTCCCTATCTTACGCGCGCTGGTTCTAACTCGACTCCTTGCAGCTCCCCGTTTTTCTTCTCGTTTTGCAAATATTTTCGCTCGCCAATGTCCCCCCTTTTTCCTAAATGCATATTATACACTGCGGCAACTCTTTTTTTTCTTTCTCCTTCCTCGGTTCTATAAACTACCAACAAACCTCCACGAAAAAAGAAATACGCATTTCATTATCGTTGAGGAAGTGGCGCGCAAATAACACATGTTCGCATGAAGTGGCCATCTCTAGTTTTGCCATGCCGGCCTCGCTTAAAAAAATTATAAAAAAAAACTATAAAATAACTTATACATTTTTTGCGCGAGCACAACACCAAAAAAGGCGATCGATGTGCCGCGCAACACTCAGTGAAGGGACTCCCCCTTCCTCGTTAACTTTTTTCCTTTTCTTCTTTTTCCTTCATCCGCGTTCTTCGTTTATGTAGTATCTTGTGCTCTTGTCCAGTTCAAGCGACGCGAGAAAAGTCATGAACACGAAGGGACGCGCAGTAGAAAAAAAAGCTAAAGAAAAAACGCTAGCATCGAAAAAAAATAAGAAGCCATCAAGAGAGAGAGAATGAGCTTTAGATGTTGAAATGCGTACCTGTCGTTGAGGAAGAAAGTGGAGCGCATAGATTCGAGGGCTAGAAAAGGTAGAGGAGTACGACACCCTTCCCACACTCACACATTAAGGGACACCAACGATGCGTCTTTGTTGCAAGGGGGTGCTCACTCTCTTCTATTTTTTTTTCCCCTCCCGCTCGCTTCTTTCCGTTCACGAACAGATCTTTTTTTTTCTTCTTTTGATTCGTTCGCAAGCGAACATATAAAACATTTTTTTTTCTCTACTTCGCTCCCAGTAATACCCCAGAAAAAGGAAATGAATGTCCCCTTCAGCGGTGTGCGGCGCAAAAAAAAAAAAAAAATATTTCTTTTTGCGCTTTTCATCACCTTGCCTCTGGCCCCCTTTTTATAAGCAAAACTAAATCGTTTCTCTGGCCTCGATAATGTTCTCAATGCTCTCTTCAAATAACAGAATTTTGGTTTCGCTGAACACCATGAAGAGAGGTGGAGAAGGATTAAAAAAAAAAAGCGGATAAGAGTACGCTGACGTCTTTCTCAGCTTATCGTATCTTTATTTGTTATATCGGTTGGCGTTTCTCCGTGATGCCAGAAGAGAAAACGTGCAGCGGAAATAAAAATTGCGCTTACAAATGCGAAGCACACGTTTCGAGAAGTGTTACAGAGTGTACTTGCAGTGCTTGTATCGACATACTTCTGTCGATGGAAATGCAACGTGAAAAAAGAAGCCTCGTATTCCACTGACTCTCTGGACATCTGCCAGATGCCGCAGAGTGCCTCTCAAAAAAGGAAAAAAAAAGTGTTAAGTGCGATTGCAGTCTATGCTACCGTGCCCCTCTCTCGCATCTGCGGGAAGAGGAGGCGACAGCTGGGAGACCTCCGCGCATTACCATCTGCTCTGTTTCTCTTTAACCATCGCTCTTCTTCTTTTTCTTTTTTTTTTCCTCTCTTCTTTTTCGCTACCTGCTGATTGTATTGACATAACAGGCGCCACAGAAATCGATTTAAGAATTTTTCTTCGCTCTGATCTGGCGATGATGCCGACGGACAACAGCACACACGCCTCCGGCCACGGGCGGCAGCGCCACGACCGCTCCTACCCACGCGTGGTGCCCTACACCTCGACGACTGCTTTTCTTGTGGTGCCCGCAGCCCCTTCGCCACGAACTCCTGCACCTCCGCTTACTTTAACTGCGGGTGCAACGACGGCATCCGCTGTTTCACAGAGCCCCGCATCCGCACTGCAGCCGTCGTCACGCGGAGTAGTGGCGCGGCAGCAGCTGGCGTATCTTGCCGACCCATCCACACGTGGCGCCGCGCACACGCCGAAGGTGGTGGCGACGCTTCCCCAGCCATTCTACCAGCCGCACCACAAAGAGAATAGGATCAGTGTGGTGCATGGAGCTTCTTCACTACTGCAGCGTAGTGCGGCTTCGGTAAAGGCCGACACGCGCGATGCCTTTTCGCGTTGGGCCGACTTGTCCCCTGAGCAGCTGCAGCGCACCCGTCATCAGCACGAGCAGAGGCTGCAGCAAGAGCAGCAGCGGTATCCAGCACCACGTGAGGAGCCCCGCGCAGCACACAACAGCACGACTGCGTCGCACACTTTCACGTACCAGCTTCACGAAAAAGAAAGAAGGGCCACAGAGAAGGCCCGCACAGATTCGTTTTTGATTGGGCAGGAGTACGCGGACGCGCATGCGCCGTTGAGATGCACCGCACACGTGCATGTGCTGGAGTCGAGAGCACCACACGAGAGCGGTCGGCGTATTGCAGTGGAAGGAGACGCTGCACGGACGGCGCCGTCGTTCCATCACCACAGCTGCGAGGCCCCACGTAAATCTCCCCCTCTGACATCGTATTCCACAAACGCGACTAAAGCCGGCTGCAGTGGCACCGGAGGTGGTTCTGCACGCACCGGCCGGAAGCGCTCTGACACTGCTGCATGCGCAGAAGTTGCAGCGGAACAGGTGACCTCTTGTTTTGCCACGTCGCGGAGGCAGAAAGTGTGGGAGCAAAGTCGTCCAGTGGCACGTGTGCCCGCATCCGCGGCAGATATGACGATTCTCTCGGAGAAGAGCAGGAAACGCGTCGTCATGCCACTCATGGGCGAGGAAAGCGCGTATGAGTCACCGTTTGGCTACCACAATCCACTTGAACGCACGGAGGAAGTCGCTGCACGTGATGGGTGTGGCGGTCTCTCGAGGCAACAGCGAAATTTTAGCCAACACACCTCACAACCACCATCGTTTCAGCACAGGGAGGAGGACTCAACTGAGTGGAAGGCCACAAGCAGCTCTGTTGCAGCCCAGACAGACGCAGCTGCAACACTTCTCAGGAGCACCGTCCAGTGCTGTGTTGCCGTGCAAACGAGCGTCACACCTGTGCGACCCTCTCCCACTCACGACGCAGACAAATCGATGGACGCGTACAGCGACATCAAAGCAGATGCGGCGGGTGCGTCGGTGCAACTTTTAAAGTCCTTGCGGCAAACGGAGGTGCTTCCTATGCAGAGTGTGTTGTCACCAGCAGCCAGCGAAGGGCAATACCTCTCAACGGATATTGCAACAGATGCAACGGTGTTATCGGCGCTCTCACCAGACACTTCCTCCTATGCGGCGGCGGCGGCAGCAGAGCATGATACGGTGCTGGTGACGCCGTCCCCCGCCTCCTCGGTCTCACCGCAGCCCCACGTTGTACGTGACGAGGTGGAGGGCGGCGCTGCTGCACGTCCTGCGTGGTGCGCAGAAGTCACTCCCACTCTCTCGGAGGTGCACGGCGGTGGTTCTCTGTCGGTCTCTGTCAGCCCGCTTGTCTGCGGCCGCCTGACCTACGGTACAGAGGAGGAGACGGAGAGCTGCGCCGCTCCAAGCCCACGTGCGGGTGGAGTCTTGCGGTCCGCTGTGTCTCCACCGGTGCTGCGTACGTCATCCCTGCTGCCTTCCAACGCGCACGACACGGCGGCCCGGCAGCAGGAGCCTCTTTTTTTTCTTCAGCGCTGTCATCTTCTCTTCCAGGCCGAGGCTGCGGCGCGTGAGTGGGCCGAGGTGGACGCCAGCGTGCAGCTGCACCACATCGCGTGCGAGGAGCGGCTCGGCTACCGCGTCGCGGAGGCTGCGCAGTACCGCCGCCGCCTGCAGATGGCAGTGCCCTACCAACCAGCTTGCGTTCTTCAGCCGTGCGACCTGATCACGCCACCGCCACCCTCTCTTCGCGAGCGACGGAGTCCGCCCGAGGCGGCGCCTGTGTTTTGTGCTGCTGTTGCTGCTACGCGTGCCGAAACGGCCGCGTTCACATGTGCGCAAGGGCGGCGGCGAATGCCCTCCACATCATCGCTGCCCCCTCTCAGCCCACGCGGAAAAGTGGAGTTTAGCGTTGAGGATACCGGTGATGATGAGGAGGAGGATGCGGTGTCACCCAAGTCATGCGACAGCGAAGCCATGCTGTCCCTCTCAACGTCACCGCCACCGCTGCGGGAAGGGCGTGCGGTGAGCCCAGGCGAACATGAAGCGTTTAAAGACTCAGGCTCTTCTCAGTCAGACACGGAGGCTGTTGCAGCGCCTGATTTTGCCGCGGAGGCGTCGATGGAAAGCGGAGAATGGGAGGATGCATCAGAGGAGAACGAGTTGGAGAAGGTTGATGAGAATGTGTCAGCGACTGAAGAAGCCGCCGCACTCGCAGAGGAACACTCGCCTGCCGCCTGCGAGGCCGACACCACGAACTTCCTTCTCGCAGCTGTGCCGCCATCGTTTACGGGCTCTCGCAATGCGACGCGGCGCTCCCCACCACTGCGGCTTCAGGCGCAACCACCACCATTACCAGCTAGTGTTCTTCTTCCGCCGGCGCTGCTCGAGCTCCAGCACGACGAGGAGGACGCGCGTTATCTTCTCTCCGGTGAGTGTCCCCCACCACACGTCTTTCAGCGCTGGACGGAGCGCTTCTTGCGCGATCAACCCCCGCATCCGGAGCAGTTGGCAGTGAAGGAGCGCGAAAGTGATGCGCAACACGACGTGCAGCACCAGCCGCCTCAGCGTGGCGAGGGTGGACCAAGTCCAGAAGCAACGGAACCGATGGCTTCGAGTGCGGGAGGCGAGGCTGTTGTGTGTGGCGTGGAGGTGCGCACCTCGACGGAGGCTGCTGCGAGCACAACAACTTCTCCGTCCCCTGATTCGCGCTGGGATGCTTCACCAGCAGCAGAAGCAGCCGCAACAGCGGCACTCGCTTTACAGGAGGGGGGACGGTCTATGTCACGGCAGCGCCAGTGCAGCGAGCGGAATCTCGCCTGGGTCATGGAGAGCTTTCTGGACGACGTCTCGGGCTGCGATGGTGGCGCTGCGACTGGGCCACGAGAAACAGCTGCGTACGAGGATGACGTGGGAGATGACAGTGGTGGTAAGCAGGAGTACAACGCGACGGGTCGCTACGCGCCGGTGCCGAAGTTCTTCGGCGAGGACAGGAGTGTGGAGGGCAACGCGTCGGCGGAGGAGTCTCCAGGTGCCTCCTCGACTTCTCCCTCCCCCTCGCACACGCAGGATATGTATGCCGCGATGAACGAGACGGCGATGCCCATCGAAGGTCTTTCTGCCTCTGCTGATGCAAAGGAAACCGACGCTGCTGCTGCTGCTGCGGTTGAGCTTGTGGACCTCCCTTCTACGACCACGATGCCCATCGACTACCCGTCTGAAGAGAGCTACGAGGCGCCGTGTGGCAGCGAGCGTGACGCGTGGCTGATGCTGATGGACGACTTTATTGAGGGGCTCGTCAAGCTGATGAGCAGCGAAAGCTAAGCGATTGCGAAGGCTCAAGCACTCTTTGTGTATTTTTGTTTTCTCTTCTTATTGCAAATTTAGACGCAAAACCCCTCTTTTTTTTGGAATTCTGAGAGGTGTTGTGCCGCAGGTGGTGCGCGCACAATCTTTTCCCGTAACTCTTTAATTCTTTTTTATTTGTTTAGAACATTAGACGTTAGATACACTTCTTCTTTGAGGCGGCGCGGGCAAACTATTGCCCCTTGATTCGCCTCTTCACCTTTTTCCTTCCTACCTGTTATACACACCCTTAGATCTCAGTCATCTGAACCCACACGCGCAAACGCACACACACAAAGGAAAAGATTGTTTCTTGCTCGCAAACAGTTAAAAGCGGTTTCCACTCTTGTGTCACATTTGGCATTACAAGTTTTACCCGCAGCTCTTGTGCGCGCTCTCTTCGCCGATCAGAACACCTCCTGTTCCTCTTATCATCTTTTTGAAACTGCGCCTAGCAACACCAACAACAAGAGCTTCGTGCTTCTCATGTTTCTTATGCTGACTAACTAAAAATGGTGAGACTCTCATTCCCCTTTTCTCCCTCTTGTCGCCTGTCCATGCTCTCGTCCTCTCGTCCACGCAGCACCGAAAATCTAGTAAATTTATTTTTGGTGCTGTGACGTTGGTGTGCCTGAGTCACATCGTGTCGTTGCCGTTTATTGCCAAGCGGTTCACCAACGCTCTATTTCGCCTTCAACCTTTCTTTTTTTCTTTTCCCCCGCCAGGTGCGCACAATACACGCTCCACCTGGCGCTTATTAATTACGTTTAGCGCCACAACAATTTATGTTCCGTGGCAAGCCTTCGTTGCCGCTGTGGCGGCGCGTGTTGATCAATTCTGCTCTCCCGACGAGCCGCGCAGGTGCGCCGACACGGCAGCAACACTGCTTCCTGCACACGAGTGCAAACGCACTACTCCGTCGCACACCAACACGCCTTGCTCGCGCGCCGTCCTCGGCGTCTTCAGCAGCGGACAGCCTGCTCTCTCAATGGAGTCGACGTTCAAAGACAAGCGTACCACCGAAGAGCGACGCGGCTGCAAATGAGTCTGCCTCCCCCGCTGCACACAGTCCCGTAGTCGGTAATCAGGACGAGCTTGCCGGTAGAGGCTTCAGTGTGGAGGAGCTTCTGGGCTTTGAGGAAGACAGCTCCCTTCCCACCACCACCACCACCATCACAAAGCAACGGAACGACGCTGCCACGCCTCCACGCAGCTCTGTGTTGTCTGACGCTTCCTCTTATACACTCAGGACAGCGTCCACAGCCGAATCCCATCCCCAACCTGCACATGTAGAGGACGTGGTGGATGCTGAGGATGCGGATGTGTACGGCATGGCGGCATCGGCTGCGGTGCAGGAAAGCGAATTAATAGAAGACCTGCTGCGACAGGCGGCGGTGGATTCGTCGGAGGCGGAGGAGGACACGGTTGAGGAGCCTGCAGCATCGGCAGCTTTCTCTTCCTCCTCCTCTCCCCTCAGCAATGACAACGAAGATGCGTCTGTAGGCTCTGCAGCTATGCCACGCGTTCTTAAAGCGCCACAGAGCGAAGGTGACGCCTTTGTGTCCTCTCACAGCACGCAGTCAGCCGCGGAGGAAAGCAGCGAGGAGGACGCGCAGGAGACCGTCCGTGCTGTTGAGGAGGAGGAGGACGCGCGCACGCCTGCAGCGAGCGGCGAGCGTGACGAGGAGGACGAGGACGGGTCTATGGACACAGTGCTCGAGGAGGAGACGGAGCGCATGCTGCAGGCTGCACTGGCGAACATGATGAAGGAGAGCGCTGTTCGCACGGCAGGCGCAGCAGCAGGTGCATCGGGCACCAGCAGCGCGGTGAAGGGGACGGACGGCTACGTGTTCTTCACCAAGGAGGCCGTGATGGCCGCTGCAGCGTCCCTCGCGACGTCAGAGAGAGCGGCGCACGGTGGCAGTGATGGAGTAGAGGGAGTGAGTGGCGGCAGCATATCGGAGGGGGCGGCTGGCGGTGATGGCGTTACCGACTTCGATGACGATGTGGTGCGCGCAGTGGAGATGGAGACCTTAGGGCTCGACGTGGAGACGACGAAGCGGTGACGGATAATTTCAACAACAACAAAAAGCGTTTTCACTTTTTCGTTTGCTTTCCCTTTCTTTTTTATTATTCACAGCAGAGGCTATTACAAAATGCACAAAAATCTACAAAAAAACTGATTCTCTTTCGGGTGAAGGCCGAACAGTAGATAATAACTCGGGCAAAAGGCGTCAGTAGCTAAGATGGTGTTCATGGGCCATATTTTTAGCTCGAGTGAGCACTGCCCTTCATTGTGCTTGTCAATATGTAAAGTTGTTTTTTGACTTCTTGGCTAAGTGCATACTGTTTCCCGCACTTCCTGCTTCATATCCGCACTCTCCTCCTGCTTCCCCTCTCTGCCGGCTTCTACATGTAATTCAGCTTAGTTTTTTTTTGTTCCGAAGCACTTCTCCCGCTTTCACGATCTTCTTCTCTTTCTAGATCAAGAACGCCTCACCCCTTCCCCATTGCTTTGCTAAGTACGCCTTTGTTGCAACTCTTCTGCCTCTCAGCCTCTTTTTTTTTAAATTTCCTCTAACGTTGCAGCCATCCACTGAGATCTATATTTTCCTCAACACTGCTCCACCGGCATAGCTCACCTCTTTTTCCCCATTTGGCTTTTGCTTATTTGGCTTCCTCTACACAGCACGACTGCGTCCTTCTTCGCTTTATCCCTTTTTTTTTTTTTACACCGCTCCTTCGGCCTATACAGAGGGACGCCACCACGCACGTGCGACAGCTGTAAACACACACAGCTACGACGTAGACAGTCCTTCGCTTCTGTTCGTCCTCTTTTAAGAAAGTATATCTTGCTTATTGCACTGCTTCCTGCCTTGGTCTCCTCCTCTCTTGATCTCTCTCTCTCTCTTTCTCTCTTCTTTATCCTTCTACTTATCGGCAACGACAGCGACTCTCTCTCTCTCTCTCTCACTCGACTGAAAATTCTGCGCTATGTTTCGCGTCCCAGTCGCCTCGTGGTGCACGGCGCGCTGCCCGCTGCGCCTGACACAAGCGCATCTCAGCCGCATGCCCAATGCAGCTTTATGCTGCGCTGCCGGGAGCGGATCGCTCTTCACTGCCCGCAGAGCCGTCACGTTCACCTGCCCAGCCTTGTTACATGCCGCAGCCTACAGGCCCAACTGGCGTTGGACCACGCGCGTCGGCAGAGTAGGCGCCAGCACCACAGCAGCGCGGCAGCTCCACACAACCAGCGCTGCATTTGCGGCGACACAGGTCGATAACCGGAAGCCGACAGACAAAGCCAAGGCGACGGCAGCAGCGCATGCACCGAAAGCGAGAGCAGAGGCACAGGCCGCTGGACAAGCTTCATCGGCAGAGCCGGAAGGTGCGACGAAGGCCTCCAAGCCTGCAGCAGTTGATGTTTCCGCTGCTGCTGCTGCTGCTGGTGCTGGTGCTGCTGCTGCGACGACCCCAGCGGCAGCTAAAGAAGATGCCACAGCGGTTAAAGCAGCGAAAGAAGAAGAGGAGAGCGATAAGGACGAGCCGTGGTGGCGTCGCTGGTGGCGTTCCTTCAAGAGCGAAGGCAAGGACTTCTCCGTCTTCTACCTACCTTTTTACCCAGGAACCTTTCTTTTGCTCTACGCCGCCTTCGCCACCGAGGCGCTGCACAAGGAGACGATGCTGGACTACGTTCTCAACCTTTTGGGGGACTACGTGGACCGCAAGAAGATGTACGCCCGCATTGAGGCATGGAATACGTGGGCGAACCTTGGCTTTGCCTTTATCATCAACGAGCTGCTCGAGGTGGTTCGCTTTCCTGTTGTTGTCATCCTCTACTACGCTACGAAGCCCTACTCCACCCGCTTCGCGCACTGGATGCTGCGTGTGATGCGCAAGGTTCGCCCTTCCAAGGCCAAACGCGAGGCGGAGAAGTAAGTAAAAAAGAAATTGCTTTCCTCTATCGCTTTTTTTTTCCTGTGCGCTGCTGCCTGTTTGGGGGAAGATGGAGAGTCTAGCTTTTTTGAGCAGCGCCACCGCGGAGGGGCACGGAGGAGTACGCCGGCTGCTTACCTACTTAATATTTAGTGGGACGCCCAGTGACGATGTGTAGACAACGTTGCATTCCTTCTATATACATAATGCTGGATGAAGTACCTTGTGCGTAACGCCAGCAGCTGAGGAGGCGAAAAATAAACAAAAATAGACGGAAAAAGGAGGGCGGAGAGTTTGTTTCAAGGCAAAACAGTGTCGAAAAGGTCATGCGAAGACGCGTTGGGGACTCTCAACATTCTGGCTACTTTGCGTGTCTCTGATACAGGTGGCAGAAAGAGCATCCGTAGCTGCCCTCCCACTGCCTTTTCTTTTCTTCTTTTGAACGTTTTCCTGTGCAGGTGCTCTTTTTCTTTCTCCTCCTTCGCAATTTCTGACATTATTCTTCTCCCTTCTCCTCCTTTCTGCAGCTGTGAAGGCGAGAGCGACTCTCCTTTGTTTGTCATTTTCCTTCCCTCTCGCACAGCCAGTGCATCATGCTGTCCCGCATCGCAGGACGGCACCTCGCTGCCGGTGCGGCACGTGCTTCACCACCCGTCGTGCTGGCCGGGGCTCCCCTCGTTATCACCAAGCGGTTCGTCCAGTTCGAGCAGACGAGCGAGACGATGCAGGGCATCAACACGAACAAGCGTGCCCTGCACAACCGGTGGGTGACCAAGAGCACGAAGGAGTACATGATGGAGGCGGACTCCAAGACCACCAAGGGCAGCGATGCCATCTTCTCCAAGGCGCGGGAGCAGCGGAAGGAGGCGATGGAGAACCGCAAGACACGCTTCCGCGACGTCACGAGCGAAACGGACCGCACCTTCGACCTCGAGATGGACCGCCTGCGCGACGACAAGACGCGGCGCATGCGCAAGGGCTTTCAGTTCTTCAAGCGGCAAGGGAAGGCCTTCACACTGCTCTACCTGGCCGCCTACTTTGGAACGCTGAGCATTCTGTACGTTGGCTTTGCCACCGGTGTGCTGCAGAAGGAGGCGGCTTTTGAGTTCGTGTACTTGCTTCTCCAGCAGTACATGGATCGCGATATGTTTTTTCAGCGTATCGAGGCGTGGGACACCTACACGAACTTTGGCTTTGCCTTTGTGGTGAATGAGATGCTCGAGTTTTTCCGCTTCCCGCTTGTCATGTTCTTCTTCTACCAGGCCCGCCCATATCTCACAGGGGTGAACACGCGCGTGAAGGCGTCGATCTTCCGCTTCGGCGCTGCGGAGTCGTAGTCCGCCACTTTCCTAATTCTCTGTTCGGGGGAAGAGGCAAGAAGGAGGGTGTGAAGAAGGCACCTTCCGCTCTAAAAGCCCTCTTTTCTTGTGTATTCGTGTTTGAATGTGGGTGTGATTGTGTGTGCAGGTGAGGAAGCTGCTCTTTTCGTGTGTCCTTTTTTTTTCCCTCAGTGGTCTCAGTGACGCGGTGTGCGCAAAAGTTTAGTGCACTTTGTCCCTTCGACACTGCCGTGACCATTCGAAGGTGCGCTACCGCTACCTTTCGTTCTAGTTCCCCTTTTGTTTGTTTGTTTAGTTGGTGAAGCTGCTTCACAGTGCGACGTGCCCTCCAGTTTGAACTTGTCTTTTCTTTTTTTTTTTTTTCTCTCTCACACATTTTAAACAAACCGCACAGATGATACGAAGGCTACATGGGCTCTATTAGCGGTCAATGAATGGACTCCTCCGATTCGGCGCCAGACTGCCCTCTTTCTTCTTTCTGGTTAGAAAGATGAGAAAGAGAGCAACGTGGCGCGATGCGTTGACGTACTACGCGGTGCTTTCGCGACCCGGTGCGTCTGAGGGTACAATGCGGGAGTGGGAAGAAAAGAGGGGGAGATTAAAGATGAGTGTCTCCTCCTGTCTTGTGCATCTTGAATGCGTCGGCATCTGGACACGACGTCTTTCTCTTTCTGCATGCCTACTTTCCAATTTCCTTTTCCAGCTATTCATCACTTCCTTTTCTTTCTCCTTCTCCTCTGCTCTTGGCCTGTTCGCTGCGCAGCGCTGCTTGTCGCTGTTTGAGGTGCTTCTACGATCTTCTGGCTAAGTGCGCTGCCAGCTAGCACATCTGCATTGTTTTGCCTTTTCTTTGTGTTTCTGCTGTGCATCTGACTCCTCCTCCTTTCTTGTTTTAAAGGTCCTATACACCTTGCTGTACGTATTGCCTTGCATCTACACGCTCTCTTTAGATCACACAAGCACCAAAAATTATCACGTCTTGCTGCACCGCAGCTTGATCGTCTCCATGTACCGTCAGCAGCAGGCGCAGAATGTGCCCGGTGGCCGTGGCTACCAGACGGAGGTGGCGGGGCGGGATCGTGTGAAGTTCTTCCGCCGCCCCGTGGAGCCGGACAACACGGTGCTGGACCGCAACGCCGACACGACTAACGTGCAGTTCGCTGCGAGCTGTCCCTCCTTCACGATGCCGTCGAACGCGGCGGCCTTTGCAGGCGCGTCGATGCCGCAGCGAGCAACGGCTAGCGGTGGCGGCCGAATGCGCGGCCCGCGGCGACCGTCCTCCTCCCTCGGCTACCACGCCCGACCGGGCCGCAACGCAGCGGGCGGCAACGGTGTCGTGCGGCGTGGCCCAGAGAGCGCGGGACGCCCCTACCACCTCCCCAGCCTGCGCGCCGGCGATCACGGCAATGACGACGACATGGTGCGGCAGGGCAGCGGTGCCGGCGTGCAGCGCGACGGCCGCGTGACGCAGTCGGTGCAGACGTTGCAACGAGAGAACGAGGCCCAGACGGACCCCTACTCCCCCGACTACTACATCCCTGACGGCGCGGCAACGCCTGAGGTGCTCTCCCTGCAGGGCCTCACCTACCAAAACGGAGGACTGCCTGCTGGGAGGGACGAGGTGCAGCTCATTCAGCGCTTGCGGCGTCGACGTGAAGTAGAGGCGGCCTTGCCGACCGGCAGCGACGCGAACTCCGTGGCGGCGCGCTACACCGTCCTGCACGAGCTCGAGGAGAAGGAGTGGGCAGAGCGGGAGGATCACGTGGCGCAGCTGCAGGAGCGCCGCTTGGACCGCCTGAAAGAGTCGCTGCAGGCACGGGAGAGCGCCCGCGAGGATGCCAACCGCGAGCGCCTGGAGCGCATCAAGGCGCAGTATTTAGAGGCACTTGGGGGAAAGCTCACGACGCTGGAAAAGCGCCGCGCCGCGTCCAGCAAGCGCGGCAACGAGAAGATGGCCGAGCTCCAGGCGCAGAATGTCGAGGGCGGCGGTGGTGGCGCTGTCGGGGCGACCTTCTCGATGACCCAGAGCGGTGGCGGTGGCCTCGGCGGTGCGGGCAACGCGAGCCGACGTGGCGGCCCCACCATCGCGAGCTACTCTCGCTACGGCATCAGCGGTGGTCCGCCGGAGATGCAAACGGCCGCAACCATGACGTCCGCCAACGCCACCGGCACCACGGCTGGTCTGGATGCACAGCAGCGGGTGTCTCGGCAGGCCTTCAACTACGACGTACGCCCGCACCTGCTGTCTGACATGGGCGGGACGCAGCTGGTGGACGTGCAGCGTGGTGCCCGCGTCGACCGCGTGTCTCCGCAGACCTTCGTCGTGCCGGAGAACGAAGCAGTGCAGCGGCTACCGACGCTTTATCAGCGTCGCGAGGCGGAGCGCGTGCTGCAGTCGCTCGAGTACGCCGACAGGAAGATCCACCGCGCCGAGGAGACGACGGAGGAGACGGCCGAGACGCAGGTGCAGCGGGTGATGGAGTTGTACCGCGCCACGCCGAAGCTGCAGCGGCCCGCGACGCCCGTGCTGGAGCTCGACGGCGATGACGAGGAGGAGGAGGAAGACGCCTGCATCTTGCTGCAACGCCTTCTGCGCGGTCGTGCCGTGCAGAACGACTTCTTCGAGGGCCGCGAGCGCTGCCGGGGTCTCATCGAGGAGCTGCAGGCCGCCTCCACCGCCCAGACCGCAGAGATGCGTGCCGCTGCCGAGACGCAGGGCCAGGTCGCTGCGGCGGAGCGGGAGGCGGACATGCAGGCGATTCTGGACACCGCCCTCGGCGCTGTCGTGCACGACACCCTCGGCTTCCTCACGCAGGAGCTCCTGCGACAGCAGGACATGGCGCAGCTCCGCGTACAGCAGGAAGAGGCGGAGACGGTGCGGCAGACCCGCGAGGCGGCGGAGCTGGCACGGCGTGCGGAGGTGCGGCAGCGTCGCGATCGCAACGAGGTGGCCTACGCGGCTTACATGCGGGCCACCGACACGACGGTGCAGTGCTTCCTGGACGATGTTTTCGACACGGCTGTGGAGGAGACGGCGCTGGCGGTTGCGGTGGACGAGGAGGTGATGCGGCAGGCGGCCCGTCCCTCGCCACGCGAGCCCGCAACCGAGGCTGAGGCAGAGGCGATGGTGTGCGACATCTTGGACTCGTTTTTGCTGCCCACCGTGTCGGACGCGATTGCGCTGCAGCACCGCACGCTGGCGAAGCAGGCGGTTGCAGAGGCCGCCGTCGATGCCGCCCATGCGGCTGCTGATGAGGGCGGGCCTTCCTAACCGAGTTCTCGGGAAGGCTCGGGGAGAAGAAGAGAGAGAGGGTTGCTCAGATAGACATATGGATGCCTCCTCCTTTCTCCTTCCCTCTTTCTCTGCTGTTTTATTTTTTTCTTGGCTGCGATGTATGATATCTGTGTAGTGCCATGTATGTGTGACAACCACAGCAGCAAGGAGTAAGGTGCGTGTAGAAGTGGTTTGCTGTGTTGTCGTGCTTCAGCATTGTGTTTTTTTAGGCTTCTTGGAAAACAAACGAACATGTTTGCTTTTGGCGCGGCTAGTGCATCTGAGATGACGAGGGTTTTTTGCTGTTATGTTTCTTATTGGATTGCTCTCTTCTCTTTCACTGTTTTGTGCTGATGTTCAATACTACCATCCCGTTTCGCTATCTCTTCCGTTCAATAGAAAAGAACAAAAACAAACCAAGAGCAGAGTATCCTTGCCATCTGCGTTGCTGCAGTGCGTATGGAGGACGAAGAGGTCGCAGCTTCAAAGTGTGGGTCGGGGAGCCGGTGCACACATGTGTCGGCTTCGTTTCGTAGGTGTTCCACTGCCTTCGCACCACACTCATGAAAAGGACTTGCGACGATGTTTGCCACTTTCGACTCGGCAGAGAGCAACAACAGCAACACACCGCCTGCTTTGTTGTACCGCGCGGTCTTACCATGAGCTCGTGCTGCAACAGTGTGCGGTGCTTCTACAGTAGAAGCACAAAAAAAAATCATCGAGTGCTCATCTGAGCATTCCGCTCCGGAGGCTTTTCACCAACGATGAAGTCACCGCCGAACGCTCGCTCTTTACTTCCCCTCGCTTTTTACTCCGCACTTTCGCGTTTTCGTTCTTACGCACTGAGTTCGGAGGTGGTCACTGCCAGGTGCATCAGAGCCCACAGCACCTCTTTCTTGTCAATACATACATACACATACACATCAGTTTTTTTCCCTTTTCTGAGTTGATTGCCCACTCTTTTTCTTTTTTTGTCCTCTTTCCTTTCCCTGCTGCTCAAGTAGAAACACCCTGACACGCATATTGCATGAAAGAGAAGAATGAACGGCTTCGTTCCGCGTCTGCAGCTAAACCCGTCGCGCACCGCCAGCCGCCAAGGCGGTGACGGGGAGGCGGTGCCGTGGCTTAACCGCACCGCAGCACCCGTCCACACGACGAACAGCAGCAGCAATCACACCACCTTCATGACGAACAACACCATGAACAGCGACGCGTACAACGAAGGCCTTTCTTCAACCCTGAATGGTGGTGGCAGTAGTGGCGTGGCAGCTCCGCCGTCACCTGCCCCACGTGTGGGCGGTCGAGTGCACGGAGTGTCGAATGCGTGGCCCGACCAGCAACAGCAACGGCAACAACAGTGGCGCTACACGGATCCCATGGCGAGTGGGCGTCGCAGCTCCCCGGGACCGTCCGCCACGCGTCCCCTCTTCACCTCGGCAAGCGCGTCAAGTTCGCGCGATGTCAACATGTGGGCTGGTGACACCGGCCGTGCGCCGCTGTGGGGCTCCTCCAGCAACGAGCGTGAGGCCCCTTTCTTTACATCCAGACCTCTGCAAGCCAATGCCTTCACGTCGACCTACGTGGGAAACGCATCCGGTGCAATGCCGGCCGGTAAATCAGGCTACACCTTCCGCGGAGGTGGTGGTGGTGTGGGCCTCGGCGTGTCCGACGCGGACTGGCAGGGCGGCCGGGAAGGGGCCAGCGGGCTGGTGAGCAGCCGCTCCCGAGTGCGGGCCGATCGCTGGACGGACGAGGGGTTGACCGATGCCCCAGGCGAGGACGCCTACGAAGGGTATGGTGACGGTGGTGCGGCGAGTCTGGATGGCGCAACCACTCTCCCTTCTACTGCTTCTTCTTCCGCATCCTCCGTGTCGTACGAGGGTGATCGGCGCCGTCGGCACCGTCGGAGCAGCTCACGTAAGAATGGGGGCCATCGCCGAGACTTGATGGATGAAGTCGCCGCAGCGGAAGGCGACGGCAGCGATGTGGACTCCGACGACTTGTGGGACGCCGGCGAGGGCGAAGACGGCGGAGCCCCGCTCTCGTTTGCCGATGCCGTTGTGCGGGCCATGGATGCGCAGCCGGTCGTGCCGCTGGAGCTGCTGCGTAAGGCACAGGAGGCGCCGTTTCTCTGGGTGCGGCACCCGAGCCACGGCATCGTGCTCTCGTTACTGCAGCACCGCGGCATCTATCTGCCTCGATACCGCGAGCTCGTGGACTACCACATGGCGGAACTCTTTCTCCACTATTTGGACCTCTGCCGCGAAGGCGCCTACTTCGTGCACTACGCGCCGTCTAAGTGGCCCAAGGAGCGCTTCTTCCGCATCCGCATGCTGCCGGTCAACAGGCTGGAGGCTGGGACGGAGCCTGTGCCGCACCTAGTCGTCACCCTTCACGAGGCCGGCGTGCACATCCTCGACGCGATTCCGCTGGACAACCTGGTCGGCGTCACCGTCAGTCCCCAGTCGGCCTGCTTCCGTCCTTTCTTAGAGTCTCCCAACACCATCATCGGCTGCCGGGAGGGCCGTGGCCACCGCGCTCGCATGCCGGTCGACGGCGCCTTTAGCCTCTGGTTCTACGACCTGCGCCAGCACACGTCGCGTAGTGTGGACATGCTGACCTGCGACGCCAAGGTGTTTGACATTTGGACCAAGACCTTCCGCGGGCTTGTGAGTGTGAACAGCTCGTCGGTGGTGCAGGTGGCCATGACGGCGCAGGGCGAGTCGGCAGATTTGGCCCGGCTGACGCAGGAGGCACAGGAGCAGGGCGAGATCGACCACGGCGAGCGCAAGGGGAAGTTCGCAGACAGCTGAAAGCGTTTGTGTGAGAGGTGCCAGTAAGCAACTTTGTTTTTTTCCTTTTCAATCTTTAGACTAGAGCGACACTTCGCACCGCATTTGCACAAACGTCCGACCTATTTATTATCGTTTTCGGTGCTGTGGCCGCTGTCTTAGTTGGTGGCCTCGATTGAGAAGTGCAAAGTCTTTCTCTCTCTGATAGGCCCTCCTTCCCTTAGCGACAAATCCCCGAGAAAGGTAAACGTGCGTCTTGTGCGTGCTGTTATTAGGAAAAAAAAAGGGTTTTGTCGAGCTCGCTTTTCGCATCTTCACCTTCTAATTCCCTCTTTCTTTTACCCCTTAGTGGCTACGGTAGGTTTTCTTCAGCCCCCAGCTCTCCCTCCCAAAATACAACAAGAACAAGATTTACAACAACATAATAAGTACGTGCGTCTGCATCAGCCGCGACCATGAACACTCGACGGAAGCTGATGCAGGCGAAGCCGGAGAAGCCGTCAGCGCAGTGGCACCTCATGAGCGAGTCCTTCTACCCCCTCTTTACCACCGACAAGCGCCAGCACGTAGAGTATTGGTACAACATGGCCGCCACAGGCATGCAACGCGAGAAGTTTCGCGCTATCTGCAAGGGCATTTACCAGCAGGACCCCTCCACGCCCGACCCGACCTACGCCTCCGCCACCACTGCCACAGTCGAGATCGAGCAGGTGCGGCTGTTGCTGAAGAACTACGGTGTGGTGCTGTCGGACGCGGAGGGCAAGCCCAAGGCACGAACCTGGCTGCTGCACTGCGGGACGTCGAGTAGAGACCGCAACGACTTCCGCAGTGTCTTCACGGGGTGTCAGACCACCTACGAGAACCGCAGCGTCATGCAGGTGGACTACGTGGCCCCCGAGGCGGAGAGCTACGACGCCGATCGCACTCACTTTGTGCGGTCCGTCGACTGGAGCAGCTTGAAGAGCCGGGAAGAGATGCAGGCCCTCGAAACGGAGCGGCGGCAGAAGAGCGGAACCGCCGCCACCACCGCCGTGTCACTCAACAAGCGCGCCTCCACCATCGAGGAGGAGCGACGCTGCGCCGCGCACCCGAAGCCACGCACGACGAAGCCCAAGAGCCAGTTTGACAACGTCAACGTGCTGGCGACCCTCGGCTACGACGGCGTGCCGCCGGAGGAGGCCATCGCGCAGCTGAAGGCGAAGCGCGACGCCGACCACGACGCGGAGTGGTACTACGTCGACAAGGATGGCAGCACCGTGTACAAGGCGAAGAGCACGAAGGGGCAGCCGGGTGGCGGGGCTGCTGCGGGGCCGGCGGCGGCGCGGTCGAGCAAGGGCGGCGGCATCCTCACCTCGGTGACGAGCGAGCCGATGACACGGTGGGTGAACAAGACCTGCGATTAGTCGGAATGCGTGCGGTCAGTGAAAACGCTGCAGGAGATTATGGCCCCAATTTACCCTCGCTCTCGAGTGCGCAGGCAGACACACTCACAGAAGGGTAAGAAAAGGAGCGCATGTATAGTACCCATTTTGAACTCATCTTCTTTGCTTATGTCCAATATTCGCAGTTGTGAAATTTTTTTTTTGCTCTCTTGTTTGTTGAGCCTTGCCGTTGAACTCTGCAACACAAGCCAAATGCACTCTAGAATGTCCGTAATGAGGAAAGGAAAGTCGCAGTGACTTTGCGCGTCTCCCTTTGTGGCATGTGCTCTTACAGGGCAGCCCATTGCACGTTCCAGCTAAGTGCCTTGAGCACATATATATGGGAAGCATCGAACGAAAGCCTTTTGCTTTGTGTCCGCGGTAGTGCAACGCTGCCTTTTGCTGCGCATGGTGCCGTGGCTCGGCTTCTTGGCGCGTGTGGTGTAGTTGCTGTAGAGAGTGTAGGCACTAAAGCTTTTCGTCCTCTGCTATCTGATAAATGCCCTCCGATCCACCACCTCCTCTTTGCCTCCTTATTGTGTCCTTTTCTTTTCTATCTTTTTGGCATAAGCTCAGCTGGTAAAGTGTGCAGAGCGTTGCCCCTACCAGACAGAAATTACAGTTTTTTTCCCTGTCAACTATTGTTTTTTTTTTCCCCTTTCGTGTGTGTGTCTGTGTGTGTGCTATTTAGCTCAACATGGAGGGCGTGATTCAGTACCGCCTACTCGGCGACCACCCCGCCGCCTCGGGTCGCTACTTGACTCTCGGCTTCCCGGGCGAGTTCACAACGCGGGACAAGGTCATCGAGCAGATCATCCAGGAGCACCGCATCAACACCAGCCGATACAAGCTGGAGGTGCGCAAGCTGGTTGCCGCACGTGATGCACCAGGCTACCAAAGCAACGCTTCTTCTTCCCCTTCGCCGCAAGGCGCCGGCGTTGGGGCAGATGGTGCAGGAGGCAACAGTGTTGAGACGGCTGTCTCGCGTGACGCCACGGTGGGGATCGTTTTGCACGCCAACGATGAGCTGCACACTTATGACCGTCTCACCATCCACGTCTCTCAGCGCCAACTCGCCGACGACGACGCAAATCGAAAGGAGCAGGAGCAGCTGGAGCGGCAGCGCCGTGTGCGGGAGATGGAGGAGGAGTTGTTGTTGGCCACCACGTCGTCGGTGTTGCCACAGCAGACCGGTGGGGCCGTCTCGCCGCCACCGCCTGCGTTTGCCTCGTCGTCGTCAGCGGCGGGAGCGTCACCACCACCGCCGCCGCTGCAGGAGTCGTCGAGAGATGGGGGGCGGACAGTTGCTGCTGCTGCTGCGGTGGACCCCCTGCGTCTGCAACGTGCGGCTGCCCTCGCCAGTCAACTCTTCCCCACCATGAAAGGCCAGCACGGTGCTCTCACCGGTGTTGACGATGCAGCCAACAACCACCACTGCGTTCTCTGCCGTCTGCAGGCCTTTGCGGAGCAGATTACGAGCTGCTGCCGCTTCTGCGTCTGTGCGAGCTGCTACGCCTCCGCGATGGAGATGGACATGGAGGAGGGACGCTGCCCGGTGTGTGGCAGCAGAATCACGAGGCCAGCAAGCGACCACGATGCTGCTTCTGGCGATCACCACGGGATGCTGTCGTCCCACAAGCGTGATCGGGATAGTGGTGAGGACGCTCCGCTGCGTGGCGGGTGGAAGCGGGAGGACACCGAGGTGGCGAAGGCCACGCTGCAGCGCAACTTGGGTATTGCAGATGGCACCAGCAGCAGTCGCGGCGGTAGCGAGGGTGGCCGGCGCAGCGGTGCAATGTCAGCTCCCAGTCGCGGTGATGCACGTGGTGGCTCCAGCGGCTCGGCATCATCGCCAGCGTCTTCTTTGGTGCTGTCGAAGGAGGTCCTGCAGATTGAGGAGCGGCTGCGCCACGACCTGGACAAGGCGCTTGTTTTTGTGGACGGACCCGATGTGCTGTCCGCAGCGGCGAAGGAGAAGCGCGTGATTGGGGCTGAGCTGGCGGCGCTCTGCGGGCAGTAGTGGGCTTCCTTGTTCTCTTCCGTGCTGTGGGTTGGCTGCGCAGGAAGATTTGGTGGATGTGCTGGCGGGTTGACTTTCATGTCGTTGCTGCCGCGTTGGCTGTGCTTTCTTTACTATATCGCTGAATCCGCTCACATCTCGGAGATAAGATAAAAAAAAAATGGTATAAAGAAAAAAAAGGCCGCACCGCATCGTGCTGGGTGTGTGTCCCTGTCGTCTACGTCTTGTGGTCGCCGTTGCCATCGAGCAACATCAGATAAAAGTGATCAGGGTAAGCGCTGAAATGTTCGCTAAAGTCTTATTTCCTATTCATACTTCCTTTCTTGCGTCCTTTTCTGCGTCTCTTGACCCACCAACCACATGTGCTTTGCAGCTCAACTGTGATTCATACGACAACGATTGTCATCTTCTTCATTTTACACGTACATACACACTTTCACACACACCGGCACAGTCGTGCTCTCGCGGGCTTTCGTTGCGTCTCGACGTCAACAATATTAAACGAAATAGCGACAACTTTTCAATAGCTTTTTTTTTTAGATTGCACACCACCGTCTATTTTTTTTTGTTTCCTTCTTTTGAGGTGCTTTTGCTTTTCCTTGCACTTCGTTTTTTTTCTGTGCCGTTCTGCGGAAGGTGGTTAGACTGACTTGGAGTCGACAGTTGCCGCGACAACAAGAAGAACAACAACAGCAGTCCATTTTATTTTACTAGCACAAAAGGACAGTTGCCAGTAATCAAGATGTCTTCCACACCTTCCACCTCCGCCCTCTCCACGGTCTCTATGTACCGCTATGACCTGACACAGGGAATGGCACGCAGCATGGGCCCGATGCTGATTGGCCGGCCGCTCGAGGGTATCTGGCACACCTCTATCGTCGTCTTTGGCAAGGAGTACTACTTTGACGGAGGCATTGGCATCACGGCGGACCCCAACCCGGGCCGTACGCGCTTCGGGCAACCCTATCGCACCGAGGTGCTTGGTCAGACCCGCAAGCGGCACGAGGACTTCTTCGTCTGGACGCAGCAGCAGCGCAGTGCCGGGTTCGGTCCCAACGACTACCACCTCCTCAACAACAACTGCAACAGCTTCTCCGATGCGGCCTGTATGTTTTTACTGGGCCGCCACATTCCGCAGGATGTACTCGAGATGATTCCCACGCTGCTCTCTACACCAATGGGGCAGATGCTGCGGCCGATGCTCGAGCAGGCAACCTCCGCAGGTGGTATGGGCGGTATGGGTGGCAGTCCCAGCTTTGTGCAGGCATCACCGCTGCCACCTCCGCCAGCACCTGCTGCCCCACGTGGCGAGTCCTGCGTCGGGCTGCTCAGCCGCCACACGGAAGTTACCGAGGCGGACGAGGAGGAGCTGATGCTGGCACAGGCGATGCTCGAGAGCAACGAGACAATCGCAGACGGCCCGCGCAGCCCTCCAGACGCCTTCGAGAAGGCGATCAGCGGCTTGACGCTGCTGCAGACGATCATGGCGAACATCTGCGCTCACCCCACAGAGGCGAAGTACCGCGCGCTGTCGATGGAGAGCAACGCGTACAAGACGAAGCTGAAGCCGCTGGAGCCGTACGGGGTGACCGAGGTGCTGCGTATTGCGGGCTTTGTGCGCCGTCCACACAGCAGCGGCGCGGGTGGGGAGCAGTGGTACTTGTCCGACGCGGCGGGCAGTGCGGCGCTGCTGGAGCGTGTCGGGGAGATGCTGGCGCTCACCATTTCGAGTATCGAAGGCGCGGCTGCGGATGCTGCGAAGGCGCGTGCGACGGGTGCCGGTGCGGTGGCGGTAACGCCGCCGTCAACGCCGTCGTCCACTACGACGTGCACTGCCGAAGGTGATGCCTCTGTGGCCAAGACGCTCTCCTCCCCTCCTTCACCAACGGCTGCGACAGCGAGCGCGGTGCTGCAGTACTGCTACCCGCCCTTCCCGAAGGACTGGACTCCCCTCTCGGTTGGGTGCGAAGGTGGTGCTCCTCTCTTTTCCATCCACTGCCTGCCCACAAGCGGCGCAGGCCCGTCCTGCTTTGGCAAGTGTCGTCTCTCGCCCAATCAGCAGCACCTGCAGGCCTACTACTGCAGCAACGATGGCCGTGAGGTGGAGGTGCCCGGTGGCTACGAGGTTCTCTGCGTGCGACGTGGGCAGGAGAGCAGCGTGGCATGGGTGCCGGCGAACATGGCCGTGGCGGCAGCTGCTGCTACAAAATCATCGGCGAGTTTTCTCTTTACCGGCTACGGCCGCTTCGGTGTGGTGCGTGCCGAACACGGCTGTGGGGTGCATCCCGGCGTGCTCGAGCCGTCGGGCCGCTGTGTCATTCCCTACGGTGGCAAGGCGGTGGTGGTAACGGCGAAGGCGGAGGTGCTGTGCGAACGTGCGCGGCTGCCCGACAGCCTCGCGCGGGTCTTGCAAGCCGTGCAGAAGGGTTCAGACTTGGCGCAGCTGCTGCGCGAGGCGAATGGGCAGCCGATTGGATCCTTCGACGCGCTGCTGAGGACGTGGCAGCCGCCGGCGTTTTACGTTCCTCCGCACCCGCTGCAACGCCGCACGCGTCTGCACGCCTCCGGTGTAGACTGGAGTGAGGGCGAAGACACTACCGTGCCAGGCGCGTCGGCGTCGTCGCGGTTGTTAGTTTGTCACGACTTCCGCGGTGGCTACACGGCTGGTGAGCGACCTACCTTCGTGCTGGAGCCACTCGAGGGCGTGAGGGAAAAGCGGAGGACCCGCACCGAGGCGCGCCGCGGCAGCGGTGGTGGTGATGCCGCTTCCCTTCCGCAGCGCGTCGCCCTTGTGGAGGGCACCTACACAGTAAGCTACTGGGACCGCGTGGATTACTTCGTCTACTTCTCGCACCAGCGCATCAGTGTGCCGCCACGCGGGTGGGTGCACGAGGGCCACCGACGCGGGGTGGCGGTACTGGGCACCATCATCACCGAGGGCGGTGCTGGCGACGACGATCTCGAGCTTCTCCTCTCCGACGCAAAGCGCATGGCTCGCATCATCGAGCGGCTCGTGCAGGTGTGTGACGTCTACGGCTTTGACGGCTACCTTTTGAACATCGAGAACGAGCTGCCGCCGCAGCTGGCGAAGCGTCTCGTTGTCTTCTGCACGCAGCTCCGCAAGCAGCTTAATCTCAAACCCTCGCTGCGCAGCGCACGATACGTTATCTGGTACGACGCGATTACAATTGACGATGAGCTGCACTACCAGAACGCGCTCACCAAGAAAAACAAACCTTTCTTTGATGTCAGCGATGGAATCTTCACCAACTACTTCTGGAACCCGGTGCACATCGCCATGTCACAGGCAGCCGCCGGTCCACGCGGTGGCGACGTCTTTGTTGGCGTGGATGTCTTCGGGAGGGGTGTGTTCGGTGGAGGCGAATACAACACCTACGTCGCGGTCAACGAGGCGGTGCGGGCAGACTTGTCCGTTGCCCTCTTCGCCCCTGGATGGACGATGGAGTGCGAGAGTGACGGCAGTCGCGACGGCTTTGCGGAGGCAGAGAGTCAGCTGTGGGCACCGATGCAGGGCAAGCTCCGCTACCGCACCCGCTTTCTGCCCAGCGGTGCCTTCTACAAGGCGACGGTATCGTCCGAGAAGCCTTCGTGCGCTAATCAGGAGGAGGTGCTTCGTGCGTGGACGACCTTCCAGTCGAATGTGGGCTATGATTTCTACGTAAACGGCAGCTGCGTGACGGCACGAGTGGTGGATGGCGGCGTTGCGGCGTGGTGCGAGCCGGCCGCCGCGCACGCCCTGCCGCCCTTCCAGTACGAGGCATCAACAGAGAGCACGCACAGTAATCCAGAGCAACCCGTGCGCGGCAGCCGCACCGCGAAGCGCTGTTCACCCTTCGCCGCCGTTGCCGTCCGTCTGCCCGCCTCTGCGCTGAAAGTTTCGATGTACGGCAGCACAATACGGGCTGAGTGGCGCTTCGACAAGGCGTGGTTTGGCGACCGCTGCCTCGGCTGTGTGCTCCCACCGCTGGAGGCGGCCGAGTTGCTGCGGTGGAACGTGCGCAACGCACTGCCTGCCATGAGCGGCAACGGCGAAAACACAGCTTCTGCTTCTGTGCTGCACGTGGAGGTTGTCTTGGATGATGCCGAGGTGGCTGCGGTGCCGGTAGAAAAGAAGGGCGGCAGTGGTGGCGCGTCGTCGCCTGCGCGGTCGACTTATGGCCTTCGCCTCGGCCTCTTCTCGGCCTCACGTGGTGCCTTCTTTGCCAATTTGTGGGATAACTCGGCGCAGATGGAGCAGGTGACGGGGCCGAAGAGCGTCGTCGTGGTGGACGCGTCGTCCACGTGCGTTGGCGACGCGGTCGGCGGGCAGTGGCGGCGGGAGCACTACGTGCTGCAGAACTTCACCACCGAGGCAGTGCACCTGGTTTCCGTGTCGCTGGCCAACGGTGACGCGGGGCGGACGGTGCGTGTGTGTGTTGGCGGTGTGGCCATGTATCACACCGCCGCGGCAACGCAGGGCGAGGGTCCGCTTACGCGGTCTACGGGATCGCTGCTGACTGCTGATGGTCCGTGTGTGTGGGCGACGCACGTCACGCATCCAACGGGAAAGAGCGATGAGCAGGTCCTTGAGTTGACAGATGCGGATCGTGTCTTTGCGGAGGTGCGGGCGGTGCACGGCGTGCGCTCCACGGTGGTTGTCTTCGCTGCTGTCGCCACCACCACTGCCACCTCTTCTTCAGCTTCTCCGGTTGATGACAGCGGTGTGGACGCTGCGGCGGGTGCGTCGGTTGGGACCGGCGATGGCTACATGTACCTCGGTCAGTACTCTGTCGATCCGGCGGATGGAACTACCTATAAAGACGCTGTGCTCATCTCCGTGTCGCTGCCGGGCAACAGAAAAGTGACGAAAGTGATCTACTACACCATCTTCAACGGGTACTAGGCAGCCGGTCGGTGCTGTAACGAAAGAGAGAAAGAGAGAGAGAGAGGAAGAAAGTGGCTCGAGGGTTGACGGAGTGGAGTGTGTTGATGTCTTGTTGCACTTGCATTGGCAGAGGTGAAGGTATGTCTTTGCTTTATCTACTTATTTCTGCTTCCCACTATTTGGCACTTTGCCTCTCTACTTGCAGCCTCTCTTATTTATTTCTCTATTTTTGGGCTTTTTGTCTTCATAGTTTTCGTTACTAGGAAGCATTTTTATGCGAAAGTGGAAGAGAAACTTGAAAAAAGAGGGTAGAATTTGAGAATATGTCTGGACTTCACAACACTTAGCTCTCTGTGAGCGTTCAAGCACTTGTGGTACGCAGTCGCGTGAACTGCCTAGCGCGTAGCACGCGAAGCGTCTAATAAATTAAAGCTGGCATACCAAAGTAAAAGTTACCCACCATTTGTGTCGTTGCGCTCTCCTCCGTTGCTCTTTGGCGATGTCAGTGTGGGCTTACCGATGCATAACGACTTTGCGTTTGCTTCTCTCTCTGTCTCTCTCTCTCTTTTTCCACCCACTGTACGTCTTTTTTTTTCGCACTGCTTCTTCTACTGTCACCTCACCGGCTACGATATTTACCCGGTGGCACGCGCACTTGCAGAAAAACAAGGGAATATTCTCCCCTTTCCCTCCAATCTCAAAAATAAAAAAAAAGTGAAGGCGTGCAACAGCCCAACCTACTTACCTGGCAACGACTGCGTTGATCATTCTGTCCAGAGCAAAGAGAGGGTGTGTGCGTAAAGGTCGCCCCTATTTACATTTTTAAGTTCTTTATTCTCCTTTCTTCTTTCCCGCTGTACAGTCAAGAAGGAAACAAGCATCGTGCAGCTAAACTCACTCAACTTTTTCTTTGTTTCTTATCGTAATAGAATTTTCAGTGAAGAGCAAAGCGAGCGATTGCCGTCATCGCTGTGATCGAATACGTTTTGTTTACTTTTCGGGTTGATCAACAATAAGCGAGCACCACCACCACAGCGCGCGCGATGAGCGGTTTACTGGGGTTCCGCGATGCCTCTCCCGAGGTGGAGCAGCCGTACGACATCGACACCTCCTACGACGACTCGGCCTCCCAAACCTCCTACACCACGAGCAACTCGCGCAGCTCCAGCGGCAGCGTCTACAGCAACTCCACCGCCACGACAGACAACGAGGCCTATCAGAATTTGCGTCTGGAGCTTGACGTGGCGCAGGAGAACTTGGCTGAGCTGCATCAGAAGTATGAGGACCTGGAGCGCACCTCGAGCTACGCCAAAGGGCAGCTGCAGGGCGAGATGGATCTCTTGCAGACGCAGATGACCCGACTGAAAGAGCGGGCCGCCACCGTAGACGCGTTAGAGGCGAAGGTGCAGGCGCTCGAGACGCAGCTGGAGGAGCAGAGCAACACGTCAGGTACGACCGCAGCGCAGCAGGCGAGCCGTGCTGCCGAGCTGGAGGCGGCGCTGAAAGAGGCACAGGCGGCGCACGACGCACTCGAGGCCACGGCGCAGGACTCCCAGGCGGAGTCAGCGGAGAAGGTGCGCCAGCTCGAAGCCACCGTGCAGGAGCTGCAGGGCAAGGTGAAGGAGGTGGAGGCTGCGGGCGAGAAGCACGCAACTCGTGTGGCGGACCTGGAGGCGCAGCTGGCAGAAGAAAACATCGCCAAGGCGGATGCGGAGAGCGCGGCGAAGGCGGTCGAGGCCGCGAAGGCGGAGGCGGAGTCCAAGGCGGCGGAGCTCACTGCTGCGATGTCGGCTGCAGCTGAGGAGCACGCTGCCCGTGTGAAGGCTCTCGAAGAAGCGCAGGCAGCGGCAGAAGCAAAGGCGGCTGACCTGGAGGCGTCCTCTGCGGCTGCTAAGGAGCAGCACGCATCTCGCGTTGCGGAGCTGGAAGCTGCAATTGCCGACGCGAAGAAAGCAGCCGAGGCGGAGCTGGAGAGTGTTAAGGCGGCACGTGCGGCTGCGGAGGCCAAGGCGAAGACGCTGGAGGCCGCGCAAGAGGAGGCCAGCACCAAGCTAGCAGAGCTGGAGGCGGTGCGTGCGGCCAGTGCGGACCACGAAGCTCGAGCAGAGGCGCTCGCGACGGCGGAAGCCGCACTGAAGGCGCAAGTCGCAGACCTGGAGGCACGCAACGCGGAGGCGGCGAGCAAGGCAAAGGAGGTGGAGTCCAGTGCTGCTGCAGATGCGGCGCAGAGGGATGCTCAACTGGCCGCTGTAAAGGAGGAGCACGCGGCCACGCTGACGAAGGTGAAGGAAGCGGAAGCTGCCAAGGCTTCAGCGGATGCGCAGGTTGAAGCTCTGGAGACCGCGAAGGCCCAGTCAGAGGCGGAGTCAGCGGAGAAGGTGCGCCAGCTGGAAGCCACTGTGCAGGAGTTGCAGGGCAAGGTGAAGGAGGTGGAGGCTGCGGGTGAGAAGCACGCAGCTCGTGTGGCGGACCTGGAGGCGCAGCTGGCAGAAGCAAAAATTGCCAAGGCGGATGCGGAGAGCGCGGCGAAGGCGGTCGAGGCCGCGAAGGCGGAGGCGGAGTCCAAGGCGGCGGAGCTCACTGCTGCGATGTCGGCTGCAGCTGAGGAGCACGCTGCCCGTGTGAAGGCTCTCGAAGAAGCGCAGGCAGCGGCAGAAGCGAAGGCGGCTGACCTGGAGGCGTCCTCTGCGGCTGCTAAGGAGCAGCACGCATCTCGCGTTGCGGAGCTGGAAGCTGCAATTGCCGACGCGAAGAAAGCAGCCGAGGCGGAGCTGGAGAGTGTTAAGGCGGCACGTGCGGCTGCGGAGGCCAAGGCGAAGACGCTGGAGGCCGCGCAAGAGGAGGCCAGCACCAAGCTAGCAGAGCTGGAGGCGGTGCGTGCGGCCAGTGCGGACCACGAAGCTCGAGCAGAGGCGCTCGCGACGGCGGAAGCCGCACTGAAGGCGCAAGTCGCAGACCTGGAGGCACGCAACGCGGAGGCGGCGAGCAAGGCAAAGGAGGTGGAGTCCAGTGCTGCTGCAGATGCGGCGCAGAGGGATGCTCAACTGGCCGCTGTAAAGGAGGAGCACGCGGCCACGCTGACGAAGGTGAAGGAAGCGGAAGCTGCCAAGGCTTCAGCGGATGCGCAGGTTGAAGCTCTGGAGACCGCGAAGGCCCAGTCAGAGGCGGAGTCAGCGGAGAAGGTGCGCCAGCTGGAAGCCACTGTGCAGGAGTTGCAGGGCAAGGTGAAGGAGGTGGAGGCTGCGGGTGAGAAGCACGCAGCTCGTGTGGCGGACCTGGAGGCGCAGCTGGCAGAAGCAAAAATTGCCAAGGCGGATGCGGAGAGCGCGGCGAAGGCGGTCGAGGGGCCGCGAAGGCGGAGGTGGAGTCCAAGGCGGCGGAGCTCACTGCTGCGATGTCGTGGCTGCAGCTGAGGAGCACGCTGCCCGTGTGAAGGCTCTCGAAGAAGCGCAGGCAGCGGCAGAAGCAAAGGCGGCTGACCTGGAGGCGTCCTCTGCGGCTGCTAAGGAGAATTGCGGAGTCTGGAAGCTGCAATTGCCGACGCGAAGAAAGCAGCCGAGGCGGAGCTGGAGAGGGTTAAGGGGGCACGGGGGGCTGCGGAGGCCAAGGCGAAGACGCTGGAGGCCGCGCAAGAGGAGGCCAGCACCAAGCAGCAGAGGGGGGGGGGGGGCGCGGCCCCCGGGCAAACCCCCCCCCCCCCGGGGGCGCCCCGGAAGAGAAAAAAAAAAAAGGGAGGGCCGCCGAAAAAAAAAAAAAAAAAAGGGGAGCCCCCCCCAACCAAAAAAAAGGAAGGGGAAAGAAACCGGGAGAATATCCCCCACACCCCCCCCCGGGAAAAAAAAAAAAAGAAGGAGAAGCGATCACGCGATCTCGAAGTTGCCCTCGCCAGCGGCACGCGCCACGCTGAGCAGGTGCGGGTCCTCGAGGCGGCACAAGAAAAATCCAGCAGCACGATCCGTGACTTAGAGGCTGCAAAGGCTGCGTCGGAGTCGCGGCAACAGGCTGCGGAGGCGCAGCAGGCGGAGTACGCTGCGAGGGCGGCAGAGCTTGAAAAGGCGGTCGCAGACAGCAACGTTGACGCAGCACAGCTGAAGGAACTGAGAGCCGCAGTGCAGGACTGCGCTGACGTGCTCACGAAGCTGCAGATGCCAGGAGAGGCGCCACCCACGACGGTCGGTGCGTCCTCTGACGACGCGGTGGAAGCGGTGAAGCGCATGCGAGAGAGCATTGTAGCGCGCTTCCGTGAGCGGCAGAAGGCTATTGAACAGCTGGCGTCAGAGCTGACGCAGACGCAAAGCGTGTTGAAGGCTGCCAAGGAGCAAGAGGCGGAGGTGCAGCGGCTGCGGCGCGAGGTCGAAGTGGATGTGCGCCGTCGTTCCGAGGCGACGGAGAAGACGGGGCTGCTGAGTGGAGAGGCGAAGAAGCCGCGCGCCTCAACGTGTCCGGCCTGCGCTGTCATGTGAGGAAAGGAAATGTGAGAATGGTCGATACGGGACAGCGCAGTTCTGTTCTGTCTGTGGCGCTCACAGTCTTTTTTTTTTTTTGTTCATGATGGTGAACTTCTCTCCTGTCGCTGTGGCAGTTGGTTCGCTGTCTCACCACTGTCTGTTCTTTAATTGTCATTTCTCTTCTTTCCTATATTTCCTCTTTTTTTTTTTTTAGAGTACACCTGTCTTCTCAGTGATGTTAGATTCCCTTCCCGCTGCACTGCCCTCCACTCATGTCTTCTTTTTTCTTACTGTGGTGGTCTCGGTGGTGCAACCAGCATCCGTGTTGACTTTACCTTTTTTCTTTGTTCATATTTCTAGATTTACCGGTGATTACAACGCATTCTATCGTGTGTCTAAACGAGTGTCCTGCACTGAGGCACTTCCTACATTTTTCTCCTTTCCTTTTCCCTCTCTGTGTAGTTGTCTGGGACAGCACTTGTTTTTTCTTTTTTCAATTTTAGGAGGTTATCACGCGCAGCTGGGGTGCGTGGTGAGCATTGTGTATTGTACGACGGTTTTTTTTTTCATCTCGCGGTGGTGTCGAAGCCCACCACCGGCAACAAAAGAAAAGAAGGGACTCGCTATCAAAAACAAAAATTACTTTTCTGCAACAAAAACACGAAACTGAATTGGTGCCTTCTTAACGTCTGAGATCGTAGGGGCTGCAGAGCAGGGCTGGTTGTGACGCTGCTCGCCTTGTGTCATTCGATTAGGTACCGGCAATGTCGCACTCACGCGTTCCTGCAATTCGCGTCATGATCCGCATAGGAGGATAAGGCGAACTTGTTCAGCTCCTCGTGTATTTTCCTTTTCTTTTTCTTTTTGGTCGAAATTGAGTGGAGAAAGCGCTTGTCGTGTTGTTGTACGACATCGACTTTTCCGAAGAGTAGCAGTGCTTCTTTGGGGAAGGTGTGTGCTGCAAACAACGCCAAAAAAAAAAAGCGATCAAAGAGAAAAAAATGTTGTGAGGCTGCTTGTGTGCTTGATGCTCACCACAGAATTGGAACACAGCATTTGCTTGACATTTTCCCACTTTTACTTAATAACCGCCTCTGTCACCTCGCAATGCTCTCACGCTTTCTACTTGGATGCGCTGGCAGTGCGTCGCCGTAAATTGCTCCTGCGCTTTGTCTGCACGTAAACAGTATTTAGAAAAAGGACATACATTCACCAAAAAGGAAAAAAAATATTGATTTTCTCTCTTCATTTAGTGGCACATTAATCGCAGCACACAAATTATTTATTTTAGATTATTTTTATACACTCACAAAGACTATTCTATATTTTAATTTTCGCCGCGCAGACCACTATGTCTCGCGCCGAATCCTTTCTCCGCGGCGGTACGCCGTGCACGGAGGTGCCGGAGCTGGTCGAGCTCTTATCCTCCGCGAGCAGCACTTATACACACTGGCGGTTCGTTGCCTATTACCCACAACAGTGGTACCACGACGCCGTGGAGAACCGCCTCAGCGCACCGCTGTGCTTTCTCGTCTTCGCGTGCACCGAGGCAGCGGCAGCAGCAGCAGCAGCAGCAGCGAGCACGGGTCTCCCGCATGCAACAGAGCTAAACGATACGTCCTCTGGTGCAGATCTTTCGCCCGTTGTAGACGACGCTGCGTGGCATCTGCTGTGCTACACGGTGCTGCCGAGTGGTGCCGTCCCTACTGAGTCTTATCAGCGCGACGGCGCCGGTGGGGATGGCGTCACGACGGGCGGCGGTGGCGTGGGGGCACTGCGCACGCTGCTGTGTACCGTGCCAGCCTCCCTGCACCCCTCTGCCTCCTTGTCGTGGTGGAGTGTGATGGACGGACAGGCGTACGAGCGCATGGGGCTCATGTCCGTGTCCGTTTTTGCAGAGACGGTGGCACCGGCAGTAGCAGCGGTGCTGACGAAGCACTGGAAAGGAGTGTGTGCTGAAGCTGCGGGGCCGTCGGCTCGAGCCGCTGCCCACCTCGTGCACAACGGCCAGCGCACGGCCACGGTCGATTTCGTTCGCACTGGGCAATCAGAGGCGTTTGCAGCGCAGGCGCCGCAGCAGACGAGTGCAGCGCCAGTACGCTCCTTCGTGGACCTGGTGGTGCGTCCAGCCGTGCAGTGGATGTCCAAGGAGGTGGACATGCGCGACTTCATCACCGACGCCGCCGTGCCTGCCCTCTCTGATGAAGCGAGAGCGCTGCTATACCCGGTCCTCGCACAGCTGCCGCGGTGCCTCTACACCTCTCGTTTCGTGGAGGCGGCGCGCGTCGCAGGAGCTGCCGTGCAGCAACGAGCACAACCGGTGAATTTGGAGATGCTGACGGGGCTAGCGAAGTTGAGGGCGGAGCGGGACGCCGGTATTGCGCAGTGGAAGCACAAGGTGGGTGAGTACGCGACCTTCACGGTGGACACGGGAGCGACAACACCCGTTGCTGGTGCACGTCCCTTTCAGCACGTCATCGTGCTGCAGCGTCCTTACACTGAGAAGCGGCGCGTGGATATCGATAACCGCGATCCTGGTCCGCTGTCCCCGCAGCCCACCGGAGCCGAGCTGCACCTTTTTCAAGACCGCGGCGACGTACAGTACACGCTGGGGCAGCTCGGCAACCGATCCAACCTGCACTTCGTGTACGCCGAGACGGTGCCAGATGATGGCGAGGTGATGGTGCAGCTCGTGCCGGTGGAGGGCACGCCCTTCTCCGATCTAGAGGCGTACTTTAGTGCGTTGTCTGTCGAGGCCACTCTGCGATCTGCTACCCCCTGTGTTGACTCGTGCTGCGACGTGGTGGTGCCCCGCGTAGTCTTCCAGAAGCCCACCGGCACTGCACACAAGGCAAACCCGATCGCGACGGCGCAGGCAGGGCTGGAGGTGGTGGCACCGACCACAGAGATGGTAAGGGCGGCTGCAACAGCGCTAAGCTTTCTCGGTGCCCACGCAGAAGAAGTGGCCGGCAGCGATGCCCAGGCACAACACCCAGCTTCTACAACCAACACTGCCGTCGCTGCTGGCTACACGCTGCGCGTCGCAACAGTTGATCTCGCTGCTGTTCCCATGAAGAAGTGTGGGTGGTGTGGGCGGCGTCGCGAGGTGCTGCTGCGTTGCGGCGGCTGCAGGACGGTCTGGTACTGCTGCAAGCGCCACCAGGCGCTCGACTGGAAGGAGGGGACGCACAAGGTGGAGTGCAAGCTGTGGCGCCACGCACGTGAGTTACACGAGTGTGTGGTGGAGCCATGGGTCGCAAACACGTCCCCTGACGACGGCGACGACAGTCAGAAGCTTACCAGAGATGCGGGCTGGTCGTTTGCGGCCACTGTGGCGCAGTTTCTTGTCGATGTGGAGGCCATGGATGCTCATCGTCCTGGTACGACACCATCAACACGCAGCTGCGTCGACGATGCCGGTGTGCTGAGCCTCCACGTTGCGGGCTTCGACACGAGGTTTCTGGACAGCTTTGTGCACGCCCTCGGCCGCCAGCTTACTCGCCTCGCCAGCAGCACTCGTCAGTTTCGCATTCTGCTTTGTGCCGACACCTTCAGCGATGCCCAGCGCAACGCCGTGTGGGGCGTGCGTCGCTGCCGTGCAGAAGGACAGGAGGACGCCGCGTGGCTCACGAGCAGCACCGGCGTTCTCGGTGACGCGTGGCACTGCAAAGGCGCGGAGGCGGCGTCGACAACCGCCCCTGCTGCGTGCATCGCGCTCATCCGCTGCTGCGGCGTCAAGTACCATAATTTAGACCGCAGTGAGCTGCCAGGCGCCGTACTCGCCTTCGGGCCGGTTAGCGGCGAAGGCTGCACTTACCTTACCGCGGCACTGGAAACCTTTGCCGGGTGTGATGTTGGTGTTGTGCCGCTGCGGCTGGTGGAGAGCTCCTACGTCGGGGCGGTGCGCACGCGGGATGCCCTGGCGGGCCGTGTGGGCAGCAACGACAGCTGCCCGACAGCAACGAAGGGGCGGGTGAGCCAACTCATCGCGAAGGCGAAGGAGAAGGAGGCGGGTGAAGTCGTCGCGAGTGCGGCTGCCTCCTACACCCTCAGCGGTGGTGGCAGCGGCGGTGGTCGGCAGTCTTTTCTGATCGTCTTCAACGACAGCGGGTCTGCGACTGTGGAGGAGGTGGCGCCTCCCTCGTCTCTGCGCAGTGGTCTGGACTTGCTTGAAGGGCCATCTGCACTGTCACCCGCCGCCGCCACTCCAGCAGCCGCGGCGGAGGAGGCGGGCGAGGAGAGGGAGGTGCGTGCAGGCTCGGCGGTGCCGCACTACGTGAATTCGTACGTGTTTGACGTCAGCCCTATCGATGTGCCGCGGTGAGACTGCCATTGGGTGTATTTTTTTCGTTTTTTTGTTGCTGCCCATGCGACGCAATATGTACATCGCCAAGACTCTGTGTGGCATGATGAAGAGTGCTGTCTGCTCGCGCTACGGGTGCTTCAGAGCCTTATCACAACAAATAGGAAGGACAAGAAAAAGAGGCTGCAAAGGCCGACGAAAATAGTTTTTTTTATGTTTCATTCATTTGGACATGCGCTTTTCTCTTCCGCAACTTCTATCTTCCCCACGGTGTACCGTACCTCGCCATTCTTCCCCCTTCTCACCCTCTTCCTCCTCTCTTGCAGCTCGTCACTCTGTTTTGAGCTCCCGTCTTTCTATCTGCATCTGCATCTTTCTCTTTACTAACGCCATCAACTCAAAAGCACCTTCCCTTTCACCATCAACACCTCCATCTTCTTCTCTTTCTCTCTCTCTCTCTTTCTCTCTTCGTCATAATGAGGATTCTCGTCTGCGGTGGTGCGGGGTATATCGGCACGCACTGCGTCCGCGAGCTGCTGCGCTACTCGGCGCACGAGGTCGTCATCGTTGACAGCCTCGAGGCCGGCCACTGCTCCGCCACGCACGTTGACACGGAGCACAACTTCGCGCTGAAGAACCCCGAGGCGAACCTGGAGGAGGTGAAGAAGGCTGGCCGCCGCTTTGCGAAGCTGGAGGTGGGCGATGTTCGCGACGTTGCATTCCTGGAGAGCGTCTTTGAGAAGCACAGCCCGGTGGATGCCGTGGTGCACATGTGTGCATACATCATGGTGGGTGAGAGCGTCAGTGACCCGCTGCGTTACTACGACAACAACGTGATCGGCATGCTGCGCATTCTGCAGACGATGCACAAGTTCAAGTGCGACAAGCTTGTGCTCTCCAGCACTGCAGCCCTCTTCGGCAACCCCTTTGCCCGCATCAAGGCCGGTGCCTCTGATGAGCCCGACCCGATGCTGCCCATCCGCCCAGCCGCGAAGCGCCTGCCGGAGAGTCCCTACGGCACGACGAAGCTGGTGGACGAGTACATGCTGCAGGACTGCGCCGTGGCCTACGGCATCAAGAGCGTGTGCCTGCGCTACTTCAACGCGTGCGGCGCTGACGCCGAGGGTGACATCGGTGAGACCCACGAGCCGGAGTCGCACCTTATTCCACTGATCCTGCGCGTGCCGCTGGCGGAGAAGATCAACGCCTACAACGCTGTGCACCACCCGGAGCGCAAGAAGGTGAACGACTTCATCTCGGTCTTTGGCACCGACTACCCGACTCCCGACGGCACCTGCATCCGCGACTACGTGCACGTCAAGGACCTCTCCTCCGCCCACGTGAAGGCGCTGGACTACCTGGAGAAGCTCACCCCGGCTGACAAGGACCGCTTCTTCAACACCTTCAACCTCGGCACGTCGAAGGGCTACTCCGTGCGTGAGGTGATCGAGGCGGCGCGGCGGGTGACGGGGCACCCCATTCCGCAGAAGGAGGAGCAGCGCCGCGAGGGCGACCCGCCGGTGCTCGTCGCCAGCGGTGAGGAGGCCGCCGCCGTGCTGGGTTGGACGCTGGAGTACGATTCGATCGACAAGATTATCGAGTCTGCCTGGCGCTTCCACAAGGCACACCCTTACGGCTACGAGGGCGTCGGCAGCGGGAAGTGCAACCACTAGGAGCGGAAAAAGGCAGTTTAGTCTAATGCAGGAGAGAACGCCATTAGACAAAAAGAAGAAAGAAAGGCGGTCTTCGTAAAGGATGGAGGAGCATCCCGATCTGAATCTGTGGATCGATAACACGTCTGTTCTGAATAGGAGGGCTTTATTGTAAAGAGAAAAAAAAGGACTTATTTTTTCAGCTTTGGGTGTGCTCTTCTTTTTCGAGAGGAATCTTGCTCTTTCTCCCCTTTACCGCTTTTTTTTCCCCTTTTCCTCACCTTTCTTTCATGTGTGGTGGATCTCTTAACCGCCGCGTTTTTTCTTCATCATTATCATTGACCTCTACAACCACATGCCCGCGTGTTTGTGGACACTCGTGTGTGTGTGGGAGTGCGTTGTTGTGCGCGTGCGTGGCTGCCCAGAGAGCCTGCCTAATACGGATTTCTTATTTTCGTTCATTTTCCCTGTTTTCTTTGCGTCTTATCCCCTCTTCTCTCATCTCTCTCACACACACCTACCTACTTGTTTTTTTTTGCTTTTATTTTTCCTGGACACCAGAGTGCGGGTCGTCGTGTCATGACCTATATATTTTTCACATTTTTTTTTACGTTTTTTCAGTACGCGAATACTTTTTTTTTTTTTCTTGCCTCGTCCATTGTTATGTTTTCGTTTTGTTTTTTTTTAAGTGCCCCCCTCTTTCTGCCCACCGCTGTTTGAGCGTTGACCAAGTGCACAATGAGCAGCGCGGGGCTGCACGTTTGAGATGTCAAGAGTTGCAAACGTCTATAGCAGCGATTCACCACGCCAACAAAAAAAGAAAAAAAAAGGGAATACAGTGTTATTGTGGAGCATCCCGGCAGGTAAAAATACCTATTTTTCTGTTTTTTTGCCTGTTTCCTTTCTCTGGGCTTTTTGGGAGAAAGGAAAAGGAGATGATAACAACCTCATTTTTATTTATATTGGCCTTCACAGGTAGTGGCGATGTCCGAGTTGAGATGTGGCAAGGTCGCACACCTACAGAACGAGCGACGGGGGACAGCAAAAGAAAAAAATCGAAAATACCGAACGATATAATTGAAGAGTAGAGAAGAGTAAAGAAATCGACTTCGACCTACAGACGTGTGGGAAAGAGCAGCCCAGTGTTGTTCTTGCGGCTGCTGGGTGTGCCAAACAATGCTTCTCCTTTCTTCCTTTTCTTTGCTCTCTGTTTATCTTCGTTGTTTATGAGGCGCGTACGCGCGTTTGTTTTTCTCTTTCTCTCTCTGTGTGCGTGTGTGAGTGGATGAGTGGACAAAAGATTGGCAGAGGACACTTTTTATGGGAAGACACACACACACTCACAAACACGCCTGCAAAGCGGCAATACCTTTGGCATTTGTCGCCAAACTTTTCCTTTTTCTCTGCGTTCTTAACCACAGTTGACGTGCACCAGACTTCGAGTTGGGTAGAAAGAAAAGAAAAAGATAAAGTTCTGAACAGAGGATGCATTATCGCGATAGGAGAAGCACGTTGATAATTACAAGGAATTCTTCTCGAGGATGTAGATGTACGCATTCTTGTCCGTCGTTTGTAGCACATGTGTTTTAAGTGTTCGTGTATTGCCTGAAAAAAAAAAAAAAAAGCGCTCCTTTGGTTTGGTACGCATGTCGGTTGTTTGGACTACGTCTCACATCTCCTCCTTGATAGAACTGTGCTTCAGCGGCTGCTTCATCGGTTGCCTTTTTTTTTCTTGACTGAGCTACAACTTTTCCTCACTCTCTGTCCTCCCCTCATTTTACCTCAACGCGCACGTCTTCAAGCTCGACAGCGCTTTACCTCAATGCGGCACACCCTCGCAAGCCAGCGGGCGGCAGGGATGCGCACCGGTCGCACCGTTCTCACTCACTTCACAGCAGCGCTCTCCTGCGTCTCTCCTTGCGGTTCTCAGCGCCTTCTTTCTGGTTTCCTCCGCCGTGGGCTGCACAGCGGCCACCCCATCATTACCACCACCACTCATGCAGCTGCGTCCGCGCTGTGCTGCAGCCGTGCCACGGTGAAGTCGCGCTCTCTCGCCCCTGACGACCCCTTCGGCGAGAAGAGCAGCTGGGAGGATCCCAGTGATGGCCTCTACTCCGCCTGGAAGGACGTCGACCTCGAGGGCTTCGTGAACGCGACAGAGAGTGCGGAGGTGCGGAACGCGCACTTCGGCCCAGGCTGGGCCCGCTTCACCACGGTGGGTCGTCTCTCCGTTAAGAAGATGAAGGAGGACCAACCCGTGCAGCCGCCTCCCGATAGCGATGGCGCTGCTGTGCTGAACAAGGAGGGAGCTGCCCATGCAGCAGCAGCAGCATCCACCGAGGCCGCCCCTGCTGCTCCCGCGCGGCAGTACCCCACCGCGGACGAGTTGCACGCGAGGGAGCTGCAGGCGAAGCGCCGCCTGCTGGAGCGCAACTACATGAGCTACGAGGCTTTTGTCGAGCATGAGCTTGGCGCCGGTGAAGGCTTCTCCGAGGAGGTCTCCGCATCCGCTTCATCATCGACAGCAGCAGCACCAGCAGCTGCGGTGGACGGCGCCTCAGAGTTGTACTCTGCAGCCACGATGGAAGGGGCCTTTTCTGCTGTGGAAGGGTTGGACCGACACGATCGCATGGCGCAGCGCAACATCGAGCGAGAGGCATTGGATACGATGGAGGCGGCGGAGGTGGAGGAGGTGGTGCCGCTGCCTAACTTCATTCACGAGACGGACACCCGCGCGGCTGCAGGCGATGACGTGGCGGCTGGCGCGTCATCGATTTCGACGGCGGATGGCTTTGTGGATGCTGGAGCGGTGGCTGCGCTTGCTGCCGCGGTGGCCGCACCTCCTCTGCCCTCTGAAGAGTTAGAGGAGAGGGAAAAGATGAAAACTGGTATCCCCACTCCAACTCCCATCACACGCTCAGGCACCGCAGCCGCTACGGCAACAGCGGATGCCACGTCGATTCCGCCGGCGGTGGTGCATCAGGTGCTGCGAGCCCTCGGCTCCCCACACGGCGACACGCGCATCCCCCTCACCGATCCCCTGCACTGGGGCACCGAGGAAGTCATCCACTTCATCACTATCATGGAGCAGCGGCCCGCTGACGTCGAGGCAGACGCACCACGCGAGACGTGGACAACAATGGATGACACCATGACAGACGCCTTCCGCATGGCAAAGACAACAGGTGACACGCTGCTGAACGTCGTCGTGCCGCCACGTCTTTTTCGGCTGCTGCGGCGCTGGCATGTGCGGCGGCAGGACGTCGTGAACAAGGCGTGGAGGCAGCATCAGGAGACGCAAGCTGTGTCAGCGCCTGCTACGGCTGCAGCAGCAGCCGGTGAGTCGATGGTGGTGGTTGCGGAGGAGGTGGTGGCGGCGGCGGTGGCGCAAAATCGGGGAAAGCTGGAGGAGGCGGTGCAGGCGCTGGACCGCACGCTGATTCAGGAAACGATCCTCCTCTGCTTCCCTTATGCGCGGTAAATTGGAAAAAAAAGGAGTGGATGAGACTCTGCTCCGACTTGACTCGATTGGTTGCTTCAGGGTGGGGAGAGGCGTGAACGTTGTTGTTAGCGGTAGCAGCCGCTTGGTGGCTCCGCGTGGGACGTACTCGAAAGAGAACATGAGTTGTAAAAAGCAATGCCCGGAGAGATCATGATGAGATAGGTCAACAATGTGCTGTTATTGCTCTTGCGAAAGCGGCCCGTCGTATTGCGACTTTTCAGAGGTGTGCGTGTGTGTCTGTATGTGACAATCGCTGCCACTCCGTTCATCTCTTACCCTCGACTCTGTGGTGTCTACACGGCCGTGGTGATCGTCGTCTTTTTTTTTTTCTTTTCTCCACTCCTGTCAGTTGTTTATTTGTGCTTCCTACAACATTTCCACCTCACTCTCTCTTTTATCTCTCTCGCTCTCTCTCTCTCTTTTTTCAAATCGTAATGACAGCTGAGTGAACACGTCGCAAAGAGATTGTAAAGCTTCGCCGACGCCGTCACGAAGGTCTTCTTTCTTCGGCTATTTTGTTTCCCACGAAGTCAGAGATTAAGGACTAACGAAAAAACCCCCCCCCACCCAAAAAAAAAAACCAAAAAAAAAAAAAAAAAAAAAAAAAAAAAAAAAAAAAAAAAAAAAAAAAAAAAATTTAAAAAAAAAAAATTTTTTTTTTAAAAAAAAAAAAAAATCCCTTTTTTTTTTTTTTTTTTTTTTTTTTTTAAAAAAAAAAAACAACCACCCCCCCCCCCCCACACCCCCCCCCTCTCTCTTTTTTTTTTTTTTTTTTTTTCCCCCCCCCCCCCCCGGGGGGGCGGGGGCGGCAGCCGTGGGACCGCATTTCCACCTTCTACTTCTCCACCCGCAAGCCCGTCAACATCCTCGTCGCCCCCACCGCCGACGCCGCCGCCGCATCGCTCAGCCTCACGTACCTTCTCAAGGTCTTTCTCTACCCCTTCAAGCTGCACCCGACTTCGTCCTACGATGAGCTGAAGCACTTTCTGGAGCAGACCAACTTTGCACAGGAGAGCGAGCGTGAAGACGAAGCCGGCCCTTGGGGGAAAAATTTTTTGGGGGGGGGGGGCCCCGGGGCGGGGGGGGCTGGGCTGAAGTTGAATTGAGGACTACTTCGATCTCACACGCCACATCGTGATTGTCGTGGATGCGTACCGCCCGTATCACCTGGATAACCTGCGGCGCGAAGATGGCGAGCGGCTCATCGTCTGGGGCAGCGAGCGCATCCAGGAGGAGGTGGACACGTTTTTTCGCACGCAACGCATCGAGGAGGTGCAGCGACGGCGTCGTCGGCGGCGTCGGCAGGCTGTGAAGGGGCACCGCCGCAGCCATCGCCACCACCGTCGCACCCGCGCAGACGTGCTTGGTGGAGGTGCCTTCACACACTCTGGAGAGGATGAGGATGACGACGGCGTTGACTCTTTTAGCAGCAGCAGCAGCAGCAGCGTGTCTTCAAGCGAGAGCAGTGACGACGATGACGACGACGTTGACGATGAGGACGATCTTCTCGATGGCGAGGACGACGACGCCCCGCTCTCGCAGAGCCAGGAGCGGGTGGACTGGCGTGCCGGTGCAGCGGAGGTGCCGCCGCACCTGGATGGGCTGTACTACGCATGCGCCTGTGCCGGCCGCAGCGCCGCGGTGGAGTTGTACGACCTGTCGGTGATCTTGCACCGCTTCAACGATGCCATTCTGTGGCACGCCGCGGTCGGGGTGTGCGACCTCTACCTGCGGCGTCTCATCGACTACGGGACGTACCTCGTGGAGTTGGCGCCGTTGCAGGAAGCCGTCTCGCTGCAGCAGAGCGTACGCCGCGGTGTCTTGCGTGACCGCACCGAGGAGGCGACGAACCAGCCCCGCCGTGCCGCGACGAACAGCATGCAGCTCAGCAACCGCGAGGAGGAGCAGCTCTACCTGTTGCGTCACGCCTCTTTGTGGGATGCTATCTGGTACGACCCGCAGGTGGCGAGTGCGCTCGACCTGCACCACGCCGAGGATGGGCGGCCGCGGCTGAGTCAGCTGCTCGCAAGCCGCTGTGGTGTCTCCATGGCAATGGCGCGGCGGCCGTGGTGTGAGGTGCCGGCTGACGTCGCCGACGAGGCGCTGCGTCGTGTGCTGAGCGAGCTGCAGAGTTGGGTGAACGCACGGGGCAACGCCATCTCCTACCGCAGCCAACTCCGCTGCGTTTCACGGAAGGTGGGCTACAGCACCGAGGTGTCGACCTTCGACGCGTGCAAGCTCTTCACCGCCGTGCTGGCAGCCGTGCCACCCGCCACGGTGTACGCCGTGGAGCAGCCGAGTGATCGCAGCGCGCTCTCCGCCGACGAGGTGGCCGCAACCGCGCAGCGGCGACTCGTGGAGTTTCAGCGCGGCCAGTTCTGGCGTGCACACGCGCTGCTCGACATGGACCCGAATGAAAAGGCGTTTCATGAGGCGCTGGCGGAGGCGCTGTCGCTGCAGCAGTCCGTCGCCGACGCCACCACCGCTCTCATGCAGCCGGGCAGCGTGCAGAGCAGCACCGGCCTGCATTATGCACTGCCTAGCGACCCGTCGAAGACGTCCCCTACGCTGGAGAATTTTTGTACGATGCGCCGGCTTGCCGTTCTTGCGGAGCGCGTTTTCTTCACGTTAACGATGAGCCGGCGACGCGATCGACAGGCGCTGACGACGCTGCGACCTCTCATCCTGTCGTGTGCGTTGCCCCAACCGCGTCTGGTGGCATCGGCGACCTCCACCACTGGGCCGACATCGGCGAGTGGGGACATTGCGCGGGCGAATGGGTTGGCACTCGGTGACGCTGCGCCTCGTGGTGGAGCTGCAGCGTCAGCTGGACGGAGCTCGGTGATCGACGTCGGTGTGCCGGTGGAGGACGCGGCCGAGTACGCCGTCGTGTTGACCTTTGGTGGCAGCACCACCGCTGCGATGGCGCCACAGCCGCCCATGCTGCGCTTCCAGCAGTGCCTGCAGGATGAACACTTCAACGTGCCGCCACAGCAGGTTTACGTGGAGCGCACTGCGGTACGCGTGCACGGACGGGAGAACACCACCTACCTCGCGGAGCGCATGCTGTTGCTGTCGGTGAAGGCGACGATCTCGCGACACGAGTTCAGCCGGCGTCCCGAGGCGGTGGCGGAGGACGCTGAGGAAGAAGACGAGGAGGAGTACGAGGGCAACGACGATGACGATGACGATCACGACGAGGGTTTCGGTGCGGGAGGGGATGAGAGCCACGTGGTGGAGGTGGTGGACTAGCAGGTTGTGACGGAGGCGTGGCAGAAGGACCGCAGGCCACGTGAACCTTCGACAAAATAGAGCAGCACGACGGCAACGTGCGTGGCGCAACGGCAGAAGTACCTTTGTCCAGCGCGTCAGCACTTTCTTTTTTTTTATTCCTTTTTTGTTCTCTCATCGCGTGTGGGGTGTGGGCGGTTGGGATATCTCATAGACCAAGCTTGTGTTGAACAATTCAGAACAGAATACGGAGGCTCCCACTAAAAAAAAAACAAAAGAAAAGAACTGAGCGGACTCCAGCGGAGCAGCGGGTATTTAACAAAGTACAACGAGTCTACGCGAGGAAAGGCCACCATGTACAAGACGCCCTGTATGACGTCAAGCAACGTGTTGATACGTGTGTGTGCGTGTGTGGAGCCGAATGAAAGTGGCGAGAGGCAAACGCGCAGTATCTTATGACAATTCCTGCCACGTAAGCGATTGTTGTTAATCTCCTCTCTTTATACGTCATACCTTCGTTGCCTCTTTTGTCTTTTTTAATTATTGCACTCTCTCTTCTCTCTCTGCGCTTTAAAAGAACAGCAGATACAACGGGCATACCCTGAATGACGTTCAGCAAGGCCTAGATTACAGTTAAAAGAAGATTGGCGACACACACACTTGTGTCATCCGTGCGACTTCGCCCTTAGAATATCGATACATTAAGAACTATATTTGTATGCATACTTAGATCCCCTTTCGCATAGACGTTCGCTTCTTCAGTTTTGTTTTGTTGTGTCAAACGTCGGGCGACGAGTTTGACACCACCTACACCAAAAAAAAAAAAAAAAAGAAAACTCCGTCATTTCATTGAGGTGCGCTCCAAGTTGTGAAGAAGGGGAGCGCCAGTTTTACTTTTCTTTATTTCAGCTGCGTAATGCATGGTGGGTGCCTCCCGTAGGTTTCTCCGGACCGCACGACTCTATCAGCACTTTTTCTTCGCCTTTTTCGTTGGAGGGAGCACTGTGGCTGCTGCACTCTATCTTCTCCTTCAACAACCCCACTACCAGCGACCTCGCCTTTTACTTTCAGCGCCACCGATGCAGAGCTCGGCCGCCTGGGACTCCTCTGCGGCTCGACCCTCGCGTCCATCCAAGTCCTCTACGTCTTCATCAGAGGCCGAAGTGACTTGTGTGCGCCGTCGCGACGTTGATGACACGTTGCCATCGCCTCCTGCCTCTGCCATGCTGGTGCACGCATCGCCATTGACAGCGGTGGCGTACGATCGCACCACCGCGTCGTGGTGGGTGCCGGAGGAGCTGCACGCGGATGCTCCTCCTCCGTCGTGGATGCTGCAGGAGACCGTGATGGAGACGGAGACCGAGGAGGAAGCGGAGGAGATCGTTGTGAGGGAGGAGCGAGCGGGACATCCAGCTGTCATCTCGATCAACGCCAGCAGCGTAGCGCACACCACACGTGTGGAGGACGTGCAACCCTCTGTGGACGAGGCTGAGTCGTCTTCGTCTGAAAGAACGCAAGAGGAGCCGGAGGTGAAGCGCGCAGATGACCGGGGAACTCACGGACAGCTTTCATCACTGAAGGAAGAAGAAGAAGTAGCTTCAGCGGAGGAGCCTCGACACGCCGCGCTCTCCTCCATCACACCACAACCGGCAGTGAACAGCACAAAAGAAGAGAGTGCGTCATCGTCGTCAACGTCGGACCCTACACTCGTCATTGCCGTCCCACCCAATCGAACCTCCCCCGACGTGCAGCTGCCTTACTCGGAGGACACTTCCCACTCTACCACCGTTGCTGCTGCTGCTGCTGCTGCTGCTGTTAATGTGGCGACAGAACGCCCTTCTGCATGGCGGCAGCAGCGGCCGCGGCCCGTTCTCGTTTCACCTTCCATGACGGAGGAGTCGCCCGACAGCGAGGCATGGATGTCGCCAGGACGTGCCGACACCGCCGACATGCGCAGCCGCGGCTCACAGGAGTCGCGCAGACTCACCGTGGCGAGTGACCGACAGGGAAGTTGCCAGCGTGCGGCGTCCTCGCAGCCGAGTGCAGCAGTTGACGTGGTAGAGAGCAGGGGAAGCAGCAGCGCTTATCCCGCTACCGCACTCTCACGCGACAGCGCTGCCCGCTCACCCTCACCACGTCACGGCGCGGAACTAAGAAGAGAGTCGTCACTCGCAGCGCCTCCTCCTCCTCTCTCACCTTCACCCTCACAATCCGTGCGAGTCTCTCCGCCGCAGGAGAACCCTCGTCAAATTTCCTCCCCACCGCTGGATGATACCCGCGTTGGAACACACAGCCCACGTGACAGCAGCCACAACAGGAATGAAGGAAGCGGTAGCTGTAGCAACAGGAATGGAGTGGCGACATCAGCTGAAGCGGCGTCTCCCGTGGTGCGAAGTCAGCTCCAGCGCCTTCGCCTGCAGCTCAATCAGGCAGAGCGTGCAGCGGCCCTGCAGAGTTCCCTGCATGAGGCAACCCTTGCCGAGAAAGCCGACTTGCAGATTCAGCTGGAGGAGCTGCTGCGCATCCAGGCGGAGTTGGAGCGGCGTGCGCAGGAGGGTGAGGCGGCGAGGGCCGACGAGGCTCAGCGCCACCACGACGAGCGACTCGCGTGGGTGGCAGAGCAGCGAGCACACGAGGAGCAGCGCGGCGCGGCGCACGCGAAGGAGCTAAAGCAGCGCGAAGAGGAGATGGATAAGCTGCGTGCAGAAGTAGCAAGCTCTCACGCTACGATTCAGGGGCTTCGCACGGAGCTGGCGGACGCACAAGAGGAGCTGCAAGTTGTCATGCGTGAGGTCCTGGACGCTCAGCGGCAGCTGGCAGCGGCGCAGCAAGAGAAAGTTGCACACGCTGTCGAGTTGAAGGAGACCGCGGAAGCTTCTGCCACTCGACTCACCGACACACGCGTCGCCCTCCGCACCGCAGCCGAGAAAGCCGCAGTGGCCACCGTTTCTTTCCAAACGCTGTGTGGCCAGCTCGAAGCGCTGGCGGAGCATCCGAGTCTTGTAGCGAGTCGTGTGGAGTCGAGCTCGCTCTCGTTATCTGGTCGTGTTTCAGTGGGTGATACGGAGGGCGGCAACAGAGGCGGTGCGACGTCCCTCATTGATGACGTACGCCGTGCCGTGGTGGACGGCATGCAGGAGGACGACGTGGCGGTTGCGCTGTCAGAGATTATCTCAGGCGCCTGTGTTCGTGATTCTCCTGGTGTTTCACTGCAACGCGGCACTCCACTGACGAATCGCACAAGCGAAGACCTTGCCGCAGCTGCTTCTGATTTCTGTGAAGCGGGTGTTGACGGACGCGATCTCTCAGCTGCGTGTCGCGCTTCTTTCCAGCAGCACCGAGAGCAGGTGCAGCGTGTGGTGGGTCAGGTGGCAGAGACGTGTCGACGTGTAGCACGTGAAACGCGAGTGGCGGCCGATGCACGTGCCGCAGAGGTGGAACACGCGCTCTCTTCTGAGCTGCGTCTCCTTCGTGCACAGCGGGAGACTGCGCAGCAGCGACAGCAGCAGCGGTGCGTCCCTGAGCGACACGATGTTGCCGCTGGTGCTTCGCCGAATGTCTCCTTTACTGCGACCGGTGTGCGTAGCTTGACAGCACTGCAGGGAGGACAACGCCGCTCGTCTGTGGGGGTCAACACGGAACGTGCTCCTCCTTCATCCACGCAGAGTCCTGGTGGGAATGAGCAGAAGCTGCGGGAAGCCCTGGTGGAGTCCAGACGAGATCTTCAACTGGAAAAGCAGCACACGGAGCTTCTCCGGAATGAAGTGACAGCGCTGCATGGTGCACGTCACACCGCGACGCAGCTCGCCCGCGCAGAGGAGGCCCTGCAGGACGTGCGTGTGTCTGTGGCGCAACTCGTGCGAGATGCAGTCGACGAGCTACACGACATTTACGCATCGGTGTGCAGAGGGGCGAGCAGTGCTGGCAACGCTGCTTCGGATGCTGCTGGTGCAAGCGCACCAGTTTTTTCGGATAGCCCTCAAGCAGGTCCATCCGTGCCGTTGTCTTGTGTGCGTGCGCCAGTGACCTTAACAGATACTGCGGTGCTGCGGTCTATTCGCAAGGCGGTGCTGCTGGCCGAGGCACAGGTGGAACGAGTGGGGGATGAACTCCTGAACGAGACACGCCGTTTGCGCTTTTCAGGTGCTGCAGCACATCAAACGACCGGCGTATCGGCAATCGGTTCGCCTGCCTCGCTGCTCGACGCCCGCACAACACCGCAACAGCAACGGCAAGAAGCAGTAGCAGCAGCAACAGCGGCATCCGTGCCCCGTTCGGCGGCACAGCAGCGCGTCTACGAGGAGATGCAGGCAATGCTGCACCGCTCTCACGCCGAGGGTGGCAGCAACAGCACGAGAGGCGATCGTACGCCACCACCACAGCAACACCCACAACCATCACGAGCAGCGTCAGCATCGGCATCTGTTGTCTCGCCGCAATCGCGCTACTCGCCGGACGGGTCACGCTGGTTGGCTGGTATCCGCCCACCCCCGCAAATGCAACGCGCGACTGTTCTTCCAACAGGCACAGTCACATCACCAGCAAGACAGCAGCAGCTGGAGCAGCACCAACCAGCCGCCCCTTCACCCTACGTGCGCGCCTACATGCACTCTCTCAGCCCCTCGACAACCGCTGCTGCAGAGGCAGAAGCAAACACCTACCACGCTACGCGCACAGTGATTGCACCAGCCGATGCTCCTAGCACGTTATCGGCTGCCACGGCCCTTCGTCTCTTCGAAGGCATGACCGCCACCACCCAAGAGCTGCGCAACGTGGGCCAGATGCTGGAGCTGCTGCACGATAACGAGACAACACAGGAAGAGCGGCAGTGGGCCTGCTTGCAGAAGTGGGAAACACGCATCACGAACTGCGTGGAAGCAGCCCTGAATAATGTGGCGACCGCGTTGACGACGCTGCACTCGCCCGACACCGCCCTTGCTCTTATGTCACAGCCGCATGCGACAAGGCTGCGTGGTGTTCCGGTGGCCTGCACAGACGCACCGTCCGTCGCTCCTCCCCTCGATGCTGTGCAGCCTGCGCTGACTTCTCACCCGCATGTGTGTCTGGCAGATGTCTTAGCCGGCAAGGCAACACGCGCTGACGCTCCTCTGTCGAAACCCTCGCCGGCAGCGGTAACGGGAGCCGTCGTGTTTCACGCAGGAGGCACGCTGGCGTGACAAAACGTCTTTTTCTTTTGGCCTACTTTTTCCACGGTACGCCCACGTGCACACACTGAGGGCCACTTCCACGATGAAGGGAGAACAAAAAAAAGAGTAAAAGCAAAAAAAAAATGAACCCTAAAACGATACCAAACGCTTTATTGGCTTATGGTGGAGTAGCGCGTTCGGACGGGTCTCGTTGCTCGCTTTCCCCTCTCTGGCAAAAAAGAAAAAAATACTCGAGTAGTACAACACACTCCTGTTGTTCGTCCCTGGTGTCACTACGATGTGCTGCTGCCTCCATTCTCTTTTCTTCACCGCTCTTCGCTTTTTCTTCGCTTCTTTTTGCCCCTCCTACGTGTCCATCTCAAACCCACACGCACATATATCTTCATTACCCCCCAACCTGTTCAGGTTACCGCTATCCCTAACGTCTTCGGGCCCCTCTCTCGTACTCGTATCTCCCCCCTTCGGACTTCAATCTTCTCCGTTTACTTCATCTTCTCTTTTAACCTTCTCGTCACGAAAACAAAGAGAAATAACAATGCTTCGCCGCACTTTCTGCCGCCTGTCGGGCCTCAACAAGGTCTGCTCGATGGAGGAGGCCGTGTCAGGCATGAAGGACGGCATCCACGTCGCATTCGGTGGCTTCGGCTGCGCTGGTGTGCCGGATGCCGTCGTGCAGGCCATGTGCAAGAAGGGCGTGAAGGACATGACCCTCTTCACCGACTCCGCGGGTATCGACGGCTTCGGCCTCGCGCGCCTCATCGAGGCAAACCAGGTGCGCCGCATGTGCTGCTCCTACGTCGGCATGAACAAGATCTTCACGAAGCGCTACCTGGAGGGCGATGTGGAGCTCGAGTTCGTGCCGCAGGGTACGCTGGCGGAGAAGATGCGCGCTGGTGGTGCCGGCATCCCTGCCTTCTACACCGCCACCGCCTACGGCACGCAGCGCCAGACCGGTGGTCAGATCCTCCGCTACGACAAGCAGGGCAACCCGTGCATGATCTCCGACCCGAAGGAGACACGCCAGTTTGGCGCCCGCTGGTACGTGCTCGAGCCGACGGTGCGCCCGCACTACGCGGTGGTGAAGGCGCTGAAGGCCGATAAGAGCGGCAACCTCGTCTTCCGCGGCCTCGCCCGCAACTTCAACGTGCCGGCTGCGCAGTGCGGGCAGACCGTCATCGCGGAGGTCGAGACGATTGTCGAGAACGGTGAGATCCACCCGGACGACGTCCACCTTCCTGGCGTCTACGTCAACCACGTCGTGCAGGCCACCTACGAGGTGCCGATCGAGAAGCGCACCGTCTCCGGCGGCGGCCAGAAGAAGAGCAGCGTGGACCCGAACGACGACCGCCAGAAGATCGCCCGCCGCGCCGCCCTTGAGTTTGCCGACGGCATGTACGTGAACCTTGGCATTGGCATCCCGACCGAGGCAGCCAACTACATCCCTGCCGGCGTGTCGGTGACGCTGCAGTCGGAGAACGGCCTGCTCGGCATGGGGCCCTTTCCCACTGAGGACAAGGTGAGCGCTGACTGGATTAACGCCGGCAAGCAGACCATCTCCTTCCTTCCTGGTGCGTCGTGCTTCGACAGCGCGACGTCCTTCGCGATGATTCGTGGCGGCCACATGGACCTCACCATGCTCGGCGCGCTGGAGGTGGCGTCCAATGGCGACCTCGCGAACTGGGGTATCCCCGGCAAGCTCATCAAGGGCCCGGGTGGTGCCATGGACCTCGTCGCCAGCGGCTCGCGCGTCGTCGTCGTGATGTCGCACTGCAACAAGAACGGTGAGCCGAAGATCGTCGAGAAGTGCTCGCTGCCCGTCACGGGCCTCAACTGCACGTCCCGTATCGTGACAGAAAAGGCCGTCTTCGATGTCATTGACAAGCAGCTCGTGCTGAAGGAGGTGGCGGAGGGTCTGACGGTGGACGACATCAAGAAGTGCACGGGCGCTCACTTCCACGCCGACAACGTGAAGCCGATGACGTACGCCGCTCCGCCGAGCTAAAAAAAAAAAAAAGTAAAACCTTAAAATTCGGAGCAGCGCAAAAGGAAGAGAGACAACGGAGAACGGCAAGGAAAAAGGGGAACTAGTATGGGATAAAATATGGGCGGGCCAAGGACACGCAAAAGCAAAACAAAACAAAACAAAACAGAAACGAAAGCTGGAATTAGAAAAGAGTGAAACTGTCGGCTTTCCCTCGCTCAGCTGCTTCTTGTGCGTTCGCCGTTGCGCCCGTTCACAGTAACGTAGCACTACGAAGCAAAGCACAAACGCAACTAGAAAAACAAAATAGAAACCAATTTGGAAGATTAAAACAAGCCTGTAGTACACCAATACTTCCTACTTTTCCTGTTTTAAAGCTTTTTTTTTGTTTTGTGTTCCGTGAAGTCGCAAGGCAACGGCGCGTTGGTTTTCTTTTATTTAGTTTCTTTTTCTGTTTTTGCGCACAGTTGTTGTCTGCGACTGCGGATTTTTGTTTTTCTCCTTTCATGCTGACCTGTTTATCGTTTCCTTCGTTGTTTGTGTGCTGTGGCCTCGCTGCTTCTACGCTGTTTTTCTTCTCTTGTGCTCACGTACACAGAAACACTGTTCGTCCACCTTTCAAAAAAAAAAATCCATTTTTTATTTTATCTTCTCACCCCTCACCTATTACTGAAGGGAGCTAGCGCATTTCCTTTGACTAAAAAAAAAAAGATACATTTTTTTGATATATTATGACAACCGGTAGCGTGCTTGTGTGTGTGTGTGTGTGTGTGTTTCAATGTTTCGTTTGTCCCTTTTAAACAGTTCGCACCGACGCCCGAATCCTTTTTTTTCCCGCTCCCTTTCCCTCTCTCGCTCTCTTTCATCATGAGTGCCGCGCTCGAGCGAAGACACGTGCGTGTTTCGTGTACCCCCTCGTGCCGCGACGAGTTTCGGAGCTATTAACCGTAGGTGAGAACGAGGACGGTGATGAAGAAGAAGTAAAAGAAAAAAAACTTGAAAAAATTAAAAAGACATACATGAAGGTGGAGAGAGGAAGAAAAGTGTTTTGAAAGGAAGCAGCTGATGCTACGAGAGATAAGAGAAGAAAAAAAAAAGAAGTGAAACGAGGACGCTGCTAGTTGCATCCACTCCCCTTCCCACAGCTCGTCCAAAAAAAAAAAGAAACTAGAGAAGCATGAAGAAACGGAAACGTTAACGCGATGCCTGAAATATGATTGGCTACTAAAACTTTTTTTCTGATTTCCACTTTTTTTTTTTTTTTATCATCTTCCTCTTTTCTTGTTGCTGTTGGTGTTGTGGCGATAAGACTGTGCGTGCGTTTAGTTGTGTGGTTTTTTTTTTCTTTTCAGCTCGTACGGAGAAGTGCTCTCGTCGTTTCTTTTCTGGTTTTCGTGGACTCAACAAAAGGACGGGTTTGATGAAGATGCGCGCGCACACTCACATGCATGCACACGCGTACACGCAACGACATGAAAGCACGCATGCTCCTTTTTTTTTGTCGCTGCGTGTTTGTGTTTGTGCTTGTATGTTTGTGTTTGTGTGTGTGTCTTGTTCTCTTGACGTGTATGTACCACTGCGGTGTCTCTCTTCGTCGAGTCAACCTCAAAGTAGACACGCAGAGATTTAAAGTTTTCCCTCTATCTATGATTGTGCTTGATGATTTGTTCTCGTGCCAGTGAGAGAGCACGCAAACGGATGCTGATTGTGTTTTTCCCCAGCTTCCGTACCTCTTTCTTTCAGTCTGGCTTTGTGCTTTTTTTTTCCTTTCACACACTTTTTTTTACATCTCTTCTCTGATTAGCAAATAAGAAAAAGGAACTGAATAAAATGAAAAAAAAAGGAAACACAAGAATTGCCCCTCTGAGTAGTCCTTTCCTCCGAAACAAAATTGGTCAATTCTGCTCGTATGCTCTGTTTTCGAAGTAGTGTCCTCTCTCGCACTGACGTGACTCAGCTAGTCTTTTTTTTATATTTCACAGATAGTATTATCGCAGCTGCTTCCTCTTTCTTCGTTACTCGTAGTTGGAGGAGATGAGACATCAGGAAACGCAGTGAGGAGCGGTAGAAAAAAAAAAGAAACTGATAAATAGAGAAGGCAACACGAGCAGAAGCTACCGCGACGGACAAGATCACCGACCACCAACTGCAAGCGAACTGTTTTTCTTTTTGTTCATTCATCTAGTCTCAAGTTTCATTTTTGGCTGAAGCAAGCTTCATTTTTTTTTTATTTTTACTTTAGGGTGGTGATAAAGAGTGAGGCGGCATACGGAGCGGAGTTCCGCATCTTTTGATAGGTTCTATTTCTCGTTTTTCCACACTTTTTTTTCCCGTTTCTGTGTACCCCCGCATCGCTCAATCCGTCTCTATGTTTCATTTTGTTTCTGTTCCCTCTTTCTTTACTGGGTGCGCTGCCTGGCGCCTATGCCAAAGACATCAAAAAAATATTCCTAAACATCGCGCACGTGCAGCATCGTCAGTACAAACAAACACACAAAAAGAGAAAATGGAACGGCACAGACTGGAAGAGATGGAGGAAACGTTTATTGAAAAGAGTTGCCATGCGGTCAAAGCAGGCGCATGTGTCCTCTTCTCACAAGCGTTCGCTCGCTAAAAAAAAAAAGGTGATTCTTTCTCCCCTCTGAGGCGGCGGCGGCTTTTTATGATGCTTGTACGGTGTCGCAAAGGCGCCCGCTGTGCAAATTTCTTCTCGCCGTCATACCGGAGCCGGCATTTATGGGAACGAAGATGAAAGCGGCTGCTGCGATCTACCTTTTGCCTTTCTCTTAAGGAGGGGAGACAGATAAAAGCTTAAATTTTTAAACGGGGGAGACACGATCGCGTTCCGCATGCTTTGCAGAATACTGCGTACATCATCATAGTGGCAATTTCTCTTTCTATTTGCATTGTTGCTGTTCTTCTTCTCTCTTTTCTCTTTCTTTCTTTACCGCCGCCCATACCGAAAAGAACATATTTGTTTAAATCCACAGAAACACCGCTGCTTGACCTCTCTCTCCGCACACCCACACAAAGTAACACAATAAAAAACTAGCGGCAAAATAAGTGTGTTAAGCAAAGTCACTTTGCTGCGGAGGATAAGACTTTTTACGCTAGCAGCCGCAGCTGAGAGCTTTCACCGCATCGCGCGTGTGTGCGCGCGTGTTTGTGTGTATGCACGCTTATTCATTCTATAATTTACTCGTCAGGCTCTCCGTTTGAGTTGTAATTCATCGAGTCTTCTAACTCGATATCCACAAAGAAGCTGCTGCCGGCTGCTGCGTTGTTCTCTCCTTCCCAGTCCAGTGAAAACAAACAAAAAACACTGCTGCAAAGGTCTTTTTTTTTCTCTTTTCTTGCGAACCAGCAGACCACTTCTACACATTTTCAAATCTAGTGCTCTTCCCAGCTCACCCACATTATAAACTGTTCTCCGTCTTACATTCCCACTTACTCGACTTAGTACCTTCCGTTCCTTCTCTTCAGGAAAAGAGAGAGATTGAGTGCCTCGTGTTTCCAACAGCATAGCGGTAGTCCTTTTTTTTTGTCAGTGAATTTTAGGATTAGAAAAGCTAAATATTTTTCATAAGGGCAGCTTCTGCTTAAAAAACACATTTAATAATTTCTGCTTCTCTGTCGGTCCTTTTTTGAGACAATTTGCTTATCTTTGCACCCAATTTGTTTGCCTGCTTCTCTTTTCCCCTATCGGAACTCGACTAGTACTTTGTGCCGTATAGCAAGCGAGCATTCGTTCTGAAAAAGGACTATAGCTGCCGTGTTGAATGCTGCCGTAGTGTTTTAAGTTCTTCTCGCCATATTCACGGAACTATTTTTTTTTTGATTTTATTTTGTGCACTCGTTGCCCGAAACCCTGCGAAGAGCTGAAGGATGTCGCAATATGGAGTGGATGTCCGTACCCCCATCTTCTACCGCCACAGCTTCGCTAGTGCCCTCGAGACGCAGTCCATCAAGTCGTACTCACGCCTCACCCACACTCCCGTCGTAGCCGAGCACCTGCCACGTGGCGCCGCCAGTGGAGCCCGCATCTCGCAGTACGCGAGCAGCCACGTGCGCAGTCTCGAGGAGCTGGGAAAGCTGTTGAATACGGTGCTGGAGGACCCATCCGTGCATGCAGGGACGACCACGTTCAACGTCTCCGTGCGTGAGCCAGGCGCCGATGAGTTTGAGCGCACTGTGCTTTCTCCGTCCTCTTTAGCACGAGTGGAGGCTGCACAGTCGCGGCTCGCGAAAAAGGAAGCCGCGCACGCAGAGGAGCGGACGGGTGTGGCAGCTGCCGGAGAGTCCTTCGCCTATGCTGCAAACGGCGGCCGCCGGGCTCTCTCGCCGCCCAGCTCGGAGCGGAAGCTGCCCCGCTCTGTTTCCTTCCCAGCCGACGCCTACAGCGCCTCCCAGCGGTTGCACCGGGACGCCGCACCTACTGGTGCTTCTAGTGCTGGCAATGCCAACGTTGATGTGTTGGCAGCTGCCGAGCCAGCAGAGTCGCGGCGACGTCGTCTCTGGCGGCGTATGCGTGGTTGGGTTTGGCGAGAGAGTGGCGAGGCGCCAGCTGCTCTTCATTCATTTCCGTCTTCTCCGGGTGTGAACAGGCACTGCGAGACCGGCATAAACGGTGGTGATGCCGGGGCCAACGCCAGCGTGATACACGGTCGCTCCGCTCGTCGCGAGGGCACCAGCTCTGCCGCCGGCGATCCCTCTCCTGCTTCTGCTGCTCCTGCAGCTTCAATGCAACGTGTACCGGCGTGGGTGCGCGCCGCCTTCACGCCTGCCTCTGCCGTCACCGCTGCGGCCACAGTGGACCGCGCGCCAAGCACGCCTTCTCGTGGTCGGTGTACGTCATCCGCGCAGGAAACGTCTGGTGGGGCCGGGACAGCCACCGGTGGTGCGTCGTCGTCGCAGACGCGGGAGGACGTCGCAATGCCGCATGGAGCGTCGGTCAGCGACAGCGGCAACGTCACGGCGACCTTCGCAGGAGAGTCGGCTGCCTTCGCGGAGGGCGGCCCTTCCGGCCCACGCAGCGCGGGCGACGGCGCCAGCTCTCACCCTGCTGAGCTTTCCCGCTTCTCGCGGAGCGCGCAGGGGACGGCGTACGCGCCGTCGAGCATCCAGCACCACTCCGTCCCTACGGAGCCTTACCTGACGGTTGCAACAGTGGAATGGGGGGGGACCTCCCCCCCGAGGGGGCCCCCGAACCACCACATGCGAGATGTCCGCGACGCCGCTGGCTGCTGCTGCGGTGGCTGCTGCTGCGCGCACCCTCATTGGGGGGGGGGGGGGGGGGGGGGGGGGGGGGGGGGGGGGGGGGGGGGGGGGGGGGGGGGGGGGGGGGGGGGGGGGGGGGGGGGAAAAAGAAAAGGGGGCGCCCGGGCCGGGGGGGGGGGGGTTGGTTGGGAAAAAAAAAAAAAATTTTTGGAGCTGTGCCCAGCTCCAGCGATGACGCCGGTGGTGGACGAATTCTCGCCGCTCGCACCGCCGCCAAGGGCACGTGACGGCCGTGAGTCGCGTGCGGATGTGTCGGGCAGCCCGTTCGTCATTCACCGCTCCGCATTTGACGACGCAGCGGAATTGGAGAGCGCACACGAGACAGCGGTGGCCGAAGCTGCTGAGGAGGCGGAGGCTGTGTCGGCGCTGCTCGTGCTTGACAAGCTGCGCGGCGCGGTGTGGGCGATGCTGCAGGAGCAGCGCGACATCTTCCGCAGCAACGTGCGTCAGCTTGACGTCCTGGAGTCGAACGACTTCTTTGGCTGGCCTGCAGACGGCCTCCACGCCGACGCCCGGCCCGCACCGAATGCGTCGACGGCACAAGCCGCTGCAGCCATGCCGCCCTCTGCTGGAAGCGTGCTCTTCGGTGCCTCCACGCGGGCAGAGACGCAGCCGGGCAGTCCGTGGATGCGGGGGACGATGATGGACGAGGCACAAACACGCAACGAGGAGCACCACCACGACGCAGATCGCCCCATCACCGCTCGCGACGGTGCGTTTGCCTTGCTGCAGTGTGTGCAGCACTCCCAGCGCCTCGTACAGCGGCTGAAGGTGTTGGCCCAGCGTGCGCACAGCCCACCGGCGTCGCGACACTGGCAGCGCATCGTCGTAGCGTCTGCGCTGACGATTCCACCCTTTGTGTGGCTCTACCGCAAGACACCAGAGGAGCTCGTGGCGCTTACGCACGCCCGTTACACCTTTGCCCACCAAGTCGTCAACGCCTACCTTATCGAGCCAATTAAACAGCTGCGGGACTCGCTCTTTTACGTGCGGCCGGGCGTAGAGGATCGCCGCAGCGCCTTTGAGCGCGATGCCGCCTCGCTGGCGAACGTGATTCGCGACTTCCACGAAGACATGTACCCCAACATGCCGTTGGACCGGCTGGAGGCGATGCGAGAGCGCACGCTGGAGTGCTTGCGTGCCGGTGTGGCGGATGGGGAGGGCTTTGGGCTGATTGACCAGCAGTACCGCCACTCCGTGCGTCACCCGATCCGCAGTGTCTTCTTTGGCGACCTGCCGCGCATCTTGCTCATTCAGCTCTCCTACCAGGCGCTGGAGATGAGCCGCGTGGCGAACGGCGTGGATGAGGTGTTGGAGGGCAACGACCTGAACTTTAAAGTGATGGCCCTCATGCCGGTCTTCGCGGCTGGCGGCCTGCTCTTTTCCTGGTTCCTCTTCCGTTACCGGGCGACCTACAAGCCCCTCCGAATGCGCATGAAGGTTCTCTGGCGCTCCTTGTTTCGAGTTGTCAGCTTTGCTGGGAGTGGGCAGGATGTCTCACCGCCTTTTCTGCGCGGCTTCACGCAGCGCACCGTGCCAATAGTTCCCACGAGTCGGCCGTCTGCCGTACCACGGCGTCCGCCGGCGCGGCAGCGGCACGGCGAGGAGGATCTGGCGCAGACCCGCGCAGGTGCACGCAGACGCGCTGGCGCCGCAGCCACAGCGTCGGCAGACTACGGCCTTGCCGAGGTCGATCCCGCTGACTTCACCGAGAGCAGCGAGGAGGAGAGCGCCTCGATGACGGAGTCGATCAGCACGCGTGACGGCGTCGCGTCGGTGCAGCGTCTGAACAACTACGAGCAGGGGATGGTGCTGCTGTTGTCGCACGTGATACGCTCCATGACGGCCGAGTACCTCCGCTCTTACGCGTACTTCCACGAGCTCATGGAGGACCTGAACGACCTGGAGAGTGTGCGCAGCTCGCGGCATCAGCGTCTGGCCACGCTGGAACGGATGCGCGCCACGCACTCCTCCTTGTTTTAAATAGGGGGAGCTGCTGTTGCTGGCTGTCGACGAGGAGTGGAAAAAGAGGCTTTTTTTATACATCTCTGTCAGCTAATAAGAATACCGAGCTCATTTAATTAAAGGGTAATGCTTTTAAGAAGGAAAACAAAAAACTTGGCTGAAGAGACGGAGACGAGACGCAGTAGTCGACAGCACTGTTTTCGCGACGTTCACCTCTATGAGAGAAGAGTACTGATTACCTCCGTTTCGCGCGTGCTTACTACGCGTACAATGTGCTTCACCTACGTCCTTCCCTCGCCTCCCTACTTTTCTCTCTTTTTTTTTTTAACCTCACCTCCGCAATGCACTGCTTTCTCGTCGAAAGGATCTTAAAAGAAAACAAAATAAGTCATTCTAGAATACTCGGGAATCTACCAGCACGTGATCGCCGCGGCACTAAAGCGAGCTCTGTACGTGTCATAATCGAAAACTACTAAAAAAAAAAAAGGAAACTCATTAAAGAAAAAGTCGGAAAATAATTAACGCGAGTAACGGCTTCTCATTTAAACCTCAACAACACGTGGGAGAACTCTGAAAGAAACAAACAAAAAAAAAAAAAACATTTATCACGCACTGCAATGTCCTCCAAGGCGGCCAAGAAGGAGGCAAAGGTCAGCACAGCGGACAAGCGGCGCGAGGCGCAGGAGAAGCGTGCGATGAAAGCCAAGGCCGACCAGGAGGCTCTTGCGCAGTGGATCGACGCCCACGACCCGCTGCTGGACCGCGCCGCTGACGCACCCGTCCCGCTGGAGGAGCTGTTTTCTTCGAAGCTCGTCCACCGCACGTTTCCCCAGCCCGGTGTCGGCGACACCCCGTATGACTGGTCCGAGTTTCGCAAGGTGCTGGAGGAGCGCACGGCGACGAGCCCGCGGTGGTTCCTGCAGCTCCGCGAGGAAGACCTTCTCGCCGGTGCGGACGGCATGGAGGGCGTGACGGTGGACTGCTACGTGATTGCGGAGGCAACGCAGCCGACGTTGGCCCCTGCGGAGTACATCGTGAAGGTGCACTGGCCGTACAGTGATGCCGAGGACAACGCGCCGGAGCGGATTCTGCCGCTGGAGAGTCAGGGGATGTGCTGGCGCCGTGTGGTGAAGGCCGATGGCACTGATATGAACGTTTTCTTGCTGCAGAAGCGCAGTGATGGTGCGGCCAAGGGCGGTGCTGCTGCGGCCGCGGTCACGTCGACGGCTTTCGGGTTTGGCAGCGCCGCGCCGGCCACCAACACCGCTGCCACGACCGCGGCCCCTGCAGCCCCAGCGAGTACGTTGGCGACTCCGCCAGGCTTTGGTTTTGGCTTTGGTGCGTCTACCCCGGCAACGAACGCGGCGCCGGCGACTGCCCCTCCTTCTTTTGGCTTTGGCTTCGGTGCGACCCCGTCAGCAACCACACCTGCAGCACCGCCGGCCTTCGGCTTCGGCTTCGGGTCGAGCACCACAGCAGCAGCTCCCGCGGCCTCTGCTGCCGCCTCGGCCTTTGGCTTTGGTGCGCCTGCGCCGGCGTCTGCAGCCGTCCCCACAGCTGCTGCCCCGGAGAGCGGAGACGTAAAGATTGAGCCTCTGAAGACGTCGGAGATTCTCTTCGCGCTGTGGTCGCGTCGTCGTCTGACCGACCTTGCAAAGGAAATCCGCTCTGGCAGCCGCATCGTCCGCGAGGGCTTCGCGCTGGACGCCGCCACCACGATGAAGCTTGTCATGCAAAACGACCGGAAGGATGACGTGGCGGCTACGGCGCGCCGCCTGCTGCTCAACCGCATTTTTGCCAAGCAGGACGCGGATGTAAAGGCGATGGACAAGTGGATCGATGACTGTCCGGTGTACGACGAGGTGCTGGCGCCAGCGCTGCAGGCGTTCCGCGAGCGCCAACTGCAGGAGCTGGCAGATGAGTCGGAGGCCTTCCAGCAGGTGTACGAGAAGTTCCATGGAAAGATCGAGGAGGAGCTGCGGCGCATCGTGGAGGTGCGCTTGGCGGCTGCAGATGCCGAGCTCGATCGCATCGCGGCTATCACTGCGCAGATAAAGGAGCACAAGCTGGCGGAGAAGAGCGCGTTTCGGTTGCTGAAGTTCTACGCCAAGAACGACGTGATGAAGTTTCGCCCGTTTGGCAAGATCAGCGGCATTTCTGAGATGGGAGAGAGCGCGGATGTCTGCGTGCCGCCGGCGCACGTGAACATCAACCCCTTCACCGGCAAGCCCTTGTAGAAGGAATGGGTCGTGTGGGAATGTGTGCGTCTGTGTGTTTGTGTGAGTGAGGTATTGAGACTTAAAAGAGCGGTGGCCGCTTGTTTTTTTTTTTTATTGGTTTAAGCTTTTCTCTTTTATTCTTTTCTATCCCTTGTAATGACGTGTTGGAAGTTGCAGGTAGGCAGGCACGTGCACTGACGGAAAAGAAAACAAAAGTATTATTTTTAGGTCTGCCAGTCGGCGATGAGGTGGAGGCAAAGTGTGAATACGTCTAAACCGTTTGCTTCGCATATTTCCTCTTGTGGGGGGCTTTTTTCCCATGTGCGTCTAGAGAGAAAGAAAGGGAGACGTGTTTGCATTGTCGCTCTCATTGGCTGCTGGCGGCCGTGGGGCGATGTGCTCTCAACTTTTGTTTTTCTTGCCCTTGACTGAGATGCCTTACGTTGCTCAATCTTACGTGCTTACCTGCATCCTCTCTCTACTCTCTAATACCCCTTCGATCTCCTCTCTCTCTCTCTCTTTGTACCCAATGCCATGTCGATGCGCTTGCCCTGACTGATCAGCGCTCGTTCAAACCAAATCTATGCACGACTAAAAGCAGAAGCCACGCAGCTCTCTCTTTCTCACTCTACATTCTTGATTTCCTCATTGTTCAGTCAACTCAACTTGTACGCACTAGTAGTATTATTTTTCTTCTCTTTTTTTTTCTCCTCCCCGCCTTCATTCGCCTTGCCATTAGGATGAATTCACAGCACTCACCATCGGGGACACCGCAGCAGCCCGGTAGTCGCCCCGACGCCCCCTCGCTGACACGTTGGTGGCAGCGGCGGTGGGTGCCGACGTTCTTCTCCTCCCGCCAAGCTTCAGGAGCATACGGTGCTTCCCCCGTCGATCAGCGCGATTCCGTCGCCTCTTTTGATGTGGACGACGGCAGCGTCACACCGAGCAGCCCAGCACCTCTCTCATACGGCAACACCAACGATAGTGGCGTTGCGTCTTTCACGGCCCCTGTTCCGCCTTATACTCCTGTACAGCAGGAGAGGGTGGAGACCAGCGAGGGGCACCGCTTCGCCAGCATCACGCCGACTACCGCGTCCACCACAGCCACGAGCTTCAGGCTGGCGCCACCGTCGTCAACAGTTGCTGCTGCGGCGAACAACGAGACAAAGTCCACGCGTGTGCCCTCCACGCTATCGCTCAACGGCGTGAGCAATTTGAGTGTCGCGGCGGGATCCTCAGCGAACACGACCCCACGTCTTTCTGCCTCTACCGCCTCCACTCCTCTCTTGCTGACGCCGGTCACGGTGCCGCTATCCGCAGAAAGCCACACGATGCAGCCGCGCACGATGATCGGCACTGCAGGAAGAGTTGCCTCGGTGTCCTCTGTAGCCCCCAGTGGCAACAGCAGCGTTCCCCACCGCGGCACGACAGCGTTTTTGTTGCCCGCTGCGGCGTCAGTGTCCGACACGCTCGCGGAGGAGCAGCGGCGAACACCGCCAGCGTGTGTGGAGCTGCCCGGGCCGCAGTCGCTCTTCATTCGGAGCGGCGCTGCCTCGGGGTGTGACAGCCGCAGCATTGGGCTCTTGCAACGCACTGTGCTGGCGGAGCAGCATGCCCTATCCCACTAGCCGCGACAGTGAACAAGACAAAGATTATTTTGATGGCCTCCGGATCGTCGAAATCGTTTATTAGTTTCTTTTATATTGTTGCTGTGTTAAGGTTACGAGTTGGCGTGGTTGTCGGGCCGCTTCTCCGCGTGTTTCTCGGTACTTCATCCATTTTGAGGTTGGATAGAGAGGAGGGAAAAAGTATTTCTTCTGTGCTTTGCCCTCCTACGTGCGTTGCGCTCTCCCTTACTCTCTACCTACATGGCAGACGGGAAGCAGCACAAGTAGAACGGAGGCTTGGGGAACTTTTTTTTTCCCTTTTCCAAGCAGCGCTTTGTTTCTCTTCAAGGTGGCTGCCTCGTGGAGTTTTTGGATGGTCTCCCGAAAAAGAAAAAGAAAACGGCCCTCTCTTTCTCATTTTTTTGCACTCTGTTGCTGCGTAGCAAAGGCTTCGTGTACATCACTGACGGCCTTGCGCCTACCCACAATTGAGGTACGGAGGGATGCGGGTGTATCTTCTTTTTTTTTTTCTCCTTTTTTTCTCCCTTTTTCCTTCTCTGTTTTTCCACTGGTCTCCCGTCGGAGGTTCTTGTGCGTATCTGCCTTCACCGTGAAACACCAAAACAACAACAACATTGGCAGAACGATGGAGAGCAGAAAACAGCAAGACTAACGAGAAAGGGGTGCCGGAGGCGATGCGAACCCGCCGCTGTCGTGCAGTGCGGCATCAAAACCCAAAACTCACTTTGTGAAGCAAAACATCTTTTTTATTTTACATCTGTCATTTCTCTCTTCGACATCCTTTTTCTTTTTTTCCCCCTTCTTTTTGTATATTGTCCACGTGGCACTTCACTTCTTTTTCTCTTTGTGTGTATGAAGTTCATTGTTCTTTTCCAGTATTATTTTTATTTTATGTGATTCTCTTTTTTTCCCTTCTTTTTTAAACTTGGCCTTCAAATGAGGTGAATGTTCATCGTACTAGTACCAACGCACACACCCACGCGATGTTCAGCTGCCAATCGATCCCCTGCCTCCGCTTCTTCTCTGTTTCGCCCTTCTCTTTTGCTTTCTTTTCCCTTCCCCATTGCGCTCTTGTCTTGTATATATATTTTTTTCTTCCTACGCTGTCAATCAGACAATGATGAACCATTGGAAGCTGAGGCAATTACGGGGGGAAAATAGAAGAGAGGATTTTTTTTTCTCAACGTCGCAATTCTGCTCGTTTTTTCTTTCTTCTTGTTGCTATCCGAGCGGTTGATGCGTGACTTACTTTTCTTATTTCTTTTTATTCCCGCCTATTTTAGTCGTGCTTGTTCTTCTTTTCTTGTTTTCCATTGATATTTTCTTTTCAACACACATTGAGCTTTCATGTATGGCTGTTGACGTATCGAAGCTACCCCGTTGACACGTAAAGAGTGAAGGTGCTTCATGCTTTTTTTTTTCTCTCTTACTGATTTCTTGCCTGCCCTGCACCTTTGCTCACTCTCTGTTGTTGATAGACATGGAGTACAATTTGTTCAAGAAGGAGGGTGTTGGCGCAACGCAACACCGCACTCAACAGCTGTGAGGCCGCAGCACAGCCATGTAAGCTGTCGGTGCAGAATATGTGGTGTTGTGTGAACAGCAACAAAAAAAGTAATAGCTCCAGTAAGACTCTTTGGCGGTGGCGGTCATCCCCTCTCCACTGACAAGCATCTCTCTGGCCTGCTCTGGCCCCTCTCTCGGAATCCTCGTACGCTCAACCTTTCACTTTCTCCGCTTCTTCCATCTTTCACCATTGGCACCAACGGCTTGCCCCTTTCTCCGTGCAAAGAAACGCAGAACGTGTGCGTGCGTCACAGCGTCAAAGAAAAAAAAAAACTGCCTCGCGATAGGAACTGTGCTCTTTATCCTACTCGTGTCGCAGCGCTTGCACGGCTCACGTCCTTTTTCTTTTTCTCGTATCCTTTGTATCGATCGGAAGACTACTGAAGGCGGGGTGCGACGTGTTAGACCACCCGACAGCGGAGACACACCAGGTATCTTCCGTTGCGAGTGGTCAGCCTACTAATTTGATTTTTTATTTTTCATCCCCCTTTTCTCCTAATTGCGTGATCCGTTTGGAGGAACGAAAGGTTGGTGTGAGCAGCTCCCCCTCAGCGTCTCTATCCGCTCTCACCCCATCTCTCTCCCTCATCACCGTCATCATTCTCCTTTATTTTTTCCTACATTGCTTTTTTTTTTTTTCGCGTATCTGCAGCAGGTCACGATGGGCCAGGATCAGAGTCGCGCGAAGGAAGGGCAGGCAGGTGCAGCAGCCCCCGCATCCATTGCCGCCACCGCCGCAGAAAAGGTGGCAGGCACGCAGGGCTCCACCGTCGCCACCGTGCCCTTAGCCGGCGTCGAGGGCTTTCAAGTAGTGCGGCTGCTCCCTTACAGCCCCGCCCACAAGGCAGGACTTGTCCCATACTTTGACATCATCACCTCTCTCGACCACGTGCTGCTTGAGACGGAAGGAAAGCCGGCGCTGCAGTTCTTTAAGAGCTACGTCGCCAACCACCGCGATCAGCCGGTCTGCTTCACCGTTTTCAACCTCCACATTCGCGCCTACCGTGACGTGTACTGCGTGCCGTCCGACGCGTGGGGCGGCGGCGGTCTGCTGGGCTGCAGCATCGAGTGGTCACGTGCCGAGACGTGCCCGGAGCGCTGCGTGCACGTGGTCGATGTTCTGGACGGCAGCCCGGCGGCACACAGCGGAGAGCTGAAGGCGAACCGCGACTACATCATCGGCATGCAAACCGCGCAAGAGCCGCTCATCTCGCTCATTAAGAACGAGGGTGACTTCTACAGCCGAATTGAAGGCTGGCACGAGGAGCAGCGGTGGACGCTGGAGCGGCGGCAGCGCTTTCCCAGCGAGGCCGTCGACGTCCCCCACATCCTCCTCTTTCTCGTCTACAACAGTGAGGCGAACACCGTGAAGGAGGTGGCAGTGGAAATGGGCACGCATCCGGAAGCCGCACTGGGCATGAGCGTCGCGACGGGGCTGCTGCACATTATTCCGTCCGCCGCCACAGCCGGTAGCGCCTCCACGGCCTTCTCGCTGCCGGTGATGAACAAGTTTGTGCGGGTGGAGGAGAACGAGGTGGTGGAAAATACGCTGGAGGCGCCACCGCCGCCACCGTCGTTGCCGCTTGCTCCGGCGCCATCTCTTCACAGCCCCGCACCGCTCGAGGAAGCACCCCAGCAGCAGCAGCAGCAGCTACACGAGCCACACGCTGTAGACGGATCGGCACCGCAAGGACAGCAGGCTGATGCGCCGCCGGCACCACCACCACCGGTAAACAACACAGCGGCACCAGTGGCCCCAGCGGATCAACCTCCTCCCTACCCACCGGTTGATGTGCCCCCGCTGTCACAGCTGCCTCCTTATGAAGCCCCACCGTTCACGCCAGACACCATCGTCCCTCCTCCTCGAGAGGCAGCAGCGGTGGTCGTAGCAGCACCCATCACAGTAGGCCCACCTGTGAAGGCTGTGCCACAGCCCCCACCGACGCCGCCTACAGCCGCCCAATCAACGCCACGCAAGAAGAACAACTCGTTTCGAAGCGCGTTCGCGTTGTTGGAGGCGTACGAGAACCCACAGAGCGCCGCTGCTGCTGCTGCTGCAGCACCACCGCCACCACCGCAGCGGGAGCAGCACGCTCAGGAGACTCCCGCGCCGCTGCCACCCACGTCGTCTCCGCCTGTTTCTGCACTTCCGAGAGATGCAGCGACAGCAGCAGCAGCAGCAGCCGCACCACCACCACCACCACCGCCGCAGCATCCACCAGCTCTTCCGCCACCGGCAGCGCAGCCCAGCGCTGGTTTTAGCATGACAAATATGCCGCCACCATTGCACTTTCCGGTGTTCCCTGGCGCTGCGCTGAAGCGGCAACAGAAGTGATGCAGAAGTACTTTGACCTGTTTGCTGTTGTTACCTCTTAAAGTGGAAGAGTGGGCAAAAAGGAACAGCGTGGTGTACCACAGATAGGGGCAGCCTCTTTCTCTCTACGTGCGCTGCAGTATGTGTATGCGTGTGTTGTGGAAATGGTGAGAGAAGGTTTGCTTATGGTTCACAAGAAGGCGTGATACAATTTAATCTCTCTCGTTTTTTTGTTTTAGTTGAATGCATTTAAAGACGCGACGTATATGTGTGTGTTGACGAACTCCGGCCCCAGAAGGACTGTTGCTGCCCTCTGGTCTCGGCCAAGCCACCATATGTTTTTTTTTTCTTTTCTTTCAGGACCCGACTCTCACTCTCTCTCTTTCTCTCCAGGGACTTGCCTGGGTGCGTGTGTGTGTGTTTGAGTGATTGTGTAGAAGTCCGTTTGTGAATGCGTTCGAGGTATTGCTTCTCCTCGTGTGCGGCGTGTCTGCAGTACCACCCGTTGACTTCACAGGTGGTAGGCTGTCTGTGCAAACAAAGCCGTTGAAAGTAAGTGAGTGCGAGTAGAAAAGAAGTGCGTTGAGCCTTCCTTCTTTAATAGCGAAAGTTCTTCTTTTTTATCTGCCTTCTGTGGGCTCTTCCCTTCGCCAACCGTGCGGTAAAAAGACGATGCAGTGTAGGTTGTCGTTACCTGCTTCGGGTGAAGAAGTGAAAGGCACACCACTCTGTGGCCTAGTGGCTCGCTGTCTCTCATGCTTCGTAGTGTGCCGCAACTTCAACGCGCATGCGCACGCTGTCTCGCACACAGAGGGGCTTCCATCACCTGCTCTTCCACTTCTCCTCTTTTTTCCCTTGCGCGGCGTGCGGTGACGCATTTGTCCACTGCACTCAGCTCTTCACCGCGAACAACAGAGAAAGAGTGCCACAGCGCACAATTGATCACAGAGGTTCTTTTTCTTTCCCCCCTTTTTTTGATACGTCCGTATTTACTATTTTTAAAAAAACTAAGTTGTGCTTCACTGTGTTCTTCTACTGACCAAGTGACTGAGACTGTTTAATTTATTTAGTCGGTTTCTCTGAAAAAACGCAATCGTAAAAAGAAAAAAAAAAGCAAACAGAAATGCGTCGTGCAGTGCAGTACGCGGCCGTCGCGCCGGCCATGGCGTGCGTGCAGATGCGCCAGCCCGCGGTTGCCGAGGGCAACGTCGTCTCGCAGATCGCGTCGCAGCGTGCGGTGTGCGCCGCTACCCCGACGACGACCACCGCCAACCTCAGTGCCTTTTGCACGGCTCGCCGCTTCTGCTCCACCGAGAAGCCCGCTGCTGCTGCTGCTGCTGCTGCTGAGGCCGATGCGAAGAAGCCTGCCGCGACTGCGGAGGAGATGGACGAGGACGTCATCATCGAGCCTGTGCCGGAGAACGTGACCGCGAAGGGCAACGAGGCCGACGCGCCAAAAGGAGCTCCCGTGGGAGCAGAGAAGCCCGTCGGGGAGTCGGAGGAGATGGGCTTCAAGACGGAGACGCGTCAGCTGCTTGACATCGTCGCCTGCAGCCTCTACAGTGATAAGGAGGTCTTCATCCGCGAACTCGTGTCCAACGCGAGCGATGCCCTGGAGAAGCGCCACCTCGTTGAGCTGAGCAACCCGGACTTCGCCCGCGCCAGCGACGACGAGGCGCCGCTCATTGCAATCTCGTGCAACCAGAGCAAGAGCCGCTTCATTATCCGCGATACGGGCATCGGCATGACGCGCGAGGAGCTCGCGGCGAACCTGGGCACGATCGCCGGCTCCGGCTCGAAGGCCTTTGTGCGCGAGCTGCAGAGCAGCGGCCAGTCCGCCGCGGAGAAGATCATCGGCCAGTTCGGTGTCGGCTTTTACGCCTGCTTCATGGTGGCGAAAAGCGTGAAGGTGTACAGCCGCAGCGCCAAGAAGGACTCGAAGGGCTACCTGTGGGAGTCGGACGGCACCGGCACCTTCAAGATCACGGAGTGCGAGGGAGTGGAGAAGGGCACGAAGATCGTGCTGGACGTCAAGGACACGGAGCTGTCCTTCTGCACGCCGCAGGTGGTGGAGCGGGTGCTGAAGAAGTACAGCAACTTCGTCTCCTTCGAGATCACGCTGAACGGCGGCAAGGTGAACACCGTCGAGGCGCTCTGGATGAAGGACAAGAACGACATCACAAACGAGGAGCACATCGATTTTTACAAGTTCATGTCCGGCTCCTACGACAGCCCGATGTTCCGCCTTCACTACTCCATCGATGCCCCGATGAGCGTGCGTGCGTTGCTCTACGTGCCGCAGTCGCACACGGAGAAGTACGGTGGTGGCCGCATGGAGAGCGGCGTGAGCCTCTACTCGCGACGCGTGCTGATCCAGTCCAAGGCGAAGGGGCTGCTGCCGGACTGGCTGCGCTTCATCAAGGGTGCCGTCGACAGCGAGTCGATCCCGCTGAACGTGTCGCGTGAGCACACGCAGGACGGCGGCATGATGCGCCGCCTCAGCACAATCCTGACGAAGCGCATCATTCGCTGGTTCGAGGAGGAGAGCAAGCGGGACCGCAGCAAGTACGAGCGCTTCATCCAGGAGTACGGCGCCTTCCTGAAGGAGGGTATCTGCACCGACCAGGTACACAAGATGGACCTCGCGAAGCTGCTGCGCTTCGAGACGACCAAGTCGGACGTCGACTACCCGTTTGTGTCGCTCGACAACTACCGTGACCGCATGCAGCCGAACCAGTCCCACATCTACTACTTGAACTCGCCCAGCAAGGACATGGCGATGCAGTCCCCGTACTACGAGCAGTACAAGGAGCACGGGCTGGAGGTGCTCATCTGCACGGAGCCGATGGACGACTTTGTGATGCAGCACCTCGACACCTACGCGAAGCACAAGCTGCAGAACATCGAGATGTTCGACGCCAACCTCGACGGCTACGTCCAGCACAAGAAGAAGATGGAAGGCGACAAGGAGGAGGACGTGTCGGTGAAGAAGCAGCTGAGCGAGGTGCAGGTGAAGGCGCTGGCCGACTTCATGCTGAAGCGCCTCGTCGGCCGCATCGGTGTCGTGAAGGCCACGAGCCGCCTGCGTGACAGCCCTGCTGTGCTCGCCGATCACGAGTCGGCGCAGATGCGGAAGATTTACCGCATGACCGGGCAGTCCGCCGGGCCACCGCCGAAGTACAACCTTCACTTCAACCCTCAGCACCCGCTGATCCGCAAGCTGTACACGCTCTCGCAGTCCGAGTCGAGCGAGGATGTTGAAACGGCTGGGCTGCTGGCCGAGCAGGTCTTCGACAATGCGGTGATCGCCGCCGGTCTGCTGGAGGACCCGCGCAGCATCGTGTCGCGCCTCAACACGATCATGTCTCGCATGGTGGAGAAGGTGCCGGAGCCGAGCGCGGATAAGTAGAGAGAGAGAGGGGAATGGGAGGAGTATCAGAGATTTGCCTTTTTTTTTTGGCGTTGTTTTTCTTCGCACAACGCCTGCAGTGTTGAGCGACCGGGTTTTTTTTTCCTTTGTATTTCCTTCTTTTGGTTCCCACCTCTTCTTTCTCTTACTCAACGGATACTCGGATCATTCCCTGCATCTAACGTATGTGTAATTGCACGTGGTGGGTGACTCTTCACACCTTTTGTTTTACTTTAATTATTCGGTATTTGTTTTGTTGTGCGGCTGTCAGAGTATCGAAGTTGTTATGCGTGTGTTGTCTACTTTGGGAATGAGCTGTGTGGCTGTCCTCTCTTCGCAGTTTCCGGAACCGTTGGCTGCGATGAGAGTAGGCGGTACTGTGTCTCGTTTGTCAGATTGTTGAAGAAGCAGAGGGAGAGGAGTAGAAGACGAAGAGGAGTAGCCAAGCAGGCTGAGCCTCTCTCTTCATTCGACTTCTACTCTCTCTTTTTGCTTCATTTTTTTTATGCCAGACGGATTGATTACTCGTATTTTAAGCTTCTTTTTTTCTTCGCGCGGGGAGAATTCAGGAGGACAAGAGGAGGAAGAAAGTTGCGTGGGGCTGCCTCTGACGTCCGCTGAATTTTTTTTTCTTTCCCCTGCCGCTACTCTATCTTTTTTTTTGTCAATTTAAGGTGTAGCAACTCGAGAAAGCTCGCGAGAAAAAGGGGGAAAGAGGTACGGAGGAAGGGAAAGAGTCGCAGCTCTGCAGCAGAAGAAGCATATCTGCAAAGCATTGCCGCTGCGCATGCGTCCTGTTTTTTCTAAATATTTGGGCATCTACTTTCCCCGTGTTTCCTTTCTATCTCGAGTAGCGTTATGTTCCTGTGGTCTGAGTTGAGCGGGAAACCACCGAAAAAAACAAACGGAAAAAAAAGCATTCGAGGAACGGCACTGCTTTTTGATATTCTTGGCATCGACCGTACGGTTTTCTGAGAAGGAGAAAAGGCGGCAACTGAGGCGAGAAGGCGGAGCGTAGGTCTCTCACTCACTCTTTGTTTGCTTGTGGTGCGGCTCGTGGAGCGACCCAAGTGCCTTTTTTAGGCTCTTGATTTATGGCGTTTTTGTCGTGTAAAAGACAGGAACTTCGACCTTGTGCTCCGTGAAGAAGAGATGAAGCCGAGACACAAAAGACATGACATCATGCCGCCTTTACGACTTTCTCTTTTATTTCTCTCTCATCTCCTTCGTCATGCCTCGATGCTTCATCATTGTCGTTCTTGTCCTGCACAACTCTCGCTGTCCGGCACCTACGCATTGCCTTCCGTCATGTGTCTCGTGTATCCAAACACACTAACACACACTAACACAAAAGCAGACTGGCAACTGCTGTCATCTCCACGGCTGGGTGAATTCTAAAGTCACCTTGCAACAACTTTCACACACACACCAACACAAACAAACTGCCAAGCCGGTAGACCGGATGGGCGGCCACTCTAAGAAGAGCGGCAAGGGCGGCGGCGGCGCACACGCCCGTGGCAGCCGCGAGGTGCAGCAGCAGCAGCGCAAGTCCTATAAGAAAGACCTCGGGGTGCCAGATCTGAAAGACGTGAAGCAGCGCCTCTCGCAGACGGCGCGTGGTCGCACCCACAGCGTGCTGAGCATCCCTCACATGCACGGCAACAACAATACTAGCAGCGAACCCCACGGTGCCACCGCCTCCAGCAGCGGCAGCAACGCTGTGAGTGGTATGCGACTCGCTGGTCTGGTGCGGGGCGGCATGGCGCTCGGCAAGGCGGGGTCACAGGTGGTGAATAAGGTGCTGCAGCACGCTACAGAAGAAGCGGTGCCGTCCACGCTGGCGGACCGCCGTCGCGAGATGCTGACGTTGGCACTGCGCACGTCGGAGAAGGTGCACGACTACGAGGCGCCTGGTCAGCTCTACGGCGTTGGCGAAAACGGAGCGGAGGAGGATGAGCGGTGGGAGGAGGACGTAGACCGGCGTGGCCAGGACCGCTCTCTTCAGCGTTTCTTTAAAGAGTTCCGCCGCGTCGTGGAGAACTGCGACGTGCTGCTGCAGGTGCTCGACGCCCGCGATCCGCTCGGCTGCCGTCTCACGCAGCTCGAGCGCGACATCCGCTCCACCTACGGCGAGGAGAAGAAGAAGATCGTGGTGGTGCTGAACAAGGTGGACATGCTGCCCTCGAAGGAGGTGGTGGATGCGTGGATTCACTACTTCGAGGAGCAGGAGCACCTGACCTGTATTCCCTTCGCGGCGACGGCAAAGGGTTCGGCGGGGCAGACCTACGTGTCGAACCTCTTTAAGCGACTGCGCACGCTGGCCCGCAACGAGGAGACCGGCGACCGCAAGGCCATCGTCGTGGGTGTGATTGGCTACCCCAACGTCGGGAAGAGCTCCATCATTAACGCGCTGAAGCGGAAGCAGGTGGTGGGTGTGGGGAACATGCCCGGCTTCACGACGGGCAACACGGAGGTGGAGCTGCGGTCGGACATTCGTGTGATGGACTGCCCTGGCGTCGTGACGCCGGGTGAGGACAATGGCGACGTCGTGCTGCGCAACGCCATCAAGGTGAGTGATCTCGTAAATCCATTTGTCCCGGTACAGCGGCTGCTGCAGCGGTGCACCGCCGTGCAGCCGGCAGACGACCGCGACAACGCCGACGTGGCAGCGCATCAGGCGATGCGTGCGAGTGGTCTTCACCCCTTAGCCCTCTTTTACGGGATCGGCCAGATCCGGGAGAACGACGTGATGGACTTCGTGCAGCAGGTGGGCATGCGTCGCGGCCGGCTGACCCGCGGTGGGCTGGTCGACGAGGAGGTGACGGCGCGGATGATCTTGACGGACTGGAACGATGGCCGCATCCCGTACTACACCTACCCGCCAGCCGTCGACGAGATTTTCCTCCGCGGCGATGACGGCTACCGCGCTGGGCGTGCTGTGGGAGGGGCCGAGGAGGACGACAGCGGCACGTCGCAGGCGCAGCTGATGTCCACCATGGGCCGCGGTGTTACGCTTGATGGGCTTCCGACCTTTCACCTTCACATGGATCTTATCGAGGGGCGACAGACGAAGAAGCGGTGGAAGCGTAGCGCTGCCGGCGAGGGCGATGACACGGTGGCGACGCACGGCTATGCCGACGACGACGACGATGAAATGTTGTAGGCTGCTGGCAAATGCGATGTTGGTCTCAAGAGAAGGCCAAAAAAGAAGGAGCGCGAAAAAAAAGAAGGGATGTGCCTTCGCAGTAGCGCTGTGCTTTCTCGCCTTTCGTGTTTTGCTTGAAGTAGTGTCTCTTTTTTTTCTCTCTGATTCTCCGTTTAATGCTCTTAAAAAAACACGAATAGCTAAGTGTTCTCGGCTAACGCGTTTGTGACTTTTTTCCGTCGCAGCGATATCCTTCATAATGCGAAAAAAAAATATAATTTTTAACAGCGACACGCAAACGGGCTGCTTATGTGGGATAGGAAGCAGTGAGTTGTCTTGACAGAGTTGCATGAAAGTGCGTGGTAAGCGTGCGTTGTACGTACCAATACTGTGTTGCTGCGAAAGAGAGAGGGAGAGAGGAAAAAGAGAGGGCAACGTATGTACAATGACTCTCGACTCTCGAACGCAACGCACATGCGCTTCGCAGTGTATGATTGCTTTGTGGGGTGTACTGCTTGATTGGTCCTGCAAAGTTTTGCTTTAGCTTCTCTTCTCCACTTTCTTCCATGCTCGTTACTCTTAAGCTGCGGGAATAGCTGTTGCCATCGCCTACTTTTTTTAAAAATCTTACACCTGTCTCTGGCAACACACAGCTGTCCTGACATCGAAGTTCACTAAGTGCCATCTACCTTTTCGAAGCCTAATATAAGCTTCTTGACACTTAAATAGGAGGAGGAATCGCCTGCTTAACACCATTTGTCTTTTTTCCTGTGCATCTTTAGCACTTGCTGCCTTCAAATACTTCCCCTCTTCCGTTTTGTCGCACGCAACCTTTTCGTGCTCGCCAAACACCTCGACGAAAAAAAATACCCTACGTCGCCTTATTGTACGTGGCATAACAGCTTTGGCACCTTCTCTTTCCATTGTGCGTTCTCTAATTCAGCGCCACCTTCCTCGTGCGTCATGTACCACGACGCCCCCGTGGAGGCTGCCGTAGCGGTGCATCGCCATCGCAACCGCCCCTCCGCCGCCACCGTCGCCGCACGTGAGGCGTCGCAACGCATCATCGAAGACTATCAGCTGCATCGCGTGGCCGACTTTCTTTTCACCGGCCGTGACGCAGCCAGCAGCTCCAGCTCTGCTAAGGCGTCTACATTTCCACCCGCTGAAGCCATCAAAGGCGAGACAGAAGTGGCGGAGACGACCTCAGTCAGCAACAAATGTTCTGCCGGCGGCTGCTGTGGTGGGTGCGCCGCGTCGGGTGTGACGACCGCGACGGGTGGTGCGGCTCCTTACGTGCGTGTGGCGCTGCAGTTCCCCGATGAGCTGTTACATGACGCCGTGGCGGTGGTGAGTGCGCTGCAAGACATCCTCACTTCAGACCCGCGCTACGCTGACGCGATGCGGGCGAAGCATGGACCAGACGCAGTGCCCTCGAGCAGCAACGGTACGTTGTCAGCGGCTGCAGCGCCACGTCCAGCAGCGAGCGGGGCCGTCAGTGCACGTCCACCCGCAATGGACAACCCGCACCGCCCTATCGGTGTTGTGCGTCTCTTCGTGCTGGCGGACAACACCTTCGGCAGCTGCTGCCCGGACGAGATCACCGCGCAACACTACACGACGGACTGCATTGTGCACTTTGGCGACGCCTGCATGAGCCGGTCGACCCGCCTGCCCGTCCTTTACGTTCAACCCGCCTTCCACTTCGATGCCATTACTGCAGCACCAGCAGCTCAGCAACAGCAGCAAGAGAAAGAAAGCCCTTCCCTTCTTCACTCAGAGGCGTCCGTGGTGGTGGACCTCGTGGAGCGCGTTGCGGCGGCGCTGCACCAGCGCGTGGAATCGTGGTGGAAGGAGGAGGGCTTAAGCAGCTTCCAGGACACCGGCAAGGTGGCACTGCGCCTCACGGTGGTGGGAACCTACCCAACCCGACTCGCTATCCAGGCAGCAGAGCAGCGCTGGTCGAAGGCAAAGATGAAGGGCAACGCAGGAGAGCAGTCGGCGGCAGCTGTCACCGTGGACTGGCCGCGGTATGAGGAGCGCAACGGCATCACTCCTGTCCAAAATCACGACTGCACAACCGATGCAAAGGGATCGTCAGACGCTGCGGCGCACTCGCCTTCGTCAGCTGTGGAGGATGAAGACTGGCTCGTCAACGGCGTGCGTTTCCGCCGCTTGCGCACGAGCAGCGGCCCTTGTCAGGAGGTACAGTACTTTCTTTTCTTTGGTGCCGCCGGCTCTGCGGCGTTGGTGCACGTGCTGACGGCGCAGCAGTACAACGACTTCCACTACACCGATGCCTGCCGTAGCCTGCTGGAGTGGGACAGCGGGGAGGAGGCGACGACGGTGCCGGTCGTGTCGGTGGTGAACAACACCTTTGGCGTGGACAGCGACAGCGGTGATGCTGAACTGGCCGCACTGCAGTCTGCGAGTGCGTCAGCATCGTCGTCTTCTCCTGTGTTGCCAGAGCATGCAACGGCGCAGGTGGACGCCCGTGTGAAGGCGTGGCTCTCCGCAGTGTTGAGCGACGGCGTCTCTGCCCTGCTCACCGGCGATTACGTCGTTGCACAGCAGGCACTGCAGCGTCGCGTGCGGCAGCGCGCCTTCAACATCGAGTCTGTACGCGCCAGCACCGCGATCGGTGTCCTTGTTGCCTCTCTTGCGATTGAGGGCTACTACGAGCTGACGCAGCAGCTTCATCAGCTCATTCGTGCGTATGGCAAGCGCAGTTACGTGATCTACGTTGGACACCTGAACGAGTTCAAGCTGGCGAACTTCGTGGACACGGTGGACTGCTTCGTCGCGGTGGCGTGTCCGTACAGCCGACAAAGCCACTTTCCCGAGAAGCGCGACAACTTCATGAAGCCCATCGTATCCCCTGCGGAGCTGCTCGTTGCCTTGACAACAACGGACGACAGCGAGGGGGAGGCGCTCTACGGCATGGCGGCGGTCTACACGACCTCCTTCGAAACCGCGCTCGGCGTCCTGCGCAACGCGGTGCGGGTGCGCAAGCTGGAGATGGACAGCCGTGCCCGTGGTGATGCCGAGAGTGAGCAGCGTCGCAAGGATGAGGAGGAGCGGTGGGCCTCGAGTGGGGTTTTGGTGCGTGCTGGTGGGTCTGGCGGTGGTGTCCTGACAGTGCAGGAGAGTTCGCAGGGTGCGCTTGCCCGGCTCTACGAGCGGGAGTACGTGGGTCTTGATCCTCGCATTGGGCAGACACCGATTCAGGCGGAGGTGATGGAGGGCAAGCACGGCATCGCGCGTGGTTATGCCAAGGAGCGGGAGGAGCAGCATGCTGAGCCGCCTGTCTCGAACTACAAGTGAGGAGAAGCCGTGAGGTAACTCACCAACTTAGTTTAGTCGACCGGCTGCACTACTCTTTTTTTTCCCTTTTTTTGTGGTGTTTGTGATGTTGCTTGAGTCGTGTGTCGTGTGTCATGCGTCCTTTTTTTTTTTGCCTTGGCTTTACGGATAACATCGACTGTTACTGTTCTTATTATTAATTGTTTCCGCGTTTAAAAATGCTTAAGTAAGGTGACCGATTATGCGACTACTCTTTAAGAACTGTTAAAGGACACTGTGAAAAATGAGCGACAAAGTGATGGGCAGTGAAGGTAACTTTAAAAAGGGAAGGCCGGCTAAATTGCTTATTATGACGCTTCCACGCATCATGTGGCCTTAATCTGGGCAAGTCGTCGTGCTTGCGTGAGAGAGGGCCGACTTTTGCCATCAGGCTCGTCTCTTGTATTGTGTTACGACAAGGTAACCGCACCATCGCAAAAAAAAAAAAAAAGGATACCGCTGATAAATGATTCATTCTAACGTTTGCTAATGACTCTTTAACTTTATCTCTTCTTCTGTTTTCTCACTTCACCTTCTTTCATTTTGTGCGTTAGCGCGGTGGAAGGCGCTCTGGTACGGTCCACGGAACGCTTTCTGAATAGAAAAGCCGCGTCTGTCCTCTTCTCCTCTTCACCTCGTGCGGTACTGGCAGGTCTAACAGCGCCTTGAACAAGCTAGCTGCGCACCGAAGCCACAATTATTTTCCCCGGAAAACAATCTTTTTTAGTACTCGGCTAATTCTGTTCAAGTATTGTTCTTTTTTGCTTCCTTCTGATCTCTTTCTCTCTCTCTAGATCGCTCGTCGGCTGTGTAGCGAGAGTGGTTATGTCATCCTCCTCTCTCCACCGCAGCACGTCCTCGCCACACGACCGCGTCGTCAGCACCACACACACACGGCTGCAGAGCCGCCCTTCAGCTTCGAGCAACATGAGCGCCTCCCGCGGCCCGCGCTCCGATGCCGGCTCCTACAGCTTCAGCGCCTCGAGTCTGAGCCCGCTTACCCATGGCAATCTCCAGATGACAAGCTACATCTCACCCAGCGGCTTTGCACGGCCCGCCTACGCGGTGAATCCGAGTCTATCCGGTGCTGCAGGCGGTGGGAGCCCCGCGCAGGCGGCGCTGTCTCGTCCTGCCACACGCGCCGAGCAACCGTCAGCCGCATCACGCCGCAGTGACAGTCGCGGTGCCGTCTCGCCGACGCACCGGCGCAGTCTCCCCGCCCCTGTATCGCGCAACTCCCACGCTGCGGGTGCTGCTGCACGAGAAGACCGCGAGCAAATGTTGGCGACCCCTTCATCGTCGTCACAGTGGCGTACCGGCACTGCCAGCACGAGTCCGCCGCACCGCCACCGTAGTTCAAAAGACAGAGACCAGTCCGCGCCGCCGCCACCGCAGCGTCACCGGGGTAAGCGCGACGGTGCTGGGCACGCCGCGGTAGGAATATCGAGAAGTCCTGCCTATGTCGACGCGGCGGTTGGTGGCGGCGCCGGACACACACTTCCTGGCAGCCCACCATCTTCTATTCTCATCTCTTCCACGCCGGGTATTGGCGGAATGGGCAGCGGGGCTGCGGTGGGCGTCATGCCATATCACAGTAGCACCAACCCTCTACGGCCGCCCGCAGGTGGAGTGGGGGATGGACGGGCAGACGCCGCCGTGGGTGGCATGGCAGGGGCGGCCCTGAGTATCGCCACCGCCACCGTCACTGCTGCTGCTGCTGCTAATTCTGCTAGCGCTACTGCCGGCTCACCTCTTCTCCCCCTCCCTGCTTCCAAAGAACACTGCTCGCACTGCAAGGCGGTGGACGAGGCCCTGTATCTCTGCCCCTGCGGACTTGCCCGCTACTGCAGCACGGCGTGCCAGCACGCCCACTGGTCGCTGCATCGCAGCGTCTGCAGCAACGCCGTCCGCACGACCGAGTCCTCGCAACGTCGCTGTGACTGGTGCGAGAGCACGTCGGCCTCGCTGCGCCGGTGCGGGTGCGGCTTTGCGTTCTACTGCGATGTGGACTGCCAGCGAGCGGACTGGGCGTACCACCGACTTGTGTGCAGCACCGTGGCGAGCGAGGCCATCGTGGCGGCGCTGCTCGGCGGACCGGCACCACGAACCATCCGCGAAGCCGCCACGCAGACGGCGCACTGGCAAATCCACGTGCCCGTGCTGCGTTCACAGGCGCGGCCCGAAGGCGGCACGGACAGCTATGCGGTGAGCGGCTACGGGTCAACGAGCCTGCAGACAAGCCAGCAGTGCGGCTTCACCGGCTCCGACAGCTTCGGCGATGGACGCTCGTTCGCTGACGGCGTTAGCGCCCCCAACGGCTCGTCTTACCCGCGGTCGAACCGCACGCAGCCGCCAGCCTGGGAGCACCACTCGCACTTCCAAGGCGACAGCGTCTACACCGACGGCACGTCCTCCACGAGCCGCAGTACCTCCGCGGCGCCGCTAAGTCACGCCGAGCCTTCGATACGTCACGCACGATCGTCCAGTGCCGTGAGTCCGCGCACGCCGTCCAGCCGTCTCCACCCGCCCCCACGTCCAACCTCGGTGTACGACAGCCTGTACCTTAACACGAGCCAACAGGAGCTACTTACTCCGCCCACCGCTCATCTGCGCAATGACAGCGAAGGCGGGCTGATGACGAGCAAGACGGTGTGGGCGGGTCCGCAGGGCTTTCTCAAGAGCACGACACTGAGCAGTGGGATTGCTGGTCTCAGCAGCCGTCACAGCTACGCGATGAGCGAGGGGGACGGTGTAGACACAAACGGGAATACAAATGGGGTATCTCCGCTGCCGTCGTTCGTGTCGGTGCGAGATCAGCCGAGTCTGCTCGCCTTCGCTGCGACGTCGCTGCGCATCGTGGAGAGTGATGAGCAGAAGGAGTGGGTGGAGCTGTGTCGGCAATTCCATGAGGCTCGCATCAAGCTAGAGTTACGGGTGTTGCCGAAGCTGGAGGAGGAGCAGCGAATGGCGATTCTGAAAGAAGAGGTGATGTGGTGTGTTGTAACGGGCGGACCTGCTGCACGACAGCTTAAAGAGCAGGTGACGCGGCGAAGAAGATTGTAGTGCAACGGTGCACTGAAACACATACGCACACACACTCACAAAGGCGAATAGTGAAGAGACGAGAAAACGGAGTTGTGTCTGCTAGACAGTGTAAGAGGCTTTCCATGATTATTTTTCTTTTTATTTTTGTTGCTCAGGCTACTCGCCAGCGATGGCTTCTTGTTCAAGGAAAGCAATTACCTGGCGGTTCCTACTTTTTACTCCACTAAATAAAATTTAATATGTACCTGTATTGTCCTCACTTGCTTCATTTCTTCTTACTCTTACTCTTTTTTCTTTTCGAGAATGTCTTCTCTCCACTATTCTACGCCCATAGCTTTAGCTGCACACACCCGAAAAAAAGAGAAAATGAAGGCTATATCAGCGGAAACAATAACGTGCAAATTGTGGAGAAGCGTGAGCGATACTAGCAGCTGCGCGCGCAGCTCGCAACGATAGACGTCATGTTCAGGGAAAGGCGACAACAACACGCGGTGCTCTCTCGTCGCCAAGCGGCCAGCTCGTGTGTGAGAGAGCACCCATCACCTCTTCGTTGCTGAGGTGCTCACCACTTGCCTTCTCTCCTTCTTATCACCCACTTCTCCGTGTTTGCTCGCGTGCCACCCCAATTGACCCACTTTTTCTTTTTTTTTTATATATTTTTTGCCAGTTTTGCATATCTGCTACTTCTCTTGAGCACGCTCAGCCAATCATCACTTTTTTTCTCTGTTTTGGTGCATCATAGCCCTCTCTCTCTCTCACAAACACACAAGTAGCCAGTTTTTTATTATTATTGAATCGTTGTGGGTCAGATAGAAGTGAATTCCACTCTTTCCTTTCCGCATTGCATCTCTCTTGCCTCTCGTCTCTTATATCTCTTTCACGAGCGTTACTTAGCAGGGTGCTTTGCGTCACTTGAGTAGCTCGCCGCGTCCACTGTGCACAACTTCACCGTGTTCTCATCGGCGTTGTGTTTTCTTTTTCCCCTTTTCCTGCCACTTTGCGCGTTGCGTCTGTCTGCGTGTGTTTGAGAGGCAACGTCGTGCTCTATCTGAATCCGAAGTGGAAGAGTGGCGCAGCTCTCCTAACAAGCAGGTAATAACCACTCTCAAAGAGAAAAAAAAATCATTATGCTCAGCGACTACTGGCTACTGTCCGATCTGGATGGCACCCTGATCGCCACGCCGCACAAGGCGCATGGCCGCTACCTGCCAATCACTCAGAGCCCCTGCTTTGAGCCCATCAAGAAGTGGCTCTCTGAGGGCGGCAACGTTTGCATTGTCACCACAGCCGATCTACGCGTCATTGATCAGGTGTACCACCCGCTGCGGCCCTTCCTCAAGACGCAGGCGGCCTTCACGGCAGAGGTGGCCGCTGCGCGTGCGACAGGCAAGCGCGGCACACCACAGCGCAGTGGCTGTCTTCTGCTCTCCCTGTACACGGGGGCGGTACTGTACTGGTGCACCGCCGACGCCGTCGTAATGCTGCCGGGCTACGCGAGCGCCGTGCACTGCGCGACGCGCGAGTCCATCGAGCTTGCCGCGGCCTACAACGTTCTCATGCCGCACGGGAAGCTCTTCGTCGATGGCAGCCACACCGACCTGCGCACGGAGACGCAAATGTGTGTGAAGGGCACCTGCATCAGCACCGCCACCGCAACGCGGTTGCAGCGACGGGTGGAGGATCTGTACTTTGCGTACATCCAAGAAATTCTTGCCGGCACGGACAAGAATGTGCGGGAGTCGATGCGGTGGCTCTCGCAGCGCTACAAGCGGATGTGGGGTGGCTTACTGCAGTACCTTGAGATGCTCTACAGCGCAGCAGAGCACAAGACGAAGTCCACCGCTCTCTTTCTCGGCAACAGCGCCGCCCGCACACTGGAGACCCTCGTGACGCAGCCACCAGCGGACCCGGCGGCCGTGGAGTGGAAGATGCGCTACTTGCGCTCCCGTCGAGACTTGCTGACTTCCATCGGCATCTTGCGCGTCGAGTACGTGGAAACGCGTCTGAGCTTCAGCGATGGTGAGGGAGGCAGTAACGCGGCCACACCCACGAGCCCTGCGAGTGCGTCGACGACGAGTGTGGAGGCGGTGGAGCGGGCGGAGCTGGTGGCACACTGCACGACGATGCTGCTCCAGCACCTGCATCCTTCTGTTGCGCGGCAGGTGGCCGCAGCGACGGAGAAGATGGCGAGCTTCTTGGTGGATCTTCTCGGCCCTAGTGCGAAGGACTTGCAGCGTCGTTGTCAGCAGGCTCCACGGAGCGATGCGGATGGCGAGAGTCTGACACGAGCAGCTGCCACAGCGTCACCCGCTGAGGAGGAGGCAAACATTGCGCAGGTCATCCTGCTTGGCATGCCCTTGCGCCTCTTCTCGCGCTACTTCCGCGCTCACGTCGCCGACCTTGTCCGTGGCGGAGTCAACGCGATGCCGCAGCCGAACAGCGTCGTCTTCTCCAAGATCGGCGTGAGCAAGTCCACCGCCCTGCGCTACCTGCTCGGCAAGGACCGCGTCGCAACGATGCAGAACGACTTCCAGCTCCACTTCACCTACACGCCGGGCCCCAACGCGTCGGCAGAGGCGCTTGCAACCAACTTTGCTGGCTGTGTCGGTCAACGCCACGGCATCGCGCTCGGCGACAACCCGCAGTCCACCGATTACGAGCTGACCGTCTTCCGAGACGTTCCCTTTCTTTCTGTTGAGAAGGAGGCGCAGCGGGTGGAGCGGCAGCGACGGATTCTGCGGCGACTGCAGCGCACCCAGGCAATCGAGAGCCACGGCGGGCAGCCGACGATGCCGGACGGGAGCCCCGCGCCGTCGTATGTCGATCTGGTCGGCAGTCTGCGCCGCAGCGGTCCGATGATGGATGACCGCCTCTTCCGCAACATCAATTACATCGGTGGGGAGGAGGATGGGACGGCTTTTTTCCTGAAGGCGCTGCTGCAGTATCTGAAGAAAACGCGGCAGGCAGGCCAGACGGAGACGGTGACGCCGGAGAGCTTTTACCACGCGATCGCCAAGGCGCAGAACACGAGTCGGGATCAGGTGATGCTCTGGACTCCGCCCTCACGGCTGTGAGAGACGAGAGGGGAGGCATGCTTGCTTCAGTTTTTCTGCTATTTTTTTTGATTCTTTTCCCTCCCTTCTTTAGCGCTCGTATTGTCGTTTTTTTAGTGTCTGTTTGTATGCGGAGGGAAGCACATGTGTTGACATGTACGACGTATGTGCGTGCGTGAACACCTTTAAGCTCTATTTCTTCCCCCTTATCCACTTTACGATGCGTTGCAACGGTATGCTCTCTCTTCACTGTTAGTGTTGCTATATATGCTTTAACGTCTTGCCTCTCGTGTTGTCTGCTTCTTTTCCACGCCGTACATCAGAACCAAACGTGCATTTTTTGTTTGCCTTGCGAGTAGAGTGGGTCAACATTCCCATGCATTGTAAATGCGGACGCTATCTGCCCTGTTGTAGTGTTCATGATACGTGTATGGCCAGTGGTACCCAGCGACCATGGAGAATGGGGGAAAACTAATGTTGAGCACGTCAAAGCAATTGCTAGCGACAACACTCACTGTCTAAACAAACAAAAAAAGAAGGTAAAGTTCACCAAAAAAAAATAAGGGCATCGATTGCTAATGATGGAAAATGAGGACTAAAATCGAGTGCCGTTGGTCAATCGGGGAGGTGGCGGCGACTGCAGAAGCATCCCAAATCAAAATCCTTATCTCGTCCATTCAGGTGGATATGCTTTGCCTCATCGATTGCTGTGGTGATTGACCTGGCGTTGGCTTTGAGCCGAGTCGTTTTATTTTCTATGGCCAAAGTTGTGAGCGACACGTAGCTACACCTGCTTTCATCTCATCCTCATACTTCTCCTTTCGTTCTCTCCCCCTCCTGTTCATTCGCGATGCCATCCACACTATTCGCTCACTTATGCTTTTTCACACTTTTTTAGAGTTTGCATCTCGCTTGTTTTTTCTTCTGTGCCTCCTCGTTTTTTTCTTCCCTCTCTTATCAAACTCGTCTTTAAAGGTTTGCACACCACGCATCCCTACCACTGTCCCACTCGCAAATGAGCACCTCCAGCAAGACGTCCTCGAAGAGCACCTCCGTCGCCTCCTACCCGGTCGAGGAGAGCTACCACGAGGAGACGCCGATCTACGACGCACCGCTCGAGCGCACCGCCCCGCCGGAGCCCGGCGCAGCTGACGCCCCCGCCCCCGCGTCCAACCGCACCATCGCGATGGAGGCAGAGTACAACCGTCTGAAGGCGGAGCTGGAGACCGCTCGTGCCCGCCACCACGCCCGCATCAACGAGATCACGCACGGCGAGCCGATGCCGTCGCTGGAGGAGCTGCGCAGCGAGCGTGTGCGTCTGTCCGAGCAGGTGCGTCACCACAAGGACGAGCAGGACTCGCTGGCTCTTGACATCGAGGGGCAGGAGGGTGCCGCGGAGCTCTACCAGACCGCCGCCCGCGTGCAGCGCCTCGAGCACTTTGCGAACCGCGCGGAGCAGTACACGGAGCAGACGCTGCCTGAGGAGATTGAGAAGACGGTCGAGGAGGACCGCCACCAGTCGAACGCCGAGCTCTGCGCCTACATCCAGGAGCTGCAGAACAAGCGCTCCACCGCGCTCAAGAAGGTCGTCGCGTCGCAGGAAAACCAGGGCAAGAAGAACCAGCGCAAGCCGGCCGGCAAGAAGGGTGCGGCGGAGGCGCCGATCGAGGATGACGAGGAGGACAAGAAAGCCATCGCCCACACCAAGGAGAACAAGGACGAGTCGCAGGCCCTCGCCGAGAAGATCCGCAAGTTCCGCTCCATGAAGACGAAGCTGCAGAGTGACATTGTCAAGGAGAAGGCGGACAGCAAGAAGTCGGAGGAGAGCATGCGCACTCGCATCCGCGCCGCCGAGCTGGCCAACGCCCGCGACGCTCGTCAGTGCAAGGAGAAGAACGACCGCAACGCGGCTGTCACGACCAACTCGCAGCTGCTGATGGATCAGCTCAACGTCGAGCACTACGGCTTCGACAACGCGCCGACGACGAAGCAGCTGCTGCAGGACCGCAAGGACCGCGAGGCCACGCCGCCGCCGACGCCGGTGGAGCGCGCGTACGGCCGCAACGGCTCTGGTGCCTCGGTCGGCTCGCGCCAGTCGCACACGAACTCCGTCAACTCTCGTCAGCGCGCTGGGAAGCCGCCGATGGTGGCGCTGAAGCGCACGGCGTCGCAGACGAACCGCGACGCTGCCATCCGTGAGGAGGCGTCCGCCTCGCGCCGCCGCGACAGCGATGCCGCCAGCTACCAGTCTTCGCGCCGGCAGTCGCTGTCGAAGCCGCCGCTGGTGGCCTCGAAGCCGACCGCCTCGCAGCAGCACCGCGACAACGCCATCCGCGAGGAGCGCGAGCGGGAGGAGGCGTCCGTGTCGCGCCACCGCCAGCGCAGCAACTCGATGAACTCGGACGCCAAGCCGCCGTCCGTGGCCGCCAAGTCCACGGCGTCGCAGCGCAGCCGCGAGGGCAAGAACAACGCTTAATCGGAAGGACAGGAGCGAAAAGAATTGGGGATAAGACGGAGAGACGAGCAGCACACATGCACACACACACACGCATCCACAACTGTGTTCATGTGTTCGCCTGATAGATGAGAGGCAAGAGCTGGATGACGTTCCTGATTCGTCGCTTCCCCACTTCCTTCGCTCCTTCTTTTAATTTGTGTTTTAGTGATTCTCTTCATTGTTCCCCCTATACCGCAGAAAAAAAGCAAAAAAAAGCCATTTTTTTCGGAAAGTCAAAAGGAAAGAAGGTCCAAATTTGTTCTTTTTGTTCTGTTATATTTTTAGCGCCACCGGCACGTCTTTCCGTCCTATCTCTTTCTTGTACCCTCAACTACATTTTTTTCTTTTGTTTTTCCCGTCCTCGTCTTCCGCGTCTCCGAACCACCCTCATCGCATTCGTCATGAACTTCATGTCTGTACGCTTAATATTTGTTTTTGTTTTTCGCTGTACCGTTTTTTTTTTCTCCTTGTTCCTACTTCTTTGTTTTCTATCGAGGGTGTCTGTTGTCGAGCAGATTGAGCAAAAAAACAGACGGACACGATGAGAAGTGGTGATGAAAGGGTGCGGTGGCGAGAGGAGGGGAAGATGACGTTTAGCATGGAAGGGGAGTGTGTGCGCTTTTAGTTAACAACATCCTGTACTGCCCGAAAAGTTAGAAAGTGTGGAACGCTCAGCGTTCGTCCATGGAGAAAAAAAAATACATTATAGGAAGAAACGGGGGTAACGAGACCAAAGGCATCAGGCACTTGAAGCGGATCATGGATCACGTCACTGTGCGTGTCGAAGATCGCGCTGTCCTGCTCGTGAGAAAGTATGATCGAGAGAGAGAGTGAGGGAGTACTGCGCCGCAGATGTTCTGCGTGCAGGCTCTCGCACCGCCCCGTTTCGTGCGGCACTCCTGATGTTGCCTTCTTTTTTTTTGGCTGCGTCAAAGTGCTTGAAACAGAGACGATGCACTGTGAATATGGTCTTTCTCTCTTTTTTGGTTTAAGTTTTGGGAGAAAATGAGAAACTTGGTCTAAAACTTTTTTTTTGTTTTCTCTCATGTTCCTTTGCTGAGGACCGTTGCTGGTCGTAAGCTGATGCTTTGTCTGCCACGATGCTCAAACTCTAAAAAAAGATTAGTTAAATAGCGCTGCTTTTGTTCTTCATTTTCACCTCTCGCTCCCTCTCTTTTTTCTTGACCACACAGAATCTCTTTACACTTTTTCTCCGCCCTTCCTTCTTCTGAGCGGAGAAGAAACAGGCACCCGAAATGGGTCTCGAAACCACTCATGTCGACGGGGCACCTTCTGTCAATGAGGAGGAGACGCCCCTCTCGTCTGCTGATGCCCTCGTTCACTTCGACACCTTTCGCACTGCCTTTCGAGCGTGGCAAAAGGCGGGCGATGCACTTGATTGGATTCGGCGCAACGAGCACGCCGTCACGTTCCTGGCAGCGTCCAATGTGCTACCTTCGCACTTCCAGCTAGCAAAGGAGAGGAGTCCGCAGCGCGTCGTGGAGCTTGTCGTGCGCAGCGCCTGCTGTGGAACGTCAGCGCCGCTTTCTGAGACGGAGCAGATCACGTTGGCAGAGCTTCCCCGCATCTTTCCTTTTCGTCACAGCACCCCAAGTGCAATACCTACCACCACCAACGGCACCACAACAGGCGCATCGTGCCGCACGTCTGAGTCGCTCTCAGCGCAGCTCACCGTATTGGAGCGGCAGGCACGTGTGATGGATGGTCTGGTGAGTCGACTACACCGGTGCACGTGCATTTGGCGCGATTCGGTGCCGCCAACGCCTGTTGCTGCTGGTGTGCGTCGTGACGTGGCACCGTGTGGTGTGCGACAGCTTCTTCTAGGTGGACCGTCACTGCAACTGACAGACGCCACTCTCGTGCGTGCCTTCTGCGCTGCCGTCTCCCTCAACACTGTCGGCTCGAAGGAGTCGTCTTCTGCGACGGCGACGACGACGACGCGTGGCCGCTGCTTGCTGCCGCGTGGAACACCCCCAAGCGTTGTACGTCGGTGGATGACAGACACAGTGCAGGTACTCGCGCCTCACACACTATCCGCACTGGATGGAAACAGTGGTAACGGGGATGTCTCGCAGACATCACAAGATGAGTGGCGGTCTGGTGGCAGCAGCGGCTCTGACAAGACGTTACCGCGGCTGCGTTACGAGGGCAGCAACATGAACGACCGCATTCTCCGACTTTTCTTCACGCCACGAAAGCGGCAGCGGCAGGACGGGGCGGCGACCGCAGCGGACGGTGCCGTGACGGGGGATGTGGTGCTCGACTACATGAGCCTGTTAATGGGCCTCTACGGGTACTCGGCTGAGGCGGCAGGCGCGGACACCACAACAGGAGCAGGAAACGAAGATGGAGATGGTGATGCTGCAGCCACGGCGCAGGCTTCTTGCGAGACTTCCCCTGCGGCGCGGTGGGATGGACCGCCTGTTCTTCTGAGCGCGCAGGATACGCAGGACGGCAACGAGTTGCGGCGCGTGGAGACGGTGCGGCGGCAGCGCACCTTTCCTGCAGCCGAGGCGGTGCGCCTGCTGGGGCGGAGCATTCAGTGCCGTTACTGCGCGCACACACCGTGGACGTCGGTGGTGCAGGAGGACGTGACGACGACCACGACCACGACGACCAAGACGATGGTGGTGACCACGACGGCAGACTCTGTGTCGTGGCCACGTGACGAAGACGAAGCTGGCGGCAAGTCTCCTACGCCGCACTTGGCAGAAGGCCACTCAGCGCAGTCTTCTCTCTCCTCGAGGCACAGCGGCAGCATTCAAAAGAGTGCGAGCGAGCAGAGGAACGTCGGAGTGGAGGATGGCAGCGATGCAGCAGGAGTAAAGGAGGAGACGGCGGAGATTGACTCCGGCGACGGAGAGGCGCCAGAGATCTCCTCCTCTCCCTCCGCTCGTGTCTCCGAGGAGTGCGACATCGCGGAAGGTGCGGAGGAAAACGTACGAGTGTCGACACCACTGGACACGGCGAGCGAGCGCCACCTTCAAGACGAAGAAAAGGCATTGCCGGTAAGTGCAGGAGCGGCAGAGCAGGCGGAAGAAAGCGAGTTGCCGCCGACATCTTCTGCAGCAGCGCACCAGCAGCCCGCTCATGCCTCCATCACCACCGTCACTCGAGCCGTCACCACGACGTCGACCACAACCACAACGAACTCCACCACGCACATCACGGTGACGTTTTCCAGTCGCACTGCGGCGCCGTACGAGCCAGGACATGCAGCGTGCTGCCCGTGGCATCGACTCTTCGTGACGGACGCGATCGACACGACGGCGCTGGCGACTGCGGAGCGCAACATGGACTTCACGTGGGTCGTGGAGTCGGAGGCGGAGGCACCGCTGTCTGGAGAGGCTGAGGATGAAGAAGCTGGTGACTTTGTTAGAGAGAAAAAGGAAGCGGTGGAGCTGGTTGTGACAGGTGAAGCTGTGCCGCTGTTTGAGGGCCAAGAAGGCGGAGCGGACAACGCTTCTGTAAACGAGCCGGTGGATGCAAATGCAGAGGCAGATGTCGGCACCAACAACAACAACAACGACACCTCCTGTACAGAGGCGGTCACCCACCGCACCATCCTCACCCTCCGCTTCTTTCTCTCTGAGGTGGAGCGCCTCATCACGACGTGGCGGCTCAGTGAGGAGTGGGAAAAGGTGCGGCCCAGCCGCTACCTGCAGCACCCGCTCTGGCGCACGTGGAGTACCGCGGGGGTACTGCATCCGATCCACGTCAAGGCGGGCGATGGCCAGATGGAGATGCAGCTGCGCACGCTGGAGAGACGAATGATGATCACTGCGCGGTTGAGCAGCGAGGAGGACGAGGCAGCGCCGCATCTTTCTGCGACCTGTGCCGAGACGCTGCGTGCGTGTATTGCCTCAGACCGTGCGCTGCTGTTCACACTCGGTGCGCCACTCTCTTCATCCTGCGGCGCGTTGGCTGGCACGACGGTGGAGCGGGCACTGAAGCTGGCGGAGGCGTCTGTAAAGAGGCTAGGGAATCATCAGGGTGAGACACACGCCACTACTACTACTGCTGCTTCACATGGATCGGGAGCTGGCAGAGGCGACACGTCTGGCGCGCTGTCGATGCTGAAGTCCGGCTTGCGGACGTTGCTCGAAGGCGTGCGTGCAGACGCTGCTGCCGGCGCTGGGTCTTCATCAGGTACGTCGGAGGCTTTGTCCGCCACACCGTCGACGTCGTCGCGTGACGGTTCCGCAACGGAAGCGTTTCTTGCCGAGACGCAGCGGCGTTACACCGGTGCGGTGGCTGCGGTGGAGCACTCACCTCTTCTGGGCTTTTGCTCCGCGCTGCGCCACGACGCAGTCCCCCGCGTGCTTTCCGCCTTCACCGCTTCTCACTACAGCACGGTACGCTTGGAAGAGTCTGCCTTGTCTCACGCAGCCACATCAGCCTCTGTGCCTCCCTTCAATGTTGAACCGGCCTCTGCTGCTTTGGCATCTGCTACTCCTGCTGCGACGTCGGCAGCCTCGCCACATGGCATGACGAGCGATGACCGCGCCACTGTGGCCAAGTTTCTTGAAGAGATGCGCCAGACAGTGCAGGCAGAGCAGTTGGAGCTGCAACGCGAGCAGGAGCGTGAGGCGGCGCGTGTGGCAGCCGTCGCGGCAGCAGCAGCAGCGGCAGCGGCAGCGTCCAAGGCACGGGAGCAGGCGGCACAGGCTTCTCTCGTGGCTCAGCGAAACGCGGCGTCAACAGCGTCACCACAGCGGAACCAGGCACCCCACAACATGAACGTGCCGCCACCGAAGTCCGCGCAGCAGAAGAGTGTGCCTGCTGGAAGTTTCCACCAGGGCGGCAACGCAGCTGCGTCGAACCAGCAGAGCCGCGGTGGCGATCGTTATGGTAGCCATGCACCACCGCAGCAACAACATCAGCACCAGCAGCAGCAGCAGCAGCAGAGTGCACCGTGGACTGCAGGACCTGGCTTTGGTGGTGGTGCTGCCGCCGCCTCTCCCCCACCACCGGTGCTGGCGTCTTTCCAATCGCCTACGACACACATATTTGCCGCACCGTCGTCCATTTTGGGGCCACAAGGAGCAAGTGGCGTGAGCGCCAGCAACAACAACAGCAGCACAGCAGTGATGGGAGATAGTGGTGGCATCTTGCCTGCCCCCTCACCGTTCAGCTGGTCGCCCCTCGCTTACGAGTCGGAGGGTGTCGTGGGCGGTGGCGGTGGAGACAGCATTCTCGGCTTCCAAGGGACTCAGCAGTCCTTCACGGGGCCCAACGCCTCATCCCCGCAGCCGCCAGCGGTCTTCGCTGGCGGCTTCCACAACAGCGGCAGTGGTGGCCGACCGAGTGATGGCCGCCCCGCACGTGGCCCCTTCTCCTCTGGCAGCGTACTGAGCTCTTCTGTTGGCGGAGGTGGGAGCATGGGTGAAGAGGTGCGGCTTTCCAACTGGAGCGTCGCGTCGAACCCCACCCACACGTCAGCCGGTGGCGTCCTGCCTTCCCCCGCAGCTTCAACAGCCCCCAACAGCTTTGCACGCAACAGCAGTAGCAGCGGCCATGCAGCGGCAGGCGGGGAGGCGGCACAGCGCACGGCTCCGCAACCAGCAATGGGAGGAGGTCGAGGTGGTGCGGTGCATGTGCCTGCGCCGCGCCGCGGAGGCGGTGGTGGTGATGGCCCTCGCTCCGGACCGCAGGGCAACGCGCCGATCAGTGGCGCCAGTGCCGGTGCTGGGAGTAGCAACAGTAGCAGCCCAGGGCCACATCATGCGAACCCTGCTGCGGTGCTGAGTGGCGGCGCCTCTGGTGGCGGTCGTGGCGGACGAGGACGCGGTCGTGGCGGGCCTCCGTGGAGAGGCGGTAGCGGTGGTGGTCGCGGCAGTCACCGACGGGGCGGCTAGATACAACTTTTTCGTGTCGCAAGGACGACGTGTTGTAAAACGACGAGGTAGACTACAAGTTTGTGACAGGAAGTGCGCAATTAGCGCGTTTTGATTTCCAAATAAACACTTCACGAGGCGAGCGGCGATTGACGCAGATGCGTTAAGACAAGGATGTGGTAAGGGTGTGGTGGCTTACTACACTCAATGCAGCCTGCGTATGTTCGCCGTTGTCAGAGAGAAGTCTATGTTTCTATTGTTAAACTAGCAGGCAATAGAGAATGAAGCGCGAGTATGCGTCTTTGACGGACTCTTATCATGTCTAAAATCTCACTTCGCCGCTGGCTATGTATGCATATGACAACACAGAAGCTACGCAGACTACTCTTTTCTTAATTTACAACCCATCTCACCGCGCTTTCTTACTTCACATATGACTGCTCTTTTTTTTTACTTTCCATGCATCACGCTTGCAGTGCTCCACCTCTTCCGAGACGCTGCACGTGCTTTTTATTTAGTTTTATTGGCTCTCTTCGTGGTCCACCAAAGCATTTAACGTCTTTACGTAGCTGAGACACACGCGGCATATTATACATATCAGCAAGCGCACACCTGCACAAGCAACCAAAAAAAAAAAAAAGAGGGACGACAGCCCACACGTACACACGATTTATATCTCCCCATAGCTACGTAGCCTTCACACTCAACTTATCTCCACTCCCCATTTTTTCTTTCACTCTTCTCTGTTTGTGTGTGTTTTTCTCCAACCGGATAATGGCTCTCGTTCCCCAAACCGAGGAGCTGCAGCGCGAGGTGGAGACGGTGCAGCAGCTGCGCCGTGCCCTTCACGATGCCTACATCGTCGAGTCCGCCCTCGGCCGCCGCTCTGCTCGCGAGACGAAGAAGGCGCCAGGGGCGATGGAGGTGCACCGGACGGTGGATGCGCCGACGCTGAACGTGCTCAAGGCCCCCAACTACCCTTTTACCCTGTGTGAGGAGGCCCCGCCGTCCTACGTGCCACCACCGGTGCCCTACGACGTGGAGGGTGAGATCGACTCGTTGAAGCAGCGCGTGCTGCAAGTGCAGGAGGACTTTCAGCGCTACGAGAAGCAGGTCAGCCGCGCAGCCAACGCCCCGCTGAGCCGGTCGCAGGTGATCGACTTCTTCAGCCACAACGCCACCTACGCAGAAATGGCGTGGGAGGTGTCATCGCTGCAGTGGTTCTACCGCTGGGTCCTCTCGCACTCCATCAGCCACCTCTGGAACTGCAAGGAGCAGCTGGAGTACGTCTTGACCGAGGGCGGCCAGGAGCTGCCACAAACTGCGGAGGAGATGGACTGGTGTCTGCAGGAGCTGCCCTTCTCTGCGGCCGTCTCGGTGCTCGACACGGACCGGCAGGCGGTGGTCGCGCAGGAGCGTCGTCGCCTGCGGTCCGTGAGCCGCACCTTCCGCGACCGCCTCCCCTCTGAAGCCGTCACGATCGCCACGAGCTGCTATCTGACCGCCGAGGAAAAGTACATGTACCAAGAGTTCTTCAACCAGTCAGAGCACATGCTGCTCCTGCTGAACCACACGCTGATGCTGAACAAGGCCAACAGCGGCCTCATCCACGACGGCCAGCAGCACCACGGCCAGCAGAGCAGTGCGGTGGGGATGCTGTCGAACTCGCTGACGTCGGCGCCGCGTGGGGCGTCGGCGGAGAGCGGCGCCGTGATGGTGGCACCGGACTCCATGGTGGGCGAGATGGAGACGTCGGTGCTGGCCGAGGAGACGCGCAGCGCCGTGGCGGCGGAGCAGGAGGTGATCACGACGCTCATGAAGACGATCCGCGAGCGGCAGCAGCGCGACGAGTTCTTCGACGTGTCGGAGGCGGAGTACCAACACAGTCGCACAGCACAAATCGCCGTCTACGGGTGCGTGCTCAGCGACATGAGTCTGATGGGGCAGCAGATGAGCCTCGCGGCGGAGTTTGTGGAACGCTACGAGGGCTGGCTGCAGCTCCGCGGCTTTCAGACACACGAGGAGCTGATGAGTGAGCTGTCGCGGCGCAGCGGTGGGACGGCGTGGCCCACGGTGCGCATCCACGGCGACGACGTGGCGGAGAGCGGACACGATCACTTTGTGCCGCCTACCGAGGAGATGATGAAGCGCCACCCGCGGCCGGCGGCTGACCCCAAGCTGCAGGAGAGCGGGCGGTCGGAAGCGAGCTCAGCCGTGGAGGCGGACGAGCCACGAGTGCCTAAACGTCAACCTCAGCAGCAACAGAAGCCATCGCAGCAGCAGCAGCGGCAGCCTTCCGCAGCGGCAGCTCCGGCACCGAATGCAGCGCCAAAGGTTCGCGCCGCGCCGAAGGCAGCAACAACGCCACCCGCCGCGGCTCCTCCTGCTCCTGCAGCTGCAAAGTCGACCTCTACTCCTCCGCCTGTCACCGCTTCTGCCCGCTCCTCGCCTGCTTCTTCCCAGGCATCGAAGAAGGGTCCAGCAAGCATGGCGACGGCGGCAGCAGCAGCAGCAGCTGCAGCCCCACCAACACCGTCTCCATCCACGCAGAGCAGCGCGGCAGCACCGCCGCCAGCAGCTAACACCGCGGCCGACGTTGCCAACGCCTATTTCTGCATTCTCGAGGCCACGACCGCAACTTCAACTTCCAAAAACGACGCCGCCGTGTCCCGTGCGTGGCTCGCCGCGGCAGTGCGCTACACCTTTGTGAAGATTCTGCGTCGCGAGTGGGACGTGGCGGTGGCGGCGCGCAGCATCGCGCAGGCAGAGGAGGACCTCCTGGGTCGTCTTCGTCGTGGCGGCGCTCTCTCTCGCCTGACCTCCACCGCGGCTGCGCTGTGCGTCGTGGCGCAGGAGGCGGCGCGGCTGTGCGTCGCGCGGTGCGAGATGCGCTCCCTCACTGCCGAGGTGCCGGTCGTCGTGCACGTCCCCGAGGACGCGGACGACTACACGCAGTTCGCCGCTGACGTCCGCAACCCGGTGGAGCTGCAGCGGTGGGGCAGCGTCGTGGATGCGCTGTGGCTGCAGGCCGACCCATCCGGCATGGCCAGCGGTGGGATGCTGATGCACCCGGTGCAGACGGAGTCTTCTGCAGGAACCCCCACGCGGGCCAACAAGCACAGCGCGGCTCACTTCCTCTACATCGAGTCGATTGATGCGCCGCCCACCCCGCAGAACAGCTGCACGGCTGTGATGACGCTGCGCTACCGCCTGTCACGCATGTCACCAGAGGCGACGGCGAGCCGCCGTGTGGCCCCGTCGCTGGCGGCCGTGTCTGGTGCGCAGCCCTCCGCCAACCAAGGAATGGCCCGCTACGCGCTGGCGAGGCGTGTGCTGACGGCTCTCTTCGAGGTTGAGGCACGTGGCCTTCTGCCCTGCCTCGCCAGTCGCGTCTCCGAGGCCGCCACCGTCCCCCTGGCGCAGGTCATGTACGTCACTTTTGATGACTCCAACACGAGCGTGGTGGTGGACAAGACCCACATGCCGCTGCTTTGCCTGCTGCCCCCTCCTGCAATCGAGCTGAAGCGGATGCACGCGGATGTCGGCACCGCCCCCGTCACGGACGACCCGCAGGATCAGTACTACCGCGCCTACGCTGCCCCCGTGCACTTCAGCACCATCGGCATGATGGTCGGCTCTCTGTTGGAGGACTTGGCGATTCGTGTGCCCGTCTTGAGCGACCTCTACATGACGGCAGCGACCCTGCGGGAGCAGGCGCTCTGGGAGGTGCAGAACAACACGCCATGCAAGTGCTTTGTGAACGCCACGACGCAGCCGATCCCGGTGGCCTGTGCGCCGGCCAAGACGCGGGCGATCAGCATTCAGCGCGAGTCGACGGTGAACCGCAACACGACGACGACGCAACGTTTCGTGTCGCCGCTGCTGCGACGTGTAGAGGACACAATCGCGTCTATCGAGTCCGGTACTAAGGGTGGCGCGGTGGCAGCAGCGCCGCAGCGGTCGACAGGGGTGCGGAACGGCGCCGGTGCGAACTCCGAGGGCTCTGTGTCTACGCCGCGTGGTGGCGCGGCTCCTCAGCAGCAACCACATCAGCAGCTGGCCTCTGTGACGGGACGGCAGACGCAGATGGTGGGTGGTGGTCACGGTGCTGCCTCGCCCTCTCCCTCTGCGATCCGGCCGAATCGCATGTGAAGAAGGAGGTGCTCGACTGCCTTTTAATTTATCTCTTTTTTTTTTGTGCCCCTTTTCACCGTTTCATTGTGCCGACTTTCTGCAACGCATTGTTTTGTTTCTGTTTTGATTACTGGTTGTGATGGCTGAGGTGATCCCATTTTTTTTTGTATTTTAATCTGTACCGCTCTCTCTTACGGCTCGCCGTTACACTTCTTTCTTTCTGTGTTCTCTCCCCTTCATTTTTTCTTCCTTTCCGTAGATACGAGTCTTGCTAGCAGTCATGCATCTAGGCGTGTTGGTCCGCGATGCGCTTGGGGACTAGCAAGCAGCGACGACTCTGGCATTCCTGTACCTGTAGCTTCTGAGTGTTTTGTTGATCTGGGATATTGCAAATGAGGATATGCGCATTCCTTTCGTTGTGTGGTGTAGGTGTTAGACGATCACTTCTTTTTGGTTTGTGTTTTTGTGTGTGTGTGTGTTTGGCAGAAGGAGGAACTCTCAATAGACATCGTTTCTTTCCTCTCTCCTCTCTCTCCCTCCGCACCGTTTAGAGGTACTGCGTAGTCTGTGCGTTGCACGTGGCTTCCTTATGTCGAATACCGTGTGTGATGCTCATTGTCTTTCTTTTTTTGCTTTTCGCCTTTCTTGTCATGTTCACTGAGGCATGAGATATTGTGCTCGGTGCGCTGATTTTGTGCGTACGCGGATGTACTCGCTTCTCCTTTTTCTCATCCAACGGTTTCGCTACCATAGAGGCGATGCTGCAAAGGAGGAGCCGCCGTCTTTTTTTTTTTGTCCACCTCCTTCTGTTTTTTCCCCCTTTTGTGTCTCGCTTCGTTGTACTGCGACAGTGCGCTTCTTCAAAGAGTTGCACACAACAACAAAAACAACAACAAAAAACAAACACCTTGAAGTGAAAGACAGTGGTGCGCCTTCTAGCTGCGATAGTGCATACAGAGTGAATGTGCAGCGCCACTGTAGGGTAGCGTCGATTTGTCGCACAAAAAAAAAATGAGCTGACACCGCGATCGCATACGTGGTTGTTGTGTGCTATGGAGCGGCACACATGTAGAAATCAACAACGGTAAAAAAAGGAGAAAATGCAGATGAGCTGCGCTGCAACAGCGGCATGTAGCTCCGTTTGAAGGAGATGCTGTCGGCGGTTGCCGGTCGCGTAGCGGCTCTGCACTCGATAGGAACGTCAGGCTAAAGCGAGCGTCACGCCTGCAGTTCTTTTCCCGTTGTCTTTCTCTCATAACACTGACGGGCGAAAAGCGTCAATCTTTCTTTGCCTTTCATTCACTTCTTCTTTTTCATCTTTTACGAACCACTTCTCCACTACCCCTCCAGCAAGTTCCGGTGCTGTTGACATCGTCTACTTGCACCCATCGTTCGTCCGCTCTCTTTTGCCGTTCCCATCGGCACTCACCGCTAAACAACGTTTATTCGGAGAAAAGGGGGGTAACTGCGACTACTCGCACAGCGAGCGCGTGAAGAGGTATTCTTTTTTTCTTATAAGCCTTAGTGTTGCTGATTCCTCCCAGTTTTACCCTACACCGACTGCGCTCTACCGTGTTAGCATCGAACGCATTTCACGATGAGCTCTCCGGCTTCTGTGGAGGAAAGCCTCGTTAGCTCCCCCGCGCCGGTTGCCGACACGGCGGGGGTCCGCAACGTTCGTCTGCTGCGCTACAGCTCCCTGGCGTTGCTGGGCGGCTACGCATTGGCGACGTGCTACAAGCTGGGCCTCGTGCGCCGTCTTCTCCCTCACGCAGTAAACCGCTCTCTCGAGTCCACCGTCGAGAAGGTCAAGACGCACACGCAGCCCATCGGCGATGCGGCACGCTTTGCTCTCGTGCGAAGCCACCTCACCTACACGTATGGCTTAGCCACTGCTGGCATGGTGGCGGTGGCTGCCGGTGTGGCGACCTTCTGGGCTGCGCCGAGTATTCCCATCGCCATCCCTGTCGCCACCACGATCTTCCCTGCTGTGCTCTTGGTGGGTGTCCCCAAGGCCTACATGCAGCCCGCGGCGCGCCTCCTGTGCTTCTTCCTTTCCCTATACTCTACCGGCTACGCGTGTGGCCCGATTGGCTGGGTCGCCCAGGACACACTCATCGTCTTTGTGCTTCTCTCCGGCTGCACCATGACGGGACTGTGCTTGCCGCTGTACTTGACGCGCGGCATGGTGAGCTACGTGGTGAGTGCGCAGGTGCTGTCCTCTGCTCTCTCCGTGGCCCTCGTCACCGCCCCGAGGCAGACGCGCGACACTTCGGTCCTGAAGAAGTTCAAGGACCAGGCGGGTGTGCAGATCATCTTAAATGGGGACATCAACGTGCTCTTCACGCTGCAGCTGCTGTCCAACGTGGGCATCTGCGCTCTGCACACGCTGCCCACCATCATCCGCTTCGTGCGGTGGAAGAAGGAGTCGGAGGCGGAGATGATGCAGTCCGTCGATCCCGTAATCGAAGCCTTCGCCATCTGTGCAGGGTCCCTCTACGTCGTCTACCGCGCCGTGCGCAAGTCTTGCCGGACGCTGATCCAACGTATCCTATCGGATCACCGGCCGCATGAGAACGGTGGGGCAGGTCAGAACACGTGGTTTGCCATGTCCAACCATTCATTGAATGTGGACCGTGCGAGCGGGGTGGTGTCGGGCCTGGTGATGGGTCTGTGGTACGTCCGTGCGGTGTCGCTGCTGCAGAGAGGCGATGTCGAGACAACGCTGAACCGGCTGCGCAGTGTGTGTGCGCACGTCTCACCCATGTCGATGCTGCTGGGTAGGGGCACAGCGGGGCGGTAGGTCGTTCTGCGCGAGGGATATGCTTCGTGTGAGTGTGTGTGCGCGGGTGTATGCGTGACGTGACGTTATTGTCAATCGCGTTGCACTTGTAATGGCCCACCGTTGCTGAGAAACAAAAAAATGCTGAGCAGGAGGAGCCGTTCTCCTTGCTTGGATGCGTGTTGTACCTCTTCCTTCTTCCTCTTCTCGAACTTACCTCGATTACTATTTTTCTTCTGTGCCGATGCAAGATCCATGGTAGGATCTCCTGTGCTTTTTTTTTCCTCGAATCTTTTTCGCCGCACTATACACCTTTCCCTGAGAGCAAATTAAAAAAAAAAAAAGGAAATGAAGTCTAGTTGCATGTAGATGGCGGCTCTCAGAAACAACTCTTGATTAGAGAAAGACAAAGAGCTTTTCTTCCAGCTTTCCGTCTGGGGAGTGATGACAGCTGATCCGCATACTGCTGCCGTCAGTGCTGTAATGCGTTGTTAGTGGTGTGTCAAGGAGACGACACGGTGTTACGTTATCTGGTGTCACGTGCCTTAAAAAAAAAATTAATGCAGTTCGTCGTGTTTCCTTCTCCTTTCCACTCTACTCTCCACAACATGTTCTCCATTTTTTTTTTGCCCTTCTCTCTTCTGTCTGAAAAGATAAAAAAAAATTTGGTCCGGAGGCGAACGCGGCTCTCTGTCCCCTTCAGATTCGCGTGGACGTTTTGTTCTTCCAGTCTCGGTGCTGCGGCTCAGCTCTTGCGCGCTCCCCTCGAGCCTGGAGGCTGCCTCGTAATCCAGACCGGTTGTGCGTGTATCAGCCACCGTGCGAGAGAAAAGGCGGAGGTCATCGCAAAAGGCACACAGACATCCCGTTAACTCTTTCACTCTCTCTCGTTTGTCCCCGTTTATTTGGTTTTAAGCTTATTTGTGAGTGTGTGTTCGTGTACACGCGCACACTGCGCTGCCAGGCAGCAGAATGCCTGGGCTCGAATCCGCCGGCTCCTTCGCGGCGCACTCCTTCCGCGAGGTCACCCACCACGTGTTTTGCTCCGCCGTCATACCTGTGCCCGCACCTGTCGTTGCCAAGACGCTCAAGAACATCGAGAGCATCAAGCACTACGGCGCAGATCATGGCGTGATTGGCTGCTGTGTGATGGAGAACCTGATGGAGCCGGCCGAGGTGGGGGCGGTGCGCCGGTGCACGCTGCGACTGCCGCCGTACGCGGACAAGCTCATCCGCGAGAAATTGACCCGCTGCACCGAGCATCGACAGTACACCGACAGCGATGCACCAAACTCAGTCGGCAGCGACGTCACATCGATTGAGCTGACACTCGACTATATCCCCTCCGAGAGCAGCGAGCGCCATCGATCGCCCTTTGAGCCCGTTGTCGAGGAGGCGTTGCATCGCTGTCGCACGAACATCCGCATCTCCGCCGTCACCCGCACCCCGCACCGCTGCCTTGTCGAGATGGACACCGAGTGCGTGCTGCACCTCCACCAGGGCCGCCACCTCGCTGCGGAGGTGCGCTTGCAGGACAAGGCGTCCGAGCGCGCTGTCATGCAGTTCTGGCAGCGCTACCTGGACGCCCAGCTCTCTGCGTTGGAGGAGACGGTGTCGAAGGAAGCGTTTCCGGAGGTGCAGACGCGTCTGGATGTCGACTTCCGCAGGGCCTTCGCCGAGCACGAGCAGCTGCTGTGTGACTGGTCGGTGGAGAACAGCGACAAGAAGCCGCCCCCCCTCCGGGGGGGGGAGGAGGAAAAAAGAGGGGGGGGGGGGGGGCACGCGCACTCGAGTCCTACAAGCAGCAGAAGGGAGGAAGGAGAGGGAAACCCCCTCCGCAACCGCAAAGGCGAACAGAGAGGTGGGCGATGCGCACAACATGTCAGAGACGACGCAGTCGAACATGGACGTTGCGATGCCGGGCTTTCGTCTGCCGCGCTCCTTCACCAACATGCCCGAGTCGCCCAGCGCGTTTGCCCCCCCCCCCCCCCGTGGCGCGCGGCCCCCTCTTATTAAAAAAAAGGTCGGGGGTGTTTTTCCCCCCCCCGGCCGCCCCCCCCACCCCAAAAAAAAAAAAAAGGGCTTCTGCCGCGGGGGGAGAAAACAACCCCCCCCCCCCCCCCCCGGCCCCCAGCCCCGTCCTCTTTCTTAAAACCCCCGCCCCCCCCCCCCCCCCCCCTCTCTTGTTTTTGTTCCTGTTGTTGTTGCCGCGGTTCCCCCCCCCCCCCCCCCCCCCCCCCCCAAAAACCAAACCTAACTCTAACCCAAAAAAAAGCAAAAAAAAAAAAAAAAAAACCACACCCACCCCCCCCCCCCCCCCCCCCCAACCAAAAAAAAAAAAAAAAAAACAAAATCCCCGTCTCGGGGGAGGGGGGGGGGGGGGGCGGCGGGCGGCCCCCCGGGGGCCGGCAACAGAAAAAAAACAACATCTTTTTCTTTTCCCTCGTACGCACACACAGCGGCAGCGGCACCGGCGAGTGGGAGAGCAGCTGCGGTTGCTGCACACGGCGCACCGACGCAGCGCAGTCCCACGGCAGCGGCGGCAGGGAACGGGTCAGAGCCCGGGGAGACGTTCCAACCAGAGATGGTGCGGAACTTGTTCAGCCTCACGGGTGTCTTGAGGGGAGACGTGGCTCGTCGCATCTTTTACGCCCTCTGCGACCACGACGGCGCAGCAGCCGCCCCACCGCACCTCACTGCGCAAGGATTGAAGAACCTGCTGCGGCATCTTGACCCTTGTGGGCTGCGCGAGGGCGGCTCCGTGCACCGCGGCGGTGCAGCTGCGGCGGTCGATGACGCCTACCGGGCTGAGGTGCAGCGCTGCTACCTCCAGCAACAAGCCACGTCGACTCCCAAGACGAAATCGCAACTCGTGAAAGCGCCGAAGAAAGATTCGGCTGATGCTGCTGCTGCTGTTGCTGCTGCGGATGGAGAGGAGTCTTCGACACTTAGCCGGCTTGCGGCGCGGCGAGAGGCGACGTTGCGTGAGAGTGACGATGTCGCTCTGGACAAGTTGGCACAGTCGTTGTTGAGCCGTTTTGCCTTTCAAAGAAAGCAGGAGCTGAACTGTGAGGAGTTTCAGCTCGCTCTGCAGTACCTGTGGAACACGTAGTGTGGTACTTGTTCGTAGTGCTACGACTAGTTGGCTTTCGGCACGCTGTTGGGTATACATATACATTTATATATATTTTCTGTGATTTTGTTCGTTTGTTTTAGTTTGTTTCTTTCCAATGTCGATATCTTCTTTTTTCTTCACTTTTTCTTTGCATGCTTCTCTCTCCGTTATCCCCTCCTCCGTCTTCCGCATTCACTGCCGCTTCAAGAAAAAAAAAAAACGCGTCGCTCCGTGTCTGCTGCTTCAAACAATCGAGGTGGAATCTTTTGTGCCTTATTTTACTTTTTACTTTTCTTGTATTGTGCATCGCTTCACAGGCAAACAAATCCGTCAAAAAATAGAAGAGAACAGAGACAACAACAACGAATAACGGGTGGAACTTTTGAAATTCGCTTTTTTTTTCTTTCATTCGTCCTTCCTCCCTCAATCTTCTTCTTGCTGTCATTGGAAATCTCTTCACCCTGCCGAACCTCTACTGTGAGATCTCGGATGATGTACATATTGACCGGCAGTCCCTTTGCTTTTATTCCACGTAGAACGCTTTTATTATTATTATATATTTCTAGTTGTTCTTGCTGCTGCTGCCGCTGCTGCATAGCAGTCACATGCAAAAGAAGGCGATGTCGCAGCTGTTAACCGCACTACAACTATTTTTTTTTTCATCTCCTACTTATCTTCTGGTGTTTATATGAAGAAGAACTTGGCTTCAGTATAGCAAAAGAAAAAAAAAGGCAGTTTTGCTGTAAAGAAGTGTGTTTTTGATTTGATTAATTATTGATGATTGTGGCTCATACGTTGACGGATTGGACTAGAGCACTTGATGGCGCTGCAAGTAGAGCTAAACTACACTAATGTGGAGATGTTGCTGACGCAGTGTTTACCATGTGCCGTTCCTTTAGCTTCATGTGATGCACCCACTGGCCTTATTTTCGAGTGCTTTCTACTCTCTTTTGTATTTCCTCTTTCTCCCTCTTTCTCCCTCTTTCTTCACATTTTTTTTCTTCTTCTTCTCTCTCCCCCCTCACCAATGAACATTAGCAACTCCTCTCTCTCTTTCTCTCCGCTGCCTGTGTGTTTGTGTGTGGCGGGGCATCATAGTGGGGCACTTTAACTTGGCAACAAAACCACACAGCGCTTGATCCGCGTCTTGTACTAATCAACATGCGTGGACGCGGTCGACCCACACCTTACAACTCTCACCGCCAGCCGGCTCAGCACGTGAGCACCAAATCGTGGACGACAACAACAGCAGCCAACCCGGATGCACCACCAGAGTGGCTGCGGTGCACCTACACGCGAACCATCCCGAAGGACCTCCGCACCGTCGAGCAGCTCCGTCTCTCCTTTGAGGATGCCCGTCAGCAGTGGCGCAGTGTGTGCTGCAAATACGAAAGCTGTGCATCAACTTCAGCCTCAAAATTAGGTCTCCTTTCAGCGAAGAACTTGCCACCGGGGATTCGCAGTGCAGCCGAGCAAGTGGTGAGTCAGGTGAAGGCGGTGAAGCAGGAGCTGCTGGCGCAGCTGGCGCACAAGCTGGAGGATCTGAAGGTGTCCATGGGAGACTCAGCAACTACACTGGCAGCAGCAGCAGCCTCTCAAACAGAGAGCGGTTGGGTACAAGACCTTGTGTGGTCCCAGCGGTGTAGTAGCAGTGCTGTGTCTGCGCTTGTCCACCCGCCAGACCCACAACGGACAGCGTACCTCGAGGCGCTCTGGCTTGCAAGGCGGGTGTGGGTCTGGTCGATTTGTCTTGCCTGCGCCGCGATGGACTTGGAGCTGCTCTCCGGCAGCGTCAGCGTCGCCTCGGAGCTCTTCTTCGGGTGCCTCGTCACTCCATCAAGTGGCCAGCAAGACCACTGCTCCAGTGCCTCTACTAATAGTCAAGACTGTGTCTGTCACAGCAGCTACGATCTTAACGGCGCCGTCACTGACGCTGAGGTACGCGCTGCGAATACGTCTGTGAAGGCGTCCGCGCAGGCCACAGAGGTGTGTAAGCTTCGCGCCTTTCTCGGTGCTTCCTGCAGTGGCGCCACAAGAGCGGTGGAGGAGGTGGTGACGGATGCTTTCTGGGTGCACACAATTGCTCTCTGCTACAGTGCAATTGTCCGCGATGACGCGAGTGCGGCTCGACTGCTGGCCTTGTTCGATCAAGCCACCGCTCTTGTCGCTGAAGAGAAGCCGCAAGACATCTCTGAGGATGATGCTTGTTGTGGTCGTGCGGTACAAGGAGAAGAAGACTTGAAAGAGGTAGACGAGTCGCAGCAACAGCAGCAGCTCATCGCCTTTGTTCGACAGATGGCGCGACTTCTCCTCGATGAGGACTACTGCGCTCTCCAGTCACTCTTGCGCAGCGAGGGCTACGAGCTTGAAGGCACTGCAGGCTCTACGTGGTCGGAGACGGTGCATGCAGATCCCAATGCCGATGGTATTGCTACGTCACTGGCTACTGCCTGCCCTGAAGGCTTTCTTGTTGTGCTGCTGGTGCGCCTGCTTGGTGAGCACGTTGTGCGTCGTCGCTGGACAGCGGAAAACCTTGGCCAGGCTTTTCGCCCCATCGAACCTGAGCAGCACTTAGACGCCAGCGCTGCGCACCCCAATCGCTTGGTCAACGCATTGGGTGGACAACCGTGTGGAGCTGCAGCGGACGATAGCACACCGGTGCTTGAGTGTTGCAACGACACTGAAAGAGGCAGCTGTGCATTGCGTCTTTGTCACGCGCTGCAGGTGGCTGCGCTGCGTGACATGGGTGGCGACTGGCCTCTACCGCCTCTGCTCCTTCGCGCAACCTTTGGAGGTCTCTGAGCTGAACGAAACAATGTAGGCAGCTTCTACTACGAGATTATCCACGCGAAAGAGCGTTTTTTTTCTCGGGTTTCGACCTTTACTGAACAGCTACTTGATTTCTGTCGTCTGAGTAGAAAGAAGGGATACCAGTTCACAGTGCCCCCCACAAAAGCAAAAAAAAAAAACAAAAACAAAGAGATTAAAAGGGGTGTCAACGCTGTGAAAATTGCTTCTCAAAATGTTGAGTCTTGGTTTTGATCCTGTCATCTATCTGTCTTTTTCTTTTTTTGCTTCAATGCTTCTCCAAGCGCGTCCTTTACGTTATGCAGCCGGTAAGCCTGCTCGTGCTGCGGTGCTGTTTAAGGCCTTGTCCTCATCGACAACACAATACAACTATTATTTTTATATTTTTCACGTCTACTTCTACTTTGATCCTTCACACATTCACACACAAACACACACGCGCCGCACTGCCTCATCAGTGCAAAACTCAAAACTTCACCTTTCTTCCAGTCTCCTTCTCTCCCGCTCTTCACCCGTCATTGCCATGGCAACGGTGGAGTGCTGTGAATTCCTCTCCACCTCCACCAAGGCGAAGCTGCAGGACGCCGGACTGCTCTACCTCGCCGACCTGACTCGTCTTATGCGTAATGGGGACGCTCAGACAGCGGACGCACGCAATACTCAGATCTTGGGAACTTTGCAACGCCGCCTGGCACAGCGCCAGAGCTCCATTCAACAGGCAGGTGAGGAATCTTCTGCTGCTCCCAGCATGAAGGATGCCGCAGCAGCTACAAATGGCGTACGAGAGTCTCTCATGCCCACCCCAATAGATAATCTTTCTTTCTTCACAGATGATGAAATAAACGAAGTGTATGAAGCTCTCTCCAGGTACACCCGTTACACCGCAAACGATCCCGCATGTACTTCAGCAGCTGCTACTGCTTCGGGGTGTGAAGGTGCGAGTCGCAGCGGAGCATCTGGCATACCCGGTTGTCAATCTCTGCGCCAAATTCACACAGAGGTCACGGCACGCCGTGCGGCTGGAGTCCCGCTACACGCTACCACCTTCTCACGCGAGCTCGATGCGTTGCTCGGCGGCGGCGGCGTGCCCGTCGGCGGCGTCACAGAAATAAGCGGCCCACCTGGTGTGGGGAAAACGCAGTTAATGCTGCAACTCGCCGTGAGTTGTGTCATGCCTATTGAGTTTGGTGGGTTGGGTGGCACCTGCATCTTTGTAGACACAGAGGGCAGCTTCGTGGCGGAGCGGCTGGAGCAGATGGCAACGGCGGCAGTGTCTCTGGTAAACACCATTTTGGCAAAGAACGCGGCGCAGCAACGCATGAGAGGAGGATGCACGAAGAAGAATGCGAAGCGGAGCTCCAGCAACGGGGATGCTGTGTCTGAGTCCGTAGGAGCAGCGCTGCGTAAGCGCAGTAGGGAGGATATCAGCACGTATCCATCCAACGAATGGCGTTCAGAGGAGGTGCCATGTCTTCCATCTGAGAAAACAGCAGACGGCACACACCAGTTGCGTGGTGCATCTGAGAATCTTATCGAGAATGACATTGAAGAGGCGAGCGGCAGCGTCAACAGTGAGACTGCCTTCACTGTGGAGTCGGTACTGCAGCGCGTACGCTACGTGCGGGTAACAGAGCTGACCGACTTGCTCGCGCTTGTGTACGGGCTTCCCCTCTGGCTGGGAAGCCAGCGATCGACCCAATCAGAAGGCAGTCCGCACGCTGCCGCGGCAGATCCAAAACCCACACCCCTATCAGCAGGGCAGCGAGAAGGTGCCGGCCACTCACAGCATGATGAGCAGCCACCTGTGCGCATGCTTCTCATCGACTCTATTGCCTTGCCTTTCCGCTCGTCCGACGCATTCGAAAAGAACGCGGCTGTGTACGACGACATGTACGGATCCCCACCGCCGCCGTCTTCATTCAGCGGGCCATCCGGCACACGTACGTCGACGCACGGTTCTCTCTCCAAGCAAGGCCTCTGGCAGCGGTCTCGTCTGTTGTATCAGTGCAGCACGGCGCTGGACGAACTTGCCGCCTCCTTTCATATTGCCGTCGTCGTCACGAACCACATGACGACGAAGCTGCTGAAGTCACCTTCTGTAAATGGGCAAGCGCCGCACGCAATGCCGTCCGCGGAGACTGACGCAAACGGTGGGCACAGCGGCGGTGGACGACAGGTGGTGCTGCTTCCTGCCCTCGGTGATGCGTGGGGACATGGCCTCTCCACACGGCTTCTCCTCGCCTTTCACCACTACGAGCTGCCGTCCTGTGCCTTCACTGCTGCTGCTGCTGCACGAGATACAGAGCCATCAAACGCCGAAGGCAACTGTTTGGAAGATGTTGTGCACACCACTACCGCGACTTCAAGCGCGATGTCAGGAGTGACGCGTGTCGTGCAGCACCGTGTGGCGCGTCTTCTCAAGGCGAGTGGTCAGCCACGGCGTGAGACATGCTTCTTGATCACCACGAAAGGGGTGCGGGATGTGCGCAAAGATATGGTGCAGACATGGGTAGCTGCTCAGATCTCTGCGAAGGAATGAGCCGCCGTCAACACTTTGATGCAGCCCACTACACGCGCTTCACACAATCATTATCGTCTCCCAGCAACCTGAGATATGTGATGCGAGTGCAGGCTGACAGAGCTGACGAAAAAAAAATAATCACACTACTAAAAAATAGACCAACACCTTTTTCTTTGTTTGTAATCATCTCCCGTAATTGTCCCGTCGACGGCAGCGCGTTTTGCACGCCTCTCACATCGGTTTTTTTTTAATTACCCTTCTGCTACCATCTCAACACCTAGACTTTACAATGCAAGCAAAGGCTGCGAACGAGAACGTCGCTGGAGACATCGAGGCATCTCCGCTTTTGTGAACTAACGACACGAGCTTTATGGCAAACACCGCCAGAGCTATCTAGACATTGAAGCTGCGCACCTCGCTGCCTGTGTGGCTGCCCGTGCGGCCCACTGCTGGTGCTGCTCCCCCTTCTCCCCCTCCTTCTGCTTCAGCCACCCCCTCATGCTCCGCTGCTGCCGCTCCTCTACTCCTCTGCTCCTCTGCTCTCTCTGCTCCCTCTGCCTCCCCCGCCACACACAACACCCCACACACTCGCCCACCCACGCACCACTGCAGTTTGCCGACCGCAACGCGATTCATTCCCGCCCTTCTTCTTTTCCTGCCCTTCTTGTTCTCCTACCCCTGTCTCTCTCTCTGTGTGTGTGCCTGCTACTGCCGTGCATCCCGCCCCCTACATCCCGCCTTCTCTCCCGACCTCCCTCACTGCCCTCTGCCCTGCGTGTGACGCGCTGCTGGGACGCATGGCTGCGCTGACGACGATGACGCGGCGGCGGCGCTGCGCTGTGTACGGCGTTGCGCTGGTTGTTTGTGCGCTGCTTGCGGCGACGGTGCTTGCGGATGCGCGCGCGTGGGAGCGTGCGGGTGGCGAGCGCGAGGAGCGCGGTGGTGGCGCGGAGGTGAGCGTGTGGGAGCGCCTGATGGGTGCGGTGGAGGAGGCTGCGCGGCGCGGCGCTGGTGGTGCGCGCGATGGCCGGCACCCGCCGCCGCCGCCGCCGCCGGAGGAGGACGATGTCAGTGCGGACAGCGACTCCGATGACGTGCCGCCTCCGCCGCCGCACGGCCGCCCTCACCACGGTGGCCCGCATGACGGCCCGCACCCGCACCCATACCCACACCCACACCCACCGCAGGACGCGAGCAGTGAGAGCTTGGAGAGCGAGTCTGGCGACGTGCTGCCGCCACCGCCGCCGCCGCACCATGGTGGTGGTGGTCGCGGCGAGGGCCCGCACGGCGGCCCGCGTGGGGGTGCGGAGGGCTTCGCGGAGGACTTCCCGGAGGGTGGCCGGCCGCATGGTGGTCCCTTCATGAGCCGCCGCGACCAGCTGCCGCGCCGTGCGAGCGAGCCGCAGCAGCGCAACGCGACGGCTGCGAGCGACAGCGCTGTGCCACCGCCGCCACCACCGCCGCCGCACTACGGCGACAACGAGACGGACTCGGTGGACAGCAGCGACGTGCCGCCGCCGCCGCCGCCGCGTGGTGGTCGCCACGGTGGTGCGCACGGTGGCCCGCACGGTAGCCGCCACGCCCCGCCGCCGCCGCCGCCGGTGTCCGAGTCGGACTCTGCGTAAGCCGCGGCCGCCAACGCGCACGAAGGCGTCCCGCTCCCCCCGCTGTACCCGCACGCCCGCCCGGCGCGGCCCCCTCTTCTCCCCTCTTCGCGCCGCGGCGGTGCCGCTGCATCCGCTGGCTTCGTTGCTCCCCCGTAAAAAAAAAAGCACAACAAGTGCCCCTAAGGACGACAAAGGAGAGACAGTGCGAAACAACAAACACACACACCAACACAGCGTGCTCGAGGGGACGCACAAGGAGGGGCGGCGGCGTGTTGCCCTCGCGGCAGCACTGCGCGTGCGTCGTGCGCACCCCTCTCCCCCCGCTGTTGCTGCCTCGCTCCTCCGCGTCTCCACTCCCTTTTCTCTTTTACTTCCACCTATAACTACCGCGACGCCGCACACTACCAGTCACGCCGATGCGTGCCGTGCTCCGCTCCGTCTCACTCTGATCTCTTCTTGTTTTCTCCCCCTGTTGTCGCGGCCGTGAGTGGCGGTGGCGACTGTAGCGAGGAGACTGCTGCTGCTGCTGCTGCGTGTGTGCGAGATGCTGCGGGCGGCATGTGCCCCCCTCTCTGCTCATTACACACAGACGCACACGTGCGGCCGCCTCCTACCGCTCTCTCTCTTTCTCCCCCCGCACCATACACACGCACGGTCCGCCACACGACAGCTGTGTTGGGGCCTGGCCAGCCGCCGCGTTGTGCCCGCCACCCCGTCCCTTGTTTCGATCTCTTCCTTGTTCTCTTTCTCTCTCTCTGTTTCGACTTCCTCTCCTCCACTGTCTTCGTTGTTACCGCCGGCGTTGCACTGTCTCGCCCGCCTTTTGTTTTCTCTCGTCTCTCTTCTTGATCTCTTCTTTTTTTTTTCTCTCTCTATTTCGTGTTGCTGTGTGGCGCGCCTTGAGCGGCAGAGCCAGGGGCAGCACGACGAGAGAAGGTGAGCGAGTGAGAGGGTGAGGGGGAGAGAGTGGGAGCTAACCCTGCGCTCCGCCGTGCATACCTGCACCGTCCCGCTCTCCCCTCTCTCTTCTCTCCTTTCTTCCTCTCTCTCTCCGCCCCTGTGTGGAGCCACGAGCGGCGCCGCCGACACCCACACACACACTGAAAGGCAAGGGAGTGAGCGTGCACACACCCACACAGAACAGAGCCTCTCTTTGGCGCCGTGTTGCACTTCCAACCTGCCCTTCCCCCCTCCAACCATTTTAACCTCTCGTATTTTGTTTGTTGCTCTTTTTTTTTTTTTTCGTTACCGGGACACAACAGTGGTGCTCTCGTCTTTTCTGCCTTTTCCTTCGCTTTTAGTGTTCTCTTTGGCTGCCTGTACGCCCTGATACAACTGTGACGCCGTTGTTGTTTTACCCGCACGGAAGGGGACTGCCTTGTGTGCCGCACTGCTTTGCTGGAGCCTGCGCTGGTGGGCTGGCTTCTGAGCTGCGCACCTCGCTGCCTGTGTGGCTGCCCGTGCGGCCCACTGCTGGTGCTGCTGTTGCTGCTCCCCCTCCTTCTGCTTCAGCCACCCCCTCATGCTGCGTTGCTGCCGCTCCTCCACTCCTCTGCTTCTCTACTCCCTCTGCCTCCCCCGCCACACACAACACCCCACACACTCGCCCACCCACGCACCGCCGCAGTTTGCCGACCGCAACGCGATTCATTCCCGCCCTTCTTCTTTTCCTGCCCTTCTTGCTCTCCTACCCCTGTCTCTCTCTGTGTGTGTGTGTGCCTGCTACTGCCGTGCATCCCGCCTTCTGCGTCCCCCTCCTCTCCCTCCCTCACTGCCCACTGCCCTACGTGTGGCGCGCTGCTGGGACGCATGGCTGCGCTGACGACGATGACGCGGCGGCGGCGCTGTGCTGTGTACGGCGTTGCGCTGGTTGTTTGTGCGCTGCTTGCGGCGACGGTGCTTGCGGATGCGCGCGCGTGGGAGCGTGCGGGTGGCGAGCGCGAGGAGCGCGGTGGTGGCGCGGAGGTGGGCGTGTGGGAGCGCCTGATGGGTGCGGTGGAGGAGGCTGCGCGGCGCGGCGCTGGTGGTGCGCGCGATGGCCGGCACCCGCCGCCGCCGCCGCCGCCGGAGGAGGACGATGTCAGTGCGGACAGCGACTCCGATGACGTGCCGCCTCCGCCGCCGCACGGCCGCCCTCACCACGGTGGCCCGCATGACGGCCCGCACCCGCACCCGCACCCACACCCACACCCGCACCCGCACCCACACCCACACCCGCCGCAGGACGCGAGCAGTGAGAGCCTGGAGAGCGAGTCTGGCGACGTGCTGCCGCCACCGCCGCCGCCGCACCATGGTGGTGGTGGTCGCGGCGAGGGCCCGCACGGCGGCCCGCATGGGGGTGCGGAGGGCTTCGCGGAGGACTTCCCGGAGGGTGGCCGGCCGCATGGCGGTCCCTTCATGAGCCGCCGCGACCAGCTGCCGCGCCGCGCGAGCGAGCCGCAGCAGCGCAACGCGACGGCTGCGAGCGACAGCGCTGTGCCGCCGCCGCCACCACCGCCGCCGCACCACGGCGACAACGAGACGGACTCGGTGGACAGCAGCGACGTGCCGCCGCCGCCGCCGCGTGGTGGTCGCCACGGTGGTGCGCACGGTGGTCCGCGCCGTGGCCGCCACGCCCCGCCGCCGCCGCCGCCGGTGTCCGAGTCGGACTCTGCGTAAGCCGTGGCCGCCGACGCGCACGACGGCGTCCCGCTGTCCCCCCTGTACCCGCACGCCCGCCTGGCGCGGCCCCCCTTTCCCCCCCCCCCCCCGGGGGGGGCGCCGCCCCCCCCCGGCGGGTTGCTTCCCCCCCCCCAAAAAAGCACAACAAGTGCCCCTAAGGACGACAAAGGAGAGGCAGGGCGAAAAAAAAAAAAAAAAAAAAAAAAAAACACCGGGCGGGGGGGAAAAAAAAAGGGGGGGGGGCGGCCCCCCCCCCCCCCCCCCCCCCCCCCCCCCCCCCCCCCCCCCCCCCCCCCCCCCTGTTGCTGCCTCGCCTCCTCCGCGTCTCCACTCCCTTTTCTCTTTTACTTCCACCTATAACTACCGCGACGCCGCACACTACCAGTCACGCCGATGCGTGCCGTGCTCCGCTCCGTCTCACTCTGATCTCTTCTTGTTTTCTCCCCCTGTTGTCGCGGCCGTGAGTGGCGGTGGCGACTGTAGCGAGGAGACTGCTGCTGCTGCTGCTGCGTGTGTGCGAGATGCTGCGGGCGGTGTGTGCCCCCCTCTCTGCTCATCACACACAGACGTACACGTGCGGCCGCCTCCTGCCGCACTCTCTCTTTCTCCCCCCGCACCATACACCCGCACGGTCTGCCACACGACAGCTGTGTCGAGGCCTGGCCAGCCGCCGCGCTGTGCCCGCCACCCCGTCCCTTGTTTCGATCTCTTCTTCGCTCTATCTTTTTCTCTCTGTTTTGACTTCCTCTCCTCCACTGTCTTCGTTGTTACCGCGGGCGTTGCACCGTCTCGCCCGCCTTTTGATTTCTCTCGTCTTTTTTCTTGATCTCTTCTTGGTTTCTTCCTTCTTTTCTCCCTATTTCGTGTTGCTGTGTGACGCGCCTCGAGCGGCAGAGCCAGGGGCAGCACGACGAGAGAAGGTGAGCGAGTGAGAGGGTGAGGGGGAGAGAGTGGGAGCTAACCCTGCGCTCCGCCGTGCATACCTGCACCGTCCCGCTCTTCCTCCTGTCCTCTCTTCCTCTCTCTCTCTCTCTCCGCCCCTGTGTGGAGCCACAAGCGGCGCCGCCGACACCCACACACACACTGGAAGGCAAGGGAGTGAGTGTGCACACACCCACACAGAACAGAACCTCTCTTTTGCTCCGTGTTGCACTTCCCACCTGCCCTTCCCCCCTCCGACCATTTTAACCTCTCGTCTTTTGTTTGTTGCTATTTTTTTTTTCGTTACCGGGACACAACAGTGGTGCTCTCGTCTTTTCTGCCTTTTCCTTCGCTTTTAGTGTTCTCTTTGGCTGCCTGAACGCCCTGATACAACTGTGACGCCGTTGTTGTTTTACTCGCACGGAAGGGGACTGCCCTGTGTGCCGCACCGCTTTGCTGGAGCCTGCGCTGGTGGGCTGGCTTCTGAGCTGCGCACCTCGCTGCCTGTGTGGCTGCCCGTGCGGCCCACTGCTGGTGCTGCTGTTGCTGCTCCCCCTCCTTCTGCTTCAGCCACCCCCTCATGCTGCGTTGCTGCCGCTCCTCCACTCCTCTGCTTCTCTACTCCCTCTGCCTCCCCCGCCACACACAACACCCCACACACTCGCCCACCCACGCACCGTCGCAGATTGCCGACCGCAACGCGATCTATTCCCGCCCTTCTTCTTCTTCTACCCCTGTCTCCTTGCTCTGCGTGTGATTGTGCCTGCTACTGCCGTGCATCCCGCCCCCTACATCCCCCTCCTCTTCCTCCCTCACTGCCCACTGCCCTACGTGTGGCGCGCTGCTGGGACGCATGGCTGCGCTGACGACGATGACGCGGCGGCGGCGCTGTGCTGTGTACGGCGTTGCGCTGGTTGTTTGTGCGCTGCTTGCGGCGACGGTGCTTGCGGATGCGCGCGCGTGGGAGCGTGCGGGTGGTGAGCGCGAGGAGCGCGGTGGTGGCGCGGAGGTGAGCGTGTGGGAGCGCCTGATGGGTGCGGTGGAGGAGGCTGCGCGGCGCGGCGCTGGTGGTGCGCGCGATGGCCGGCACCCGCCGCCGCCGCCGCCGCCGGAGGAGGACGATGTCAGTGCGGACAGCGACTCCGATGACGTGCCGCCTCCGCCGCCGCACGGCCGCCCTCACCACGGTGGCCCGCATGACGGCCCACACCCGCACCCGCACCCTCACCCACACCCACACCCACACCCACACCCGCCGCATCCGCCGCATGACGCGAGCAGTGAGAGCCTGGAGAGCGAGTCTGGCGACGTGCTGCCGCCACCGCCGCCGCCGCACCATGGTGGTGGTGGTCGCGGCGAGGGCCCGCACGGCGGCCCGCATGGGGGTGCGGAGGGCTTCGCGGAGGACTTCCCGGAGGGTGGCCGGCCGCATGGTGGTCCCTTCATGAGCCGCCGCGACCAGCTGCCGCGCCGCGCGAGCGAGCCCCAGCAGCGCAACGCGACGGCTGCGAGCGACAGCGCTGTGCCGCCGCCGCCACCACCGCCGCCGCACCACGGCGACAACGAGACGGACTCGGTGGACAGCAGCGACGTGCCGCCGCCGCCGCCGCCGCGTGGTGGTCGCCACGGTGGTCCGCATGGTGGCCCGCACGGTGGCCCGCACGGTGGCCCGCGCCGCGGCCGCCACGCCCCGCCGCCGCCGCCGCCGGTGTCCGAGTCGGACTCTGCGTAGGCCGTGGCCGCCAACGCGCACGACGGCGTCCCGCTGTCCCCCCTGTACCCGCACGCCCGCCTGGCGCGGCCCCCTCTTCTCCCCCCTCCGCGCCGCGGCGGTGCCGCTGCATCCGCTGGCTTCGTTGCTCCCACGTAAAAAAAACACACAACAAGTGCCCCTAAGGACGACAAAGGAGAGGCAGTGCGAAAAAACAACAAACACACACACCAACACAGCGGGCTTGAGGGGACGCGCAAGGAGAGGCGGCGGCGTGTTGCCCTCGCGGCAGCACTGCGCGTGCGTCGTGCGCACCCCTCTCCCCCCGCTGTTGCTGCCTCGCTCCTCCGCGTCTCCACTCCCTTTTCTCTTTTACTTCCACCTATAACTACCGCGACGCCGCACACTGCCAGCCACGCCGATGCGTGCCGTGCTCCGCTCCGTCTCACTCTGATCTCTTCTTGTTTTCTCCCCCTGTTGTCGCGGCCGTGAGTGGCGGTGGCGACTGTAGCGAGGAGACTGCTGCTGCTGCTGCTGCGTGTGTGCGAGATGCTGCGGGCGGTGTGTGCCCCCCTCTCTGCTCATCACACACAGACGTACACGTGCGGCCGCCTCCTGCCGCACTCTCTCTTTCTCCCCCCACACCATACACCCGCACGGTCTGCCACACGACAGCTGTGTCGAGGCCTGGCCAGCCGCCGCGCTGTGCCCGCCACCCCGTCCCTTGTTTCGATCTCTTCTTCGCTCTATCTTTTTCTCTCTGTTTTGACTTTCTCTCCTCCACTGTCTTCGTTGTTACCGCGGGCGTTGCACCGTCTCGCCCGCCTTTTGATTTCTCTCGTCTTTTTTCTTGATCTCTTCTTGGTTTCTTCCTTCTTTTCTCCCTATTTCGTGTTGCTGTGTGACGCGCCTCGAGCGGCAGAGCCAGGGGCAGCACGACGAGAGAAGGTGAGCGAGTGAGAGGGTGAGGGGGAGAGAGTGGGAGCTAACCCTGCGCTCCGCCGTGCATACCTGCACCGTCCCGCTCTTCCTCCTGTCCTCTCTTCCTCTCTCTCTCTCTCTCCGCCCCTGTGTGGAGCCACGAGCGGCGCCGCCGACACCCACACACACACTGGAAGGCAAGGGAGTGAGTGTGCACACACCCACACAGAACAGAACCTCTCTTTTGCTCCGTGTTGCACTTCCCACCTGCCCTTCCCCCCTCCAACTATTTTAACCTCTCGTCTTTTGTTTGTTGCTAGTTTTTTTTTTTCGTTACCGGGACACAACAGTGGTGCTCTCGTCTTTTCTGCCTTTTCCTTCGCTTTTAGTGTTCTCTTTGGCTGCCTGAACGCCCTGATACAACTGTGACGCCGTTGTTGTTTCATCCGCACGGAAGGAGACTGCCCTGTGTGCCGCACCGCTTTGCTGGAGCCTGCGCTGGTGGGCTGGCTTCTGAGCTGCGCACCTCGCTGCCTGTGTGGCTGCCCGTGCGGCCCACTGCTGGTGCTGCTGTTGCTGCTCCCCCTCCTTCTGCTTCAGCCACCCCCTCATGCTGCGTTGCTGCCGCTCCTCCACTCCTCTGGTTCTCTACTCCCTCTGCTCCCTCTGCTTTCCCCGCCACACACAACACCCCAGACACTCGCCCACCCACGCGTCATTGCAGTTTGCCGACCGCAACGCGATTCATTCCCGCCCTTCTTCGTTTCCTGCCCTTCTTGCTCTCCTACCCCTGTCTCTGTGTGTGTGTGTGTGTGCCTGCTACTGCCGTGCATCCCGCCTTCTTCATCCCCCTCCTCTCCTTCACTGCCCACTGCCCTGCGTGTGGCGCGCTGCTGCGACGCATGGCTGCGCTAACGACGATGACGCGGCGGCGGCGCTGCGCTGTGTACGGCGTTGCGCTGGTTGTTTGTGCGCTGCTTGCGGCGACGGTGCTTGCGGATGCCCGCGGGTACGTGCACGGGCGTGGCGGTGCCACCGACAATAAAACTTTGGAGGTGGCGCTGCGTGACGGTGGTGGCGTCGGAGGTCATGTTGATACTGAAGACGCGATTACTGACGGTAAGATGGCCGAGAATGCGGAGGCGGGTGGGTTGACGGACAGCGAGAGCAGTGCCGCACCGCCACCACCGCCTCCCGGGCCACACCATCACCATCACCGTCGTCATCGCCGCCATCATCACGGCCCGTGCCCACACCCACCTCCACCTCCACACCCAGAGAACGAGTCGGCCGACTCTGCGGACAGCAGCGATGCTCCGCCGCCTCCGTGCCCACCGGATCATCACCACCGCCGCCACCATCATCATGGTCATCACCATGGACCCTGCCCGCCGCCCCCTCCTGCGCGCAACGAGTCAGATGCGTCCGACAGCAGCGACGTGCCGCCGCCACCGCCGCCGTGCCCGCCGCACCACCACCACCATCACCATCATCGCGGTCACCACCCGCATCCCCACCCCCGCCCGCCACACGACGACTCGTCCAACAGCACGGGTGATGCAACGCTGGCGCTGCCGTCGCCACCGATGGACCATTATGCCCGCCGTGGACACCGAGATGGTCCGAAGCACGGCGGGGATGACAAATCCGCGAAGGAGGAGAAGCATGAGAGGTCCAAGATGGCGCGTCGCTCGGCGAAGGAGGGCACGGACGAGGCGACGGCGGCGGAGCGTCACGCGAAGCGCGGCCGTCAGAGCGATGAGCGTCGCAGCCGCAACGACCTGAAGTTCCAGAAGAGGAAGCAGGCGTAAAATGCAATAAGGAGATACGCTAGCCATGTGGGCCATCGTGACGGTGCGACCGCTGCTTGTTTACTTTTAAAAGTATGGATTCGGGGATTTCGAAAGGAAGAAGCCCTTCTTATCAGGCGCTATGAGCAGTAGCGTCAACACCGAGAAAAGTAAAAGGAGAAGAAAGACGATTCGGTTTCGGCATGATTAGTAGTGAGAGTAGACGAGATAAACACGACGCGGTGGCGACACACTCCTTCCTCTGGGCTTCTTCTGATTTTATTAAGCGAAGGTGTTTTTCTTCAAGCCCCGTGTTTGTGTGTGCTTTTCCAAATCTTAACACATTTAACCTTTTTTGTTGTTGCTCTTTTTGGATTATTTTTCTTCTTGGGCTCGTTAAAGAAAGCACCTCGTCTACTCCCTCACCTACTCTTCTTGTCGACTTCTCTTTCTCAGACTTTGTTCATCCGCGCTGAAGTGAACTATTCTTGTTTCAATGTTTTTTGTTGCTCCTTGTTTTATGAAAAAGACAGAGTGGAGGATATGCCCTGAAGGCGCTCTAAATGGAGGGGAGTGCGTGGTTAAGCTAAGGGGAAAAAAGACAAAAAAAAAGAAAAGAAATTCCTTAAAATAAGCTATGTCGCTGCGCTGTTGGTGCTCAACCGCGCTCGTCACGTACTGCGATAATCGCCGCGAAAGGCAGCGAGATACGACACGGCTTTTTTTTTTCTTTTGCAAACCGAAGCTTTCCAACCCGATCTTCTCCTGTGTACTCAGCGCTTTTCTGCCCATTTTATCTTATCTTTTTCTTTTCAGTGAACCTCTTGTTTTTCTCACTATCTTTCCACCACTTTCGTAATTTCTTTTTTCCCTGAAACAGAGGGTCTGCTTTCGCCCTCTTTTTCCTTTTTGTTTAGTCTTGGTGCTTCTCCAAGTCCCTGTCAAGTTTTCCCTGATGCACAGCGCCGCTGCTGAGGCGACCAATTAACGAAGCATGGTGTTCCACCTTCTATTAAGGTGCGCTTTTGCTTCTTTATACATATATAGCTTTTTTTCCCGCTGACGGCAAACTGCGCTGTGGACGTTAAACACGGATGGGACTTTACGGTAAAATTGTTTTCCTTTCTTTGTCGTATCGCGGCTTTTTTTCCCTGGGTGTTGGCTTTTGGTGTTGTAGCGGAACAAGAGGGCTCCCATATAAAATGTGCGTATGGCGCTACCTTGTCTTTGCTCCTCCACATTCTCAGCAGACGGGAAGAAAAAGAGGAAGAGAAACGCCACAAAGCAGGAAAAAAAAGGTTGTCGTGCGGAGGGAAAACCCTGACTTAAAACATAATTTTCTTTTTTCCTTTGTTCTTCATCTTCCAAATACTTCGTCTGGTCACAACGTTTCACCTTCATATTTTTTTCTTGAAGTCTTTCTTCACTCGTCTCTGAAGCGGGGAATGAAGTCATGTTGTCTTGTCATATATATTTTTTTCTTTCCGAAAAGCCTTTTTATGGCCCTTTCAGTGGTAAGATTCAGACTCGCTCTTGCTTCTCCACTAAGAAAAACAAACAAAAACTACACAAAAGAAGATGAGTGCAGTTGGTATGCTCTTTCGCCATTTCTGTCACAAGAGGTGAGGATACGTGTTGAGTCTCTCCTTTATTTCATCAATGGCACACCTGTGTATGGGCACAATTAATAATAGAAGAAACCCAATTCTTTGTAATTTACTGTGCTAGCGCAGAACATACTCCTATTAGAGTTTGCGGCTTCAGTGTGTCTTGCTTTTCTTTCATTTTCCTCCGCTGTTCAGTGCTTTAGTGCCTCTACTCGTGTACCATCGACCTTCTTCTACGTCTACTCTTTTGTTTATTCTGCGTGTGTACAATATATCATCGCAGCACAAAGCTGTCTTTCAAATAGGCCTCATAGCAAACAGAAAAAGTTACAGTTCAACAATCTCTTTCGATCAAGTCTCGACTCCACCCACACACAAGCACAAAAACAAAATTTACGCAATGACAACGCTGCACCACCCGATTGAGTACGCGTTCGAGACGGGCTGCACCTTCTCCCCCAACGAGCGCGTGCAGCTCTCCAGCTCCATTCCCCTACTCAGCACGCAGACGAAGCGCAAGAACCTGGTCCTGTGGGGCAAGATCTTCGGCACGAAGGCGGACTACACGATCGTGGAGGCCTACGACGACGACGCGGTGGCTGAGCCGGAGGTGTACTACACCCTCGATGAGGGACGCAGCTTCAACCTGCTCGGCACCTTCGCCTCCGTCTTCGCCGCCTGCCCGGGCTACAAGAACGGCAGCGGAATCGAGCAGGTGGAGTGGAAGCAGACGATGCTGCTTGGGATGCGGGGTCCTTTCATTGGTGACCCAGCCTACGAGTACCGCGTGAACGCCGCAGCCGCGACCAACATGTCGGCGGGGGCGGCGGTGCAGAGCGTGAAGGAGTCGGTGCGTCTCGCCCTCTTCATCGAGGAGTGCGACTACGAGTGCAGAGTTGTGCCGCGTGGCGCCTACGTGAAGGCGGAGCGCCAGGCCACGGCGACAGTCGTCAGCACCACGATTCAGGGCGGTGCGGGGGCGGAGCGTGCGGCGGTGCGTCGGAACATGGCATTCAACGGCCTTGCCCGTACCGCAGACGGCGTGCTGACGCTGCGCAACTTTTATCACCTTCGTGCGCAGGACCCCTATCGCCGGCTGCTCGCCCGCAACCAAAACGCGTTGTTCACCAAGTCGGCGCTGGAGCAAATGAACGAGCACCCGCTGGTGGACGCCGTCTTTGAGCCGCTGACGGAGGACATCCCGTCTGGCACGTGGCAGCTGCGCTACGACGCCTTTCATGATGTGGTAATTGGCAAGAACATCCGCTTTGCCGGGTCTCTCTTTTATCACGTGCCCGAGACGCCTGTGTATGGCTCGCTGTACATGGGGGACGGCAACATCAACGTCAATACCGCCTTTGAGTTGTAGCGTGTTGTAAAGATGCCCAACGTTTTTTTTTTTTACTTTCTCTTCTGTTTTCTTTTCTTTTCCTTGCGCGATGTACGATCGCCGATGTACACATGTAAACCTTCTCCCCTATGAGAATGGTGGCTGATGAAGAAGATGAAATGTCTGATACGAGAGAAAGAGATGAAGAGGCAGAGAGGAACACGCGGCTGTGACGCCCGCCTTCTTTTTTTTTTTTGTGGGAGGACGTTGAACAGCGATAGTTTTCGCCCATAGCTGTGAGAGTGGCCTCCTTAGCAATCGTGTGACGCCTGCTCTGGCTGAATGCGCCTTCCTGAGCGACGTTCTTTCTCCCTCCGACTTGCTTGGTAGGCGTCTTTCCGTCATGGCACGTCGACAAGCGCGACGGAAGCAAAAGTTCCTTGCTCTGTGTTGCGAGTTGACAGCAGCATGAACTCGCTGATTTGGCTATACTCCGGGTGTTTAATTTTCCCCCTTCTAAAAGCGACTATTCTCGAGCTTCAAAAGTGCAGATCTGAAGCGCGAGGTTTCTTCTGCTTTCAATCTTTTTTTCTCCCCGCTTCTACGACGTATACTTTCCTTCTCTTTCTCGCTTCTCTCTTCTCTACCTCAGCATATATAAGCTTCGGACTGTTCAGCTGCTGCTTTTTCTTTTTCTTAGCAATGCTCCGTCGTCGATGCGCAGCGACATCTGTGGCCGCCGCCACCCTCCTCTCTGCGCACCGCGGCGTCACGTCGCGAGGCCAGTTCAACCCCATCCACGCCTTCACCGAGCAGAGCACCGCACCAGAGAAGCGCGCTACAAATGAAAAGGAGTTCGAGGCGATGATCACCAACCCCGGCCCTCTCCGCGTCGCCTACTCGCCGGATTACCTGGACTGGCTCTACCGCGCCTACAACGCGAAGCTGCGCTACATAAAGGAGCGAGCGAAGGCCGAGGAGGTCTTCCAAGGTGTGCTGCTGACGGGGCAGACAGGCAGCAGCGATAGCACCGCTGCCGCTTCCCTTCCCGGAGCACCACCACCAGGCCAGACGCTCCGCCCGCGTCACTCGGTGCGCCGTCTGGCTGGAGAAGAGCGCCGTGCCGCCGCGCAGGCAACGCTTGACACCGTCGCACGTGACCAGGGTCTCCTGGACCTCTTCGAGCGCCAGCCGCAGTTCCCGGCGATCCACATTGACAAGGCTACGCGCTACCACGTGGTGGAGCTCTTTAAGGAGATGGTGCTGGACCGCGCCTGGGAGCCGGCGGAGGTGTGGGACAAGGCACTGCTCTACCGTGCCATTCTGAATGAGCGCAAGTCCTCGTACCCGAGCCACTATCGCTACATACTGGAGCAGGCTGATGCCGTGGCGCTGACGCCGCGTGTACAGCATAACGCAGTCAGCGCGTCCTCTGCCTCATCCTCGTCATCGGCAGCCTCGGGAGCAGCACAGGGCAGTGAGGGTGTGTCAGAGTCCGCCTCGTTGATCCCTGCCGAGGAGGACTACCTGTATTTTCTGTACCTTGCCCGGCGCTACTACCTGGACAACGCGGTGGAGGGCCACGTGGTGCTGCGCTGCCACCGCAGTCCCAACGCGTCGGAGCTCCTCTTCTCTCACCCTCCACCGAAGGATGAACAGGAGGTGCTGCGGAGCGTCTACGGCTCGACAGACGCAGCGGCGGAGAAGGGTGAAGAAGGCTCGGCGGCCCCCACGCCGTCACGGCGAGGATCGCACGGCGGCGTGCCACGTCCGCGTCCGCCGGCGTCCTACCCGCCCATCGAAGCGCTCTGGCGCTGTGAGGAGAACGAGGCGCTGCTCCGCGTGCTCGTGTTTGGCGAGCTGAACCTGCTCGTCTCGGAGAACCCATTCACGCGCTTCCCCAACGCGCAGGCGTACCTCACACGACCGAGCTCGGCTACCCCGGCGGCGACGGCTGCTGCGGGTGGGAGTCTTGAAGGCGGCGCCGACCAACAGCAGCAGCAGCAGCAGCGTGATAACCGCCATGGCACCCGTCGTGGTGGCGATGGTGGCGTCACGCTCTCCAGCATCATCTCAGAAAAGCGCGGCCACCTCCTCGCTCCGCTGGCCCGCAACGTGGCGATGATGATCGACGCGCGTGCCAACGACGTGCGGCGCCTGCAGCAGCGCCACGAGCGCGAGGACGCGGCGGCCTTCCAGAAGTCGCTGCGTGGGCCGCAGGTGGAGGAGAACCCGGGCCTTTACTCGTCCTACACGGACTGGAGCTACTTCAACCCGCGTGCCGTGCGTGCCGAGGACCGCGACGCGCTGTCACGGCAGGCCATCAATGCGTTGAAGGCGTACGATCAGGCTTCGAAGGACATCTATCGTGTGGGGTATGAAGAGGCGGAGGCGGACACGGCGGAGCGGGTGGTGGAGGGCGTGAACAACGCGCCATCCTACATGCCTACATTACCTCATTTCGTGTCGCTGATTAAAAAAGACCCTTATGTGTCCTTCCTCACCTATGTGGCGCTCCCCTCTGAGTACGGCGCCAGCGCGTCTGCTGCTCCTCTCTCCGACAAGCGCCAGCTGGAGAAGCTGGTGGTGCAGCTGGGGCAGGCGCTGCACAGAACCGCGCTCGACTTTCACAAGCAGCCGTTGCGCCGGGTGAACCGACAGAAGGTGCAGGTGGCGGCATCGCTGCTGGACCGCTTCGTGCAGGACAAGTGGCGCCCCCACCGTGTCCCGCCCCCCCCGCGGGGGGGGGGGGAAAAAAGGGGGCCCCCTTTTGGCCCCCTTCCCCCCCCCGGGGGGAAATTTGAGGGGAGGGCCCCCCCCAAAAACCCCCCGGAGGGAAGAAAACGGGGGGGGGGGGGGGGCCCCCCCGGGGGAAAAAATTTTATTTTGGGGGGGGGGGGTTGTGGGGGGGGGGGGGGGGGAAAGGGGGGGGGGGGGGGGGGGGGGGGGTGGGCGGGAGGTAGGAAAGAAAAAGAAGAAAAAAAAGGAAAAAAAAAAAAAAAAAAAAAAAAAAAAAAAAAAAAAAAAAAAAAAAAAAAAAAAAACAGACCGGGGGCTATATATATAAAAAAAAAAAAAAAAAAAAAAAAAAAAAAAAATTTAAAAAAACCCCCTTCCCTCCCCTTTCTTTTTTTTTTTTTTTTTTTTTTTGGTTGTCACGTCTTTGTTAATCACAGGTGATTTTTCTCTTTTTTTTTCTCCTCTCTACAATTCCTCCCACTGCTGGCGTGTTTGTGTGTGTGTGTAGAGTGAGGCTTGCGCTTCTTCTTGTCTGTTCTATGCTTTGTGTGTGGGTCGCATTGTGTACGGGGAGACTCCCAGAGATGCCATGAAAGCAGAAGATTGAAAAAAAGAGGAAAAAATATTCTGGCTGTAGCAATTCGACGCTCTCGAAGGTGAAAAAGAAAAGGGATGTGATACGCCCCCTACCTAATGCGGCGTAGGTGTTGATAGGCATGCGGCGGCAATACAGCTGTCCTTTCCATTAAAAAAGGAAGACGTGCTGCAGTGCAAGGGACGCTGTGTAGTGGCCCGTAACCAATGCCTTCATTGTTTGATTGCAGCTGTGCAAAAGCGGGAATCTTGCAGCTTAGGTAACGAAGGCCCGCAACGAAAATATCTTTTCCAACATGTTTGTATATACAGCTCTTTTTTTTTCCTCATCCCGCTGCCTGCCATCTGCTTTCCTCTCTCTATCGCTTCCTCTTTCTTGCTGCCCTCGAACGTAGTTCATTTTTCGCAGCGTCAGAGGAAGAGCTTTAAAAGCAGCTCTCCACATCCGCTTCACTTTATTGCGTACTTCATCTGAGCATATGCGCGCGGAACCACACACAAAAACACAATTCGAAGCCATCGCAAAACCTCAAGAAGCCGCACATCAAAAATAACGTGATCTCCTTTTTTCCCCTTTTCTAATTGATAGTGTCGTCACACAATTCCGGCAGCTACCGGCGATGTCGTCGAAGGATGCGCTTCTCGCTCTCCTGGATGGAAGCGGCCAGGAACACATTTTAGAAGGCTACGACGAGCTTTCATCAGGTGAGCAGGCCGTCTTGTCGAGTCAAGTCAAGTCGTACACCAACGCGCAGTGGCGGCACATGAACGCCATTCTAAAGGACAGCGTCGCCCACCTCAACAAGAGCACCTCAGCCGGTGCTGCAGAGTCCACCTCACGTGATGCCCCACATATCACCCCACCACCGGCTGAGACGATCTTTAATCTCCCCAAACTGCTCGCCGAGTCGTCAGAGGAACTCGCGCCGATCTACGCTGCCGGCATGAGCGTCATCGCGCGCGGCGCTGGGGCCGTTCTTCTCATGGCGGGTGGCAGCGGCACGCGTCTCGGCGTCACGATTCCGAAAGGTCTTTTTCACTGTGAAGTGCTGGGCAGCGGGCGAACTCTCTTTGAGTATCACTGCCGCCGTGTACGGCGGATGGAGCAGATGGCCGCCGCGTTCGCCAAGCGCAGCCAAGCGAATGCATCGCCTGGTGTCTCGGAGGGCCGTGGCTTACTCACCGTGCTGGTGATGACGTCGGAGCAGAACGACGCCGCCACGCAGAGCTTCTTCCGCGAGCACGGCTTCTTTGGCCTGCTGTCGGAGCAGGTCTTCTTCTTCCGCCAGAGCTCTCTCCCGTGCTACGACGAGGCAACAGGGAAAGTGCTGATGGAGACGGAGAGCAGCATCTGCCTCGCCCCGGGCGGCAACGGGGGCATCTACGAGAGCCTCGTGCGCGCGCCGCCAAGCGGTGCCGAGCCCAGCGTGCTCGCGCAGGCGGAAGCGAAGGGCGTGCGTTACGTGCAGATCTTCAGCGTGGACAACATTCTAGCCAAGTTGGGCGACCCGTACTTCTTTGGCATCGCAGCAGCGCGACAGGCGGAGGTTGTGGTGAAGACGGTGCCGAAGGCGTCCGCGGAGGAGCGTGTGGGTGTTTTTGCGCTGACGGACGGGGAGTGGGGCGTGGTGGAGTACACGGAGATCGGGACGGAGCGGTCAACAGCACGCGACGCCGTCACGGGTGAGTTGGCTTTTAACTGTGGCAACATTGCTTCCCACTGCTGCTCCGTGGACTTTTTGAAGTTGGCAGCGGCTGACATGAGGACGAGTACCTTCTACCACGCCGCGCGTAAGACGATTGCCACGGTGAACGGTCCAGCACCCGCCATCAAACTTGAGGCGTTTATTTTTGACGAGTTCAAACTGGCGAAGAAGGTGCCGACGCGGCGCAGCGGGGACGGGCAGCAGCAGCTGCCAGACGCCTTTCAGATTGTGCAGGTTGACCGCAGCGCCGAGTTTGCGCCGATTAAGAACGCGGAGGGAGCCGCAGCGGACACGGCGACGACGGCGGCTGAATTACTGCTGAAGCTGCACACGAGGTGGGTGGCCGAGGCAATTGTGGCATCGCCGGAGTCCACAGAGGCTGCTCCTGCTGGTGCCGCTGACGCCTTCTCTTCCTACACTGTTCAGGAGCGTGCGGCAGCCCTGCAGCGTCTACGCGACGGGCTGTGCCAGTGGGAGATTTGTCCACTGGTGTCGTACGAAGGAGAAGGTCTGCAGAGTCTTGCACCGCAGTTGATTCGGCGCTCGCTGACGGGAGAGGGTGTGCTGACGCTGGAGGAGTCGGCGCAAGGGCGGGCAAACATGTAGGAGTGCGGTCAATGGCTGTGGCTAGTATTGTGGATGGTGTGAATCTCTTTTTTTATCTTTCTGTGAACGGGAAGCGGTCATACATGCGCGCTTTCTTTCTTCTCGTTGCCTTTTTTTTTTCTTTGGGAGGTCCCACTGTTGCGTGTCTTCACTTCATACTTGCGCTGTCGATGCAACATGATCAGTGTGCCTCTCACCCGTTTGCTGCTGAACAAAGGAGGGGTCGGAAGCTGCGCCATGCGTCGGCTTTGTGTGTGCGTGCGCGCGCTGTTGGTCTTCCCCCCCTTCCCTTCTCTGGCTTTTATATTCTCTTTGCTGCACTGCACTGTGGCACACATTCTCATTTTGTTCATTTCCCCTCTAGGTTTTATGGACGCTCCATGTTGATTTGGTTCTTCCCTTGTCACCACTATCAATTAATACATAATAAGGAGATTAAAATAAGTGTCGGAGAAAAGCGCCGTATGCTGGCGAAGGCGCCTGTGGCGCGCACAGCTTTACTTTTTGTGCCGAAATTTGAAGCTTTGACGCTGTAGGGAGAACCGAACGAACCAAGAAGCTCCACGGTGATGCCAAGATGGGAGTCTTCTCCTCCTTCCTTCCTCTCATGTATTTAGCAGAAGCGAGGCAGCTAAGGTGCTCTACCACACAAAATAATTAAAACCGAATAGACGAGTAGACTTCACGCTCACTTTCCCTTTGTTGTCCTCTCCTTGCTGCCGACGTCCATTCTGTTTGTGGGAAATACGCATCACTTTCGGCTTGTTTTGTTTTCCTTTTTTCCACCTTCACAAGTTATTTCGTATCTTTTCTTCAAGTACGCGCCTTTCCTCAGCGGCTGCGTTTACGTCGCAGAACCGAGGGATCGAGACACAAACTCCTTGCATAGGTTTGATTTTTTTGTGGTTGTTCCCGGGCTTTAGCGCAATCCTACACAAGAAAAAGACTGTTTCTCCATGGTGGGCAGGCTGAAGTTCGCCTCTGGCGCTGCCGGGGCGAAGCTTGGCGCTGGGCTGCGTCGCGCCAAGAAGGGTGCCAACATGAGCCGCAAGCAGGTCTTCGAGGCACAGCGCACGATCTGGAAGCAGAAAGAGCGTGTGCAGAAGGAGGAGGAGAGGGTGGCGAAGCGCGAGAAGGTGGCGCAGATGCAGAAGCTCAAGAACAAGAAGGTGCACCGCGTTTTTGACCGCAACACCCTCCACGCCGTGCAGGAGGGCCTGACGAGTGCGGTGGAGATGCTCGGTCAGACGGTGAGCCCGCTGGCTATGTTCATGAGTGCCTTTACAGCTCTGTCCAAGACACCGGATCAGCGCCACGTGCCCTACATGCTCTCCATCATGGCCGCCTGTGTGCCGCGGCTGACGCAGGGTGTGCTGCTGCACCAGCTCTCCGCCTGCTTTGGCCTGTGCGACCAGCTCATGGCCGAGTACGGCAACAACAACCTCTTGGTGGTGGCGAAGGTCCTGAAGCTGGCGGTGGCCCTCCTGCTCAGCATTGAGAGCCCGACGACGGAGCAGCTGCGCCTGCTGGAGAAGCTGGAGCCGAACAAGCTGCAGACAGAGGCCATGAAGCTCTATTTGTCCAGCTTCCGCAAGGTGCTGGAGGTGAGTGCGCTGTGCGCCAACGACGTGTTGGCTGCGGCGCCGGCGAAGGACTCTGTGTCAGCGCTCTACACCCTCAACACACGACAGCGCTTCTTCTGTGGCGGTCTCGGCGTCTTTGTGCGTGTCTGCATGCGCAATCTGACGGAGACGCCCGCTGCGGTGGTGGGGGCGGTGATGGCGGAGATGACGCTGCTTTTTGACCGCGCTCTCTCGCCTTACATCGTCGAGTCCCTCGAGGGCCAGCGCTGCCTGAACGGCCTCCTTTCTGACGAGCTCCTTTCTCTGTTGAAGCCCGTGCATCAGCACTGCTGGAGCATGGCAATGGAGCTGCTCGCCACCGTCTTCAAGCGCATGAGCTACCTGAAGCGTGTGCAGCCGCCACCGCAAGACGTGGCCGCGGCGCAGGCTGAGTATGCGGCGGCAGCGCAGGGCATGGGCGGTGCTGCGGTGCGAATGGAGCGTACGCGTCTCTACACCCCGTTCACCGACCGCTTCCCCGCCGTGGGCTTTCTGATCAAGGTGCTGAACAAGCTGCGGGTGATGGATGACAGCTCTCTCAACGCCAAGGTGGAGCGCACGCTTGTCGCGGCCGGCAGCTGCATGTACGTGCGCGAGTTCACGGCCCTGCTTGACTTCGATCCCCGTGCGGCCTACGAGGCGGAGATGGCGACTGACGAGGACTCTGCGGAGCAGGCGGAGCTGCTGTGGTCGACGAGCTACCTGCTGAACGTGTGGCGCCGCATGGCCTCCCACGATTCACTCGTGTTCTTTGTCCAGCGCTTCTTCCCTGCGATTCAGTTCTGCAGCAAGATGGCGGTGGAGGCCGAGAAGGGCAACCGCGTCGAGGAGTACACGCGGTGGTCGGCGCTGCAGGTGCAGTACTGGCGCGTCGCCGTGGGCTTCTGTCACTACCCGGTGGAGGTCACGCCCGAGTCTTTCCGTGACTTGGCGAAGCAGTTGGTGGGGCTGTTGTCGAGCCCTGCCTTTGTGAACACCGGGGCCTCGGCCATCCACGTGCTGTGTGACGGCTACTACGCACTGAAGACGGCGGAGCAGGATGATGATGAGGAGGAGGACGATGGGTACTTCGAGGATGCACCAGAGGACAACGACAATGGTGCGCACGCCAGCCCCTTGCAGCAGCAGCAGCAGCGCCGTCTCCGCAAGGATGCGCTGGATGACGACATGTACTTCTTGTCTCTCAACGACCCGGGATGGAACCCGCACCGCTTCCACAACATCACGCAAGCCTACGCGCAGGTGGTGTGCGACACCATCTTCGCCAAGTTCAGCGCCAACATCATGCCGAAGCTGTGCAACACCTTCGAAACGAACGACTCTACGGCGGTGCTGATGGCGATCCAGAGCTTCTCGAAGGTCTGCAGCAAGGAGGTGATGGCGACGATCCTGAAGGGCATCCTGAACGTCAGCTCCAACATTGCCGCCCAGACGGCGAGTGCGCAGGACAGCTTTTCCGGTGTTGTGTCCAAGAAGAACAACGCCCCGCTGACGTCGAAGCGGCGTGTGATTCTCGATATCGCCTGCGCCGTGGTGCCGCAGCTCTCCGCCGAGCACGTGTCGACGCTCTACGAGGACATCATCGAGCCGGTGCTGATGGACCCCGCACCGGAGTCGCGGCTGCTGCAGAAGAAGGCGTACAAGCTGCTCTTCGCGATGTTCGAGCACCGCATTAAGGACATCTTCCCGCTGATGCAGCGCATTCTGGGGCTGCTCTCGCTGGGCCGTCAGCACGTGACGATCTCTGGTCTGAAGATGCGCATCCGCTGCCTCTCCTGGGCACTCGACGCGTGCAAGATGTACTACCCGAACGAGCTGCTGACCACCATCCGCGCCTTGGTGGGCGAGGTGGTGCTCTTCTCACGTGAGCGCTCCAGCGAAACACGCGCCATGACAATGGAGGTGCTGGAGAAGATGCAGCGGTACATGGTGAGTGCTGGTGCGCCGGTGAACGCCCTCCTGCACATGGTAATTGCTGGCCTGTCTGGCAAGACACCCATGATGGTGTCCAGCACGGTGGTGTGCATGGCGAAGATGGTCTACCTGACCCAGGGCGAGCTGCCCGAGGCGGACCTGCAGGCGGCCGTGGCGGTCGGCTTCCAGCTGATGGAGTCCTCGCAGGTGGAGGTGCGCAGTGCGGCGGCCATCTTTGCCCGCATGGCGCTGAAGCTAGGCAAGCGCAGCCCACCGATGAAGGCTGCCGTGGCGAAGGCGCTGCCGAAGCTGCTCTACGCCATCGCGCTGGTGACCTCGCAGCCGCACGTCGCGAGTACGACGCGGATGCAGATGCGCGTGTTGCTGGAGAAGTGCCTGAAGCGCTTCCCGATTGAGCAGATTGACCCCATCTTCCCGCTGGGCAGCAAGAACTTCTTGCGCTACACGCAGAAGATGATGAAGCGCGAGGAGAAGAAGGCAGATCGCGAGCTCAAGAAGCGCAACGAGAAGCAGCAGAGCGAGTTTGACAAGCTATTCCTCGGCGCATCGATGAACGCCGGCCGTGACGAGGCGACGACGGAAGACCTTCTCGAGACCGGCGCTCTCAGCAGCTTTGTCGCCCGCCATGCCGCGCCTGTCTTTCAGGGCTTCGGTGGCGGCGGCCTTGGGGGCGAGAAGGACAACGCCGACGAGGAGGACGAGTACGACAACATGGTGCTGGACTTCCAGGCCGACGGCAAGCTGCGCATCCTCAGCAAGGAGCAGAAGAAGCTGGAGGAGGCACAGCAGGCGCGGCAGGCGATGGCGGACCGTCTGTTACGACGCAGCAACGGCCTCGTGACGCCGTCGGCGCTGAACGATGAGGCCAACGCCCGGCCAGGCAAGCGCTCACGTGCCGAGGACGAGGACTTCGAGAACAGCGAGCTCGTCCTGCGCTACGGCAGCCGCGTCACGGATGACGCGGCGAAGAAGGCGGCCGAGGCGTACAAGGCGGGCCGCGGTGTTGTGGGGCCGAGTGCGCTGCAGGTGTCGCGGCTGCGCGATCAGAAGGCGGCGAACCGCGAGCTGAAGCGGCAGCGTGTCGAGGAGGACATCCGCAAGGGCGACGAGTTCCGTGGCTCGGGTGTTGGTGACGTGAAGCGTGGCAACGTAGAGCCGTTCGCCTATGTGCCGCTCAACCGGCGTTACATGAACCGCCGTAATGCCCGCCACGCCGTGCACCGCTTCGAGGCCGTCGCCAACCGCCACCTGAAGGGCAACAAGGCGAAGGTCGCAAACGAGGCGAAGGGCAAGTGATGGAAGTTGCCGTCGTCGAGCGTCAGCGTGGCGTGTCGTGACTGCGCTACTCCCAAGAGACACCTAACAAAGAGTTGTTCGCTTGCGTAAGGTTCTCTTGTGTGCCGCAGTGGGCATCTTTTTTGTTTGTTTTTCTTCTCCCTCTTTTTGTTGTTGTCGTGCGTATCTGCCCTTTTCGATTACGTCAGCTCGTGGGCTGCATCACCGGCTCTGTTTGGTAGTTTCTTGTTGTTATCAGCCAAGGATCAGCAGCGGTTGCCCACTTCGCTGCGAAGAGGCAGTTGTTGAGTGCCAGGACGTGTCTTCGTATCTTTTCTTTTTTCTTTTTGTTTTGCTGTTATGAGCGTGGTGCTCTATTTTTTGATTTAATGTTTAAGCAGATGGTTAATGTACACGTTTAAGTCACTGAGTTTCTTCTTTTTCTTACGCTAATTTGTTGGCCTTTTAAAAGGAACTAAAACCAAAAAAAATCACAACCGACAAGCATTCTCGGAAGAAGAAAGAATGAAATGGGGGCACGTGCAGCACTTGAACTTTGTTTTCTCTCTGTGGAGAAAGGAAGCGGCCGCAGTACTGTCTGGAGCAGTGGCCTGCGCCGCGGCCCGGCAGCGTTTGCCACGCTAGCGGTGTGGAGAACACGGTAGGTGTTCGCGTCTTCGTCTCTGCGGTTTAAGAGAAATAAAAAAACAAGAGGAAAAATAAAATAGTCTCGCAAACAGAAGCTGCCAAGTTTTGCAAATGCTAAATGGGTAATGTTTTTTATCGATGTTGCGCAACTACCGCACTGAACCTCTACTCTTTTCCTTCTCTTCGCTTCATTATCGCTTTCTTCTACTTTCAACGCTTCTGCACCCTCCCTTCACCTCTTTTTACGCTGCTAGAAACCCAAATCGCACGTATCGCACTATTTCTCTCCCTCCTTTTTTTTTTTTTTGTTATCTTCATCTTGCACTGTTTCGCTGTCATTTCTAAAAATAAAAAAACTGTGATATTCTCGAAGAATATTTAGCTGTTACGGTAAAAAACACACCCACACACGCACAGGCAAAGGCATCACGTTCCGTCTCACGCAGCCGCTCGCTCTGGTTTCACGTCTGCTCCACAACACCGCGTCAAGCCAGTGCGTCCGCAAGATGGAGTCCTACACAAAGCTCGAGGAGCTCTTCACGAAGGTGCACCGGCTGAACCACCTGCTGTCCCTTGCCGACTGGGACATGAACACCTACATGCCGCCCAAGGGTGAGGACTCCCGCGGCGAGGCGCTGGCCACGCTGTCGGAGATCCGCTTCGGCTTCATGACGGCGCCTGAGGTGAAGACATGGATCGAAGCAGCGAAGGCGGCGGAGGCGCAGCTGTCCGACGTGCAGCGGGCCAACCTGCGCGAGATGGAGCGTGCCTGGCGCAGCGACAACAGCCTCCCTGCCGAGTTTGTGGGCCGCAAGATGCGGCTAACGACGCGGGCACACAGCGTGTGGCGGGACAGCCGCGCCGCCAACGACTTCAACAAGTTTCTCCCTGTGCTGAAGGAGCTGATTGAGGTGGCGCGCGAGGAGGGCGGCTACCTCGCTGCCGGCACCTCCCTCTCTCCTCTGGAGGCTCTCATGAATCAGTACGAGCCCGGCATCACGACCAAGAAGCTGGACGACGTCTTCGGCCAGGTCAAGTCGTGGCTGCCGCAGCTGCTGAAGGACATCCTGAAGAAGCAGGAGGGCAAGACGGTGACGGCCTTTTCGGCCAAGTTTCCGCAGGACAAGCAGGAGGCGCTGTGCAAGGAGTTTCTGAAGGTGTGGCACTTCGACATGGAAGGCGGCCGCCTCGACGTGAGTGCGCACCCCTTCACCGGCATGACGCAGGACGACTGCCGCTTGACGACCAACTACATTGACGAGACGTACGTGCAGAGCCTCTACGGCGTGATCCACGAGTGCGGACACGGCAAATATGAGCAGAACTGCGGCCCACGTGAGCTGAGCACGCAACCGGTGTGCACCGCCCGCTCCCTCGGCGTGCACGAGAGCCAGTCCCTCTTCGCAGAGTTCCAGATCGGCCATGCCACGGCCTTTATCGAGTACCTGGCGAAGCGCTTGCCGGAGTTCTTCGACGCGCAGCCGGCGCTCTCAGAGGAGAACTTGAAGAAGGCGCTGCAGCACGTGGAGCCCGGCTACATCCGCATCGACGCTGATGAGGTCTGCTACCCGCTGCACGTCATCCTGCGCTACGAGATTGAGCGGGACTTGATGGAAGGTAAGATGGAGGCTGAGGATGTGCCGCGTGTGTGGAACGAGAAGATGCAGCAGTACCTGGGCCTCTCGACGGAGGGCAAGGACAACATCGGCTGCCTGCAGGACGTGCACTGGTCGATGGGCTCGCTCGGCTACTTCCCGACCTACGCCCTGGGAGCTATGTATGCTGCGCAGATCATGGCCGCTATCCGCAAGGAGCTCGGTGACGAGAAGGTGGATGAGTGCCTGCGTACGGGTGATCTGGCCCCTCTGCTCGCGAAGCAGAAGGAGAAGATCTGGAACCACGGCTGCCTGTACGAGACGGACGATCTCATTACCCGTGCGACGGGCGAGGTGCTCAACCCCGAGTACCTTCGTAAGCACCTCGAGGCCCGCTACCTCTCCGCCTGAGAGCATGTGCCCCTTTGAGTAATCGCGTCCCTTTTCTTCGTTTCTTCTGATCTCTGTTCTGTGTTCGACGCTGAGGTTTTGCAGAGGCAGAAGTCGGTGTTTCTTTTTTGTCTTCAAAGTGCCTTCTTCTGTGGATGCAACTCCTCGTGTCAGGACCAGAAAGAGCTTGCCTTTTATCTTTTTGTGCTCCGTCCTTTGCCACTTTGTTTAAATCTTTCTCTTAATTTATTGTTATGATCTTATCGAAAGTGCTTCGAGAATGAAGCACTTAATCCACTTTAACCTTTTTTTCCGCCTCTGTCTTTTTTGTTTTTCTCCAGCAGTTCCTTGCCATCTCGTAGTAAGGAACAAAAAAGGTGAATTTCTACTCTACATCTATTCGGAGAGAAGGATTCCATCTGGTGATATCTTTGCTCTTGCTAAAGAGAGAGTCGTACGAGGTCGAAGCGGGGCTTCTTTCTTCTTGTGTTCGAGAGAGAATGCAGCTTGCGCTGTGACGGCTTCTGGATTTGCGCAGGATTGCTAGAGTGGGACATTTGGCTCTTGGGCTCTGACAAGGGAATAAAAAAAAAGAAGAATGGGAAATTAAATACCTTTTAACAGCATCTGCTTCACAAATATATCCACTGTGTCTCCTCACCTTCATCGCTTACCTTCCCGACTTGCTTGTCTTTGCACCCTTTTCCACACATGCCGGCCGTTTTCTGTCTCCACTCCTACAACTCTTAACGGACCAGCACGCAACGGGCACAATAAACTGGTCAAGGCAACACCTCACGTCACGCGATCGGTGCGTGTCCTCCTCATCTCTTTCTTTTTTTGTTTTTTCTTTTGTTGTTCACTCTCAGCCAACGTCCTATCCCGCTTCCATTCTTTCTCGGCAAGATGGAGTCTTACACGAAGCTCGAGGCGCTCTTCACCAAGCTCTACCGCCTCGACCACTTTCTTCTGCTGGGTGACTGGGACATGAATGTCTGCATGCCGCCGAAGGGTGAAGACTCGCGTGGCGAGGCGCTGGCCTTCCTCTCTGAGCTACGCAGCTCCTACCTGACCGCACCCGAAGTGGAAGTCATGCTGAAAGCGGCCGACGCGAAGGCCGGCGAGTTGAGCGAGCTCCAGCGGGCCAACCTGCGCGAGATGCATCGAGAGTGGTGTCGCGCAACGGCATTGCCGGCCAGCTTTGTGGCACGCAAGATGCGGCTGACGACGCGGGCACACAGCGTGTGGCGGGACAGCCGCGCCGCCAACGACTTCAACAAGTTTCTCCCTGTGCTGAAGGAGCTGATTGAGGTGGCGCGCGAGGAGGGCGGCTACCTCGCTGCCGGCACCTCCCTCTCCCCCTTCGAGGCTTTGATGAATCAGTACGAGCCCGGCATCACGACCAAGAAGCTCGATGCTGTGTTTGACAACGTCAAGTCGTGGCTGCCGCAGCTGTTGCAAGACGTGGTGAGGAAGCAGTCAGAGGACCCAATGAAGCCATTCGAGGCCGCGTTTCCCCTCGACCAACAGAAGGCTATTGGGCAGGACTTCTTGAGGGTACTCCACTTTGACACCGACGCCGGCCGTCTGGATGTGAGTCCGCACGCGCTGACGGGCATGACGAAGGAGGACTGCCGCTTGACAAACAACTACTGCGCAGAGAGCTTCGTGCAGAGCCTCTACGGTGTGATACATGAAGGAGGACATGGCAAGTATGAGCAGAACTGCGGCCCACGTGACTTGATCACGCAGCCGGTGTGCCGTCCTCGCTCGATGGGGATGCATGAGAGCCAGTCGCTGCTGGCGGAGTTTCAGATTGGGCGGTCTACGGAGTTTATGACCTTTCTCTCCGCCAGGTGTGTGGAACACTTCGGCGACCGCGCTGACGTGACGCCGAAGCGTTTGGCTGGTGTGCTGCAGCACGTGGAGCCCGGCTACATCCGCATCGATGCTGATGAGGTTTCGTATCCGCTGCATGTGATTCTGCGCTACGAGATTGAGCGGGACTTGATGAGTGGTGCGCTGGAGGCCGAGGATGTGCCGCGTGTGTGGAATGAGAAGATGCAGCAGTACCTAGGCCTCTCAACGGAGGGCAAGGATGACATCGGCTGCCTGCAGGACATCCACTGGTCCATGGGCATTCTTGCCTACTTCCCGACCTACACACTGGGAGCTATGTATGCTGCGCAGATCATGGCTGCTATCCGCAAGGAGCTCGGTGACGCGAAGGTGGACGAGTGCCTGCGTACGGGTGATCTGGGTCCCATCTTTGCAAAGCAGAAGGAGAAGATCTGGGACCACGGCTCTGTCTACGAGACGGACGAACTTGTCATTCGTGCGACAGGCGAGGCGTTGAACCCGGAGCATTTCCGCCGGCACCTAGAGCAGCGCTACCTGCAGCTTTGAGAGGGCATGTGACGTGCCTCCTCGTTTTGTCATATTCTTCACAACTCTACACAATTTTTCGTAGTGTTATTATTATCATCGTATCGAAGGTCACATGAGATTACTAACAGGAAAGTGCTGTGCTCTTTCCTAAACTCATTTAATGCTTCAAGAAGAACAGTTTTACATTGTGTCTCAGGAGTTACCTGTCAAAAGCAGTCGTCGTCATTGAAAAAAAAAAACCTTTTTTTTCTACTCCGCGCCACGTAGCAGTATGCGCCGAGTGCTTTCTTGTATGGCTACAAGTCTCTGTTATTTGTCTCATCACAGTACATTTTGTTTCTTCTTTTTCCCCTCTTTCTCCCTCTCTCAGGTCCACACTCCCTTTTGCGTCACCGACTCCTCTTCTCCTCCATTATACCATAATCCGATTCAAAAGAATTACAATCCTCTAAGAGAGAAAGAGATACACGCAGTTTCACACAAACGCACGCACCGACGCATTTTTACTTGTGCAGCAGCGAGTCATGGCGGACATCATCACCTTCTCGAAGGGCAAGCTGGTCGTTCCGGCCAACCCCATCATCCCATTTATCGAGGGCGATGGCATCGGCAAGGAGATCACCGCGGCGGCGCAGCGCGTGTTCGACGCAGCAGTGGCGAAGGCCTACGGCGACGCTCGCAAGGTGCAGTGGCTTGAGGTCCTAGCCGGGGAGAAGTCTTTCCAGACGAAGGGCTCCTGGCTGCCAGACGAGACGCTCGAAGCCTTTTCCAAGTACAGCATTGGCCTGAAGGGGCCGCTCACGACGCCCGTCGGCGAGGGCATCCGCTCCCTCAACGTCGTGCTGCGCCGCCAGCTCGACCTCTTCGTGTGCCAACGGCCCGTTCGGTGGTTCACCGGCGTCGGCTCCCCAATCCGCCACCCGGAGTGGGTGGACATGGTCGTCTTCCGCGAGAACACCGAAGACATCTACTCGGGTATTGAGTGGGCACAGGGCTCGCCCGAGGCGCAGAAGTTCGCCGACTTCCTGCAGACGGAGATGGGTGTGACGCAGGTGCGCTTTCCGGCGACGAGCGCCTACGGCGTGAAGCCCGTCTCGGTCGAAGGTAGCGAGCGGCTGGTGCGGGCTGCCATCCAGTACGCCGTCGATCACCACCTCCCCTCTGTCACTCTGGTCCACAAGGGCAACATCATGAAGTACACGGAGGGCGGGTTTAAGAAGTGGGGCTACGCGCTGGCCGAGCGCGAGTTCGCCGACACGACCTTTACCATGGCCCAGTACGACGCGCTGAGGCAGAAAAGTGGCAAGGAGGCGGCGGAGTCGGCACTGCGGGCCGCGACGGAGAACGGTAAGGTAATTGTGAAGGACTGCATCTGTGACGCCTTTCTACAGAACACGATTCTCCGTCCGCTGGACTACAGCGTCGTGGCCACGATGAACCTCAATGGCGATTACATTTCCGATCAGCTGGCGGCGCTGGTCGGTGGCATCGGCATCGCGCCGGGTGCAAACATCAATTACGCCACGGGGCACGCCATCTTTGAGGCAACACACGGCACGGCGCCGGATATTGCCGGAGAGGGCAAGGCGAACCCGTCCTCGCTGATCTTGTCAGGTGCGATGATGTTCGACTACATGGGTTGGTCAGAGGTCTCGGTGCGCATCGTCAACGCGTTGGAGATGGTCTTCCAGTCGAACATGGCGACGGGCGACCTTGCGCGGCAGATGACGGGCGCCAAGACGCTCTCGACAGATGACTTTGCGGACGCCATCATCAAGAAGATCAACGGTGACGGTGCGTAGGACAACGATGGCCCTCCCCACTCTTCAATTTTTTTTATGCTGACGATATTGCTTGGTGAGCCGCCTTCTTTTCAAAGGTGTTCGTCTTTCGGCCGTTGTTGTTGCTGTTCCGTTTGATCGTGTACGCCTCCCTTGCTTCTCTTTCTCCCCTTTTTTTCTCTGCATCCTTTCCCCACAACTCCTTTGACATGCTCGCTCCTTTGTCTCTCTTTGTGTCTGTGTGTCTGTCGTCTTGCTTCTTTCTCCCTCGTCCTTCAGGGGGAGATGCCTCGAGTCCTTTCCCTTCCTTATTGCTTTGCGCTCTTCTCTTGCCTTCACGCCGATGTGCGTTGGGTTTTTGAAGATGCAAATGTGCGTGTGTGGATGTCGGCCCTTCCCGCTGACATCGCCTTAGTTGATGCTACTCAAAAGAAAAAAAGAAAAGTCGTTGCCGGAGCCGCTTCGACCTCACGTCTTGTTGCTGTTACGCTACTATAGAAACATCTCAGAACTTTTTTTTTGTTGTTTTATTATGTTCTGAGCTATACGAGTGCCGGCCTTGTCTCCACCGGAGTTTGCAGCGCTGAGCCACGTTAAGAGACGGAGGGGCACCACCACGCGATTCAAAGGTAATAGTGAGAAAAAGAAACGGGATTGCCTCACGGAAAGAAGCTGACACGGAAAAAAAAAAGTATGTACTAAAACAGCAACAACAGAAAGACAACGACAAGTGAAGCACGCTGAAGTGAACGCAAACATATTTCGCAAGAGGGTGACAGATGACGCACTTCTTTTTTTTTTCTTTCCCTCGTATTATCGGTGCCATTCTTTTGGTGGGAAAGAGAGAAAAACTATATTTTTGCAGTCAGGCGAGCACAGCAGTGACTGCAGAGGCTCACACACTCGCACGTCGTCGCTGTCGAACCCTCTTCTTAAAAGAACTGTGCACGCACGTGAAAGAGCGAGCGACAGATATGGTTGCATTATCCTCCAGTCTCTCATTAAAACACGCGAATAGAGAAAGCTGTTTAGTCCAGTAAACTCTTAAAAAAAAATAGACGTCGTTTCTCTGACTTATCGCCATGAAATTTCGTCCATCTACTTCCAGACGTCTACTTGATCTATTGAATTTTCTGTGCCCTCTCTTTCCAACGCTCCTCTCACACTTACCAGCTCCTTTGTTGCTCCCTGCTTTCTCGGCTGCTTAAAGTTTCGCAGTTCTCCCTTCCCTTCCTGCGCTTGTTTCGTCGATTATCGTTCGTTCTTTCTCGCTCACCCCTTCACCCTATCACTTCTTCTCAGGGCACACACATACACCGTCCCACCATGTCCGAGGCCTACAAGGAGCTCGAGGAGATCTTTGCGCGCTACAACCGCTTCCACCACCTCGCGCAGCTCGCTCTATGGGATGCGCGCACCATGATGCCGCCGAAAGGATCCAAGGCGCGTGGTGCCGCCACCGCCGAGCTGAAGGCCGTCATGCACGATCTCCTGACAAACGAGCACACCGCGCAGCTGCTGACTGCCGCGGCGGCCGACACGGAAGCGCTGACCGACGACGAGCGTGCAAACCTGCGAGAGATGCGCTACCGCCACCTGTCTGAAAGTGCGCTGCCGACCGACTTCGTGACGCGCAAGGCGATGCTCGGTGCGGAGGCCGGGGTGTTGTGGGCAAAGGCACGCAGTGAGAACAACTTTGCTCTCTTCGCGCCTGCGCTGAAGAAGATGGTCGGCTTCGCTCGCGAGGAGGCGCGGTACCGCGGCGCCGTCTTCGGCACCGGGCTCTACGAGTCCCTCTTCCACATATACGAGTCTGGCATGACGCTGGAGAGCATCGACGCCATTTTTCAAGATATCAAGGTGTGGCTGCCCCCGCTGCTCCAGCGCATTCTCGAGAATCAGAAGGACCGCACAGCAAAGATGGTGCCACCGCGCGGCCCTTTTCCAGTGGACAAGCAGGTTGCCCTGTGCCGCCACATGGCCGAGACATGGGGCTTCGATTTCGAGGCTGGGCGTCTCGACCCGAGTGCGCACCCGTTCACCGGCATGACGCCTGAGGACACCCGCATCACCACCAACTACAGCACCGCCACGTACACCAAGGCGATGTTCATGACGATCCACGAGACGGGGCACTCACGCTACAACGTGAACCGCGGTCCGGCGGAGAAGCACGGCCAGCCCGTCGCGGACGCTCGCTCGCTTGTTGTCCACGAGAGTCAGTCCCGCATGGGAGAGGTGGTCGTGGCGCGGTCTGCTGCTTTTGCGGAGTTTGCGACGACGGCCCTCCGCAGGTTCCTCGGCGACGATCCAGCTTTTGCGTCGGTGGAGAACGTGCGACAGGTGCACCAGCACGTCGCACCAGACTACATCCGTCTGACCGCCGATGAGGTTTGCTACCCGCTGCACATTCTGCTCCGCTACGAGATCGAGCGGGACTTGATAGAGGACAAGATCGAGGTGGAGGACGTGCCGCGTGTGTGGAACGCGAAGATGAAGGAGTACCTGGGACTCGAGACGGAGGGCCGCGACGACCTTGGCTGCCTGCAGGACATGCACTGGTCGCAGGGTTTCATCGGCTACTTCCCGACTTATACACTGGGCTCGATGCTGGCTGTGCAGCTGATGGCGACCATTAAGCGCGAGATCGGCGAGGACACCGTAACGGACGCGATACGCAGTGGTCGGCTGGAGCCAATTCTCGCGAAGCAGAAGGAGAAGATCTGGGATCATGGGTGCCGCTTCACGACCGAGGAACTCATTCTGAAGGCGACAGGCGAGCCGCTGAACCCGCAGTACTTCAAGGACTACCTCGAGCGCCGCTACCTCCGCGCTGACGACTAGGAAAGCAAAAAGAAAAGAAAAGTGTTTTTTCTTTCTTCTCTAGCTTTGCAAGACAGGCTAACAAACTAGTTTTTTTTTCTCTTTTAAGGTTTTTTTTTTACCTTTTTTTTTCTCTCTCTCGCCAAGCTTGTCTAGCGCCTCTATCGATTTTTTGTGTGTTCTCTAGTTCTCCCTGTCGTGCCTCGTCGCCGACTACCACACGCCTTTCTCTTTCCCTCCTTCGAAACCTCCTTCCTCTTCTGTTTTAACTTGATCATAAGCAATTCCCCTGTTGTACACTCACCTGCTTTTTGTTTTTGTTTGATTCGGCTTTGCTAAGGGAGAAGTGCTTTTTTGAGACGTAAAAAGCACAGTGACTTTTCTTTTTTAAGGCCTATTTTTGTGAGCATTCGTTCACGGTGACTTCTGTGTCGTATGCTTGTGGGTCGTGGAGTCAGTGCTTGAGTGCTTTATTTGGCGGTTCCAACCGTCGTGAGGAAGGTTTGCCTCCGGTGTTCGTTGTCGCGCTCTTGATGGTGACGCTGTTGGTTTTTTATTTATTTTTATTTATTGTGCTCTGCCTGCAGCGGTGCGACTATTTATTTGTTGTTGCTTCTCAAACACTTTGGAGCAGCAATGATGCTCCTCGCACCACGTCCATTGTGTGGCAGCGGAGACACCTCTTTTTGTTTTTTCGTTCCATTTGTCAGGCTATCGTGTGTGTCGGCAGCCGCCACCTTCTCCTCTACTTCTCTCTTTGCACACCGGAAAAAAAAAATATACATTGCTTTTCTCTTTTCAAGGTTCACTATATAATTCTAAAAAAAATATTTGCCTTCGCCATTATTATTATCACTGTCTTTGACCTTTCGTTCTCTGAGTGTTCAGAGCCGAAACGCGCCGCCATCTTTCTCCCCCTCGGGCTGGTATCACCCCGTTGTTGGACTCGCATGAAATAAAAAAAAGAACTACAGCAACAACAAAAAAGGAATAAAATGCCGGAAATAACACAAAAAAAAGTTGTTTAATGAGATGATCTTCAACTGTTCTCCGCTTAACCCGATGCGTGTGACACCAAATGCGATGAGCTTTGATGAGAGTATTAAGTTACTGTTATGAAGTCTTGCAGCGCTTTTTGGTTCTAGTCTAAAGCCCTTGGATAACAAACTTGGTGACTACCGCTTCAAGAGCATTAGTTTAAATATTGATTTTTCCATTTAAAAAATACTCTCCCATCTTCTTCTACTCTACCTCTCTATCTGCGTCCTTCTCCGTGAGCCCCACTCGAGTCATCAACTCTTTAATAGGATAGATTACCCGGAAACACACGCACCCTTCTCCGGCGTAGATAGAAAGGAAGGAAGAACAGTTTTGTTTGACTTTTGCGGTGTTGAGGTGACGCAATATCGTTGCCTTGTAGACCTGCGGTGTGTATGTGTTGCGTTTGTTCAACTAGCGGCTTTCTTTTGTTTTTTATTGCACGAATTTGAGTGTGCTGCTGCGACCGGACTTATTTGCTCTCCGCGCAGCTCTTCCTCTTCCTCTCTCTCTTCTGCCTTTCTTATAGAACATATTCATCCTAATTTTTATCTGCGTTGTGTCACGTGTGGAGTTTCGCCTCTACTGCTCTTATTGATCTGCTTGTGTTCTCTATCTCTTTTTTACTTCTTCACGAGCTTCGCCCCTCTCTGTGTGCTCGTCGATTGCTTTTTAGGTGCGTAGCCCAGGTGGAGACTGCGGACTGGTTTTTTTTTTTGCTTCACTAGAAGGCTTAACGCTTTTGAGGCTCTAATTAACCTCACCCGCCTCTTTCTCAAAGAGCTGTGTGTACGCACTGCATCAACGATTTGCTTAGCGCGATGAAGGCCTCTCCTCGCGAACGATCCACCACCGTACGGAAGGCGTCCACGTCGACCACGCGCACAGACGACGACAGCGATGACAAGAAACACGACGACTACGAAGAAGGCCGTATCACTGTTAGTGTCCGCGTGCGTCCCATCAACGCCCGTGAAGCAAAACTTGCCACCGGCAGCTGCGTTGCCGCCTTGCCCGCCTACAACACCCTCTACATCTTTCCTCCCAGTGAGACGCAGCACGACTTCGATGCGCTGCTCGCACAGAACCCACAACTGCGTGGCGTCTCGCACCACCGCTTCACCTTCGACCACGTCTACCCGACGGAGGCAACGCAGGAGCAGGTGTACGAGCAGATTGGCCACCCGGTGCTGCAGTCGAGCTTCCGCGGCTACCACACCTGCATCTTCGCCTATGGCCAGACGGGGAGTGGGAAGAGCTACTGCATGATGGGCGCCGATGGTGGGCGAGCCATCGACAACGCCCCGGGCATCATACCGCGTCTCTGCAGTGAGATGTTTGCTGAGATGGCGACGCGGCGGGCAGCGGCAGCGGAGCACGACGAGCAGCTCGAATTTAGCGTGTACGTGAGCTACTTGGAAATCTATCGCGAGCGGGTGCGGTCGCTGCTCGATGAGGCAACCGATGCGAAGCTGGTAGCCGCCACGGAGCCGGCGACGCCGCGGTCGACGGTGAACGCGCTGCGACGCACCGCGGCTGCCCTGCAGTCCTTCGAGTCGGCAGACGGCACGCTGCGCGTACGCGAGCACCCCACCCTCGGCGTCTACGTGGAAGGCCTCGCTGAGATCCCTGTCACGTCGGTCGACCAGGTGATGCGGCTGATGGTACGCGGCAACAACCGCCGCCACACCGCCTCGACCCGGATGAACGACACCTCTAGTCGCTCGCACGCCATTTTTACGATTCAGCTCTTGCAGCAGCGCCAACACACCGTACCACCGGGACTCGCAGCAACAGCTGCCGTTGCAAGTGACAAGACGAGTGTGGCCGCTGAGGGCATCGAGGCATCTGCGTCCGCCGCCGCAGCACCCGTCACCGCCACCACGCAGCTCGGCGCCAAGATCAATCTCGTCGACTTGGCAGGCAGCGAGCGGGCCAAGGCTACCGGAGCAGAGGGCGATACGCTGAAAGAGGGTGCGCAGATCAACAAGTCCCTCACGACTCTCGGCATTGTGATCAACGCCTTGGCTGCGCAGTCCACCGCTTCCAGCAACAGCAGCGGAGGTGGGGGTGGCGCTTCCCCACGCGTCAAGCCGGGAGGTGCAGCTAAGCGACACATCCCCTATCGCGACTCCACCTTAACGTTTCTGCTGAAGGAATCGCTGGGTGGTAACAGTAAGACGTTCATGATCGCCACAGTGAGCCCGAGCAGCGACAACTACGACGAGTCTGTTAGCACGCTGCGCTACGCCGACCGCGCCAAGGCGATTGTCATGCGTGCCTTTGTGAACGAGACTGCCGGGGACAAGCGCATCCGCGAACTTGAGGAGGAGGTGACGCGGCTGCGAGACTTGATTAAGGCGCTGCTGGACGCCGAGGCCACCCGCGCGTCTGCTCGTCAGGCCGACGCGTCGCCGTCGCTGCAGCTCAGTCCCTCGCCGCGCGGTGTGCCGGAGCCGGTGGTGCTCGCTGACAGCACCTCGCTGCCGCTGACGGGTGGCGTTGACACGGATGGGATGCTCGGCGCAGCGACTAGCGACGCTGACGACGACGACGACTCCGGCGCGACGGACATGGGTGGTGCAACACCACGAGGAGGAGATGAAGAATACAGAGCGAGCCACGAGAGTGATGAGAGGGAGACGTCCCAGACACCACAGAGGCGAGAGCTCTCCGCTGGCCCCTCACTTACAAATCCTGCCGCGCAGCGTGAAGCAGTGGTGGACACCCTTCAAAGCGAGCTGCGGCGTGCGGAGGAGATGATCAGGCAAATGTCCGTCCGCCAGGCGGAGCGCGACGCACACATCGCACAACTCGTCGGGGAGCAGGAGAGGGAGCGGGCGGCCACTCGTGCGGCGGCCGAGGCAGCTGCAGCGGCGCAACGAGAGGCGGAGCGTGTTGCTGCGGAGGCTGCCGCGACCGCTGCTGCCGCTGTGGTGCCCAGCTCACCGGTGCAAATGTCCACCATGCGGCTGAATCGCGATGAGCCCTATCTGCTGAACATGGACGGTGCAGGGGATTGGGTTGTTGCGCACCTGGGGCCCAGTGAAACGCTCGTGGGTGTGGCTCGTGCACGCAAACGACGGCCACAGGTTGCAGCACGCGCAACAGGCAGGGAAGCGGTGAACAGTGGCGAGGAGAAGAGCCCCGACGAGTCCTACGACTCCTCCCTCACGTTGCCGTCATCCGAGAAAGCCACATCGGCGCACATGGCAATGGAGGACGAGGAAGAAGAGCTGAGTGAGGAAGAAAGCGATGTGACGGCTGCCGTGCGCTACGTGAAGCTGCCGCGTGAGCTGTGCGAGGGCGTTGGTGGACCCCACTGCGTTCTCGAGCGCTCGGTTGGCTCTCCAACCGGCACGACGAGCACCGTCACGCTGCGCGGCTGTGACGGCTACACGACGTACGTGATCCGCCCGCTGAGCCAGACGCCGCTCACTGTGCGCGGCAGTGCAGACGCGCTGCAGCTGCAGAGTGGGGATGTGCTGGATATTGGGCAGGAGCACATCCAGCTGAAGTACATGGACCCTAGCGCGCCGCCTTTAACCGCACGTGGACGGCGTCCCACGTCGATGCGTATTGGCCACGCCTTTCCGGTGGCTTCAAGTGGCGGCGAGGACAACACGGAAAGCGAGCGGGCTGGCAGCTCGCTCGCCACGTCGCCGTTTTCCAAGGCTGCACTACACGAAGCTTTACATCAAAAGCAACAGCAGCAGCTTCAGCATACTTCTAGCGCAGGAGGCAGGTTGACGAGGGAGGGAGAGGACCCATCCCACAGCAATGAAGGCGAGGAGAACGCTGCGTCACAGAGTGACACGGAGGAGCGTGAGGAGCAGAGCAATGGCGATCAGCGCAGCGACGACTCCCGCATGGACTCGCCAACTGAGCAGCCGGGACGCACTGTGGAGCTGCCCAGCCGGCCCGTCATCCCCACCTTGGCACTCGGCAAAGCACTCCCAACGTCTTCTCTCCCTCTTGTGTTCCAGCCGGCTTCACTGCAGCAGCAACAACACCACCACAGAGACCCCGCGGGAATGGCTGGGATAGATGGCGGACCAACTGGCTCTTCCACCTCACTTCCCTCCTCATCGGAGTGGACTTCGAGCACCACCCACCCTAACGCAACGCGTCGCAACTCAAATGAAAAAATGTTAACCATCGCTGACGTACCCGCACCTGCAGTTGCTCCACCACCAGCGGTGCCTTTCACGTCACGGAAGCTGAGCAAACGCGCCGAAGCCGCCGCCGCCGCCGCTGCGGCCGAGACCGCCGTCCCACACGCCGCCCTCACCAGCGCTGAGCTGCAGTCGATGCGCAGCACCGCTCTCTCCTCCACCTACCGCAGCGAGCTCCCTGCAACCTTTGTCGGTCGCTACAACTTCGTCCTTGTAGGACCGTCGGGTGGTGGAAAGACGTCGCTCGTGAGCAACCTTGCGGCGCCAGACCAGCCGCTGCTGCGCTCTGTCTTTTCAGCTTTTACAAGCAGCGCTCGTGGAACGTCATCGGCCCCGGCTGTACACCCCACGATTGGCATCCAGGCACGCACCTTGACCGCGCCGGGCTCTATTCCCGTGTCTCTCCACACGCAGGAGCTGGGTGGCACGCCGTGCTTCAGCCCGCTGCTGGATCAGCTGCCCTCGCATCGCGTCTCCTATCTTCTCTGCTTTCCACTGCACGGCTTGACCTCCCTCATGACGCTGCGCGGCGTCGTGGAGGACATTCTGTGCCGCACTGACAGCCACACCGTGTCGCTCGTGCTGGTCGGCACCCACGCCGATCGCAACGCGACTGGCAGAGAAGATGGCAGTTACCTGGCCCGGCTTCCGCAAGCACGGCAGGACGCACTGCACCGTCAGCTGGAGGAGGTGGAGCAGCAGGTGGTGAGCCTGATCCAGATGCTGCAGCCCTATGCGCAGCTGCGGCCCACCGTCGTTGGACGCTTTGCCGTCGACAACGTCCACCGCCACGTCTACACCACAGGGTATCAGTCGGTAGAGAGCTTCCCACAGTGGCTGCAGTGGCTGGCGGATGTCGCGCGAGATCGGTGCAAGGCGGATGCCGACTTCGCCAACGGGCTGGTGCCTGCGCGGTGTCTGGAGCTGGGTCGACAAGTAAGCCTGCTGCGGCAGCACGGCAAGTGGTGCGTGTCGCTGCGCGACTTCAAGGCACTCGCCGCCGCGGTCAGCTCGCAGTACAGGATGGATGCTGCTGAGCCCGCGCGAGCGGCTTCGCAGCTGTCCGCCGTGGCCCGCGACTCGCTGCGCCACCACGTGCAGCTCCTCGCTGACTGGGGTGTGCTGATGCACCGCTACCGCAGCCTGCAGCTCCGGCAGCACGTGATTCTCGACGTGGTGTGGCTGTCGCGGCTGCTGGCGGCGCTGGCGTGTAGCCCCCTCATCGCGGCTGCAGCGTCGGACGGCCTCAGCGGGTGGGGGGGGGTGTGGGGGGGGGGGGGGGCCCCCCCGAGGGGGGGGCGCCCCCGGGGGGGGGGGCGGGGGAGGGGGGACCCCCCCCCCCCCCCCCCCCCGGGGGGGGGCGGGGGTCCCCCCGGGGGGGGGGGGGGGGGGGGGGGGGGGGGGGGGGGAAAAAAAAAAAAAAAAAAGGGGGGCGGGGGGGGGGGGGAGGAGGCGGCCACGATGGTGGATGGGTGGTAGAGGCTGCTCTCGGGCTGTTGGATCTGATCTGATCATCGTAGGGCGTAAGCTCGCTTTCAGCCCTGCTGCCACGGCAGGCCCAACGCGCGGCCCCTTCACTCCATCAGCGATAGCAGAGGAAGGGAAAACGGAGACGCACGAAGGCGATGAGGAAGCGATTGAGAAGGAATCGTTCGTGCTGTACCCCCTCAGCTTCCGCACCCCCGCCTCAGCCGGCGTCACCTGGATCTTCCCCTGCTTCCTCTCTGGTCCGTTTTACGTCTTCAAGATGGACATGGTGCCGCGCAACTTCTTTCCCAAGCTGCTGTGCCGCCTGTCGACCGTGTGCGACCGCGTCTACCTCGGACCGGTGGAGAAGAAGCTGTGGGGCAGCGCGACGCAGCGGTGGGAGCGCTCCTCCTCGACGTCGTCTGCAACGCGCAGGGCTGATGGTGCTGGTCGTTCTGCGGTTCCGCCTACCGCTGCTGTGGTGGGCCCCTTCGACACATACTTTGAGCAGCGAGGCGGGCAGCCCTTCGAGCTGCCGAGCTTTGCTCCCTACCTTGCCACCACCACAGCCGAGGGGCGGTTGCGCCGTCGCGATGGGTTCTGGTTCGACGCGGCGTGGCTCGTGTACCACGGAGACGACAGCGGCAGCGGCTGCCGAGTGTTGGTGCGACTCGTTCATCACAGCGTCTTTCTCTCGTTTCACTGCCACGGCGTGGCGGCCGCTGCGAACGGCGCTGGTGGTGGTGGTGGTAACGATGATGCCCGGCGTGCGAGTGCTGGTGTGCAGGACTTCTACGAGGCAGTGCTGGAGGCCGTCCGCTACGTTGTTGAGGAGTTCCCTGGTGGAAAGTGTGAGGAGTTCATTCAGTGCTGGGTGGACTCCGCGACCCTCTTGCAAGCAGAGCAGCAGCAGCACCCCGCCCTGCAGACAGACCAGGAGGCCGCGGCGCAGGAGCGCTACCTGCGCTTTGCTAGCATCAGCAACAACATCAACAACCTGGAGCGGGTGCTGGCGAAGAGCGGTGCGGCGCTGCGCACGGCGCGAACGGCACGGCGGCCCAACGCCGTCTTACCGGCTGGTGTGATGCAGCACAACGCTATCGGTGTAGAAGATGATGAGAGTGAGTACGTGCCGCTGCTGCGCAACTTCTCGGCTGCGCCGCCGCTGTCGATACACGAGTGCATTCGACGGTGGAAGGCGGAGCAGCGGCTGCACATCGCACCGGATGTGGAGGCGCGTCTCACCACTGCACTGCATCAGTTGGAGGAGTGCTACCACGGTGATGCGCTGTCGGATAGCTGCGGGAGGTTGGACGCTCTCCTCGATGTGCTTGCCCGCGTTGACACGGCGTAGTGGAAAGGAGAAACGCCAAGCAGCTGTGAGGCAGCTGATTGACCGACTTGGAACATTTGAGGCTCTAATACAAAGCAATTGCTTTTTTTTTTGCCGTTGTTTGCTCTTTTGCTTGAGTGTCTTTTTTTTTTTTTTTTTGCATCATACCTTTCTTTGTTTGCTGTAGGCGGAGGTCTTCCCGTGGCTTTCTCACAGCGGCCCTCTGCCGTCAGCGCTCTCTCACTGTATACTAAGAACACGCAAAATTATCATCCTGTGCAGCAGCCTGCAGCGGCTCCATTAGTCGCCCAAACGATTTCGCCTTTACCGGAATGCGAGAGGCGTCGACTCTTACACCCTCTCTTCGCCCGCGGTCGCCACCAAGAGAATAACTTCGCAAGCTTTCTTGCGCTTTTTTTTGTCACGATTGCTTCTTTACTCAATCTTTCTTCTCTTACTTCGTCCTCCTCTTTTTATGCTTCTTCAAAATCGCCTGTTAGATTTGAATTGCCGTTGTTCACCTTTTTGTTTGTTTTTCTTTTCCTCCCCTTATCGCGAAGCCTGCAACGGTTTCTATACTATTCCTCTTTTTTCCCCCTTTGCGCACGTCTCTTTTGCAAGGCAGTACGCATTTGAAGCCCTTCGACATTACTATCCTTTTAAGTCATCCGAAGTGTAGTATCACTGCTCTCTTTTCTTTCCGGTCGTCCTCAAGGCCTCGTCTTCATTCTTGTTGCCGATCAAAAAAAAAAAAAGAGAGAGAAAGAATGAGCTCCTACAAGCGTGTGCGGTCTCAATCCAAGTACGAGGAGGCCAACGTGTCCGCCTTCGTGGACAGCTGCGTCGACTTCGTCTCCAACGTCTCCTTCCTGTCCGCCGAGGAGGGCAAGACGCTGGCGGCGAAGGACGGACACGCGCAGACGGTGCTGGTGCTCGGCACGGAAGCTCAGCTGAAGGAGTCTTCGACAGCTGCGGTGTGCCCTTACTACGATGCCGCCGTGTCTGCTGCGGCGGCGACTGCTCCCAGCTCTCGTGCTTATGTCGCCACAGCGTCATCGAAGCTGCGTGTCTTGATTGGCAAGGTACCATCGGAAGCCTCGCGCCACAACTGCCCGTCGCGTCCCGACGTGATCAACGAAATTGTGAAACAGGCCATCGCGCAGTGCCCCGCGGATGACAAGGAAGCCGGGTTGGACGTCTACTACCTTGGCTCGGGCTACGACCTGAGTGTGGCGACTGCGATTGCGCGTTCGTGCAACCAGTCCTTCTCAGCGAAGAAGGGACTGGCGGAGCACAGCTACCTCGATGCGGGGCGTCCGGTGCGCGTTGTTGTGCCGTCTGGCAAGCCGGCCGCACTCAGCATCGTTGCGCACAGCGTGCAGCTTTGCCAGCGCCTGGTCAACGCGCCGACGAACCTGCTGGACACGGTCACCTTCACGGAGATCGCGAGCCGCTGGGCTGACAAGCTGCACAAGGCGGGCACCAACGTCTCTGTGCATGTGATTGCCGGCGAGGAGCTGCGCGAGAAGGGCTACGGCGGCCTCTACGGTGTTGGCAAGGCTGCCGAGTACCCGCCGCACCTGGTGACACTCTCCTACAAGCCGCACGAGGGCATCTCACCCAAGGACAAGATTGCCTTCGTGGGCAAGGGCATCGTGTACGACACCGGCGGTCTGTCCATCAAGCCCGGAGCGAGCATGTGCACGATGAAGCACGACATGGGTGGTGCGGCGGCCGTCTTCTGCGGCCTGTTGGCGCTTGCGCAGCTCGGAGCACCGGTGGAGGCGTCGAGTGTGCTGTGCATCGCCGACAACGCCGTCGGGCCGCGTGCGCAGCGCAACGACGACATCATTTTGATGAAGTCCGGTGTGACGGTGGAGGTCAACAACACCGACGCCGAAGGCCGTCTTGTCCTGTCTGACGGCGTCTATCACGCGAGCCACGAGCTGAGCTACACGCCGAACATCATCGTGGACATGGCGACGCTGACCGGTGCGCAGGGCATCGCGACGGGCCAGCGCCACGCCGCCATTTACACAAACACAGACGCCAGCGAGGCCCGCTTTGTGCACGCGGGCAAGATCTCGGGTGACCTCTGCTTCCCCGTGGTGTACTGCCCGGAGTTCCACAACCCAGAGTTTGCCAGCGCGGTGGCGGACTACAAGAACAGCGTGAAGAACCGCGCCAACGCGCAGGTGAGCTGCGCGGGTCAGTTTATCGGTAACAACCTTGCAAAGGACTACAAGGGCGAGTGGGTGCACGTCGACCTTGCCGGTCCGGCGACGCGGGATGAGGCGACCGGCTTTGGCGTGGCTCTCATCGCGCAGACCTTTGCGGCGAGCTGCTTCGATCATTGAGTATGCGGCTGAGAGCGGCTGGAAGCTTCCGGGGTGTTATCAAGTCGTGAGGAGTAGCGTGTGTTGCTTCCCGTCTTGTGGCAAATCATTGTGGCGTACATTTTAAAACTTGGTAGCTTAGTGACGTGTTTTCCCCTTTTGTGCGACACAGAACCTGCCATGATGACGAGGGTGTGCTGAAGGAGTTGAGCCATCTACCCGCTAGGCAATTACGGCGAGCGGTACTTCGTTAATTTATTTTCCCCTTTTCCACTGTACACGGTGAGAACGGTTTCTCGAGAAATGCGTCGCGTCTTTTATCCTTTTTTTTTTCTATATCTCTTCTTCTTATATATATGGAGCTGATGAAGAGGCCTCAAAGTGCACCTTCGCCTTTCTGTTCTTCTCCGGTAGAGGATGAGAAGACTCGCGGCGTTGAAATCGGTTTTATTTTTGGTGAACGGCTTTTTGTAGCAGCGATTCGCAGAGGCGATACCTGCGAAGAAACAAAAATATATATATATATATTAGCGGAGGCGACTCCGATGGTGGAAGTGCGAGGGCTGCGGTAGGAGCACCGTAAAGACGTGTCAGCTCTAACTTTTGGATTCTTTCTTAAAAAAAAAGAAAAAAAGATAAAGCGCTTCATGATACCAAGCCAGCGCTGAGTCCCACTCATAGTCAACAACGTATAGCTGACTTTCAAAAAAAATTTTTTTTAGGGGCCGGAAAAAATAGAAATAGGATAGTCGGAGTGTGAGCTTCGTGTCTATCCTCCTCTTTTCTCCACTGACTCCTGAATAATGTTCCCCACAATTCGTACCTCCATTTTCGTCCTCTTCTATCGTCTACTTAACACTTGCCTTTGTTCCGCAAATACATAGAATTTGCACTGACTCAACTCTCCGGAGTTCCCCTTATCGATACCTGCACCTCTTTTCTATTTTTTTCTTTGTACTTATTCGAACGAAATTCTGTAGCGAACATTTTTTGTGGTGTGTTTTGCGTGCCTTCTTATTATTTTTTTTTCTTGCAAAGTACACGCTTGACACCCTTTCCTGCCTCTCTGAGCGCGTGACATCCACTCTCAGCAACGCACACACACACCTTCCTCAACTAACCTCACTTTTTTTTCCCTTTCTTGCGGAGAACAATTTTTTTTGAAATTAAAAAGATAAAGAGGATGAGCTCCTACAAGCGTGTGCGGTCCCACTCAAAGTACGAGGAGGCCAACGTGTCCGCCTTCGTGGACAGCTGCGTCGACTTCGTCTCTAACGTCTCCTTCCTCTCCGCCGAGGAGGGCAAGACGCTGGCGGCGAAGGACGGACACGCGCAGACGGTGCTGGTGCTCGGCAACGACGCTGAACTGAAAGCCTACGCCTCTGCCTCCGCCTGCCCCCACTATGATGCAGCTGCTGCTGCCGCCGCGGCTACTGCTCCGGAGGCGCGTGCGCACGTCGTGGCTGCCTCGTCGAAGCTGCGTGTCCTGATCGGCAAGGTGCCATCCGATGCGTCGCGCCACAACTGTGCGTCGCGTCCCGATGTGATCTCAGAGATTATCAAACAGGCCATCAAAGAGTGCCCGACAGACGACAAGGAAGCTGGATTGGACGTCTACTACCTTGGTAAGGGCTACGAAGTCAGCGCCGCCTCGGCAATTGCGCGGTCGTGCAACCAGTCCTTTTCCGCGAAGAAGGGGCTGGCAGAGCACAGCTACTTCGATGCGGGGCGTCCGGTGCGCGTTGTCGTGCCGTCCGGCAAGCCGGCCGCACTCAGCATCGTTGCGCACAGCGTGCAGCTTTGCCAGCGTCTCGTGGATGCGCCGACGAACCTGTTGGACACGGTCACCTTCACGGAGATCGCGAGCCGCTGGGCTGACAAGCTGCACAAGGCGGGCACCAACGTCTCCGTGCACGTGATTGCCGGCGAGGAGCTGCGTGAGAAGGGCTACGGTGGCCTCTACGGTGTTGGCAAGGCTGCTGAGTACCCGCCGCACCTGGTGACACTCTCCTACAAGCCGCACGAGGGCATCTCGCCCAAGGACAAGATCGCCTTCGTGGGCAAGGGCATCGTGTACGACACCGGTGGTCTGTCCATCAAGCCCGGAGCCAGCATGTGCACGATGAAGCACGACATGGGTGGCGCGGCGGCCGTCTTCTGCGGCCTGTTGGCGCTTGCGCAGCTCGGAGCACCGGTGGAGGCGTCGAGTGTGCTGTGCATCGCCGACAACGCCGTCGGGCCGCGCTCCCAACGTCCAGATGATATCATTCGCATGAAGTCTGGCATGACAGTTGAGATCAACAACACCGACGCCGAAGGCCGCATCGTGCTTTCTGACGGTGTGGCGCACGCCTGCAAGGAGCTGAGCTACACGCCGAACATCATCGTGGACATGGCGACGCTGACCGGCGTGCAGATGATCGCCACCGGCATGCTGCACGCCGCCATCTACACGAACAGCGACGCGGCCGAGTCGCGTTTCTTCAAGGCTGGGCTGGCGTGCGGTGACATGTGCTACCCGGTCTTGTACTGCCCGGAGCTGCACACGCCGGAGTACCCGAGCAAGGTGGCCGACATGCGCAACAGCCTGGTGGGTCGCGTCCCGAACGCGAGTGTCAGCACGGCGGGTCGCTTCGTGGAGATGAACTTGACGAAGGACTACAAGGGCGAGTGGGTGCACGTCGATCTTGCCGGTCCGGCGACGCGGGATGAGGCGACCGGCTTTGGCGTGGCTCTCATCGCACAGCTCTACGCAGGAGAGCAGCTGTAAAAGAAATTTTTTTTCTCTCTCTCTCCACTACGCGATGAGGCATCACTCTATTTTATTTCTTTTCTAAATCTTCTCGCTGTTGTTCTCATCTCTTCTTTCTCCTCGCTTTCCGTAAGGTGCGCTCACGCTGGACATCTGCGTTGCTTATCTCTCTCACACCTGTGCGTTGTGTGGGGAAGTCAGCAAGGTCGCGGTGAATGCACAAAGAAATAGAAAAAAAAATTAAGAACCCCCTAGTATTGTCTTTTGTTTTTATGAAGGGAAAGCACCCATGCACAACTCTTCGCTGCCTTCGACGAGCGTGCAAGGAGGCAAAAGTTGTTGCAGTGCTCCCTTCTGTTCCTTTTTTTTTCTCCTACTTCGAATGATTGTTTCTTTTTCTCTTCTCAACGTGAACGCTATCGCCCTTATCTTATTTAGTTTTTTTTTCTAAAATATTCTTCGTTGTCTTTTTACTTACTCATTTCGAAAATTGTTAGTTATTGTGTGTGTGTCTTGACAGATAAAGGTGGCTGCGTTTGCCCTTCGTGAAGTGGTCCGGCGCACTCTCTGGCTTACACTCACAGACACACGGACACAAACTCAAACACAGACACAGGCATGCGCAGAATACGATGGAGGGACGGCACGCATCATTGCTGTTTTTCATAGTACTGAAAAGAAACGGTGTAAAAAAAAAAAAAAGCGGGCTTTATTCTCAAACCGGTTGCTGCCTTGTTAGGTTGCACCGGTATTCAATCGTGCCCATTTCCACGAGCGATTCTGATGTGCTCGTTGCTGGTCTTTAACCTTCGCTACGTCTCTTTTGCTAGCAGAGGCGGATAGTGGTAAAGTGCTATAAAAAGTCACTTACATGTTGTCTGAAAGATAAAAAAGTGGACATGCATTGCTTTTTGTTGCGAGAGAAAATCGTCTTTGACTGTTTCACTCATCATAAAGGCACACATCCATTCTTAAATCTCACCGATCTCTCTCTCTCTCTCTCTCCCTTCAACTTCATTTAGCTTTTGTTTGAAGGTAACCAGCAACAGCGGAAGGTTTCCAGACTTTCCTTCTCTCTCACTCTGTGCGTCGTCGTGCGCTGCTCTCCCCTCATTTATTCACCTGGCAGGGCGTGTGTGTGTGCCTCCCTCGCAGAGGCTTGTGTCGCTAGATCTACAGAGACATGGGGCTTCCAGGATGGCTGCGGCGGTGTGAAATTTACGCCGTCTGCATGGTGTGGCCCATCGCAACCGTCTTTGGCCTCGTCGGTACGTACCGCATCTTCATCTGGAGCTACGGCGGCCGGGAGTGCTTCCGCTACGTCGCAATCCAGGAGCCTTTTAAGGAAGAGTGGTATCAGGCAAACCCCAAGTCGACGCTGGGGATGGACACGCCGCTCTCGCACGTGCCCAAGTATCTCGAGACGCCTGGCTACTCGGTGCAGGGGTCCGCAGAGGAGCACCCGCACCACCGCAACTTCTAATTCCAGCGCTGCTCTACCGCCAATGGTTTCTGTGCGCAAACGGCAAAGGTTTTCCTGGAGTGCTGAGAGCTTGCTTTGTCAGCCTGACGTGGACAAATAATTAGTTCTCTGTCTACGTTGTTGAGCGGCATTTTTTTTTTCTGTTGTTGCTTTCAGTGGTGGTGATGGTGGTGGTGCTGTTGAGCATCGTTGCGGTCTTGTATGTGTGCGGTAGTGTGGCAGCCATCACTGCCCTTTGCAGACGCTGACGAGCCGCTCTTACTCCTCTTATTTTGTGATGCGTGTTTGTGGTTCTCTCTCTCCTTTTTTCTTTTTATAGTGGGCGATTGCGTCGAATTTGAGTGATCGCCCGTTCTCACACTGCGTAATGTTCTCGTTTTCTCTCTCTCTCTCTTTTTCCTTAATGGAAAGCACACAACTCAACGATGAAGAACTACGATGATCGGTCTTTCGAGGGGTGTCTCAGAAGCACTAGATACGAGAATGTGGTATGCCAAACCAAGGCTGCTCTTTTGTGAGGCAAGCTGGGCGTTCATCTGTGCTTTACGCCTTTCTGACTTCGTTGTGTCTGCCTTCTCACGGCTTTGTGTGTGTGTGTGTGTGTGTCTGCATGCGTGCGGCACACATCGTTGTGGCCCGCCTCGCACTGCTGCTGGTAAGAACAGTGCAATTTGCTTTCCATCGGGCAGTCATGTCGCTCGCGTGCTTCTTCCACTCTCCGCATGCTTCTCGGCTTCTCTCTCATTTTGACCCACCTCGCTTCTCTCTCTTCTACCCGATACCAACGCATTTCAAACTTCTTTTTAGTGGAACACACGTTTTTTGTTTGTTTTTTAGAAGATCGTGTCGATCGCGTGAGCTTGCGTGCGAGTATTTGTGTGCGTGTGAGTGTCTTTGTTCTTGGAAAAAGCCCATCTTTCTCTTTTTTCTCGCTTTCACCTTTTTCCCCTTCCTTTACTCGTTGCGCTGCTTTTCTTCTCTTCGTCCTCTCGTTTCACTCTCCCCCACAGACTAAGGAGAGGCACCACTTTCTTTTACCAAGTGGTATCTGCAATCGAGAAAAACTAAATAAAGTTGATTGGAGGGTACTGACCGGAGAAAGAGAGCGTAACATTATTTCAACGAAAACACGAGCATTCCTCAAAGGAAGCAGCGCTTCTCCGCCAGCGTAATTCCTCTTTTTTTCTTCTTCTTCGTCTCCTTTCTCCCTTATTTCTTTTTGCCGACGTTGCTGAACCACCATTTGTGTTCCTTTTCCCCTAATTCTTCTTGACGCTGAAGGCCAACTGTCTTTGCACAGCAGGGCCAGCGGCGCCAAACCACACATAAAGCAGCAAAAATAAATCTAAGTACCAAAGAAAACGCAGATACATATCTACCTGCCCTTCCTTCCTCCCTTCCCTTATTTTTTCTCGGTCACCAGCCAAAGTCTTTCGATAGATCGGGTAGAGGCGGAAGCAGAAAGAGCGAGAGAGGGAGAGTATCTGCTGCACTGTTTTCTGTGAAATTCGTGAAAAGCAGCTAGCAGCGCGGGGCCTTTGTCAAAGTTTTACCGCACTCAAAGCCCACTTCCCCTTTTGCAGTGACAACCGAAGAAATATATTTTTTTTCTTAGAAGAGAGTTAGAACCGCAATTGTGGTCATTAAAGAAGCATACGGAGGCCAATTGAAAGAACCAGCATTAACGACAGCAGCCGCCACTTCACAAAGGAAATTAAACACACAAGTGTCAATCATGAAGCACATCTTCTACTTTCCAGCGTCCTACGCGGCGCTCATCTACGCGCTGGTTACCGGGGCTGGGCTGCTCTGCTGCCTCTACATCGGCCTGGCCATCCACAAGAAGGAAATCCTGACGACGGGCTGCGGTGAGGGCCACTACGAGTTTTGGCCCAGCATCAGCGCTACAATTGGTGACATGATGCCAGAGCGGCAGACGTGGCGCCTCGCCTTTGTTCTCTGCACGCCGTTCCGCATCGGCGCATCCATCTCGCTCTTCAACGTGTTCTGGCAGAAGTCGTCGCGTGGCATGGCGGACCTCTACAGCTTTCGCGCCTCCGCCAAGGCCTTCTTGAGCAGCAACGCCTTTCTCTCGCTGCTCGTGCTGTGGGTGGATTTGTGGCGGCTGATTGGGGCCTGCATTTGGGCCATGGTGGCCTCCTTCGAGTCGCTGCCCTACCACAACCTTGGCTTCTGCCCCTACGTCTTCCTGTGCTTCGTCCTGCAGGCGACGGTGACCTCGCTCGTGCGCCGCAACCGCTACAACATGGCCATCTACCCGACCCAGCAGGACGCCTCGCGGTCGCTGCATGTGAAGCGGGTGTGTCTCTGGGGCGAAGCTGTGGCCTCTATTGGCGTGGTGTGCTGCTACGCCTATCACTTCTCCACCTGCGCCAACGGCTCCTTCAGCATGTCGAACATGTTTGAGTGGCTCTTCGGTGCCTGCAACATCATCTACGACGGCTCTGCGTGGTACGACCTGAAGCAGGAGGGGTGGTGGCTGAGCTCGACGCCGGGCTTCTACCGGAAGCGCTTCGGCCGTCGCAACTCCCTGTTGTCCACCTCGCCAGCAAGTGCAGGGGCGTCTGCGACCGAGGCGGCGGGCAAGATGGATGGCGTGTCAACGGGCGAGTTGGACACCGTGGTAATTGTCCCCACCTCTCCGTCTGCCCATGCGGACTCTGTTACGGGCCCTGACAGGGACGGCGCGGAGATGAACGACAGCATAGAGGCGGCACAGCCGCTCTCCTCTCCGCCCCGCACGACGACCGGCGAGTTCTTCCTCGACCACGACATCATTCTCCACCGCTTCACCTTCTGCAGCGCTCCCTCCCGCCTCATGTTGTGGCTCTGCGACATCTACTGGGCTCACCTCTTCTTTGAGATGGTGGTGCACCTGGTCGAGCACATGTACTTCATGCCCCTCATCGCCATGTCGCTCTCGTGGGAGGTCGCCTCGATTCTCGTGATTGGCGCGCCGTGCCTGCTGCGCATTGGCAAGTTCCGTCGCTGGGCGACCGGTCCCGCCCCATTTGCGCGTACGCTGCTGAAGCCCTCGCACGTGCCGATCGGCCTCAGCTACCGCGTGGTGCCGATGTACGTTGCCTTCTACGCCGCTTCGTGCTTTACGCACCTGCACCAGCTCGTCCAGCACGACGCGGGCACAAAGATTCTGTTCGTCGCAGTGGGACCGCTCTTTCTGTACCTTGGCATCTTCACCCGCTTCCTCTACCCGTCTACCGTCATGCTGAAGCGATCGTGGATGGAGGGCAACGAGGACAGTCGCCGCATGACGATGTCCATCCCGCTGGGCCTCGTGCTCTGCATGCTCCTCCGCATCCTGCACGTGAGCGTCTCGCCCGTCTACACGATCCCATTCTACGGCAGCATCTTTGGCATGGTGCTGGGCTTCACCTTCGCCACCGTCATCTACCGCCACGCGATGTTCGGTAATACGCTGAAGGAGGAGCAGGTGGCGCAGCAGAGCGGCCTCTCGCGCGACGCCAACGCGGACGACGCCAACGCCTTCAACAGCGACGACGACGCGAAGCGGGAAGAGGCGGCGGAGGGTCAGAAGGTGCGTGGCGTGCACTTCAGTCTTAGTCAGATGGACGAGGTGAGCGAGAACACCGTCACTGCCATCGCCACGCTCTACCCGGCGCCGTCGCCGCTGCTGCTCGGCGTCCTCTTCGGCAGCATCAGCAGCATCGGTGTCACCTTCTTCAACTGTGCCAATTACATCCCACGCCTCCTCGCTGTCGACCCGTACCCTGCGAACTTCGCCGTCGTCGGCGTCTTCACGCTGGGCATCTTCTACTCGACCGATGTGCTGCCCATCTCCCTGGCGCTGCTGCGGCCGAAGCGGCGACCCGACGTGGTGCGGCGCACCCTGCACGCCATCTTCCGCGGCTCGTGGATCCGCTTCGGCATCATGCTCGGCGTCAGCACCTGCCTGATGCTCTTCGCGACGCGGCAGACAAACTTCTCGTACGAGTTGCCCCACTCTGGCTATCCCGTGACGATGACATCACCGGAGGCGGATGTGGACATCAAGTTCTGGAGCGCGCAGGAGACTTTCTGGGGAAGCAAAAATCTGGCGTTTCTCGGCGGCCTCGGCTTCACCTTCTGCATCGGCGTGCTCTTCCCCTTCGTGATGGAGGTGACGTGGTCGCACCAGCGGGATCGGCGGCTGTCGCAGGTGGCGGAGGCCATGGACGCCGACGCTGTGATTGCGCGCGAGTGCACTTTCCTCACGTCCTTTGAGCTTGCATGGACCACCGTCGTGATCTCGCTGTGCGCGCTCTACGCTCTCTGCATCTCCTACCCCTTTGTGCCTATGGGCTGGCTGATGCGGGAGCGGTCGCGGCAGGTGATCCTGGCCCACGTCGCCATCACCTACACGACGGCGTGGATGGTGGGGCGTCGCATTCGCGGCTCGCGCGGTGTTGCCGGGGCCATTACCGACGTCACGACGGCGCGGAAGCAGCGGTCGATGCAGCTGATGGTGGTGATGATCGTCCTCTTTGCCTTTGTGTGGGTCTTCTTCGGCTACATCACAATGGGCAGCAACGCGGGCTTCCCGGCCAACAAGAAGACGGCGTTGAAGTACCCGGACGAGGTGCTCCACCTGCACAAGATGCTCATCGAGCTGCGCAAGGAGCGCAACAGCATGACCGACCCCCTCACGAAGGAGTTCGAGACGGTCTACTACACGAAGCGCTACGACGACGCGGTGGAGCGGATGGGACGCAACATCACCGGGTCAAGCGCCACGATCCCGGTCGACGCGCGCTACCACCTGAGCCACGTCCCTGCGGCCGACCGCGCCGATATCTGGAACGCGGCCCACGCCATGACCTTCTTCTCTGGCGCCATCTTCACGGTGCACTTCGCTCTAGACAACTTCAACGTGGACTCGCTGTCGCGGATGGCGGAGCAGCTGCGCAGCACCGAGGCGAGCGTCATCGGCATTCTCGAGAGCGATAGCATGCACCTGACCAATGGCAATCGCGACATCGTCGACTACCTCTCCTACCACCTCGGCTTCCCCTACACGGACTACGGCCCGACGGCGCTGGACAACACCTACGGCTGCGCTCTTGTCACCCGCTACCCGATTCTCGACGTCCATCGCTACGTCATCCCCTCCCCGCTTGGTGAGCTGGCCTGCACTATCCACGCCGTGCTCGACGTCCACGGCGTGCGTGTCCACACCTATGTGGGCCACTTTGGCAACACGGAGCACTGGGCCGACGGCCTGCTGCAGTCGCAGTTCCTGGGTCGACTCGTCGAAAGCAACCCGGGGCCCTCGATGTGGCTCGGCTACCTTGTCACGCCACCGGGCAAGCAGGACCACTACGGGGTCTACACCGATCCCAAGGCGCTCGGCAAGTTCCGCGACGCTGGCCTGCAGATGTACCGCGACCACCCCTGGGTGCGGCTGTGGGAGCGGGGCGGCTTCGAGGAGACACTGCCCATACCGCCCACGAAGGAGCCGAACGAGAACCTCGACTTCAACGTGGAGTACAAGCTGCAGTTCATTGGCCACCTCGAGGAGGGGATGGAGGTCGACGCGCGATTCCGCCGTCCGCCGCCGAACGAGGCGCCACGCTACTTCTTCTACAACGACACCCACCGCTACACGACGGCGCACCCCCGCTTTGAGTTTATCGATCGCTACTGTCAGTACATTTTGTACAAGACCGGCGCGAAGGCGGACGAGATGCCCGACGATGCGGCAAAGCTGCAGCCCTTCCAGCTGCGTCTGTTTGACTGGTGGCGTCTCGTCGACCATGGCGTGGAGCTGCTCTCGGATACGGAGATTCAGGTGGTGCAGCTGGCCTTCGAGAAGCAAGACGCGTAAGGGTTCTCCAGCCTCATCTGTCTTCTTCTTCTTCTTCTTCTGTGTAACAAAGAAAGGATGAGGCGGAGCGTGCAGTGTTCAAAGACGACGAAGATTTACACTACACAATGAGCACCGAAGCCGCGGATGCTCGTTCACTTAAAATCGATCTTTTTTTTTCTCAAATCAGGTCTTTCTTCATTAAGAATGTTTGGTATTGTAGTTTGATTTGAAGGTGCTTTTTGCAAAAAAAAAAACAAAAAACAAAGGAAAGAATGTGCATATCTTTTCCTGTTTCGTGTCCCGCACGCTCCTTTTGTTTTTCTTCTCTCTCTCTCTCCTTTTTCCCATTTTGATGGTGCACTAGAATTTGACATGCGTGGACGCCGACGCGCGTACTTGTTTCTTTGTTTGTTTGTGTGTTTGCGTTACACGAGGTTTTTTTTTTCGTTTTTCGAAACCGTGTGTGCTCACGGTGTTGATGCAACCAGATATGGTGTCTTACGTTAATGAAAGCGTGTGCATTTTTTTTTATATAGTTTATTTGCTCTCTCCTCTAGTGTTTTTTTGCAGCTTTGTTTCTCTGGCGCTTTTCATTTATATCTATATTTGCTTGTGGATTTGTTGCGTTGTTTGGAGAAAGTTGAGGCCAGGGAAGTTGACGAATGCGTCTGGAAAAGCCAGGCAAAGAGCAAAAAAACACAAGTGTCATCCCTGCGTTCTCTCTTTCTCTTTTTCTCTGATTTTAGCCTATGGCAGAGCTAGACCGATGCGAATCTGCGAATCTTTTGGAACCTGTTTTTCTTCCCTCTCTCTATTACTCCCTCGGGTCCTTTGTCATTTTCCATCGACCTGTTGCTGTGAGCCAAAGAGAGAGAGAAAAAAAAAGCATTGAAAGGCAAACATGTTCACGGCGTGTCGTAACGCTGTCTTCTGAGCCGGAGAGTCGCGCCTGTAATTTTACCCGAGCTGTCTACTCCGCGTGTTTTTTTTTGGTATATCCATCCTCCCATTTTTCCTTTTTTGTTGTTGTTGTTTTTCGGGGGTATCGATCATTTGGCTTATGACGTGGTGATCAGCATAACGCACACCAATGCGAACACACACGAATACACTACGCCGCCCCCTAAAAAGAAAAAAGAGAGAGTAAACGTCGGTAACATAAAATCTATTACTTTTTTTTTGTTCTATTGCGGAAAAAAAAAAACAATCGCCTCAACAAAACCTCGGTGGTAGCGGTCTTTGCTCACTTTCTGGATGGGTAGAGCTGTGTTCCCTTTTCTTTTGCTTCTGTATTTGCTGTTCTTTGCTCCGTGCTTGCTGTCTTTCTCTCTTTGCCGCATTTGAATCCTCCATCAAATGGGAATTTGAAGAGGAAAACTGAGAATGAGTACTCGTTCAGCTCGACCTTGCTGGTTTCTCAGCTCATCTACTTCTCCTCTCACCTCTCCCCCTTCCACCTCCTTTTTTCTTTCCTCCTTTCCACTTGCTGCCTCTACAACACATTCATATGCGTGTTGATTCACAACGACCTTTTCTCTCTCTCACTCACACATTTTCTCTCTCTTTCCCACTCGCACACAATGTGATGCGTGTCCCCGCGAGGTCCCCGCGTGCGAGTTTAACAACCAAACTCAACACCACAGCAGCGTCCGTGTGCGTGCATCTGTGCGTGTTTGTGCATTAGAACCACAAAAAAAAAAGAAGGCCTGGCTGTGTCTCTCCTTTCTTCTCTCAACATTTTGCTCTTTCTTCCTCAACCACATCATTTACTTCCCCTCGTACCGGTCACAAACCCATATTGCAGAAAAAAAAAAACATAGTTGCAGCACAACTACGCGAACAGAAAGGACGTGATCCTGATTCTACCCCTACGCAAAACAACAGGGTTTCCTCCCCACTTCACGAGCAGCGTAGACAGCTGCAACCCTTTTTCTCTATCTTTTCCCTGCGTTCACCTCTTTAATATCCTTTCTTGTTGTTGTTGCTGCAGATGTCTCGTAGGCAGAGCGGCTCCTTTGGACGTAGCGGCAGCGGCAGCAATCACCTCACCGGAGGCGTTGCCGGCGGCGCGGATGGCAACAGCGGCGGTGCAGGCGGCGCGGGAGGGCAGGCCGTCTACGCCGTCAACCCCGTCCTCTTCGAGAACTGCGGTGCGCTGCTCAACGCACCGAGTGGGCTGACGACGGCAACGGTGCTGAAGGTGTTGCAGGGCAGCGGCAACAAGACCTCCATCTCGCTCGCCAACTGGAAGGAGACGGCGATGACGGTGCTGGGCCTGCGCGAGACCACCGCGTATGCCGTCTTCGACGTCTTCTTCGCCTTCAGCGGCGGCTGCATTCAGAGCACGCCGGCCTACACGGGTGGGGAGCGGACAAGCGTCGCGCAGCTGCGGCAGGAGAGCAACCGTGCGTTGCTGGAGAAGATGGGCGGGACGGTGGACCAGGGCAGGTGGCCGGCCGCGTCGACGGCGCGTCAGGTAAGCCTGCCTGGACTGCTTGTGTTCCTGCTGTGTCAAATCTTCGTGGAGCGCAAGCGCACGGCGGCGCAGGGTGAGACCGTGTCGAACAACGACGTCGCCGAGTACGTGCGCAATCACCTGCACGACTTCATCACTGCTGTGGCGGTGACGCGAGCGTCACGGCTGACGCAGGCCGACGCGGCCGAGCTGGGCTACCTGCTTCGCGAGGTGGTGAACGGTGTAGAGCAGCCCTTTGGGCCAAGCATTAGCTTCTTGTGGCAGTACAACGAGAAAACAATAGACGTTGCGGTGCTCTCCCAGTACCTGCGCATCCGCATCCGCAACAACAACGAAGTAAAGAAGGGCGGCGGTGGCGCCAGTGTGGCCGCGAACGCCTTTGGGTTCAACAACGTGGTGATTCAAGATTTAGCCAACACGGTGCACATCACCCCCTACATGCTGCTACCGGATATGGCGACGCGTCTGCTGTCATCGAACCTGACGATTTCAAATTGCACGCAGACGCACATCTACGCCCCCTCGGCGCTGCCGCACACGCAGCTGAACGCCTTGACGAACTGCACCGTGTCGCTGGGACCGGTGAGTGGGGTGCTGTGCATCCAGAACTGTCACCACTGCTGCGTCTCGGCCCTCTGCGGCGCCGTCGTTGTGAGCGGCTGCTCCAACCTGACGCTTTACATCTGCGTCAACACACCGCCTGTGTTCATGCAGGGCGACGCGGCGGAGAAGGCGAGCGGGGTGGCCACGTCACCAGCACCGCCAGCGCTCAATGGGGTGCGCTTCGCCCCCTACAACTCCTTCTACCCCGCGATGGAGCAGCACATCAGCAACTCGGGCATCAGCCCACTGCTCAACCTGTGGAACGTTGGACTGCCCGACCACGACGCCATCCTCCCGCCATCCGAGTTCCAGAGCATGCCTTTTCCGTTGACGCAGTCGGCGAATCTGAGCAACGTCACGCGCACGAACCCCTGCCCTCTGCCGGCACCCTACCGCGATGCGATGAACCGCCGCCTGCAGCGCCTGCGTGAGGTGAACGAGTCGATCAGCAACGCGTGTGCGAAGCTGCGTGATGCGGGTCGTAACGACCTGGTCGACGACCTGCACCAGCGCGTGACGGCCATGTTTCGCGACTGGCTGAAGGAGAGCGGGCAGGAGCACGTGTTGGCCGACCTCACGCACACGCCACCGCCCAGCAAGGCCTCCACCTAGACAATGGCACTGCCGCAACTGAGTGGTCGCTACGGCTTCGAGGTGTCTATGCCGTTGTCATTTCTTTTTTCTTTTTTTAGCCCCCAAAGAGGACTTGTCGTGGGGAAGCACGTGGTGCCGCGCGTGTTGGTGGAGGCAAGTAGGGATGTATGCCTGGAGAAAGCACCATGTGTCGCGAATCAGCTGCTGACGCTGTAAACCTCGACGAGAGCACCTCAAGCGGAGAAGGAGCGCACAATTCGGGGGAAAAAAAAAACGTACGCATGTTTTGGTGTGTCAACGGCGTTTTCACGCTCTTGCTGCTCCTCCATTTTTGCAGCACACACGCGAAAGAACGACTCGTTGACATTGAATACTTGAAAAGAAAAAAAAACGGGCGTATCATGACAGGTGATGGCGCGCGTTTGTGTGTGTATGCGATATCATTGTGGCGTGAATCCTTTATACTCTAGACTTTTTCTGTTATTTTTTCCTTTGTCCTTTTTTTTTTCTAGTGGTGATATTCTTCTTTCCCTTCCCTCGTCGTCGTTGTGAAGAAGTGGCGATGACGCGGAAGTGACGTCAAAGAAGCCTGTACACAACGGCACTCTTGTTTGTTTCCCCGCTTTCTCCACACCATTTACTTTTGAGTTTTGTTCAGTGTTGTTCTGTTTGTTTGGCATCTGCGGCGGATATGCATCTCTCTCTCTCGCCTCGCTTCTTCATCTATCCTGTCATCTTTCTTGTTTTGTTTGTGGAAACAAGAAGCTAAGCGTTGTACCGCCACCCCTCATTTTTCTCTATCTTTTGTGTTTCTCTCGCTCTTCCTTTTTTTGTCCAGTAGTGTCTTACCTTTTCCATCGAAGAATAAAAAAACATATACACAGCAACGCATTGCAACGGCATCTGTTGCCAATAGACTCGCCTGTAGTTTTGTACAGAAGCTGCTCTTCGCTGCCGCCTGTGACGCCAATCAGGTTGTGCTGCCTGAAGCGCGAAAACGCTGACGCGGGTGCTTTGAGTTTTCTCTCGCCATTGCTGCTGCCTTGCAAAAGTCTTCGGCTCTCTTTGAGAAGAAGGAGAAAAATGCGAGGCAGAAGGCGCGCACACAAGTGTTGACATCCGTTGTCGGTGTGGCAAGTGCCTCGGCAGCGAAGAAAAAACAAGAATAGCCCATCACTCTGTCATGGCGGTAAACATTGACCCTCTACTGAAGAGCCAAAGCAATCTTCCTCTACTTCCGCTCTGACCCATGCTTTTCGGCACTCTCAATTTTTTTTTTTAATGGTGCGACTTTCGCCTTTTTCACGCATAACGCTGACCCTACCTCTCATATTCGGTCGATTCACACTGAGAACTTTGTTGTTTTTTGCTCGAGTCGTTGTTTCTTTGTGTGTGCGTTTCTCTCCTCTTTCACGGCGTCAGCCTCTTTAGATTACTTCGCTGCTCTGCAAGAGGGGGACAGAGAGAAAGACATCGGTGTGGACAGGCGTCTCTGCTGGAGAGTCTTTCTCGCGTAGTCCTCGCTGAAAGGAAAAGGACTATTCCTCCTCTCTCTTCTTTTTTTGCCTTCTACTGTCGTGTCCATTTTTTTTCTTTCGCGTGGTGCACGTCGTGAAGCCGAATCGCGACCTTCCCTCATACACGCTGCTCGTTTTTCTTGTCTCTCTCTCTCTTTCTCTCTCTATGTAGGCTTTGTGCTTTCTTTAGTTTCCAAATTTCTTTTTTTTTTAGTTGTACCCGTGGCTCGTGAGCTCCGCGTTTTTCTTTTTCCTCTTCGCCTGCCCCACCAACGCAGCCATACAAAAAGAGAAAAAAAAAGTTAAGCGAACAAATCCAAAAAAAAAGAAAAAGATTTAGCGAAGTTTTTTCTCCTTTCTTTCTCTTTTGCTTATGTCGGGCCTCATCTCCGTAGAGTCTCAGCTCGCCAGCACCGCGCAGCGCCACTTCCAGCTCCGATTTGGCAATGTACAGGCTCGCCGCGGTGACGGCTGGCTCCTTCTCGCCTTCTCCCCTCTCGGCGCAGACAACAAGATCGAGGTGGAGGTGCAGTCCCTCTGCAACGCGCTGGTGCGCGATGTCACGAACAGCCGCGTTGCCTCCGTCCGCCTCTCCGGCGATGACGACGAGACCCAGTTCGGGAAGCTCGCCGACAAGAGTGTGTCCTTCGCGAAGCTGCTGCGCAAGTCTGGCGTGTCCCTTGGCCTCGACGGCGACGACAGCAGCAACGGCGGCGCCGGCTTAAGCGGCATAGAGGGCATCCCCAGCACACCCGGCGTGGCGGAGATGGTGGAGATGCTGTATCAGGACGTGGTGGCCGAGACGAAGCACGGCGCACAGGCCATCGTCCACTTCCCCACGCTCCTCTGCCCGCACGGCGCGCGCTGCGATGTGCAGGTGCAGGGCCGTGTCTGCATCAAGGCTTTCTCCAGCACCTCGACGGCGATCGTCACAGACTTGGAGCTGGAGGTGGCGGTGGGCGGCGCGAACCTTGATGGCAGCAGCGCGCTCCCTCCCTTACCGAACGCCAACCACGACTCTGACGGTGACGGGGAGGATGGGCCCGACAGCAACATCGATGGGGAGGCCGCAACGAACAGCAACTCTCCCAGTGACGGTGCAGTGCGGCGCGTTGCGAAGAGCCCGCTGAAGTCCGTCGCACCGATGCAGCGCAATGGCTCTGAGTTCACGGCGCACGTCAGCATGGAGGGCTCCATCCTGCAGAACTCCTACAGTGTGCTGAAGCTGCCTGATGGCGAGCTGGCCAAGGTGTGGATCGACACCCGCACTTGGGCCCAGGCTCTCGCCCTCAACGCAGAGAGTGCCATCGACAGCGCACTGCCGCCAGCCTGGCGCTCCAAGGCCTTCAGTCTCCCTGAGGCCACCGAGGTGTTGCAGAAGGTGCATCACGCACTCGCCGACTACTGGAACGAGAACCGCACCACCAACGCCGACCGCGTGAAGGTGAACGCGCTGTCGCTGCTCAGCACCGTCTCGGGTGACTTGCGGGAATATTTGCGCAGCCAGGTCGAACTCTACAGCCCTGACTGGCGTGCCGCGTGGCGGATGCAGATGACGGAGCTGAAGACGTCGGTGGCGCTTTGCAAGCAGTGGAACCGCACCGTGGCGCAGCTCGTGAAGCAGGATTGGGTACACTGGGAGGGCGGCATGTACCACGATGAGAGCTTCGACGCCTTTGCGCTCCGTCTGCACCACGTCTTGCGCATTCGCGAGACGCTGGCGAGCGCCGCCGCGCTGCAGGAGAAGCTGCCGGATGGGCTGCAGCCCGAGGTGATCTTTGACGGCGTCAGCGCGGTCGACCTGCGTGGCGTGTCGTCCACCACGTGGGAGTCGCGTGTGGCCACCTTCGAGAGCGAGTTCTCCTTTGTAGAGCCGAAGCTGCGCAGCCGGGTGAAGCAGCTTTTTCAGGCTCCCGTCACCGACAGCCAGGTGCGCACGCTGCAGCAACACAGTGCGCTGCTGCGGCGCGACGGCATCCGCACCGCCGTCACGCGCGAGCTCGACGGCGTCGCTGCGTACTTCATCGACCACCTCGATCGCATTTTTGCGCGCTTCGAGAACAGCTGCAAGCGCGCCGCCACCCCGCTGCAGAAGCTGCGTGCGGCGCGTGGGTGTGTGGCGGAGTGCGTCATGGTGCCCGAGGACGCCGGCAAGCTTTTCGGCTCGAACAGCACGCTACTGGCCAACGTGACGCGTCACGCGCGCGGCCACATCGCCAGCGCGGGGAAGGAGGAGACGGCAACGATGGAGCAGTGGTGTGCGTCGGTGGAGACGGCTGCCCGCAAGGTGCTGGAGCTGCAGGACGCTGTTGTGGTGGCCAAGGTCGACGGCGACGCGCAGCACGCCTTCCTGCTCACCTGCACCGTGCACCCGTCTCTCCGCAAGTTCACACAGGAGGTGCGCAACGTCCGGGCGTGGCTGAGTGATGCCGCCAGCTTTGAGCACCAGCAGCAGCAGTATCGCCAGCAGCAGGGCAACGGTGGCGGCGCTGGTGGGAGCCGGCGCGGAAGCACTGGTGGTGGTGGTAGTGGTTCTGCGTCTGCGCCGTCCTCTGGGTGGAAGCTGAGCAGCGCTGCCGAGAGCGCCGTCACCGCCTGTGAGCACCTGATCGTCGCCGTCACCAAGACGCAGCAGTGCGTCGCGAACCACAACACCGTCATTGCGCAGGTTCTGCCCTGCACCCGTGCGATGCTCATTCCAGCGATGGAGCGGAGCGTCTCGCAGGTGCTCTACACCGACACCCCACGCCGAGCCGTGTCGGCCGGCAACTACCAGGAGTTGGAGGGCGTGAACCTGCGCTTCCAGAACTCTATCGAGGCGCTGAGCAGCGCCAACCGCCACGTCCGGCGCTTCCACGAGGAGTTCGGGCTCCAGGTAACGGAGCTCATGAAGGTGGACCTGACGACACGCATGGATGAGTGGCGCACCCGCGTCGATGACATGCGGAGTCGCCTCGATGAGTTCCTGGCGACGCAGCGGCTGTCCGACTACGAGGACTGGCGCCGGCACTGGGACTGCCAGATTTACAAGGCCCTCGAGTACCAGTACCGCCGTGGCCTCGAGAGCCTGCATGAGGAGATGACGGAGTTCAAAGTGGAGCTCGTGCTGAAGCAGGGGGCGGTGAATTTTAAGCCGAGCTTCGAGGCACTGCGGGAGGCGTATTACGTGAAGCTGCGCGAGTTCGTCAGCGTCCCGCTGCGCTTCCGTGGCCTGCAACCGAAGCGGCAGGACGGCAACACCGCCTACGAGATTTACCCCTTGATGCCGCTGACGAACAACGACCGCATCGTCACGGTGCACACCAAGGCCATCGAGCTCTTTGCGAAGCTGAGCCGTGTCCGCAAGGCCTTCCGCTCGCACATCGTGGTGAGCATGTGCGGCATCAACGGCTCCCCAGACCTCGACTCGATCGTGGACGCGTGGATGGACAAGATGGAAGGCCGCTTCGACGAGGGCTTCCGCACCGTCGAGGACCACCGCGAGAAGATGGGCAAGATCGAGGACGTGATGAAGATCGACTGCTTCGCCATCAGCACGGTGCCGGTGCGGGCAAGCATTGAGGAGCACCTGCACCGCCTCGAGGACGCGCTGCTGAATGGCATGCGCAAGCACATCCAGGTCGCCGTGACCGAGATCGATGACTTTGTGACGCGGGTGTCGAACATCGTGGAGCGGCAGCCGACGACGATGGACGAGGTCGGCGAGGCGAACAAGCGCTACAAGGAGTCGCTGGAGCAGATCAGCGTGTACGAGAAGAAGCTGAACGCGGTGCTCGAGGAGAACAAGGAGCTGCGCAACCACGTCGGCACGTCGATCGAGCTCGGCGCGACGCGGGCCCGCTGGGACCACCTGAAGGACGCGATGGCGTCGCACACCAAGGTGATGGAGGCTGCCGTGTCGAAGATGCGGGTGTCGCTGAACGGGCTGATTCAGCGATTTCTGAAAGACGAGCAGCGCTTCAGTGACGGCTGGAAGCGGCAGAAGACGCAGCTGATGCGGGCCTTTGCGGACAAGGAAACGAAGCTCATTCACAAACTGCTACCGGCACTAAAGGACCAGCTGCACGACCTCGACGACCTTGATGCACAGGCCAAGGAGCTGGAGTCGAAGTGCGAGTTCTTTGGACAGGTGAAGCCCGTCTTCAACGTGCTGCAGGAGACGAAGCGCGACGCGAAGGAGACGAGCACGATGTGGGGCCTCTACGACTCCTACGAGGAGCAGCTGGCGAAGCTGCGCGAGGAGGACTGGCTGACCTTCCGCGCGCACACCTTCCAGTTCGAGGACTTTTGCAAAGGGTGGCGCACGACGCTCACGGCGAAGCTGAACGGGTCCAAGGCGCAATCAGCGAAGGCGCCCGCGCCGTCTAATAGCAGTAGTGGTGCTGCAGCCGGAGACAACAACCCCATCGCGGCGTATTTGCTGAACATGATCCAGGACTGGGCCGAGGTGGTGCCGCTGCTGAAATTCGTGCGCGGTGACGGCTGGATGACGGAGCACTGGAACGAGATGTTCCGCATGCTGGACATCCCGAAGGGCACGACAAGCACCAGCCTCACCTTTGGCATGATTCTCGACCACTACGAGAATCTGCTCGCGAAGGAGGAGGAGCTGAAGCAGCTGCACGCACGGGCCCAGGGCGAGATTCAGTTGCGTGAGGCCCTGCAGGATATGCGGACGTGGGCGTTGGAGGCCCACTTCACGCTCACCGCGCCAACCGAGAGCGTCAGCAAGGTGCGGCTCATCACGGACTGGAAGGAGATCATGACGCAGGTCAGCGACAACCAGGCCCTCGTGAACTCGCTGAAGGACAGCCCGTTCTTCGCGCACTTCGCCGACGAGGCATCCGGCTGGGAGGCGAAGCTTGTCTCTCTGTCCCTGAGCCTGACGCTGCTGAACAGCATCCAGCGCAAGTGGGCCTACCTCGAGCCGATCTTCGCACGCGGCGCACTCCCGCACGAGCAGGCGCGCTTCAAGCGGGTGGACAAGGAGTTCGTGAGCATCCTGCGCGAGGTAGAGGCCGACTCGCGCGTGATGTCGCTGGCGAGTCAGATGGACGTGAACGACCGGCTGAAGGGCATTCTGGAGCAGATTGAGCGGTGTCAGAAGTCCTTGGTGGAGTTCTTGGAGGCGAAGCGGGGGAAGATGCCGCGCTTCTACTTCATCAGCGACGAGGACCTGCTGGAGATGCTGGGCCACAGCCAGAACCCGTCCGTCATTCAGGCCCACCTTAAGAAGCTCTTCATGGGCATCCACTCCGTCACCTTCGCGGCAGACAACAAGAGCATCACGCACATGATCAGCGCCGACCACGAGGAGGTGGCGCTGCGCACGTCGGTCTCCATCACGAGCAACGATGTGGAGGACTGGCTGCTGGCCCTGGACGCGAGCATGCAGGAGACGCTGCACACGCTGCTTGTCAACTGCGTCGATCAGGCGGACGCGACGTCGAAGGAGAGCATCACGCGCTACCCCTCGCAGGTGCTGCAGGTGGCACAGGGCGTGCACTTCGCGCGCAAGGTCGAGGAGGCGATCGCGAGCCAGTCGCTGAAGCAGGTGCTGGCGGAGCAGCGCAAGCGGCTGGACGCGCTGACGGCAATGACGGCGGAGCTCGGCGCGGTGGACGTGTTGAAGGTGAAAGCACTCATTCTTGACACCATCCACAACATCGAGGTGGTGGAGCTGCTGATGGAGCGCGGCGTCCGCAAGGTCGAGGAGTGGTGGTGGAAGAAACAGCTGCGCTACCGCATGGGCGACGGCGTCGCGAAGCACCGGTGCACGGTGCACATGGCCGACACCACCTTCGACTACACCTACGAGTACCAGGGCAACGCCGCGAAGCTCGTGCACACCCCGCTGACCGACAAGTGCTATCTTGTGCTGACGAAGGGCATGGATCTCGGCTACGGCGGCAACCCGTACGGCCCCGCTGGCACCGGCAAGACAGAGTCGGTGAAGGCGCTGGGCTCTGCTATGGGCCGGCAGGTGCTCGTCTTCAACTGCGACGAGGGCATCGACTTCAAGGCGATGGGACGCATCTTCGTGGGCATCGTGAAGTGCGGCGCCTGGGGCTGCTTCGACGAGTTCAACCGTCTCAAGATCGACCAGCTGTCCGCCATCTCGCAGATGATCCAGGTGATCCAGCAGGCCCTCAAGTCGGGCGAGTCGAACTGCACGCTGCTCGGGAAGGACGTCAACGTGAATGCCAACGCTGGCATCTTCGTCACGCTGAACCCGGCCGGCAAGGGCTACGGAGGCCGTACGCGACTGCCCGACAACCTCAAGCAGCTCTTCCGCGAGGTGGCGATGAGCGTCCCCGACAACGAGCTCATCACTTCTACGATGCTCTTCTCCGAGGGCTTCACGCACGCCAAGGCGCTGGCGAAGAACATCGTCGCCCTCTACCGTCTCTGCGGGCAGCTGATGAGTCGGCAGCAGCACTACGATTGGGGCCTGCGGCCATTGAAGGCGGTGCTGCGACTCGGCGGCACGCTCGTGCAGCGCTGGAAGAAGTCGAACGACGGCCGCGCGCCGACGCAGCAGGACGAGACGGAGTTGGTGCTGCAGTCGCTGAACGTGAACACCCTCAGCAAGCTCACCTTCGACGACGCGCGTGTCTTCCAAGGGCTGCTGCGGGACATCTTTCCCGGCGTCGCCTCGCGCGAGGTCACCTATGGCGAGCTGGAGGCAGCTGTGGCGAGCGCTGTGCAGTCGCTCGGGCTGCAGCCCATCGCCTCGCAGCAGAAGAAGGTGCTGCAGCTCTACGAGGCCCTGCAGCAGCGCACCGGCGTTGTGCTGGTCGGCCCGAGTGGCAGTGGCAAGAGCACGCTGCTCAACATCCTCCGCAAGGCGCTGCAGACGATGCGCGTCACCGTGCCGCTGCACGTCATGAACCCCAAGGCGATGCCGCGTCGCCGCTTGCTCGGCTACATGGACCCCGACACGCGAGAGTGGTACGACGGCGTGCTGACGGCGGCGGCGCGCGATGTGGTGAAGCAGCCGAAGGAGTCGCGGCCGTGGATCCTCTGCGACGGCGACATCGACCCGGAATGGATCGAGTCGCTCAACTCGGTGCTGGACGACAACAAGCTGCTGACGATGCCGAATGGTGTGCGCATTCAGTTCGGCGCCAACGTGAACTTCATCTTCGAGACGCACAGCCTCGAGTTCGCCTCGCCCGCCACGGTGTCGCGCATGGGTGTGCTCTTCTTCTCGGAGAAGGACGTGCAGCTCGAGGCCGTCGTCGAGTCCGCGATGAAGTGGAAGTCGCTCCACGTGAAGAACGTCGTCAAGCCCCTCATCCTCAAGTACGTCTTTCCCGCCATCGACGAGGCGCAGCGGCTCAACGACTTCACTGTTCCCGTCACCCGCATGGGCCTGCTGCGCACCTGTCTCCTCTTCGTCATGAACACCAAGAACGCGCAGGACTTCATCTACTCTCTTGCGAGGGGCCTTGGCGCCTGCCTCAACACGGAGTCTGCGACGAAGCTGGCTCGGTGGCTCTACTCGAGCAGCGGCCAGCAGCCCTGCTCCGAGGCGCGGCCCTTTGATTCGTACTGGATGGACTCCCAGCGCCGCGCTGTGGAGTTCACGGCGGACCTCTCCACCACCGTCACGCCACCCGAGCTGCTCGCTGGCCGTGCGCCGGTGGTGCAGACGGTGGAGGTGCAGCGCATCGTGTCCATGTTCCAGCCGCTCCTCGAGGACCCGAAGTGCACGCCGATCTTCGTCGTTGGCCCTGAAGGGTGTGGAAAGGCAGCGCTGCTGGAGCACGTCTTCGCGGCCCGCCCGGCCTTCCGCACCACGACGATCAACTGCAGCGCGCAGACGAACTCGACGCACGTGGTGCAGAAGATCGAGCAGCTCTGCGTCATCATGAACTCCAACGTGGGGCAGCTCTACCGTCCGCGCGAGGGCGAGCGGCTTGTCATCATTCTGAAGAACGTGAACTTGCCAAAAGCGGACAAGTATGGCACGGTGGAGCTGCACTCCTTCCTCCAGCAGCTCATCCTGTACAACGGCTTCTACAACCAGGACCTCGAGTGGATCGGCACGGACCGCATCCAGATCGTCGCCAGCATGAACCCGGCGCCGTCTGCGGGCCGCTACCCCGTGACACCGCGCCTGCTTGCCCTGGCCAGCATCATTGGCGTCTCCTACCCCTCCAAGACGAGCCTCGTGCAGGTCTACGGCACCTACTGGTCCAACCTGCTGCGCACCACCGACATTGGGCAGGGCAAGGACTACGAGAAGGGGACGCAGCTTGCCCAGTTTATGTTGCAGGTCTACGACAAGGTGCGGAAGCAATTCGAGGGTGAGGAGTACGCCCACTTCTCCTTCTGCCCGCGGCACCTCACCAAATGGGTCACGAACGTGCTACTCTACCACATCGACACCCGCACGACGCTGCCGGCAGTGCTGGCCTATGAGGCGAGCCGCATCTTCGCCGACTGCCTGCCACGCACCGAGGACCGCCGACAGGCGATGCGCATTTTCGCCGAGCAGCTCGCCACGATCGGCTACGCGGTGCCGCCCAAGGAGGACCGCTTTGCGACCATGTTCGTCACGTGGTTCGACAAGGCGAATGAGAAGGCGGCGGCCGTGGCGGGCGAGAAGGGTGCGGCGGCAGCGGCTGAAGGGGGTGCGTCTGGCAAGAACGACTCGGACACGGTGGTGGTGGCTACACCAGGAGACAGTGACGGCGCCGCGGTGAAGGCGGGCCGCTCTGCATTGCTGAAGCTGCAGCAGAAGAAGTACGACGACGTCCGCGACGAGGTTGAGGCCGCGCTGCTGCGGTACAGCCGCGAGTTCAAGGATTTGGGCACGCCGCTGATCCCGGACATCCTCTGCTGGGTCACCTACGTCGACCGCGTCCTGGCGCGGCCTGGCGGGCATCTTGTGCTCGTCGGCAGCACCGGCGTCGGCCGTCGCAACGCCGTCCTCCTCGCCGCCTACCAGCAGCGCCGCGAGGTCGTCTCGCTTAACATGACGCAGGACTACGCGCTGAAGCAGTTCCGCCTCGACCTCCGCGGCTTCATCCAGCGTGCCACCGCGCAGAACACGGCGATGGTGCTGCTGCTGGAGGACCACAACATCGTGGACGAGGCCTTCCTGGAGTACGTCAACAGTCTGCTGAGCAGCGGCGAGGTGCCGGGGCTCTTCACGCAGGAGGAGATGGAGACGATGTTCTCCGCCATCCGCGACGACGCCGCGAGCGACGGCCACATGGGCCCCATCAGCACCTACTTTATCGAGCGCCTGCAGCGCAACCTGCGCGTTGCCCTCCTGATGGACCCCCGCCACGACCTCTTTCTCATTCGTCTGCAGTCCAACCCGGCCCTGATGAGCCGCTGCGAGCTGCTCTGGATGGGGACGTGGAGCGGCGACATGACCAAGACGATCTGCAAGACGGCCCTGAAGGATGAAATCGCGGCGCTGGAGGCCGACCCAGCCAACAAGGGCTTCTCCGTCTACCGCGAGATCAACGCGATGCACGAGGGCATGGGGGAGCGGTCGACGCCGCACGACGTGCAGGTGCTCATCGACACCTTCCGCAGCGTCTTGTCCCGCAAGAGCCACTCCAGCAAGGAGAAGATGGCGCGCTTCGAGGCTGGCCTGGCGAAGCTGAAGGAGGCCGAAGAGAGCGTAGAGAAGGTGAAGAAGGACGTGGCGGACAAGAAGAAGGAGGTGGAGCGGATGCAGAAGGCGGCCGACAAGGCGCTCAACGAGATCCAGACGAGCATGCAGGAGTCACAGGAGCAGCGCGACGAGGCCGCCAGCCTCGAGGAGCAACTCAAGACAGAGCAGAAGGACATCTCCGTCAACCGCGGCAAGGTAGAGGAGGAGCTCGGCAGCATCAAGCCCATGATGGAAGCCGCCCGCGACGCCGTCAGCTCCATCCGCAGCGAGCAGCTGAGCGAGATCCGCTCTCTCCCGTCGCCGCCCGAGGCCATTCGCGTGGTGTTGGAAGGTGTCCTGGCGCTGCTCGGCATCAACGACGTGTCGTGGCAGTCGATGCGGCAGTTCCTCGGCGAGCGTGGCGCGAAGCAGCGCATTCTCGACTTCGAGGTGAAGAACGTGACGCCGGAGATCCGCAAGCGTGTCGACAAGCTGCTGCGGGAGCGGGCGTCCTTCTTCAAGGCGGAGACGATCCAGCGTGCCTCCGTCGCTGCAGCGCCGATGGCGGAGTGGGTGAAGGCGATGCTGGAGTACTCGACGATTATGGACCGCATCGCCCCGCTGACGCAGCAGCTTGACCAGCTGGAGAACAACCAAAAGGAGGGGGCGGCGAAGCTGGAGCACCTGCAGAAGAAGCTGAAGAAGATCGACGTGAAGGTGAAGGAGCTGCGCGAGGGCTTCTCCGAGAAGTGCAAGGAGGCGGAGCGGCTGCGGGCGAAGCTGGCTGCTGCCGAGGCGGAGCTGAGCAAGGCGAAGGAGCTGCTGGACAAGCTGAGCGGCGAGAAGGACCGCTGGGACGGCGAGGTGAAGGCGATCCGAGAAGCCAACGACGCGATGCCGCGGCGTGCGCTGGTGTCGGCCGGCTTCCTCACCTACCTGGGTCAGGAAACCGAGGACGGTCGGCGCCGGCTGCTCAAGACGTGGTGCAACCGGCTGAACCTGCCTGCCGTCGTCGACGTGACGCGCTTCTTGCGGACGGAGGGGGAGCTGCTGCAGTGGAAGTCGGAGGGCCTTCCCGCGGACGACCTGAGTCTCGAAAACGCCGTGGTGATGCTCGACACGGCGCAGACGCCGCTGATCGTTGACCCGGCCAGCAAGGCTGTGGAGTGGATGAAGGAGCACCTGAAGGCGGCCAACGTCGTCGTCGACACCGTCTCCCTCCACGACGAGCGCTTCCCCCACACGTTGGAGCTGGCGATTCGCTTTGGCAAAACGCTGCTCGTGACGGAGGTGAGCGACATCGCGCCGCTGCTCTACACGGTGCTGCGCCGTGACTTGATCTCTGCCGGTGCGAAGCGGGTGGTGCAGCTGGGCAACAAGGCGGTGGAGTGGCAGGACAACTTCCGCATTCTGCTCTTCTCGCGGCAGTCGGAGGTGCGGCTGTCGCCAAGCGCCGCTGCCCTCGTGACGGAGGTGAACTTCTCAGTGACGAGCCTGGGCCTGGAGGGGCAGCTGCTGGGTGTGACGCTGCAGCGCGAGCGGCCGGAGCTGGAGAAGCAGAAGGTCGAGCTGCTGAAGAACGAGGAGCAGCTGCAGCTGGAGCTGAACAAGCTGGAGCAGCGTCTCCTTGACGATCTTGCCGACTCGCAGGGCAACCTGCTCGAGAACACGAAGCTCATCACGTCGCTAAACGAGGTGAAGGTGCAGGCCTCTCACATCGAGGAGTCGCTGAAGCGCTCGCACGAACTGCAGACGGAGCTGGATGAGAAGCGGGAGGTGTACCGGCCCTTCGCTCACCACGGCGCGACGCTCTTCTTCATTATTCAGGACATGGAGACGCTCAACCGCATGTACCAGTTCGGCATCGGCGATTACATCGCCCTCTTCACCGAGACGCTGGCGACCTACCAGGGCAGCAGCGTTGCAACCGAGAAGGTGAAGGCGCTCGTGACGAGCTTCACCAAGACGTGCTTCCAGCGTGTTGCGCGGGGGCTGCTGAAGCAAGACCGCCTCGTCTTTGGCCTTCACATCCTGCACGGACTGTGGCCGGACGACTTCCCGCAGGAGCTGTGGAACGCGCTGGTTGGCACCATCACAAATGTGGCGGCTGTCGAGGGTGCGCAGTTCCCCGCGTGGGCCCCGGTGCCGAGCAAGGCCAAGTACGCCAGCATCCTCTCCACCACGGCCGGCAAGGTGCTCGTCGAGAAGTGGGAGGTGGGCCACGTCGACAGGTGGAGCAGCGTTATGCAGTCCCCGACACCGGAGCAGGCGCTGCAGAGCAGTGACAGCGCGATGACCTTTACCGATATGGAGCAGCTGCTCTGGGTCAACACCTTCCGCCCCGATCGGATGGCCGCCACGACGCTGCAGATTGTCCTGCGCAAGTTGGAGCTTGCCTCGCTCGTGCCGGTGATGTCGCTGGAGGAGACGATCCTGGCGACGCGCTGCACGGCGCCGGTGCTGCTGGTCACCTCAAGTGGTGCCGACCCGAGCATGGAGGTGCAGGACATCGCCCACCACCTCGTCGGGAAAGAGCGCTTCGTGCAGATCGCGCTCGGTGGCGGTCAGACCGACGACGCCTTGCTGCAGCTGCGGCGTTGTGCGACGCAGGGCGACTGGCTGCTGCTGAAGAACCTGCACCTCGTTCTCGGCTGGGCCTCTGTCCTCGAGAACGAGCTGTGCTCGATGCCCACACCCAACGCTGACTTCCGCCTTCTCATCACCACCGAGCAGCACGACCTCTTTCCGAGTGTGCTGCTGCGCATGTCGAACAAGGTCGCCGTGGAGGCGCCACCGGGCGTGAAGCAGAACCTGCTCCGCACCTACGGCCTCTGGGATTCGGCCTTCGTGGCGGCGCAAACCCCTGTCGGAGCGCGGCTGCTTTTCGGCCTGGCGTGGTTTCACGCCGTGGTCCAGGAGCGCCGCACGTACGTGCCGCAGGGGTGGTCAAAGTACTACGAGTTCTCCCCGGCCGACCTGAAGACGGCGACGGACGTCCTTACAGGGCTGACGAAGCAGCCAACGTTGGATTGGGTCACGCTGACGGGTTTCCTCGAGAGCTGTCTCTATGGCGGCCGCCTGGAGACCGCGGCGGATGTGACGGTGCTGCAGCTGCTCATCCGCAACTTCTTCAACGAGGAGACGCTGCTGAAGGACCAGCGGCCTCTCTTTGCTGGTGTCAGCGCGGCCGCAGCTGGGCAGCACGACGGCGTGGTGCAGATGGTCGAGTCGAAGCTGCCCGACGTCGACCCGCCGTCGCTGCTCTGCCTGTGCAACAACGCCGACCGCACCGTGCAGGAGGAGGTGGCGCACGGCATGCGCGAGTCGCTTCGCGAGCTTGGCAAGGAGGAGCACGCCGCGCAGACGAGCGGGGAGCAGTGGCGGGAGCGGCTCGGCCCGGTGCTGGAGGTGTGGCGCAGCAGCGGTGTGGCCGCGGTTGGGGTGCCGCAGTCGATCGCGAGCCCGAGTGGTGACCCGAGCCCGATGGAGGTCTTCTTCACAAGTGAGGTAAATCTGCTCGCCGCACTCATCACAGACTTGGCAGCCTACTTCACCATGCTGGCCGGTGTCGCCGAGGGGACGATCATCCCCAGCACCGAGGTGCGGGCGGAGGCGACGGAGCTGATGAGTGGCCGCATGCCGAGCCGCTGGGTCGACCGCATGGAGGGCCCACTCGAAGCGAAGCTGTGGCTGGCGCTGCTGACCCGCAAGTACAACACCACCCGCGCCAACCTGAAAGAGCCGCTCAGCTCGTCAAGCACGTACGACCTGTCGGCGCTGCTGCGGCAGCAGACGTTCTTCAACGCGCTGCGGCAGCACACGGCGCGAGTTAGTAAGACACCGCTGGTGGATCTGGTGCTCGTGGCCGCCATGGACGGCGCCGCCCACGCTGCCGTGACGGTGAAGATTGCGGCGGCGAGTCTGCAGATCCAGGGAGCCGGCATGCAGCGGGATGGCCGGCTGACGTCCGTCAAGGCCAACTCCCCGTCGTCGGTTCCGCTGCCGGCTGACGTGACAGTGGGGTGGGTGGATGCGGCGAAGGCGGCCGCGGCGCAGGGGACGACGACGATCCCTGTCTACGCCGATGCGGAGCGGCAGACGTCCATCTTTCCGCTGCGTGTGGAGTGTGCGAGTGAGGCAGAGGCGACGAAGGTGGCGCTGGAGGGCGTTGCCTGCTACCTCATCAACCTGTAGAGTTGTCTTAACTGTTGTTGCTTTCTCTTCTTTTTTTTTAAGTGATGTATATTCGATGTTGTTTAGTGGCGAACCGCCGGCGATCACCAGCGGTATTTTTTCTTCTTGAGTTTGTGTGTCTTCTGTAGTTCAATGTACGAATGTCAACTGCCAAACGAAAAAAAGAAAAACGAATCGTTCTGCTGTCGTGCAGTTCCCGTCACCGAAAAAAGAAACAAAAAGAGGCGGGTCAGCATTCGCGTCTGCACGACCAAAGGCTTTTTTTTTTAATTTGGATATCGCACATTAGCAGCGTAACGCTAGGTGTTGTGCTCCTCCTTTGGTCTCTACTCGACACTTCGCAGCTTTTTTTTTTCCTTTCTTCTGTGCCACCAATCCTGACGTGTAGTGGCTTCTGCGAGTGGCGCCGGAGCACCGCTTCATCATCCTCTTGCCATCTCCTCTCCTCTCATCTCCTCTGTTTCGTCTTTTCTTCTTCTTCGTTGCAGAACCGCCTCTTTTTCCCCTTTCACGAGTACTGCGTGGGGCACGGACATCATCTCTCTCACTTTCTCTCTGATCCGCTTTTCTACACTGCGCCAACGTTACTCGCTGCAACATCACTTAAGAGAATACACGATCGCACACCTCCACTCTTATTCTTTTTTTCTCTCTCTCACTTCTCAACGAAAAGGACATCATCCACATGGACTCGTACGAGGAGTTTCAGAGCACGCTGCAGGCGTGGTTGGTGGCGCACAGCTTTCCCGAGAGCCTCCACCGCCGTCTCTACGACAAGATTGCGCACGGCGTCTTCGACTCGGGCAACAGCTTCGCACTGGCACGCTGGCCGCGCTCCGACGCCGCGTCAGACGAGGAGAACAGCGAGGAGGACGGCGCCGGTGGCGGTGGTGCCGCGGGTGGTGGGGCGGCGGTGCCGTCGTCGGCGCTCAGCTACCCGGGCTACTACCTCGTCGCAAGCCGCGACCTGTCCCCCGCCGACGACGTGTGGCTTGTGGACCACTGCTGCACCTTTCAGCTGCCCACGCTGCGCGATGAGCTGCTGCGCAACGAGACGCTGCGGACGCGGCTGGAGACGATCTCGCGGCAGGAGCCGGAGGCGCTGGCGCCGGACACCGCCGAGGGAGACGTCGCGGGCCGCGTGGAGAAGCTGCTTGGCGGGCTGTGGCCGTACATGGGCGGCTACGACCTCATGAACCCGCGCAGCGACGACGCGCAGCCGCACTACTGGTATGTGGCGGACGAGATCGGCAGCGCGCTGAACACCACCTTCGACGGCGACGAGGTCAACGTGAGGATGGTGACGCTGCCCTTCTACTTCGCGTCGCAGCAGTGCGTCTTCTCCTTCTTTTGGGCAACCGCCTTCGTCGAGGCGGGCACGGCGCTCTCTCGTCGTCCGCAGCACCGCTTCGAGCAGTACGCCGGAGAGGCGGTGTCGCGCGTGCTCTACGAGTCGTGGTCGGGTGAGCCACCGAAGGCGGAGGTCATCGCGAGCTGCCGCGAGGCGTGGCACAGCCACTACAGGGAGCAGGCGCACGTATCGGCGCAGCGCAACGTGCAGAACCAGCTCACCCGCGCCGCCACGATCGCGCTGGAGCGGCAGGAGCAGCGCCGCATCGCCGAGCCGGTCTACCCGCCGCTGCTGCCGATGCCCGTCGAGGGAGGAGGTGTGGCGGAGCGGCTGCCAGTGTACGTGAGCCACCGCGGTGTGGCGGCTGCACTGAGCGTGTCTGCCGCCTTCCAGGGCCCCGCTGCTGTCTTTCAGCTCGTGTCGCTGCCGAGTGAGGCGGCGGTGGTGTGGATGGCGAACCACGTCTTCCGCAGCATGGCCGACTTTGGCCACGCGCGCTTCGTCGTCTACCTGCCGGAGCATGTGCAGGTCACAAATGCACGCAACCTCGCGGCGCTGGAGCAGCACGCGGTGGGGAAGACGCCGCTGGTGGCGGAGCGGCTCGACGGCGTGTCCCAGCTGGCGGCGCTGGTCGGCAGCGCCGTCGAGGAGGGCGGGACGGAGCGCGGCAGCGCCGACTGCGTTTGGGAGCTGGTCAACGAGGACGGCCGGCGGGTATGGGGCCCCGTCTCGCTGAGCAGCTGGTCGCGCGTGCGGGAGGTGCTGCGGGTGGCCGAGATGGGTCCGCTGTGTCTCGTGCGCGTGCTGGATGGCGAGGCGCTCTCGCTGGCGCCGGGACTGCGCACGCTGCTGCACGTCCCCGTGCTCATCCGCTCGTGGCAGTCCGCGCAGACGGGGCTGGAGGCGTACCTGCACCGCAGCTGCTGGGCATCGTTCCTCCCCGCCACCGGGCCGGTGACGACGGCGGCCGAGGCGAACTGCGAGTGCGTCGGCGGGGCCGCGGTGCAGGGGCAGCTGGCCGCGCTCACTGGCCGCGTTGATGTCTGGCAGTCCGAGGTGATGCCGGTGCTCGCCCACACGCTGCGGGACGTGCTTGCCGCCGTGGTGCCAATGGACGGCGTCGACCACGCGCGTCTTGGCGCGGTGCTGGATGTGCAGGTGCAGCTCGTCGTCTCGGGCGACGGCGCGGCGAGTGTGATGCCGGTGCTGGTTGGTCTCAGCGAGCACCTGCCCTACAACGTGGTGCTGCAGCACTGTCCGTCGTTTTTCGCCGACGCACTCAGCACGCTGTGCCTCAGCACCGAGGCAAACGTCCTGCGCCTCTAATCCTTGTTCCTTTATTGTTACTGCGGAGCTACCACACTGAAAAAAAGAAAGAAGAATATTAGGAAGCGTTGTGACGTGTAAAGCGACTTTGCGAAGCATCCTTTTTCGCCGTTTTTTTTTTTCCACAAATGCCTAATGCCATGCTGTCCACCTTACGTATCCCTTCTTTTCATCCCACGCCTTCCTCTATTCCCCTGTTCAGCCATGCCCTATACCCGAAGGGAAGCCCAAAGCATGGCGGCCAGGGATGAGGAAAGGAAGACACCACAAAAGAAAAGCACCAAATTAGAAAAGGTGGAGAGAAAGGCAGCAAGCGGAGTGGAGGAGAAAGCAGATGAGACAGGGAAGCGAAGCTGTGAACACATGAGGCATGCACGCTCAAGCGGGACACGTTTACGAGCGCAAGGAGCGCTCACTTTCTTCTCTTCCTTTTTTTTTTGTATTGTTAACGGGGGTACATGAACAGGGAGGGAACTGGTAGGAAAGGCAATAACAGCGTGAAAAAAAAAAAAAGAGTCGATGGGAAGTCGTGACGGTCACATCGCACATGATGGGAAAAATAAGGAACATGGGAGAAAAAACAAACGTTGTTGCTCACATCTATATATTTAATTTTCCTTGGAAACGCGCAGACTTGCTTTTCTTTTTTTTTCATCGTTGACTCTGCGCCGCAGCTAACCAAAGGAAACAAAACAAAGACGAGAAAAATAAACTGTTTTTTCCGTTCTCTTTCATCTCTCGCGCCTTTCTTCTTTCTGGCTCTTCTTTCGGAGAAAGGCATCAGGCAGATAAGCTTCCTGGTTGCGTGCGCTGCTCGGTCGTCGTTGGTTTCAGGTGAGACTCTCCGCTTTCCTCTCTCGCAGCCCCGCTCGCAACGCCGTCACACACGTGCGCCGAGCTGCCGCAAAAAACAAAAAAGGACACAAGGAGCAACATAAAAAGCAAAAAGCAAAAAAGCACGAAGGGATAAAAAATAGATAAAGGAGTCAGGGACAACGGGAACATGTTGTTGCCAATCAAAGAGAGAGAGAGGGGAAAACATCAGAGTGTGGTGGAGCAAGAGGAGGAACAGAAAGGCTTTTTTTTTTTCGTGTGTGTGTGCGTGTTAATCTCACTCTCTTCCTTTTTTTTTTTTTCATTTAGCTTAACAAAAGAAAATGAGCTACCGGTCTTGTGTAGCTCACCTATACATAAAAGGAAGAGAAAGAAAAGTTGAGGCAACGGTGAAGTGAACGTCGCCGCACACACACCCTCTCTCTCTCTCGCTCTCTCTCGTTGTGGCAGCGCCGCGCGCCTCTACTGCGCCTGCAGGCTAAACGGATTCTGTCCGTTCATGTGCTGCGCCGCGTCCTCCTCGGGGTAGCGGCCGCTGCTGTTCTCCTTGTCCTTATGCGGCTGTGCGTCCTCGCCGGGATAGGCGTCGCTGGGCTTGTCCGACTCCGGCTTGGCGTGCGCCGGCGCCTCCTCGTTTGGGTAGCCCTCGTCAGCGTTGCGGATGTTCTCCGTCGGGTACGCGTCGTCGGCGCTGTGCTTCTCCTTCTTCGGGTAGAAGTCGTCGTCGTCGTTGGCGGCGGCGTCGCTGGCGTTCGAGGCAGCCGGGCGACCCTGCGACTGCGAGTGGCGCTGCGAGTTTATCGCGGAGCTGCGCTTTGCCTGGCGGGTGCTCGACTCAGCCCGTGCCTTCTCCTTCAGCCGGTCCATGCTCGTCATGTTGTTCGTCGACCCGCCGTTCGTGTCGGTGCGGTAGCCCGACATGGTGGCATCGAGCTGGCCGCAGAAGGTGGCGGTGCAGTGCAGGTAGTGGTTCAGCGACGAGAGGAGACGGGCGTCGGTCGAGTTCTGCAGGTTCTCCACCTCCTGGCTGAACTGCGCACGCTTGGCGTCGAAGGCCTCCTTCGTCTTCTCGCGCTTCGCCAGGTTCTTCTGGTAGCCCTTGCTGTCCGTCAGCGGCTTCTCCTTCTTGGAGTACGACTTCTCCGTCTTGTCGAGGTCGTAGCGGACCGTGTCGTACTCCTTCTGCTTCGCCTTCACCTCCTTCAGCGTCTTCATCGCCTTCTTGAGGTCCTGCTTGATCGGGTCCATCGCGGCCATCGCGCCGTCGTGGATCTCGCGGTTGAAGGTCTCGAACCCGCCCTTGTCCTTCAGCTCACGCATGCCGTCGCGGAACTCCTTCACCGGGCCGTTCACCTCGTTGCTGCATGTCTGCGCGACGTTGCCGTAGACCTGGCCGACCTGGTCGAAGGCGGTCAGCAGGTTGCGGTACGCGTTCATCGTCGCCGTCAGCGCGTCGTTGAAGGTCTTCATGCACTTGTCAAGGTCCGTGAGGTACGCGCTGTGCTGGTTGAGGTCGGTGTCGACCGTCGCGGGAACGCTGGCGCAGAGCGGCATGGCTGATGTCTTGAGTGCGTATATGTGCAGGAATTTGTGTGTATGTGTGTATCAGAACGAACGAAATGAGAAGCTGAAAAGCAAAACAAAAGAGAGGTATAATGAATTGCAGATCAGAGCGTGGTATAAGAGCCAGCAGGCGCGGAGTGCAGGAAAGGAGTCGAGAGGAAAGAGAAAGGACAGAACAAAATAAAAATGAGGATCCGCACAGACGAGTGAGAGTAACGGGGGTAGATACAAGGTGAAGAAGAAATAAAGAAAATGGGAATTTACACTGGTCTTTAAAAAAAGATTGGTGTATGGAAGCAAGAAAGGTCAAACAATAAAGAACGCAATTGCAGTTTCAGAAAGCACACAAGGAAGTATAATGTAGCTGAGAGGTTTGCGGTTCAAAGCTTAGCTTTTTTTCTTTTCGTGCTCGTTGTTGAGTAGTCAAAGCGGAAATGCAAGGAGGAAAACGTGCGGAGTTGAGAGAAAGGAAGTGAAGCAGTAAAAATAAAAATAATGTACGGCGCGGCACTCATTTGTTTGTGTCGCGGCACAGTGGGGAAAATAAACCTCCATAAAGGGCTGCGGTATTGCCATTTGCAAAGGGTGCTTTAAGGGGAAAAGACCTGCTCTTGCAAAGCGCACGATCTCTACTGCTTTCATCTTTACCAGCCTTCGTATCGGTGAGTTTTGAGAATTGCGCAGCGGCAACACACGATGGCAAGAGATGACAGAAAAGGAAAAAAAAAACTTAAAAGAAAAACGATTACAACGCAACGCACCGCAATCAAATGAATAACACTCGACGCATACCCTGCACAAAATCAGCGACTAAATGTGTGCAACAACTCTACCCTACATGGAAGAACGGATACGTTTTTTCATCTCTTTTCTTTACGCGAGACTCAACACCTTGAGGCAGTTATGCACCGAGTAGCGCAGCAGCACCGACAGCACCTGCTTCATCTCGTAGGCCTTGAAGGCGTCGCCGTTCCAGAACCGACTCGCCGTCGGCTGCGTGTAGATGAAGTTGCGCTGGTAGATGACAGGGAAAACGACAACGCCGAGCAACGCCTTCACTACCGCCATCAGCGCGAGCTGTGTCGCGTGGCCCATCGGACGCTGCCGCCGCCGCTCGTAGCGGTCCTGCAGAGTCAACAGGCACCGGTACGCGGTCAACGGGGCTACGCTCACCACCGCGCCACACACCGCCTCCTCCAGCACAATCTTGAAGTTGATGTCGCAGTACATGATGCCGTAGCTCCAGACGCGCAACGGCGACACCGCTACCGCGCTCACGACGTCCGCCAACGCAGGGCTGCGCATCCAACCTACGACGGAGTGATAGATGAAGTTGCGCAGGACGGTGACGGCGATGCTGCACGGCAAGTAGTGGTGGTGCTGCAGCCGCTGCAGTAAGCCCTCGTAGAGCACACTCGGTGTCCCGACAAGCGCCTCCGGCTCGATGTTCGGCATCTCCGGCACGTAGGGTGTGAAGCGCATCGTCAGCTTCTGCAGCACGACAGCGATGATGGCGTCTTGTAAAATGTCCTCCCACAGCGCGGTGTTGCGCGGGATCGTGCAGGGCAGCGGCACACGCGTGCGGCAGCTGTTCCGCCACGCCACCTGCGCCGGCGCCTGCTGGTTGCAGTAGTCGGCGTTCACAATCTGCCGCAGCGGCTCCGAGATGTTCTGGAAGAGCTGCACCGCCAAGTCAGGGTACCCGTTGAGCAGGTCGTTCAGCGCGAAGAAGGAGAGGTGGTAGGTGACCGTGTCGGGCAGCGCCGCCCGCACCGTCTCCATCGACTGCGCCTGCGTGATAAACTCGTACATGCCCACCGTCTGCCCCTTGCCGATGTAGCGCGACGGCGTGGAGCTGTAGTCCTCGCCGTAGTGCGCCACGAGGCCGCCGCGGGCGACGAGGAACATGTGCGTGTGGCGATCGCCGCGGTGGAAAAGAAAGTCGCCCTCGCCGTGCGTGCGGCGGACAAACTTGCGCGCAACGGTGCGCAGCTGGTGCGAGTTGCAGCCGGCGAAGAGCGGCAGCGTCCGCAGCAGCTCGTTGACCGAGATGTACATCTTCGGGTCCACCGGCGGCGCGACATCGGTCAGCGACTCCACGCCGGGAAGGGAGCCGCCCATCAGGAACTCCAGCGAGGGCAGCCCGCCGCCCGAGACGTGGAAGACCTTGTCCGCGATGCCGAGGTCGATGGCCATGAGTGACGTGTTCTGCCCGGCGAGTACGGCGATGATGTCGGTGCTTGCCAGCCGCGTCGCGAAGCTGTCCGTGCCCTTGCGATAGCCCTTGCTCGCCCAGCCGATCATCCCGGTCCAGAAGAGTGTCCGGCAGCCGCGCAGGCTGCGCAGAAAGAGGTTCAGCGTCTCGGGGCCGCAGTCGACGCTGTAGAGGTTCGGCGGCACGGACGACGACGGCACCTCCACCACCGCCTGCCCCTTCCCGCTGCCCTTCGTGTAGGGCGACGCATCTGGATCGGCGACTGCGAGGTGGTCGACCGGAAGCACCACATCGACGTTGTTCTCGTCGCAAATCTGCAGAATCTCCGCCGCGTACTGCGAGCAGGTCCGCGTCGTCGTCAGGCACTCGCGGTCCGCCAGCGAGCTGTTCATCGGCGTCGTCGCCACAGGGATGCGCAGCTCCTTCTCGCCCGTCTCGTAGCCGCGACCGGCCTGCCCACCACGTGCAACGAGGAACGGGAAGGCTACCGCACCAGCGATGAGAATGCGGTCGACCCGCTCCGCAAGACTGCGAATGAGGCGCAGCTTTCGCACAACGTCGCTGCCGCCGACGAGAACAGCTAAGGGGCGGGCAGGGTGGCTCAGGAACTTGGAGTAGAAGGCAAGCTCGCGCTCCATCGACTGGCCGGCCGCGCCGTGCAGCAGCAGCTTCGGCAACTCCACGTTGCTCGCGAGCGTGCGGTGCGACGTACCGAAGGAGTCGTTAATGAAGACATCCACCTCCGCTGCGAGCACCTCGGCCATCGCCACACGCTCCTCCGCGATGGTGGCAATCTCGTTCCGGTAGAAGCGGAAGTTCTCGAGGACGAGAATCGCACCCGCCTGCAGCTGTGTCGTTGGGGGCCGCATGCAGTCCGGCGCGAAGCTGACGGGCACGCCGGGGAAGTGCCGCCGGAGCGCCGCGACGAAGGGGAAGGTGGTACAGGACACGAATTCTTGGTTTGGGTAGGCGGCGTGCAGCGCCGTGGCTTTCTGCTCATTCGACAGCGTGCCGAAGAGGGACGTCTTGCCGGTGTTGGGGGCCTGGTGGTAGCCGGGAGCGCTGGCCGGCGACGGCGCGAAGTCGAGCCCGGGCACCCGCGACAGCAGACGCACCTTCTCCGCCGGCGTCAGCGAGGAAAAGAAGTTTGTATAGCCGAGTCCATCTTCTCGGTGGAAGGCGTCCAAGGCACCTTCTCGCTCCTTGCGGGAGAGGTTGAGGGTCGTGCCCGGCAGCGCGCCAAAGGATGCCCCGATAATCACAATCGCCTCCTTCTTCAGCAGGTAGGCGATGGTGGCGAGGGTGGCGTGGAGGTCGGCGGTCTCGTGCAGGATGTTCTGCGGGTCGACGAGGAGGAGAGCGCGCTTGTTGCGGATGGGGTAGATGTCGTACACCGTGTGCTTCGAGCCAAGGTAGCCGAGCGGCATCGTCGCCGCAACGCCTCTTTATCCGTCTCGCTGCAGTTTTCGTGAAAGAGAAAGAGGCAAAAGGCGGCTTCAGAGACACCCTTTGAAGAGGGATGCAAAGTGCGTGAAAAAAGAAAGAAAGAATACTGCGAACGAAATAGCTCACAACCAGCGCACAGCAGAAACGAGCGCAGAAAGCAATGAACGCTAAAAAGAGGTTTTGAAAAAAATTCACTTGTTGGCGTTGTCTCTCCCAACGTGAACCAGCGGGTATAGAATCACTCTCAGAAAAGAGAATTCGAGAAAAGCAAATTTTTTGAGTGTATGAATGCAGAACGTCAGAGTAGTAGAAATAAAGACTTTTTTTGGATTAGTTGCGTGTGTGTGAGGCTGAAAGAGAGTTTTGAGTTGCGTGACACCGTGCGCTTGTTCGGTTCCTGCAGAAGCGGCAAGGATGAGGTGAACGACTTTTTTCTTTTGTGAGGGTAGAAAACAACAAGAACAAAAAAAAGGCAATAGAGCCGGCGCTCTATTTGCCGGTGTCACTACAAGGGGAAAAGAAGAAAAGGTGAGGAATAAAAAAAAACGGTTGATAAGGTCAGAAGAGCGAAGGAGCAGTGAAGAGTCTCCGACACACACGCGCGCGAGTACGGGAGCGGGTCGGCGAAGGCTCAACGACGACGTGGAAAAGAAAAGGGCGATTTAAAAAAAATGTCACTGAGAACGCGAATAATAATAATAATAATAATCCAAAAGGCACGTGCACACAGAACACCTCAGTCGTAGTAGGAATGAGCGGGGAAAAAAAAACTTTTGAAGGAAGAGAAAGAGAGTGCACACACTTGCTCACACCAAGAAATTAAAACAGAAGGAAAAAAAACTTTTGGACGACAACGAAGAAAAGCACTCCCACGCAAGGTTCAAATGATGTTATCTTCTTTCTATTTTTTCGCCAAAAAGACCCGCGGTAAAAACAAAAATAAGGGAGATGCTCGTTCACGCGCACACAGAGAGAGAGAGAGAGAAGGAAGAGGAAAAAGAAAAATTAGTTTTTTGTTCGTCTGTTATGCCTTGTGTGATGCTGCTGACGCTGTTGCGGATGCTTTGCGTGGGAAGGAGCACTTCGAGCGTGCAGGGAGAGCGTGCCAAGCCACACACAGAGAAACAGGCAGTCTCTGTAGCCGCCACGCACCGAGAGGTGAGGTGGTAAATGTATGACGCGCGGTGGTGGTGGTGCGTGAAGGGCAGTCTTACACGCGCAGAGTGAGTGAGAGGGAAGTAGGAGAAGGAAATAGCGGAGAAAAAAAAATACTGTGGCGCGGAGTTCAGATAGAACTACGTGTGTGTGGAAGCATTCAGATAATAAACCAAAGAGAGGGAGAACGGGAGAGACAAACAAGCGGATCGCCCAGTAAAAGCCCAGCTCCTTGCTGTGGTGACGCTATTTGCTCAAACCCGGGAAACAGAAGATCGAGAACAAACCCTCTCAGAGGAGAAGGAAATAACAGACGGAGTGCGCAATGCTGAATGCAAAGGATGAGGAGAGAAAGACGGGGATGAGAAAGAGGAAGAAAAGAGATAAAATAGAAACCACCAGACACGTGGACAAGAAGAACTGGATTTGCACACCTCGAGAGAGTGCAATCGAGACGGCGGCTAATCCATTCAAAGCATTCCTCCAGAGACGATCATCGAAAGCTGAGGGAAATGCCAGGCGTCTCCTTTCCAACACCGAAGAGAGAGAAACAACTGACTCCACGTACTTCACACCTCAAGCTGCGTGGTTCGTGCTTTCCCTTTCAAATTTCAGTGCCGCTCTTGTGCATGAGACAACGCCGTCCTCGCCGCTACGGTGAGTTGAAAACGAGTCGAGACATGACGGTGCAAATTTCTCGCTTTCTTTCTTCGTGTCTTTGCGGCATTCGGCGTGGTCAGATTCGCTACCTTTAAACAACACACACACACACACGTTCCACTCTCGCCCTCTGTGTGTGCGTGTGTGCCGGGGAAGGGTGCGTCGAGCCCGCAGAAGAAAGTCAAGCAAACGTTGGAATGGTGCTCACATCACCTTGTTAATATTGTCAATTTCTCAAGATCAGTATTTTTTCCTTTTAGGTACTTAGACATAGATGGTAAACACGCGACACCTTACGATTAATATTTGCCAGAGTAACCACTCTGGTCCACCACATAGCATACACATAGGCATACCCACACACGCATAACCGACTTCGCATACTCCCGTTCTCTCGCAACCTCAAAGGAGTGGAGTAAAACCCTCGTGCGGACCCTACACGGGCTCGCTTGTGGTCGGCACATGAACAGTGCCTTCCTCTTCTCCTCTTCGACCTTACATAAAGTCGTCATCGAAGTCGAAGTCCTCGTTGTTCTCCTTCACCTTCTCCTCATCCTCGGCGTGCTTGTCGTGATCGCGCAGCGCCATCACGTCGAGCTTGTAGCGCAGAATGCCGCCAATGCCACCGAAGCCGCGCACGAGCTGCGTGCCCTCCTGACTACGGTCGCTGATCAGCTCCAGCGTGCAGCCGAACTTTTGGTAGTTGAGGGTGAGCCACTCCACGAAGTTCTCCGACTCGATCTCGTTCTGCGTCTTGCCCGCCTCGTGGGCGTGGATGTTCTTCTTGGCGGCGTCGGCCTCCGTGAGGATGTGCACCTCCTTCGTCTCGTCCTCGTTGCCCTTGCTCTTTGTCACGACGTAGCGGTTCACGGCCAGATCCTCGAAGCAGATGAGCGTCTCCACCGCACCCGCCTCGAGGCACCGCATGCAGTCGTTCACGCCAAAGCAGTACTGCTGCGTGTCCATCGCGATCTGGTCGTAGAAGGTCTGCAACAGCTTCTTCTCCTGCACGAGCTTCACACCCGAGAGGGCATCTGCAGACAGGTCGATGGCCTGGTTCAGCCCGACATCGCCGGGGTGCGCCACATCCACAATCTTCACCACCACCTCCTTCAGACGGGGGTCGAAGAGGTCAGACTGGAAGAGCACCTCCTTGAAGTCGGCCGAACCAGCCAGCACAAGACCACGCACGTTCGGCATGTCGTTCGTGATGAAGTAGCTGACGGCCGTCTCGGCCACCTTGCGCACGTAGTTGTGGCGCCGCTCCATGCGGATACGGCCGAAACGGTTCTTACTCTGGCCACCACGGCCGTGCTTCTTTGGCAGCTCCACCGTGAAGGAGCCGAGCTTCTCCTTGACATCACCGCACACCGTCGCGAAGGTGGACCCGCTACCGTCCATGATGATGAAGCCGAACTTGTCGTCCGACTCGAGCATGCGGTGCAGCTCCTCGGTGTGAAACTTGTTATCGCAGAGGTAGAGGGAGCGACTCACGGCCTTGAAGGGCTCGAAGTCCATCGTCACCTTCTTCTCCTTGTTGTCTTCCGTCATCACCGTGCCGGAGTAGAGCAGCAGCCCGTTCGGCGGCACACGCGGGATGATCTTCAGGCGGCCCAGCGCGGCGGTAATAGCACTCTGCACACTCAGCTTGTTCGTGTGCGACTTGATGTTCGACGCCGTGCCGTACTCGGTGTTCAGCTTCGCCACCATGCCGGAGATGGACTCCTTCGGCGTCATGTAGACGCTGATGACACTCGTGCCCATACCGCGCGCCGACTCGAGCTTGTAGATGAGCTTCTTGACCTTGTAGCGCTCGATGGTCTTCTCCGCCTCGCTGAGCTCGCCGCGTTGCTCTGACATTGTGCCTGTTGCGGGAAAGTAAGCTTCTAAAAAACCAGGAGAGAGAAGAGAGAAGAGAGAAGGAAAAACCTTCACTTAAGCTTGTAGTAGACGGGAAAGGAGAGACAACGTGTTCTCGAGGAGATAAGCGCAATAGGGAGAGTATGCTGCTGTTCAGACAAGAACACACCGTCCTCTTTTATTCTTTTCGATGTGAGTCCTTCACGAAAATGGGTACGGGATCTGCATCGCATGGTGGACGCATGGGGAATGAAGTGGAAAGACGCAGGCATGAGTAGAGCAGGCAGAAGTTGAGAAAGAGGTGGAGAAGGTTTTAAGAGAGCAAAAAGGAGGTGAGGGCGGACATTACTGAAGCACGAGCACCACAGCGAAGCGATAGTAATACTACAGAAAAAGACACACACCAGATAAGCAATTGAAGGCTGCAATGAGAACTCAGAAAGTCTTCTCGGTGCCCGCAGAGCCTCTTTCTGTGTGATTGAATTGCTGCTTGAAGACGCCATCGAACTCTGCCCTGCCGCAGCGTCCAAGCTTATGATTTTATTGCCCGCCCTTCGCGTCAACATGTCTCGCCACCGAAGACCCGGTAAAGACTGTTTTTTTTGATCTAGCCTTTCGCAACTACGAGGACGAAGCAGAGTAGTGAGAGAAGCTTCGCAACGACTTAGAACGTCGCACCCACGACGTGAGACGCATCTTGTGCAACTTTAGACCCGTTTTCTGCACTTCACGGCTCTTCCTGAAGTCGTTCATTCGTATTATTGTCTCTTTTTTTTTTTCCTCTCAAGAAGCTGTTGCCATGAGAGTTGATGAGTGGGACGCAAACAAAAAGAAGAGAGAAAAAGAAAAAATCAACTGGCGTGACGATAAAACTAAAAAAATAGCAAGAACAAGCGCGCTGAGAGGAGACGACATCAGCAGAATAAAAGAGAGGAAAAAATGAAAACAAAAGTGTACTGCAAAGGTTCAAACACACCCGGTAAGCTCTGGACTTCTCTCTTCTTCCTCTTCTTCATGTGTGTGAGAGAGAGTCCGATGCAGATACCCGCTTGTTCGCCGTCCTTCCCAGATTCCAACTCTGCAAAAAAAAAAAAAAAGGCCTACAATGCCCAGCAAAGCAACATACACGTAGAGAGGAGAGAGAAGCACAAAGAGAAGGGGCATAATAGCTGAGTAGGTGTTTCTTTGAGTGGTGCGAACTGCGCAAAAAGGAGAGACAGCACTGTGCTCAAGATGAGGAGAACAGCTTGCTGCTTGGGGAGAGGTGCATGCTCAGCAGCATCGCCCCCATCAAGGCGAGCGCCATCAACGAGAGCGCCAGCGCAGACTGCCCGAGCCCGTCGTTCTGCAGCCCCATCAGCGCCAAGTAGCTCTTGCCAGAGAAGCAATCGGGTGTGAAGGCGCTGTCGTCGGAGATCGCAGCGCTGGACGCGTTGTCGCACCACGTCAAGTCCTTAATCTCACCCGCGAGGGCCCCGCCGTAGGCGACGCGCAGCAGCGACAGCAGCTGGAAAAACAACGGGACTCTCTGCACGCTGATCACGTAGCCGCAGAAGATCACGCAGTAGGCGTAGTAGAGGTGGTTCGCCACCATCAGCACTTCGAGCCGCGGGAACCAGTACACGGCGATGAGGCCGAGACAGGCATGAGAGAAGCTCAGCAGCGAGAGCAGCGCACTCAGCGACAGTGCCGTGCCGGTGGAAAAGATGAGCGCACCAGCGCACGCGCTCACCAGCGCGACGCAGAGCCGCGGCACAAGCAGGCGCACCATCGTCGCAACGTAGTAGGTGGACACCGGGAAGTACTGGTTGTTGCGGAAGCTGAGGAAGGTGCGCCACTCCCGCAGCTCCGTCTTCATAAAGATGGAGTTAATCTGCACCGAGCAGGAGAGCAACAAAAAGAGGACGCCGCAGGTGTTCTGCACGTTCTTGCCCTGCTTCCCATCCGCCACGGCAACAAGGATGCAGATGAGCAGCATCACCGCCACGAGGCCGGCCCACGGGACGAGAGCCGCCTTCCCCAGCACGTTGCGGCGCAGCGTGTAGAGGATGAGCAAGCCCTGGACACTCGCGTACGACGGCTGCGGTCGCGGCGGCTCTGGTGACGACGCGAAGGCGTTCGCGGCGATGCGGGTGCGGTGGGCCTCGATGTCGTGCAGCACCTCGCGGTAGAACTTGCTCTGGTGGAAGCAGATGGTGGCGTGGGTGACGGCGACGGCGTCCACCTCGGTCTGGGCCATGATGTCCATCACGTCCTCACCAGGCACACGCAAGATGCCAAGGTCGGCTTGCAGGAACGTCTGCACGCCCTTCCGGCCTCCGGTGTAGAAGGTTTTGCCGCCGGTGGTGAGCAGCGTGAGGCTCTCGATGTGGTCAAAGAGGGTCCACGGAATGGTGGAGCCGGACCAAACCACCGTGCGGGCTGGGTTGCGGCGCCGCATGCTGTGCAGCAGCATCGTGAACATCTGCAGCTCCGCCAAGCAAAAGAAGGAGAGGGGATCTTCCAAGAGCAGCACCGTCGGCTCCGCCACGAGCTCCATCGCCGTCGCGAGCAGGTAGCGCCGTGCGGGACCCAAATCGGACGCACGCGTGTGCAGGTGGTCCATCAGGAAGACATCCGACGCTGCCTGCTCCACCACCTCCCGCAGCGTCGCGTCATCGACGAGAAAGCGGATGCGTGTCGCGAAGGCCAGATTCTCGTACACGGTCGACTCCTCGGTGCAGCAGTCCAGAGAGGAGACGTAGGCGACCTGCTGGCGGTAGCGCAACGATGAGGTGGGGAATGCGTTGGCCAGCGCCGCCCCTGTTGCGGTGGAGGCGGTGTCCACCCCAGCCAGCACCGCCAAGGCAGCGCGTGCATACGAGGGGTTCAGAGAGGCAATGCAGTGCATCGAGCCTGGGGCGATGTGCAGGCTGCAGTCGTCCAGATATGGAATGGGGTGCAGGCGGAGGTAGCGGCGCTGCGAGGCGGTAAAGGTGACGTTCTCCATCGACAACTCAAATCCACTGTCAAACTCGAGGCCGGGGCCCGCGTGCAGCGCAGAGAGGCTGCCAACGCTTTCACCGCGACGAGACGCACGTGTGGCGACGTGTACGCTGCCCTCCGCCCTTTCCCCCGAGCGCACCGGAAAGGACGCCAGCTCACCGCTTTCCCGCCTGGAGCCCTCCGCGCCGTCTGCCGTGTGCAGCACCGGCAGCCCACCTCCCCGTCCCTCTGCTGCCCGCTTCTCATCCTTGTAGGAGGCACCGGGCTTTCCCTGGAGCTCCGCCAACGCGGCTCGCGTGAGCGCCGACGGCGGTGGTAACGCTGCGGTTGCACTGCTACTACTACTGGCGGCGTGTCCTGCAGCCTCGACATCCGCCTTCATAGTGGCGGCCACGCCTTCCAAGCTGCGCACCCGCGACGTCGCTCCAGACGCGTTGGCGCGGCGGTATGCCTGGCCGCGGCGGCAGAAGCTGTCCCCGCCGGATGTGTGCGGCGCGGTGCCGAGCGAGGTCTCCGGTGTGTTCTGCTCTTCTCCTCCCTCGGTGCCGATCGCGGAGAGGAGCGAGGGGTTGGGACCCTGCGTGTTGGCGAGGGACAAGTCGTCGGTGGGTGGGTCGAAGAAGAAGGAGTCGGGGATGTCTGCCGTCTGCGTCGCGTTGAGAAAGGAGACGTTGGGAGCTGCAGTCGACTGCGAGCGCTCGTCGCGTGGGGTACGCATCGCAGCCAGATGTGGGTGCCAGACACGCCGTCACCGCCTCCCCGCGTGTGCGTGTACGTGTGTGTGCGTGCTGCCGTGACAGAAGGGTGTTTGCTTACTCGTAGCTCCTACTACCTTCCTTTTTTCTTTTTTTTGCTGTGTAGATGAGGAACAAATTTGGTACTCAAAGCCCTCCGCGGAGAGCACTGTGTTCAAAGAAAGCCGAGGTGAGGCGTGGATGAAGAAGAGGATTGATTTATTCATTGACGTTGCTTTTTGTTGACGTTGGTGTGCGCCAACCAGCGGCTCGCAGTATCTGTGGCGCACATAAAAAACACGCACGCTCGGGAAGAATGAAGTGCATCTTGTCCCTGAAAGCCGCGTTTTCGTAGCACTTAGACTTGCCTGCTTCACCGTAAAAAAAATTACCTTCGCGTTTTCCCTCTGAAGGCCATTAAGCGTACACTGCCTCATATAGAGACGTCTGTCATTCACCTCTTGTGTTGCCCTCCCGTTGCCCGTTTCATTGTTGTTGTTTTCGTGCCCATCGGGTACTTCTTAATCGAAACGAGTGCAGGCAGACGTTACTTAAGCGGAGCGCCACACATACAGAGCGGCTTAACGGAAAAAAAAAGAAAGTAAAGGTACCACGCGAACAGACAGGGATGCAACAAGACTGTGTCTCTCTCTCCCTACACCCACAACTACACGCACGCACGCACCTCTTTCCGAACCCAACGTCTACACGAGGCACTACTACTGCCCCACCGCCTGGATAATGGCAGCCCAGTCCGGGCCGCACCGCCGCAGCAATACAACCCCCTCCGCCGGCTCAATGCCGAGACGGTTGCCGATGCGGCACAGGAAGATGCTCGCAAGCGGGTCCATGTCCACCATCACAGCACAGTGCTCGTACGTCTCAAGCGGGACATCGCTGAGGTCGAGTAGGAAGCTAGCGAGTTCGCGGTCAGAGTGCACAAAGGAAGCTAGCGTGGCGACAATCGGCGCCGGGACGCGGTAGGTGCGACCAAGCCGCGCCAACCGTCGTGGGTCCGTCGCGGGGCTGAAGACGACGTCATACGGATGCACGTCACGGAAGAGTACGTTCTGCGCCGTCAGCGATGCCACGTGCGGCTCCGACACAACAGTGCTGCTGCTGCCGCTGCCGCTGCCGCCTTGGTCCGTTTTATCCCCCGTCTCGTCGTTGTCGGCACCACCCCGGAATGGGTAGAGCGTCACCATGTCGTTCACCACCCGCCACCGTCCCGGCTCGTACGACGTCACGGTGAACACACGGGAGAAGTTGCGCTTGATGACGATGGCGTCGCGCAGGAGCGCGTTGTTTTGCTTGTCGGCGTCCGATCCGGCAGTGCGGTAGCGCCACAGCATCACCCCATGCATCGTCACCACGGAGAGGGGCTGCTTCATACCAACGATTGCGTTCGGACCAAAGCCCTTGTTGTCCAGCACCGCGACATCCGGGCTGTCATGGATGTAGTGGCCGACAACGAAGTTCTTGGGGTAGAGGACGTGCTCCAGCTTCGCGCACACGCTCGTGCGTCCCATCGCGACAGTCGTCGCCTTCAGCCCTAGCAGAACGTTGTGGTTGCTCTCCGTCTGCCGCATGCGGAAGCCAACAATCTCGCGCACCACATCGCGCTGCGCCGAGGCAACGCCACCGCCCGCCGTCCGGCTCGGCGTCGACACCGCGGCGTCGTTGGAGACCAGGCTGAAGGAGAGCGACGCGTTCAGCGCGTAGACGTCCGACACCGCATCGACGCCGGTCAACACGCCGGGCGTGGGCTCCATCTCGAGTGGATTCAGCACGGCTGTCTGGATGAAGTGCAGAATTGCCTTCTGCGTGCTGTCGTAGCGCCGCACGCCGGTAGCGGCGGACGTGGGGTCGGCGATGTCGATGGCACCCTCCGCCACGTCGAAGAAGCGCGGCCACGGCAAGTCCAGCGGTGGCGCCGCCAAGCCCTCGCCATCCAGTCCTAGCAGCCACGGCACGTGCTTCTTAAACTTTTGCTTGTAGTCGTCTGCGGTGGTGACAGGATTGCCGATGAGGTTCACCTCAGTGAGGTTCGCAAAGTGCTTCAGCTCTTGTGCGATATCGGTAGAGGTGAGGCGGTTGTGAGCGAGAGAAAGCGCACGCAGCGAGGTGTGCAGCCCAGCCTCCTCCAATGCCTTGGCAAAGTGGTGAAAGCCGCTCATATTATTGTCGTCCAGCTGGAGAATGGCCGGCGGTGGACTTACGAGTTCGCGGATGGAGGTGCAGAGCGCGACGCAGAAGGCGCGGGTGTTGAAGTTGATGCTTGACGTGACGGTGGCGAGGTCGGGATAGGAGGTGAGCTTTGACAGATTCAGCATCCCGGCACCGGCGTCGTAGATACTCGCTGTCTGCTTCTCAAAGAAGAGCTTCAGCATCGCTGAGAGGACCGTGATGGCACTCTTGCTCTGCTGCGCGGCCGCCTCCTTGTGCTCGGCGGAGCGCAGCACGGTTTGGTTGCGGACGTGGAGATAGGGGCACCGCTGGTTCGAGCAGCTGCCGCGGAGAAAGAACTTGCAGGGGGAGCTCTGCTTCGTGACGGCCGCACCGCCGCCGCCGCCGCCCTTCCCCTTTTTATACGGTCTGGACATTGCTGGTGAGGCAAGAGTGGGGGGCAAGCACCACTTTCTTGTTGCTTGCTCGCTCACTTATACTTCACTTACTTTTGTTGTACGCGTGTGTGCAGTTCTGACGCCCGTGAACTACCTAGCGTGGTATTGCATCCTATTAAATGGGTTGTGAAGATGAAGTTTAACGAGTCAGGTGGAGAGGGGGAAAGAAGGAAGAGAGTGAGCAGGAAAGGGAAGCGATGAAGATAAAAACTTGTGCAAAAGGCCCGTTTTATCACGGTGTCTATCACACTCGTAAGAGTTTTTCTGCGTGCTTCGTTCATAATCAACAGTCGAATGTGCTACCAACTCACAGGATCGCACAGCAACCAAAGCTTAGGAAGTCAAGAAGATCAAGATAGGAGCTCTGCATGCACGTGAAGATCAACACGAGCTTCCTCTGCCAGCATGGATCTTAACAATCTCTGCAGTAACGTGATTACTTCCTTTCTTTCTTTCTTACTTCGTCTTTAACACTTTTTTTTCCCACTACAATGAAGACAACAACAAAACATAATGAAGGAGAGGAAAAGTAAGGAGAGAGAGAGGGAGAGAGAGAGAGAGCAGATGGCACAACTCCCGACGTAGCGGTCCTCCCTCATCACCCAAAAAAGGCAGAATAAGAACAAGACAAGGAGCTCTCCCCGCTTTAGGCGCCATGCAGAACGCACCGACACCAGGAGTGGAGAGAAACCTGCCGTGTAAAAGCGAACAAAGAAAAGAAAAAGCTATGAGCATGAGACGGTGGCGATTCTGCTTTGCTCTCTGTGGATGCAATTCAAACACGCCGTAGTCTCCATCTCTGCAATTGAATAAAAATAGAAAGGAAAAATACTGGATAAAGAGAAACAAAAGTAAGAAATCTGCCGCTTCTCGCAACGCTCAGCTTCCTCCTCGCTCTCTCCCTCTGTCCCGTCTGCTGCACGACACTGCGCTTTGAAGCACTACGAGTGGCTGCGCAGCTCAACACCGCATGTGATTCCTTCACCTCTCTCTTCCTCTTCAACTCGGCAAGGGAACCCACGAGACGCGGAGAAGATAGCGCAGGACAACGACCAAAGCTGGAGGCACACGCACGCTTCTCTTCGCACCCTGAAAAATCAGCAACACATACCCGATCCCGCGCGCGGTATGCCAACTGACGCTGGAGAACGAGAGAGATGCAGAACACGACCAAGAATGGGTAGATGGAAAAGAAGAAGCGATACAAGCGCATTCTCCTTCCCTGTTGGTCCATCGCGCCGTTAGCTGCGATGTTTTCGCAGTGCCTCCGGGCTTTAATCCTTGCCAAACGCTATTTTATGTTTTCTTGCGAAAATTTTCTACGCTCTCTTTTTCTTTCAGGCTTGCTCGAGATCAGGAGAGACAACCACCGCCCTTCTCCGAACGTTTTTTTTTACCCCTGTTGAAGAGGTGAAGAAGGTGTTGAAAGGAAAAGAATCACATGAAGTGATCGAGACTGCCGCCACTCTGGGAGCAAAGCAGAAGGAGGTAAAGAAAGGAGGAAGACGAGCGCACAATGATCCACAATGCAACGGCCTCAGTTTTTTTTTTTTTTTTGCAAAACAGCTGCAGAACAAAAAATCTCACATGCAAAAAGCAGTGACACTTACTATCTGCGCGCATTGCGCAGCACTGCCAGTACGGCACAGAACAGATAAACACTAGCGCATATATGTATGACAGTTGTAAATAAGTCGACAAAGTTGGTTTTGAAAAGAGGAAGCAGGAGTTGCGTGCCAACACGTTTATCCTATTCACACATACACACGCGACACAGAAGATGCCGAACAGCGTTCAGCTCCCTCAGCCACAAAAGCACTATCTTATTAAAAGTCAAAGGTATGTGGTGGGACCGCATAAGATGGCAATTTTTTTTTTTTCAGTGCTTCATCGCTTGCCATAGTGATGGTGTACGATGGAAGGCACGAGCGTAAAGTCAAAAGAGAAAAAAAAAGAGAGACGCAGAAAATGCTCTCATTGGCGCACTGCAGCCTTTCTCATTGGCGCAGTGAAGAAGGGAGAAAAAAAAGAAAGAAAAGCAGTAACAGGAAGTGATAAATAAAAGAAGAAAAAAGGAAGTAACCAGAAGTGATATAAACTGCAATCTACAGTAACAGACAAGTTGACTGTGTGCGGCGAAAGAGCAACGTCATGGCGCAGCTGCGATTGTGGCAGCTCGAGAGAGTGATTTTGGAGGGAAGAGGCGGAAAGGGTAAAATGACCTCATTCTTTTCTTCCCTCGCACAGAAGTAGATGATTCAGAAGACGTTGCTGAGGAAGTGCATTCAGGCGTCGCATCGCTGCTACGCCAAAGCAAAACAATAACAAGAAAACAAAGAAGATGACAGAGTGATGAGATACAATGTGAGAAGAGGTTTGGAGGGAAAGAATAAGGAAGGTGTGACATATTACGTGAGAGTGAGAAAGCGAGAGAATGAGAGAGATGAGTTTGCAGCAAGGAAGAACAAAAAAAACACCGACCACTTTCCCTCTCCCCCCTTTTAATTTCACTTCACTGTATTTGCAATGTGTGTGAGTGTGTGTGTGCGTGCGTGTGCCGGTGAGTGTGAGTGGGTGTGAAGCTGTCAGGGGGTTCGATGGGCGTGGGTGTGCGTGGGCTCGAAGAAAAGAGGAATAGGGATGAAGAACCGGTCTGTGCGGTTTTATTGTGTCTGTGTAGGGTGTGTGTGTGTGCGTCGTAGTGAAAAAGAAGATCGGGGCAATCATACGCGACGCCTTCACCCAACTCTTCTCAAAAGGTGTGCGGTTGGGTTACTCCGCCTCGAGCCTTGGCTGGCAGACCACGTGATCGCGCTGCCAGCAAGACCAATGCGTTTCTCGGAAAAGGGAAGGGCCGTGTGAGACGCAATGCCGTACGCACCGAAGAAGATATCGATTCGGCTGACGAAAGAGAAGGCGAGAACATGTGGAACTGCATCCCACAGCCGACTGCCATCTGCCCTGTACGCAGCGTGTGAAAACTGCACTACCAGCAGCCCTGCTTCTTGTGCTCTGGCGCTCCGTTACGGCCCAAACGCTTGACAGGAAGAGACCACACGGATCAGAAAAAGGCCTTGAGGCGGAGAACAAGAGAGAAGGAGAGAAGAAGCTATGTGCTGCCCTCTTCGCCGTCTTCGTTTTGACGCCGTTCCCAATGAAAAAGAGAAGTGCGTTAGTAGCTTATGCATGTGTGTGTGTGTGTGTTCTGTCGACGATGCCACAGAGAAAGAGCTAAAACCTAAAGAAAGCAAAACAAAAAAAAAGCCACACGCACACCCACCAACGTTGTCGTTTTGTGCAACATCGATATCTCCCCCCAGCAAGCACACAAGCACAGTGACACGTAAAAACTGCTGCTAAAGGGGTCGCTACTTCTCTTCTTCAGACGCTTCGCTTCGTATTTTCCGCAAGAAAAACTACAAAAAGCGTTGCAACGAAAGAACACGAAAACACCGTCAGCACCGTCAAGAACACAACAAGCCCACACGTTGCGCACGTGCTGGTCTCCACAACGGAATGCAGCACGTACCGTACGACAGCGTAAAAAGGAATAGTACGTGGAGCTAGGGTACTTGCCGCCTTCAATGCACTACGAAAGCACAAATAGTGTGAGCTTTTGAGCGTGTGTGCACCGCGGAAGAAAAAAATTAGCTCGAGTTGTGTGAGCGTGTGCGCGCTCCGTCAGCACTGACAAAAGGGGGAAAGGAGATGGTCACGAGCAACAAAATTGCGAATATGTTTTCGTTTTTTTTCTTTTCTTTTTTTCTTTTGTATTTGTTGTCAGAATCTGATTGCTATCAAAGCACAAGGAAAAAAAGAGAGTAGTAGTAGTATCACAAAAAGAGAGAGAAGGCAAGGGTAAATTTTAACCATCAAGACATACACGGACACCAAACAGAAAGAAACATATCTTCTTTTTCCCTCTTGTTCTCCTTTTCCACAAGTGGCCAAAGCACGCGACACGGGAAAGTGTACGAGAACAAAAAGAAGTAGGAAAAGAAAAAAGATTAAGCGAGACGCAGCCGCGTTCTTCCTCACAGCAAGAGAGAACACATCTAACCCAGAAAAAAAGAGGCAAGGGGCAATTAAACGCAGTAAAGGCCTATGAAAGAGAAAAGGAAAGGCGACAAAAGAGCGGCTCAAGTGCAGCGCAGCGGTTGCTTAGACTTAACGCTTCGCGCACTGGCCAATGAAAAAAAAAAGAAAAAGGTCCAAGTCGCACAGAAGAAGCGAAAAAGAGAAGCTCTTAGCTCCATCGTCGGCAGTGCTTCTCCTTTCCGTCTTTTATTTGTATTTCTTTTACAGCAGCAGCAGCAACGGCCTGCCGCCTCAACAAACACGCCACAACACACTTTTTTACGCGAAGAGAAGGTTTCAGCCTCCCTCCGAGAGGGCTTCGTGGTCAGCACACTCAGAACATCTTCGCTCCTCTGCTTTACATGCCGATCGCCTGCTTCGCAGCCTCTGGGTTCGCTGCCACCTGCTGCAGCACCTCGGGTGGCAGCTGCAAGAGACGCTGGACCACCTGCTTCACGTCCTCATCCGAGCCGGTTGCGTTGATGATGGCCGCCATCACCTCGGCAGTGATGCCAGGCATCAACCGGCGCCGCATCTGCTCCACACGGGCCGGCATGTTCGCAAAGAAGAGGGGGCTGCTCGGCGTGCCGTCGTCGTGCACGACGGTGCGGTCGGGACGCAGCAGCAGCATGTCGTTCGCGATCGCCCACGCGTTTGTGTTCACGTTCCACGTCAGCGTCATGGTGCGATCGAAGAAGGTGGACAAGAATGGCGCCTTGTTTGCCTGGAAGGTGCGCTGCTGCGTATCGGCGTGGAGCGGGTTCCAGCGGTAGCGCATCTTCCCGTGCACCGTCAGCACGCACACCGGGAGTCGCATGTGGTAGCTCTGGTCCATGAAGACAACGTTGAAGTTCGGGTTGAACTCCACCTCTACACTCACCGACTTGCCGTCGCCGCAGACGGTGCGCAGCTTCTGGATGGCGTCCTGCGGGCCCTTGGCGACGTTGCGCATCGAACCGGAGCTGTCGGTGGCGAGGTTGCGGAACTCCACCCGTGAGCGCAGCGCGGACACGTCAGCCTGCATCTGCGTCCGCATCGTCTTCTCCAAATCGCTCGTGTTGCAGATGGCGTTGAGGGGGATGCGCTGTGGCAGCGGCTCCGCACCACGGCCCACCGACAGCGCAGAGAACTGCTGGCCGTAGAGGGAGATGACAGAGTCGAAGGCGCCGTTCGTCATGGCGGCGAAGAGGGTTTGCTCGAGGTACATGAGGATGTCGAGCTGCTGCTGCGAGGGGGCGGCAGACGGGAGGGGGTTCGGCAGCCGCAGCAAGGCGCGGTCGACCGGCGTGCCGTCCACGAAGGTGAGACGGGGAAGCTGGCGGATCAGCAGGTTCATGTAGTCGGCCTGGTTCGTCACGGAGTTCTCGCGCAGGAGAAGCTCGTTCAGGTTGTCGTAGCGGCGCAGCGCGGCAACGAAGCCGAGATCACCGATGCTGTTCCGCATGGCCGAGATGGCGGTGATGCCGCGGTGGATGTCGGCGTCGGCGAGGGCGGAGAGGATCACCTTGAACTGCCGAATGTTGTTGTCGTCGAGCTGCAGGACGCGAATGCGATCGGCAAACTTCTCGCGCAGCACCTCGGCCAGCACGTTGCAGAAGGACACGCTGCTGAAGTCCACACGCTTCTGCACCGTTTCCAAGTCTGGACTGGCACGCATGTTCGACAGGTCCAGCTTGCCGGTGCTCTCCATAAAGATCTGATTGTAGGACTTCTCCACCACGAGGGAGAGCAGCACCTTCATCACATCCGCCCCGCCACCGGCGTTGTTATTGTTGCCGTTGTTGTTATTGTTGTTATTGTTGTTCCCGTTGCCGTTGTGGTTCTTACGGTTGTCGTTGTGCGGGCCACCGCCGCCGCGGCGGTTGTTGAAGCGGCCACCACCGCCACCACCACCGCGGCCCCCGCCGTTACGGTTGTCGTTGTTGTTGTTGCCACCGGAGCGGCCACCACCGCCGAAGTTGCCGTCCGCACCGCCACCACCGCCACGACCACCGCCCTGCCCACGACCGCCGCCGCCGAAGCCGCCACGGCCGTTGAAGGAGCCGCCCTTCTTGCTGTAGGGCCGCGCCATTCTTTTCGAAACAGAGAGAGAGAGAGGGAGAGAGTGGGTACGGAAGACTGCTAAGCTAGAGTACAAGGTGTGTGAAAGCGAGAAGAAATCGCTGTCAGAGATGACGGAGCGGAAAAGAACAGAAAAACAAAAGGCTTTGCGAGCGAGACTTGAAGTTGCTCTGTGTGTGTAAAACGAAATTAAGAAGTAGAACGAGAGAGAGAGAGAGAGAGAGAGTGATAGCGGCACGTTGATTTCGGCATAGGTAGCACTGTCATGGCGGCTTTCTCTGCCGCAACAGCCGCCTCCACTTTGTGAAGACGGGGCGGAAAAAAAGAGAAACGGAAAATGACATGTCCGGCTAAATGGAGGGTTGGTTTCTAGTTTATGGCTTCCGAAAATGATAGAATAAAAAAGATGCAGGTGATCGAAAAGGAAGAGAAGCAGCACATCTCAGCGAAGGAGCCGCAGCGGCGGAAGCGTTGGAAAAGACATAAAACCCGTTTAAGAAAGACACAGGCGACAAAAAGACAGTCACAGAGTCTACTGCTTGACTCTGCGAGCAGCACGCATCAACAACGCATCGGTCCACTGGTGGTTCATGGTCGACCACAGAAACTCCTGCATCTCCGGGTCGACCGGGAAGGCGAAGGGGGTGTACTGGCAGCGCATCCACAGCACCACCATCTTCCCCAGCCCTGTCACCTTGCTCCAATTCACCACGGCCTGCCCGTCGCTACTGCGAATGGACACCGTCGCACCTTTGATCTCCTCTGAGCGGAAGATGACGCCCAGAATGGGGGCGAGCAGCGGAATCATCGGCGTCTCCATGTCCCCCACGGTCCGCGCTGTCACCGAGTAGAGCGACGAGGGGCTGTACGAGGCAAAAGGGTCCATGAGCTCCATCAGCGTTTCCAGTTCCCGTCGCTCCACCGCGGAGAGAAGGCCCTGGCCACGCGCTTCCGCGAAGACACGCTCCAGGTACTCCACGGATGGGTGCCGCAGGCCCTCCAGAATGGCGGCCGCCATCTCGTAGTTCTGCTGCTCGTACAGCATGCGGCACACCTCGAGAAAGTAGCGCAGAGCACGCTGGCACTCCGGCCACGTCGCTGGCGTCACGATCACCGCCGCCGTCCAGCGCTGCAGGTGGGCCGAGAACTCCATCAGCTCCGTCAGCTTCCGCGAGACGCTCCCCCGCATCGCCGTGTCGGTCCACGCGTTGTTGAGCAGCTCGCGTATGTGCACGGCGGTGAAGAGGCTGAAGGAGAGGAGGCAGATCTGGCGGGCGAGGTGCTCGGCGTCGATGTCAACAGCAGAGAGGGGCCGCTGCGTCACCGTCGTCTCGAGTGTGGAGGGTTGCGGCGTCGGGCTTGGTCCATTCGCCCACGGACCACCAGCACCACCCAGCCCGCGGCCCTGCTGCGCTTCACCAAACGTGGTCGACCCTCCCCGGTAGCCCTCGCCTTGCCTTCCATCATACGCACGATTCGACACCATTACATTCTCACCGCCGCCACCACCAAAGCGGTGGTCACGCGAGGGACTGCCACTGCTGCCGGGGCGACGATCGCTGGAGCTGCCCGGCACACGCTCGCTGAACCGCGCCCCCACCGACTCCGCAGAGAAAAAGGGCTCGGGCGAAAGGCGCGGGTCGGCCGTCATCGCGGTGCGGAGTGACGTCGACGTGCAGCCGAGCCCTGGCCGCAGCACCGCGGTGTCGACATACATGCGAAGCGGCCCCTCCGGCGTGAACGGCAGGGCCTGCCGCGTCCGCGGCGCAATCTCAATTGCGCGATAGTAGACTGCAATGGTGCGCTGCAGGTAGACGATGAATTCAAGCAGCGTTTGCGCCACCTCGCTCTGCAGCGGGGCCCTCGTCGCGGGGTTGAGAACTGCGCTTGGGTCGAAGGTGGCGGTGCGCTGGGGGAAGAGGCCGGCCACACCGCCGTCCGCAACGGCACGGCGAGGCTCGAGAAAGCCGTGGCGCTTGTAGTGGCGCGTCCCAGCAAAAGCAGGCACGCTTGTGGATGTCGGGGAGGCTGCGGCGGACGTTGCTGCGGCCGTGCTCATCGCATGTGCGTAGGCGGCGGCACGGCGTCGAGCAAGGCAGTAGACGCCCTCCTGGCACGGCCACTGCTCCTTCCCCACGGCGTCGTTCAGCACGTTCACCGGACCGAGAAAGCCCTCCGAGGCGACAAAGACGGCGAGCCGCTGCAGGCAGGAGAGAGTCAGGTCGGCCTCGTGCACGCGGCAGTACACGAGAATGCACTGCAGGACACGTCGCTCGAGGTAGACGGCCCGTGTCGTATCCTCCACCTCGGCCTCCCACGCACGCACGCTGCGGTAGAGGCGTATGAGCTTCGTGAGAAGCACCTCCGACTGCACAAAGAGCGAAGCGAGCAGCAGAAAGACGTTCGTGTAGTTCACCATGGGGATCGTCGAGGTGAAGGGGACATCCATCTCCGTCAGGATCAGCACCTCGATGAGCAGGTTTACCGAGCCACCCACTGCAGGGGCGACGCTGCCGCCGGTGATCGCATCAGTGCCGCCGAGGTCGGCCTGCAGGTGCTCCAGCGCCTCCAGCCGGATGCCCGTGGCGTCGAAGTCGATGGGCCGCCAGGGCAGCGTGTCATCCAGCAGTCGCGCACGACGAGCCGCGTCTCCCACGAGTAGCTCGAGGTCGGTCTTCTCAATGCGATAGCGGTCGGCACCGCTGTGAACAGATGCAACAGCAGCCGCAGCACCGCTTGACGATCCACCGCCCGCTGTCGCTGCTGCTGCTGCCGCCGCTCCGTCCCCTGCGTTGCCGCTGCCCACCCTCCACCAGTCGCCCTCACGCCCCGCCGCAGCCGCAGCCGCAGCAGCCTTGTTTCCTCTGCTCTCTCCTCCTGCCTCTTCTTCCTGCGGACGCGGCATGCTCACTTGCGTCGCACGCATGTACTGCCCCCAGGCTTCCGCCGTGCGCATCTCCTGCTCCGGTGCGGAGAGGTGCTTGCGGAACTGCGCGAGGGCGGTGCGGTAGCGCGGGGCAGACAGGTACTGCTCCACCAGCGCGTCCATATGACGGCGGTAGACGGCGTCGGCGCGCTGCCGCAGAAACCCGCTCTGCGCCGGCGTCAGCGTCGATGGCAAAGCCGCCGTCCCCGCGGCGGTTGATCCTTGGCGCAGCGCGGCTTGGAGGTACAGGTGATGCTGCCGCTGCCGCCGTCGCTCTCGCACGACGGCGACGTCGACGTCAATCGTGCTTACCAGCGAGGAGCGGACGTCGCGGGTCGGGGCGTAGTAGTTCGCGCTGGCTGGAGAGGCGATGGTGTGTCGGTGGACGCCGGAGTTGCTGAATGGCACGCGTGAGGAAGGGCCTTCGCTTTGCTCGGTCATTTTTGAGTAGGCGCGGTCGTCGTCGCTGTCGCCATCATCATCTTCGCCGTCGCCGTCCTCGTCGTCTGTGTCCGAGGTGGAGTCTGCTGTGGTGGATGTGGACGTGGTTGTGCTGTGTGACGAGTCCGTGGGAGAAGAATGAGACGGCCCGATCATCCCTCCCTTCACGTGTCGCGTAGATGTAGCGCCACCATGCCCGTCGCCTTTGCCGCTTTCATCTCCTTTCTCTTTCTTTGTTGGTTGTGGTGCAGCAGCATCAAGGGCGTGTGGCGGCAGCGGCGGCTGTCCTTGCTTGTCCGGTGACCCTCCGCCTTTCTCCTGTCCTCTGCCGTCATCTTCCTCCCCACCGCTGGAGGGAGGGGCGTACTCGGTGCCGCTGGAGGCAGATGACGACGACGACGACGACGATGACGGAGACACGTGCACGTTGCCCGTACCTGTCTGTAGCACTGCTGCAGCAGCTGCGGCGTTTCCGCGGTGTCGCGTGGCGATGTTGTCGCCGCCCTGCTGTGCCGCTTCTCTCTTCGTTGTCATCGAGTGAGACGCGTCAGCTAAGGCAGCAAGCCGCGCGTCCGTGCCTCGGGAAGGTGATCTGTCCCGGTCTTGACGGCTGCTGTGGCGGCTGGAAGCGGTGGAGGTGGTGTCGGTGGAGTCACCGCTGTGCTCACATGTAACAGCACCTCCTCCGCGACTCTCACCATCTCTCTCGTGGAACACGAACACGCCGACCTCGTTCCCAGCCGAGCTTGGTGGCAGTGGGTCATTATCAGCCTTGTTCTTGTTCTTTTTGCGGCCGGAGCGGCGGAAGCGGCTGGAGACGAAGCCGAGGATGCCGGAGGACTCATCGAAGGCGGTGGTGCGGTTCGAGCTGGCACTCGCACCCATCACGGGCCCTCGCCCCTCCGACTGCAGCGCCTCGACATCATGGCCAAAAGAGTGGGGGAGCATGCAACGCCGATGGTGTACGCGTATGTGTGTGTACTGACCGACGGATTTCACAGAACACAGAAAAAAACACTAAAAGAAAGACAGCGTAGATAGTTTAGTTTTTAAGGCAGTTGGTTGTTGTATGTTTGAGGACGCTCACGATAGCGTCTCGTCTCCATGTATTTCTATGTTTTTGTCTGGCTGGTACTACGACTGAGGATGACCGGGCAAGAAGAAACGGGCTTCCCTGCCTGTCGTGCCCATCTCTCGATGGCCTTTCGATTGGGCGGGCAGGCCCATTGCGACACTGTTAGTGATTCTTTTCTTTGTATGGCGATGAAGCCTCGAACCCCCACGGGGAAAACTCATACAGTCTTAACCACGGGCGAGGCTGAACTAAACACCTCACTGGAAAAAGTAAACTATTAGATGAAAGGGGAAAAATAACAGTAACATAAAAGAAGTGTAAGTAACTTACTTGACGGAAAAGGGAGAAGACTTAATTATGGTAACGTATTCTTAACGGGTATGAAAAAACACACATGAACGAAAAACACGGGGCAGATTGAACCTCTGAGGATCAGCGTAACCGTAATGGTCTAGACCTCATAAGTTTAAAAGGAACAAAATGGTTAACCGAAAGAACAATGTGCTGCTGGAAAACGTGAAGACGACCAAATCCAGTAATCCAGGAAAAAACAAAAACCACTTAAGCTTGGAAAACGTTCCACAAAAAGGAAAAGATTAAGCTCCTGACCCCCTTACAATTTCACAGGGTTGGGTGGGCGGGCTTGAAAAGTTTTATAAATGAAAAATTGCTTCGGCCAAAATAATCTTCTTCGCTGTAGTTTGTATTCACATTGAGGTACCGGGGAAGATGGAAGAAAGATAGCAGAAGAGGTTTGGTCTAATGCATTGGCCTTCAGCAGACTCTACGGTAGTCTGGGCGACTACGACCGACATCGGTGTGCAATTATAGAATTATCTTTTACTCCGAATTACAATTATCCAAAATCCCCAAACTCCTTTCACACTAAATGGCATAAGCCTCCCTACGGGTTCACGCAGTGGCGACAGAATACGGACCTCTCCCAACCGGGTCCTACGACAAGCTAATACCAAAAGGTGCGCTATTGTCTGGCTGGTACTACGACTGAGGATGACCGGGCAAGAAGAAACGGGCTTCCCTGCCTGTCGTGCCCATCTCTCGATGGCCTTTCGATTGGGCGGGCAGGCCCATTGCGACACTGTTAGTGATTCTTTTCTTTGTATGGCGATGAAGCCTCGAACCCCACAGTACGCACTTCGTTGCGCTCTAGACCAAAAGCTGCAGTTTCCTCCAGCTGCGGTAGGCTGGGTCCCTTGATGACTCGTCGTGTGACCTCGTCGCCGACCTCCGCCCCAAAGTTCCTCGAGAAGGTGTCTGCCGGATTACTCTTTCCGTTGATGTAAAAGAACAAAATGACTACACCTTCTTCGTGAAACAGTTGGTTGGTCTGCTCGTAGAGCTTGTTGAGGGCATATCCTCTGCCAATGCCACCGAAACCGTTCAGCCTGCGCTGCGCAAAAGCGATGGCGCTATGGTCTGTCACAATCGCAATACGTGTCCGCCGCGGGATACCCTGTCGTCTCAGTTCCCTCAGGATACACCCCACCGCCCTGGGCTCGCTGTGCGCCGAGTGTTTTGCCGCAAAGTGTTCAGCCGGTCCCATGGCTGGCAGATCATCTTCCCTCGTCACTGCTCCGTCGGACAACCAACGCTGCTGCATACTCTCTGTAGTTCCATCCTTCCACGAAAGCACCGCACCCCACCCGGTGCGTGATGCATCTGTGAACACTATCAGGTCGTACGCACTGTCGTCCATCGGTCTCGCGATTCGGGGGGCGATGTCCCACCAATCATTTCGGAGTAGCTGCTCACCTAGTGCCGCCAAAGCCAGCTTCGCCTTTTCAGACACAAAAGCCAACGGCTCGTCCCACAATCTCCCTCTGTCTACCTGCGCAAAGATACCTCGGTACACTGCCATCAGGTGGTACGATGCCGCCGGGTTCAGCCTCGTCGTGTGCAGCATATACATGATCAACGCAATCATGCTGACGAATTGCCGGTTCGTGTACTCGGTCTTTTGCAGCGCCAGCTTGAGCTTCGCCACCGACTTGATCGAATTCCGAACCATGCGGCGGTTCTCTCTCCACTCATACTCCTCACCCAGAAAAGTGTTCGGGCCCTTCGCCAACTCCAGCAGCCTCGCGTCCGACAGGGATTCCATCTCCTCCATCGTCGGGGTGGTCTTCAGCCTCGCCAGCTTGATACGCTCCACGATCCGTCGCACCGCACTGCAAAAGGCCTCCTCCTGACCAACCCTCCCCGCTACAAGAATGTTGTCAATCATGGAATGGATCGTAACGGGGGTGTCGATGTCGACGATTTTGGACGTGATGGCCTGCCCCACCGCCACGCTCCAACGAGCGCCTGTTGGCAGGGTGCGACACCGGAAGAACTGTTTCCCTACTCGAAACACAAAGAAGTTGCGGACGGACTCAGGCAGCGGTATCGCGTCGTAAAAGGCATCGAAATCCACTTGGACCATGTAACGCGCTTCTGTGAGGTCCTGACGAATACTGAGACGTGACGGCCTTAGGATCTTCGGCACAGTTTCTTTCCGAATGGGCCCGTTCAGAGCTGGCTGCGTGATCAGCCGTCGTCTGCCTTTGTGCTCCGGCACCCAGAAAACTGCCACCGAGTGCGTGTCCGCCGTCAGGGGTTGCCCGAATCCAATGGGGCACATTTCAAACTTCCCCTTCCGCACCGCCATCGCAAGGTCACCCACCTGCAGCTTCGTCGACGAGATTGTCCTGGACGTGTGGTACCATCGGAAGATATCGGCTTCGAGGTACTCTAGGGCTCGGGTCAGGTCCTTGTGTGTTGAGGGTCTAGCTGACGGTAACGCTCGAATAGCGGCAATGTCGGCCAACGTGACGTCCTTCAAGTGGAGGGGCCATTTCGATGGGTCGCCTCCAATGTCTCCCGGCGGAAGTCCCTGCATGCGGCGGATCTCATCGTGAAGCTCGCCGATCGCCAAACCCATTTCGTGCCATGAAGGCCTTGAGTGTCCTAAGGCGTTGGGTCGTGGAGGAGGGCTGAGGCGCTGTCCTGCGCCATTGCGGCCTCCCGGGTGGGTTGCTCCGAATAGTTGAGGTATCGCCTCAGTGTTATTACGGAGGTGTGCCCGGTGAGGCGCATGATGTCCGCCTCTGGCACTCGCGCCTTCGCCAGGTGGTGCACCGCACCCTTGCGCAGCGACGCCAACTCCAGCGCTGGGTCTACCGACTTCAGCGCCGCCCTTACCTTCTTCTTCATGGTCGGAGGGTCCCTGAACAGGGAGCTGTCCGGCGGCCGCTGCGAGAGCAGATGCACTAGCTGCGATCCGTCCTGTCTGCTGAGGTGGGAGGCTACCGGATACGGGCCGCGAAAATGCGTCGCCTTCCCTCGCCTGTATGTCAGGCCCACCGGATACGATTCGGGTATGGGAACCTGCACGTGTACGTCCGTTGTCTTCAGTCCTCCGATGTCTCCTGGCCTCGCCGCGAAGCTCCACATCATCATCAGGAAAAGCCGCGCCTCGGGGTCGGACAGGAGCTGGTGTGCGGCGGCTTCGACCTGGTGCTTCAGAACGTAAGGGGGTGGATTTGGGATCTCGCTGCTCATCAGCTGGAACCACCGGCCGTACGCCGCGGTCCACTCCGGGGACTCCTTCAGGTTGATCGGCCGCGGCTGGTCCGTGTACAGCGGCAGGTGCATCAACGCACCGTGCATCGTCGCGAACTTCGACACGATCGTCGACGACTTCCACTTCCTCATCTTCGCCGCCCTGTGGATCAGGCGAATGGCGGCCGCTGCCAGGTCCAGGCTGAGCAGGTCGTGCGGCATGTTGGTCAGGTCCTCGATGGCCAGTCGGTGCTGCCTGCGTGTGTGCGGCGAGAGTTTCTCCCAGGCTGCTTGCGATATCTTCGCGGGTTTTCCAGCGTAAACACGCCAGTGACGGGGGCAGACGTACCCACGTTGACGGCTGCCCCTCCCGTTTAAACCCGGCTCTTCTTCATTGAGCAAGCGCGTGCGGTCTAAAATGCTCTCCTCCGTCGGCACGGGTGCTGCCGTTGGCAAGTAGAGTCCCCACTTGGCCTGAGCATGATCCGTCGTCAGAGTGAAATACTCTACGGTACGCGGGTCTCGCTCACGTGGCGTGTTAGGTTGGGACCTAGGCCGGGAGTTGCCTCGCTGTGTGGCCTGTGTGGTCTCTTGCACTTTGAGTGTGATGCCTAGTGTGAACTTCACGCCTGGCAAGGTCAGAGGTAGCGCATCCTCGCCTGCTCTTTTCAAGACGTACGGTTCGTCTTGCGGCCGGGCAGCGGCATCCTCTTCGGCTCCCTCCCCTCGATACTGGTACAGGGCTGTGGGCAGCTTCCTCAAAAAGAGGTCGGGATCGTCGGCGGTAATCTGCATCCGTGCCTTGCGATTAAACAGCGCGTCCACGGTCAATGCGATTTTCACGCCTAAGCACCTCCTGTGCAGCGCAACCGATGTCATGATGCCGGTCAGGTCCCGTCTGATCAAGGCGCTCAAGTGCTGCTGCGCCTCGCTCAGAATCTCCTGCGTCTGCTCATCGACTGCTTCGCTGCGCGGCGCATTCCGAGGCCTATCCACCAACAAATCCCGTAAGAGGATGTCGTCCTCGTCCGAGTCTGAGACGGGAGCACCGCCCACCACAACACGTTTCGTCCTTCCCGGCAACGGTGCCGTCGTCGTCGCGCTCATGATCGCCCGTAGCCGATCTAGGAACACCCTCTTGCCTAGCTTCAGCTTCAAAGCCTCGTGGAACAGGGGTCGGACGCGAGCAGGGAACGATGTCGGGTCAGCAATGCGCTGCTTCGTCGCATCCGAGAAGATGTGGGCCAGCATGAAGATGCCGCAGTCGTTGCTGTTTCTTTCCTGCCGTGTGCACCGAACAAAAGTGACGGGGAGCTGAGGCGCAAGTTTTCGGAAGAGGCTTTTCACCTCTTTCTTGACTACGCATGAGGGGGCGGAATCGAAAATCCTGAGCCTTAAGTTTTTATTAAGGTCATCGATCGTCAGAATGCCCGCCAGCCAGTGGTGCCTCGTGTGGAGCGGAAAATAAAAATTCTCCTCGGTCTCCCGCACCTGCTTCGCGGCCTCTGTTATTTGGTCGATCGTGACCATGCACAGCCGTGTGCATTTAAAGAAATTCTTACGAGGCATGTACTTGGACAGCAGATTGTCCAGCTCTAGGTTGGTCGTTGTACCTTCGAGCAGGTCTCCACCGCACAATACATCCTCGCGTCTCGTCGTGGTCATCGGGCTGCCGTCGTGACAGCCCTCCCTCAGTTTTTTGCCACAGTCTTCGGCTGATCAGCACCGTCCGTGCTCTCGTCCGCGTTGCCTCCGCGAAAACCGCCACGGTAACCGCCACGGCCGTAGCCGCGGCCTTGGCCTCCATACCCGTTGTAGCCGCCTCGCGAAGCGTAGCCGCGGTTGTACACCGGTGGGTTAGAGTTCCGCTTTTGAACGTCTTGGATCTGCTTGGTCAGCTTGTTCATGTTAGATGTCACTTGCTCCGAAAACGTGTTGAGTTGCGCCTCCAGCTCGGCGAGATCACCCACCCCGACCTGGGTCCCTTGTGCATCGTACACGGGGATGTAGCTGCCGCCATGCAGCACATTGTCCTCAGGCTTCTTGTAGAACTCGCCCACGGGATCCTCCCCTGCCCCGACCATCTTGGAAGACGCCCGCTGCTGCGCACGGATCAACTTCGAGTTTAACTCGTTCATAGGGGCCGGGAACAAAGGGTACGGTAGCTCCGCAAGCTGCTCCCCCCGAGAAGTCAGGGTCCCCTTGTCCCAGAGGCTGGCCACGTACCAGTTGTGCGTTTCCACGCATTCTTGCGACGTGAAGTTCGTCAACATGTACATGAGGATGTACCGGCTGGCCTCCAAATCGTCTGCGTACATCAGGTAATGGCCGATGAGGACGTTCAGAGCGGGCAGCTCCTTGTTACGGGCGTTTACCAGAAAACTTTCCTTCAGCTTCTCCCAGTGTCCAGGCTCGGCGTAGTGACCGGCAATCTCGGCCTGCCTGTTCTCCGCCAGCAGCTTTTGTGTGTACCAAGGGTACAGCTGCTTCTGGGCCTCCTCTGCCCAGTGGGTAGCCACGGTCTTGCTGAGTGAGTCCTCATTAGCGGGCGCCGTCGGGGCCGCAGTTGACAGGAAAGAAAGGATTTTCTTCTTCTCCTCCTTGTACTCTACCTCCGTGTAGACTGACCTGTTAAGCTCGAGCAGCTTCAGCCTCTTCTCGCATTCCTCCGAGAGTGACTTGTGCGTGTCGGTGTTCGAAGACATATTTGTGTGTTGAAGATATTTCTGTATTCTTTGAATGTTTACTTGAAAAGTTTTATAAATGAAAAATTGCTTCGGCCAAAATAATCTTCTTCGCTGTAGTTTGTATTCACATTGAGGTACCGGGGAAGATGGAAGAAAGATAGCAGAAGAGGTTTGGTCTAATGCATTGGCCTTCAGCAGACTCTACGGTAGTCTGGGCGACTACGACCGACATCGGTGTGCAATTATAGAATTATCTTTTACTCCGAATTACAATTATCCAAAATCCCCAAACTCCTTTCACACTAAATGGCATAAGCCTCCCTACGGGTTCACGCAGTGGCGACAGAATACGGACCTCTCCCAACCGGGTCCTACGACAAGCTAATACCAAAAGGTGCGCTATTTTTAAAGTGCGAAGGTCTAGTATATGAATTGAAGCGGAGGCCGCAAACACCGCACAGCGTTCTGCAATAGAGGTCGCTCTTCAATAAATCTCGTCGAACGCGCTAAGAAAAAAAAAAAAAAAAAAACAAGACGCAAGGGGTTAAAGCAGGGAAACATGGAATAAGCAGAAAGGGAATGGGGAGCATGTACCTGCGTCGTTGACTTGATGCTTCCAACTCCAACTGCACCTGATGCATGACCACACGCAAAGATGCGGCCGCCGCGACGACGCATTTGTGGGCAAAAAAAAAAAGAAAGCGACATGGTCACGGAGAAATCCTCTCACTCTAAAGCAGTGAGTGCGCGTCGCGCTCCATGTGGCAAGAGAGCAAGAGAGAAAGAGCCAGCGAGCACAAGAGGAGAAGAAAACGTGACGTTCGCAGTCCTCTCACTCTCCTTTTTCTGTGTGGTGCAGCAGCGTAGCAAGGGGAGCGGATTATAAGAAGAGCAGCAAAGAAATCGAAATGGCATCCACTTTACAACGACAGTACGTGGCGGCGTGCCTGCACGAGCACCACTTGAAGAAAGTAAAGTACGCCACACACACACGCATGTCTCGGCTACTCCGCCTTGGGCTTCTTCTCCGCCGCATGGGTAGCCTTCGCACTCTCTGGTGGACGTGGCGTGGCCGCCGTGGAGACTTTGGTGCGAGTACGCGGCACCGGCTGCGCTGCGCTACGCGACCGCGGCGTTCGATTTGTCCGGGCTGAGCGCCGTCGCATGTACTCCGCTGCGGTGTGGTGCGTCGTGTGGGAGCGGTATTGCGGCACCGGGAAGCTCGGCAGCGGCGGCACGACGGGCGAGAGAGACGTCGTGGCGGTGTCGCTGCTGCGCACCACCGTCGTTGCCTCCTCACCGCCTTGCGGTGCGGCGGAATCACCCACCACCGACGTCGCTCCTCCATTCGCGACGGGACTCTCCGCGCTCGTCCTGCCCAGCGGACTCGAAGCTGAAGGCTGCAGCGCAGGTGCTTCAGAGAGGGGGTGGTGAAGCTGTGAGCGACTCGCGCGGCCTGTCACGCCGGTTGTTGCGCCAACAGCGGAAGCCTGTCTTGGTGAGACGTTGCCTGTACGGCTCTTGCCCGCAACCGAGAGAGGCGAGGTGCTGTCCAGCAAATCACTTCTCGCCAACCCGCCCCAGAAGCTGATGGGGTGCAGCAGCTGCGAGTGCGCACTGGCCAGCTGGGCAAGGTCCATATCCAGCACGGAGTCGCGCACCGGCATCGCGTGTAGGTGAAGGAGTTCCGCTTCTAGGTCATCCTGCAGGGCCGCGAGCAGCGCCTGCGTCGCACGACCTCGTCCACCACCGGCACCTCCTCCGCCTCTTCCTTGTTTGTTCCGAGTATCGGCAGTCCCCGCTTCGGATACAGGCGAGGCAGACGATGGCGCGGGCCGCGGTTTTGTCAGCGCACGTGTCAGCGGCAGCGGTGGCACGGCGAGAGGGTCAAAGGAGGAGGCTAAGTCCATCTCCACCAGCGGCACGAGGCTATCGATGGTGATAGCAGGCTCTGGTGGTTGCAGCGGCGAGCACGACGTCGTCCTGGACGGCGGCGGCGGCGGCCCAGAAGCCGTGGCGGTAGCAGTTACACCACCAGCAGCAGCAGCTCCAGCCGTAGTGGACGCTCCCTTTCTCGCTGCTGCCCCCGCTGCGTCTGCGTTCTCGCCACCGTGGCTAGTGGGACGCACTGGCACACCCCGCTGCTGCCGCTTCTGGCGCTCACGCATCTCTTGTTGATACTCCGCTGTGGCCACGGCGCGGCTTTCTTCGACCAGCGCAGTGCGGGTTGCCTGCACCTTCGCCGTGTACTCCGGCTCGAGGCAGCGGATGCTCAGCAGCAGGCTGTCGCTGCGCTTCAGGAGTGGCTGTGATACGGGCTGCTGCACCTCGGCGTAGTCGCCAGACCGCACATCAGCAGCCAACCGCGACGCAGTCGTTGGTGGGGCGTCTGCGGCGTCGGAGTGATTCGGACCGCCGCTTGCGTTGTCACCCGCTGTGGCACCGTCCGTAGCTGCCGCCTTTGCACCTGCCGCCGCCGCTGCAGCCCCGACCGCCGCGCCAGGCACGGACGCACCCATCAAAGCTGCACTTCGAGGTGAGGGCGGCGTGCCACTCCACAGAGCACTCTGTGCACCCGGCGCGGCTGCCGCTGCTGCTGCTGCTGTCTCGAGCGATGCGTTCTGCGGCACCGCCGTGGCTGCGGCTGCCGTCGTACCGTTTGTAAGACCGGCCCGTCGCGGCGCACTCACCCAATACGCGTTGCCCCCATCGACTGGACTCTCCAAGAGCCCAGAAGCACCAGAGCCATGCCTCAGCGACCGCTGCTGTGGTAATGGTGGTACGTGCTGCTCTTGCAGTGCTGGCAAGCCGTGAAGGTTATCGCCGCTCGCAAGCGGTCGCTGGAGCGAGGAGAAGGCTGAAAATGCCATATCATTGCCAGCAGCAGCAGCAGCAGCGGCAGCGGCGTGCGGGTTGGCCGAATTGCGAAAGGCAGCGGACAAGCACGGCGCGGTGCTCCGTCGCGCTCTTCCCTGGCGCTTCACAGCCTTGGCGGATGTGTTGAGGCCCGCGAATGGCGCTGATGGCGTGGGAGAGTGAAAGGCACTGGAGGTGAGCTCTGGATAGGGGGAGAAGTGCGTCAGCGCTTCCGGCCCATCGCCATTGCCCTCTGACGCTGCCGATGCTGCTGGGTGGGAGGTGCGCGCAGAGGCGCTACGCGACGGCGGCTTCGATCGTGCCGCCTCGACCTCGAGCGTCGGCGTCGGTGACCGCGTGTTCGTGTTCTCCATCACCGTCGTGCTCGAGAAAGAGAGCATGTTCTCGTCTGGCGATGCTGCGGCGACGGTGGACGTCTCCTCGTGGCCGGCGTCGGGGAAGCGGGAGAGCGTGTCGAGCTGCTGTGCCACGGCGAGACCGCGATCACACACCTTAAGGTACAGTTCGATCGTGGTGGTGATCTCCTCGTAGCGGCGCACGAGAGCCGCAAGTAGCTGCTGCTGCTCCTGGGCCCGGGCAGCCACGATGCGGGGGTAGTCGCGAGCGTAGCGCACGTGTGAGACAAACTGGTGCGCTGACACAACGCCGAAGAGCGCAAAAACAGCGCCAATGCCGCAGATGATGACGGCCATGAAGCCGCGCTGGCCTGCTGGGGAGATGGTGTACCGCGAGACGATGAGGTAGGTGATAAGCAGCACCACCTCGCAAACCAACAAATAGAGAAGCCGCGAAATCGTCAAGACACTGCGCCGCGACACCGTCACGAAGCGCGTCCGCATCACCACAGACTCGCCCGTACCACTCCACATGCTGCTGAGGAAGAGGGTGAAGGCGAAGAGCACCGACAGCACGCTCATCTGCATCATCGGGGCATCGGTCTGCGTCACGGCAATGACGGCGATCAGCTTCGTCAGCATATAGCTCACCGACACGAGGAAGTCGAAGGTGGAGTCGCCAAAGAAGATGACGGGGAAGGCGGCGTACATGACGTCGTCGCCGTAGCGGCGGCGGAGAAAGAGACTGAGCACCACGAGCGCCAGCGGTGCGCCGATGCCGAAGACCACCAGCGCTGCGATGGCCAGCCCCCGCATTGTGTGGTTTCGCGCGGAGAAACACCCCAACGAGGGGCTCATCATAGAGACACGAATGACGTCCGTTGTCTTGCCGGCCACGACAGGCACCGAGACACACTGCAGCCACAAGAGGGTGTTGAAAAGCAGCGGTAGGTAGTAGATGACAAAGACCATCGATGCCGTGCTCAGCAGCACCCCGGTCCAGCTGGCGCGAAACTGGCGCACCGTCATCTCACGATAGGCGGCCATCATCCCGACGCGCTTCCACAGCACCGACGCAGCGGGACGCGTGCGGTCGCCTTCAAATACGGCGGCGGCGGCAGCCGCGGCACCCCTGCTGTCCGCCTCTGCCGAGTCGCTAGCTGGGAAGGTGGCGGTGCCGTGGTGCTCTGCCGAGTGCGAATGCCGCCGGCGAGTGGGGCTGCCACTGCTCTTCCAGGTCGACGAAAGCGACTCGTCTCCTCTGCGGCCCTTGCTGCGACGCCGCTCACGTGGCGCCGGCACCACCGCCACGTCGACAGCCTGCGCCGCCCACTCCTCCACCTCGTGGCGCGTGAGGAGCCGCAGCCGCACCCGGCCCGCAGCCTTCAGCATCTCGCTGTTGCCCTCCCGCAGTGCGCCGACAACGATCTCCTCCCACGTCACGGCCTCGTTGGGTGATGACGACGACGACGGCGACCGTGCCGTGCGCGCCAGACGCTCCACCACTGCCGACGTCTCCGCCGCAAACGCGTCCACCACGTCGCCCTCCACCCCGCCCGCCCTCTCCTGCACTGACGACGCCGTCGCGAGCGTTGGGGTGGCGTCGGTCTGCGCCGCGGTGTTCGACGACGTGGCGCCGGGGCTGGAGCGGAAAGACGGCCGGGCCGTGCGCACCGCGCCACGCTGCAGCGCCGCCCACTCCGCCGACATGGACAATCGCGTGGCGGAGGCCGACACAGAGTTCGAGTTCGGCACGACCGTCTCCAGCCCGTTCAACGACGCGACGCGGCGGTTTGACGACCCGCTCGCCTGATCCGCCATCTCCTGCGCGATGATGTGCCGCAGCTGGTGGAAGCGCTCCTGCTTGCGGTGGAGCAGCGCCACCAGCACCACAGCACTGACACGGTGGGGGTCGGCAGAGTGCACCTTGAGCAGACGCACGACGACGCCGGTGATGAGCGTAACCACCGTGATGAGCACGATGGGTGAGCAGACGAGAAAGACGAGGTAGCCGGAGGGAGAAACGAAGCAGGTCACCATCGTCTCCACGGACTGCGCGATGGCGTAGAGATAGTTGAAGAGACTTTCCAGCTGGCTCGGCCACGGCACACCGACGAAGACGAAGAGGGACGTCACCTGCACGGCGAGAAGAAGGCTGCGCACCGAGAGCACCAAGACGCTCGACGGTGGGACCAACGTCGCCATCACGACGCACGTTACAATCACCGCCACCATCCCCGTCACCGCAAGCGCAAAGAAGAAGGCCTGCAGGCCACGAGGGAGGCAGCGGCGACAGGCGCGACCGAGTGTGTGATAGCCTGGTGCGCACTCCCCGCAGAGCACACCATGGTAGCCAGGAGCGCACTGGCCGTCGTTGATGCAGGCCTCCGCCGTGCCGTACGCGACGCGGCAGCTCGTGAAAACGTTAACGGAGGCGTTGGGGCGCCAGTAGCCGTCCTCGGCCCGCGTGTTCGCCGTGCCGTTGCAGATACCGTGCGCTGGACAGGGGCCGCACTCGATGTTGCGCAGCACAACGCCTTCGCTGTCCTCGTCGCCACCGGCGTGGCTCGGCGTCAGCACGCTCTGGCGGTCCGGCTCACACGCGCGTGCTGTAATGGGCGGCGAGACGACGGTGGGCTCCGGTAGGTCTGCCGTGACGTGGATGTAGAAGCGCATGTCGAACACCTGCGTTGGGAAGGAGATGTTGGTGATGTAGAAAAGATTGTTGAGGGGCTGCGACAGCGTCCAGGCATCCCCATACGCGCGCGACGACACCACCTCCGCTCCGCCCGTTGCCGGGTCCGTCTGGACGACCTCGAGGAAGAGCTGCACCGTCAGCGGACCTACAAATACGGAATCGTTCAAGTAGGAGAAGACGTTGTTGCATGCGTCCCGGACGCCCACCACAGGCTGCTCCGTCAGCAGCGGGGTGTTAGGGTAGTAAGTCGTCGACGGCCACTCGACAAAGACGGGAGTGTAGGGCAACCCTTCGCTCACGTATAGCTCAATTACTCCACATTCGTATTCGGTAAAGACGTGTGTGCCATTGCTGACGCAGATGAGAAGTAGCCAGCTGTCCACCGGCGGACACTCGAGGGCGATGTCGGTGAACTGGGCGGAACCGCTATACCCGAAAGGCAGCATCGTTGTGCCCACTATTTTCAGCGGCGACGCGGGGGTGGGGGGGATCGGCACCGCGCTCGCACCACCGCTGCTGCCACTCTCGCCACTACCGCTGCCGTCTGAAGTGCCGTAATCGTCGGCGGTAATGAAGGCATACAGCTGCTGCTCGCTTGACGGACACAGAACAGGGTTGCCGACGCTGTCCACGAACCACGTGGCGATGTACGGCAACTGCGTGTGGTTGCTGGAGCGCACCCTTGCCACGTGACTGGCATCTTGAACTACTCCGCTGCCAACGTCTTCTGCGTTCAGCACTCTCAACGCTAAGCTTAATTTCGTGTTTCTCACAAGGATCGAGGCGTTGTCGAGGGAGAAGACAAAGCCGTCCATCGACACGGAGACGCTGGTGTTGTCTGTGCTCGCGTCAAAACCATCGAAGACACAGAGTACTGCGGTGTCGTTAATGTAAATAGCCGGGGTATAAAGGTGCGTTGGGCACTCTGTGTCTAAGGTCTGATAGAGACACGTGCTCTCCAGGCCATACTTCGTTCCATTCACGAACCAGTAGCCCGTGACGATGAGAGCCGTCGGCTCGTTCTCCATGACGACGTTGCCTGACCCCTCCGCGTTCTCCACAGCGTGCACCAGCGGGGTGTTTAAGTAGCCCAGCCGTGTGCTGATGGGCGAGACAACTGCGTTGTGCGGCTGCGAGGAAGGGATGGCCCACGCGACAGTATAGGACATCCGCACCGAAAGCATGTAGCTGCCACACATCGGCTCCGTCAGCGGCGGGGCAGCGCAGAAAGCGGTACTGCTAATCATGGGAGCAAAGGCAACGGTCGCATCGCCTGAGCCGGAAAACACGCACGCCATGGACGGCAACAGCCCGTAGCCCGTCACAACCACCGGCGTGCCTCCGTAGGCGTCTACCATGCGGGGTTGCCGCGCCGACACCCCGAACGCCGCATACGTGTACACGCGCGTGCTGCCGTCGCCACGTCGCACGGTGAGGTGCAGCAGGCGTGTGGCGGCCACCAAGTCTAGTGAGAGAACCTCTTCTGTGCCATCCTCCACGTCGGCGCTGGTAAGGGCTGCGAGGCGCACCGCCGACGCCGTCGCGTTGCCGGTACTCGAGGCAAGCACCACAGTAGCCAGCCGCATTTCCTTTCCTCGGCTGAAAGACGCATCGATCGCGGGAGAAACAACGTTGCACACAAGAGCGGCGTAGACACGCGAGTGGGCAGCATCGTCCGCCACCATGGCCGATACGTTGCACACCGCCGCTGCTACCTGCACGAGTTGTGCGTCCAGCACCCGCTGCGCGGGAATGCTGGGTTCGTGACCCGGCGATACGCTCACGCCACCCGCCGCAGACCCCGTCTCAGTAGAGCTTGCAAAAATGTTGAACTCGTACATGCCGGGTAAGAGGGAAGTTTCTACCGTCACGTTCGTCGTCTCTCTCTCTGCGCCGTCGTCTGTAAGCGTGCACGCCGTGCCAGACGTCAGGAGCGTCACGTACGTCGCGCTCCGCGCCTGGGAGGTCATGGCGACGACGACGCCGAGCCTGGTCGTGGTGATCGCGACAGGGACGCAGTCGGGGCACACTTGCGAGATGAGCGGCGCGTAGCACGGGGCAAAGCGCTCCGTGATCGTAGCGGCAGGGAACAGCGCTTCCTTCTGAGCCTGGTACGAATCGGGGAGAGCAACGCCTACAATATCCCACGTGGTGGGCATCGAAGAAGCTTTGGCACTGGAATTCTCTGCAATCACAGCACTAACAGAGGCCGCTTTCACCGTCAAGACGTAAACAGATGCAGTCCCGCGTGGCTGCCCAACTGCTGGCAGTGCGAGAGCGGCTGGTTTGCTTTCCCCAGAGTCGAGCTGCACGTACTGCGTCGCGATGGTCCAGCTCAGGAGGTCGTCAATGGCGAGCAGGCCACGTGAGAGGGGCGTCACGACGCGCGGCACCACCCCCATCGCCGTGCTCTGTGTCATCACAACACATGACCCGAACTGCGGGGTCGATGCCGTTGTTGTGGTTGCCGCGCCGGCGACGGAGAGCGGCAGCACCGCCGAGACACGAATGATCTTTCGTAGAAAGCGGTGGACAACGGTGTAGAAGCGCGTCCTATCCACGGTTGTTGTCCCGGTCTGTGTGAAAGTTATAGTGGGGAGGTGCAACTCATACTGGTTCGCAAAGACGCACGCCGTGGCCCACCCGGTCAGCTCCAGCACACCCGTGTGCTCAAAGTAGAAGGCAGGAGCTGGCGCCGGAATGTCGCTCGAGTAGTTCACCCCCGTGTTCGTGACCACCGTGCCGGTTGTCACCACCTGCTGCATGGAGTACACATGAAGCACGTTGGAGCCGATGTAGGCCACCCCGTTTTCCCGGTCTACGCAGTACACACCCTTCAACGACGTGTTGGTGGTGGCGTCGTAGACGGGGAGGGACTGGTTGACGGTGCCGACGGGTGTCGGGGAGACGAGGGAGGCCACAATATTGGTGTCCGTCCACGCCATCGCGTCCAGGCTCGTCAGAAGCGCGGTGCACGGTACAGCAGCTTTGCACAGAAGATGCAGAAGAGTGGCTAGCAGCAACAACAGTTGCGAGTCGCGTAGTCGCCGCCCTGCGCGTCTTCGGCGCCGCTCAACGCTGCAGCCCTTCCGTTCTTCCATCATCCTACAAGCAAGCGGGGGAGAAGAGTGAGAAAACAACGTGAATAGATTTGGTGCAGACTTTGACACCGGTCCTTGTAAAGGGTGGAAGCAACGTGGGTTTAAAATAGAAATTTACATAGGTGCACTTGGCAAGGGAGAAAGAGGGAGGAGAAATTCGTGGAGGAAAGGAGCGCTGCGACGCGAAACGCGCAAGACGAGAAAGAAGAGTGTTTCTAGAAAGAAAAGGTCCAGGTAAAAAAAAAAACAATAATAAAAGTAGGGCTGTGTAATGCTCTTCTCGAGTACCTGGCACTGCAGAAAGACGGCGTTGAGGTTGGAAAAAAAAAAAAGAAGCGGAGGTGGGAAAGAAGTGAATGAAGGTGAGATGCAGTAGCTGCGGTAACGATGCGCGTACAAGAGATCAGGGAATGGAAACGACAGAAGAACTTCAAAATTTTGCCTATTAGCAGTCGCGCTTGGCGTCCTTCTGTCCCCTTTTCTCTTTCTCGTTTTGCTCCTTGTGAAACATTTTGTTTTGTTTTAGTCCTACCGTGAAGACTTGTGCAGACCTTATTCTTTAAAAGTGCTTTAGTCTTATGTTGCGACTCACGCGATATTTAAGCACCGCATAAACTGTAAAGAGAAACAAATTACACGTGGTTCTGTGCGTGTGCAGCTGCAGAATAGAGTTGGGGGGAAGCGCAGCCGCGGAGAGAAACCAAAAAAAAAGGAGCAGGTAGCTTTAATAGTACGGGAACCGAGCATCCACGCGGCTGTGGTAGGCGTTGAGGCCGCCTTCCACGTTCCGGAAGACGAATCGGTGCAGCGGGTTCTCCATACTCGCTGGCGCGTCAGGCAGAGAAGCGGCGCTGTTCAAAACGCCCTGAATGAGCTCGACAGCCTTGACAGAGTTGATGCCGCGACGGCAAAGCACAAACACCACGACACGACTCTCCACACCATCACCCGCGACGCTGTTGTTTGCGGCCGTCTCTAACGAAGAGGAGGAGGTGGTGTGGGCGGCGAGGGCCTGGTTCAGCACCTCTGCCAACTGGGCGGCGAGTTGCCCAGCGCGCTCCCACTGCTGCAGCGTCTGATACGGCACGCAGAGGGAGTCGGGCAGGTGGGCCATGTCGTACTGCAGACGCACGCGGACATCCAGCGTGAGCGCTGCCGGCCGATATGATGACGTTCGCCGAGTCGCGAACTCCGTGACCGAGCACGACGACGAAGAAGAGAGCGAAATGTCACTTGGTGTTGCCGATGCACACGAAGCAGGGATGTACTCCGGCCGTGTGGTTCCCGCCATCTCTGTCAAGGGCACCATGGACGCCAGCGCAGCCGAACTGCAAGCCGCACAATCTGGCTGCTTGCCCCGCAGCCGCACCACCCGCGTCGCGAAGCGCAGACCATTGAAAGTGAACATGCGTCCACTCAGCACATCCCCGACGTTCGTCAGCACCTTGAGCGTCTCCAGCGCCTGCAGGCACCCAATCATCCCCGGCAGCGGCCCCACCACCCCCGTGTCGTTGCAGCTACCCACCGTGGCAGGCGGCGGGGGCTGAGGAAAGAGGCAGCGGTAACACGGGCCGTCGCGGTAGCCGTAGACGGAGAGCTGCCCGTCCCAGCCCATCGCACTGCCACTCACAAGCGGTTTGCGAAGCCGCATCGCTGCGTCGTTAACCAGGTAGCGCGCCGCCACGTTGTCTGTACCGTCGACCACCACGTCGCAGTCGCGCAGAAGGCGCTCGGCGTTCGCAGGCGTTAGTGCTGAGGTGATCGCGGTGATGGAGGCAGTAGGGACGAGACGTAGACACGCCTCCTTCGCGCTCTCCGCCTTTGGGCGACCCACCGCGGCGCTCTGATGAATCACCTGACGGTGCAGGTTGGAGACCTCCACGCTGTCGAAGTCCACGATGGTCAGCTGTCCTACTCCAGCGGCGGCGAGATAGAGAAGGATGGTGCTGCCGAGGCCACCAGCGCCGACGCACACGACACGGCCACGTTTAATTTCAGCCATGTGCGCCGGCCCGATTTCCTCGACCAGCATCTGCCGCCCGAAGCGCTCCACGTCATCTTTGCTGAGCGACGGGGCCGCCGACTCGAAGGCGGGAAGTGATGAGGAAAGAGGAGACGCCGCAGGCTCCATTAGTCTGTGTGTCTGTGTGTGTGTATTTTTGTTTTCCTTTTACGTCGTGAAAGTTTTTTTTTCCGTTAAGTCGGGGTAGAGAGAAAGAAAAGGGACATTTTTCGATACACAGGGCTAAAGACAATGGACGCCGACACCGCAAGCGACAGCGCAACACCTGCCCGCTGCTCCGCTGCACCGACTCGGCTTCACATAGTGCTTCTTCTCTTCACTTTATTATTATTATTATTTTCCTGACTGTCGAAACATTGTGTGTCGTTGAGTGATAAAGATGCACTTTTTCTCCCCTTCGAGACGAAGCTGTGAAACGTGGTTGATGATGCTATTTGTCTTCTTCTCGGCGGCTCAAAACCGCCACATCTTCAAGCAGACGACCAGTACACGGAAAAGCAAAAAACAGTTTGCAAAAGCAACGATACTAGAAAAAACAAAAAAAAGTATAGACACGTTCTTTCCTTGTTGTCCACGCAAAAATGGAAAAGCATAAAAACTACAAGTGAAGCAGAGGATTTGCAAGACAGTCGATATGTTTCTGCGGCACCGCTAGCAAAAACAGAAGAGAAATTAAAAGGCCGGGCTACCGCGTTCGTGGTCCTGGCACGATGGGCCCACGCGGTGTCTGCTTGTAGGAGCCCAGCAGACCAGGCCCCACAACATGGGCCCACTCCTTTCCACTGTAGCGATGTACAAAGCCGCAGAGCACATCGAGCCACATCGGCAGCGAGTTGGCAGCCCGGACAGTAAGCGGCACAGTGTCCTTTGCGTTTGCCTTGACGTTCGTACCGCTGCTGCTACCCATCGTAGCTGACACTCGCACCACCTGGGCCAGCAGCTGCATCACCAGCTGTGTCGCCTCACGGGGGAATTGCTGCAGCACACTCGCGACCCCAACCGCCAACACCGTCGCATCCACCTCATCTTTCTTCTCCGCAGGGAGGCAGCTGTCGAAGTGCGCGTTGTAGGCTGTGTGCTCGACCTGCAGCAGCAGCACCGCGCAGAGCGGCAGCACAAAGAGAGGAAGCGCAAGAGTGGCAGGTACGGCGGTGGCAGCGGTGGGGGCAGATCCAGAGCTGGCCCTCGCCATCACGGCAGACGCTCCGTCCACCACCTCGTACACGGACGCCACCGGGTCCGCCTGCCCCACCGCCTCAAGCAGCGGCGCCGTCTCGCACAACAGGCCCTCGGGGACATCTGCGCACGGCTGTGCCGTGTGCGACGTGAAGCCACCACCACTACCAAACGCGCCACTGAGATGTGCCGTTAGCGTGGACACAAGTGACGTGTCGACGGCTTGCAGACACGTCACCAACGTGGCGCTGTCCTGGCGGCTGTCGGAGCGCAGCTGGTGGGCGATGAGCTGTCGCATGAGCACCATGCGGCCCACACGCATCAGCAGCGCAGCCACCTCCTTCGCCGCGGCTGAGGCGGCAAAGTGTGCGGCGAGGCGATCGTAGATGGGTGCAAAGGCCTCCGCAAGGGGAGTCGCGGCGGCTGGCATGCAGCACGACCACGCCTCCTGCACAAGAGAGCGAAGCGCAGCACCGCCCTGCACCACCGACTCCGCCAGCCGCACGACAAGCAGCTGCGTGTCCTTCACGGCCAAGAGTGCGAGGTGTTCGTCCAGGCAAGAAAGACCCACACAGTCGATGGCCTCTGCGACGCGCGAGAAGAGGCGCGGCCCAACGCTCTCCGCGAGGCGGCGCCGCGTGAACCACGCACCATAGGCAGGCAAGTAGATGGCTTCCACCGGGTCGGTGAGGTGCAGCAGGTGCCGCACAAGGTGGCCAAGAAAGCTGTACGCATCTCTCGGCTGCGCTGGGGGGAAGTAGGGAATGGCAATGCTGGCGCTCTGGAACGGTGAGCTCCACGGGTAGGTCTTCTTGGGCCAGAAGGCGTTGCATTCCATCTGCAGCGTGAAGCGCACGATCCGCTGGAACTCCTCCATCCAAATCCGCAGCCCGTGCACGTTCACGAAATCCTGGATGTACTCGAACGAGTTACGCACACCTTTCAGCCGGGCACCCAGGTGCGCCAGCTCGCTGTCGAGCTGCTCCACAGTGGACGGCTTCGCTTTGTCAAACCAAATCCCAGAGTGCAACTCGCGGGTGATGTGCTCGACCAGCTCCTTGCGAATGCCATCTTCGAGGAGCTGATGTGGGTTCACGCGCACCAGACCGACTGTCGTCTCCTCCATCGCCAGAAGCCCCGCGGCGTAGCGGGCGATATTCGCCGTGTAGGCGGACAGCTGCTCGCGTGTCTCGAGCTGGCTCCACTTCTTCCACTCCTCCCGCTGCAGCTTACTGGGGCACTCCTGCAGCGTGTGGGTGAGGAGGTACATGACCTTGTGCAGCACCTCGAAGATCGAGGTCGGGATGACCTGCAGGACACTGCGCAAGAAGGACACCACCGCCTCGGAGTAGAAGCGGGCGGTGTAGTCGAGGGCCTGCTCGAGCCGCAGGTCCGCCGCGCCACTGCCACGCCCGAGGGCGACGCCTTGATCAATGCGGATGCAGGGCAGGTGCAGCAGGGAGGAGAGCTTCACGAAAAGGGCTCGCATCTGCGCCGCCACGACGGGCTGAGAGCGGATGCGGGCCTGCAGCTCACGCACGAGGTAGTTCCGCGACGCGAAACACTCCCAGGCGTAGCTCAGATCCGCCACTGTGGCGAGACGACCCAACACACGGCGCTCCGCGTTCATGTAGCGCAACATCTGGTGCAAGTCTCCGCAAATCTCGCGCACGTACTGGAGCACCTGCAGCTGCTGGTTGACCTGATCAAACTCTTGGATGTTTTCAAGTGCGGCGATGAGACGCTGCAGCTTGCGCCGCGTCGCGTTGGCGTCGTGCTGCTTCATGTGCAGGTTTGAGATGCGGGCGGCGACCTCACGAAACCAGCGCTGCAGCTCGTCATCCTGCACAGATGTGTCCAGCAGGTTGTCCGGAGAGAAGAAGTGAGCGAGCTTCTTGGTACGCGTGACGGCCTGCCGCTTCGCCTCAGACCAGCGCGTCGACTTCTCCTGCAGTAGGACGGCGAAGCGTGACTGCACGTGGTACTCGAGCTGGGCGGTGGCGAGCATCAACGTGAGGAGCTCGTCGCTCGTGACAACGCCGCTGATCTGCCGTGCCGCGGTTGCGGCAGCCTCGGTGAGTCCGCTGGCCGCTGCTGAAGTCGGGGAGCTGGTGGCCTCAGCACGAGAGGCTGGCGAGCCTGGTGAGCTCGAAGCCGTCACCGCGGCGCACACACTGTGGAGAATAAACCAGCGCAGCACCACATTTGCCTCGGTGATGATGGGCAGCAGCGCGGCGTGCACGTTGTCGAGGACGTAGCTCTCCGTCAGCACACCCTCCTGCAGCACCGCCTGCACCCGCTCCGTGCTACGCGTCAGCACACCCCGCATCAGCTTTAAGTGGTACGACACATTTGGCGACTCCAGCGTCCGCCGCAGCGCCTCCCGCGCAGCCGGAAACGCCGCCCACGCCACCGACAGGTCCGCTGTGTGCCCCGCGTAGTAATGCACCACCCAGCTGTCTGCAAAGTGCTTCTCCACGAGCTCCTTCATCACCGGCAGCTGCTCCACCAGTACATCGCCGCAGAAGAAGAGCAGGACGTAGACGAGGCTGCCCTGCAGAGCCATCGCAGCGCTGCGGTGCTCGGGGTTGGGGTAGTGATTCGCCATGCGGTAGATGTCATCAGAGCGCAGGCACGCCAGCAGACGGCCGACAACGCCTTTCTGAATCGGCACTCGCTCGAAGAAGCGCAACGGGTAGGTGGCCTCGGAGCTCGACGTGGCTGGCGCTGGATTGCCCGCTGCAGCACTGACACTACTACTACCACCCCCACCGCTGCCACGTCTGCGTGCCTCCTCATCGGTGGAGCGGCACAACTCTGCCACCTCCACTGTGTGTGTCTCACCCGAGCCACGATATCGAATGTAGCTCACAATGATGCGCTCCCGCACCACACCGCCGATCTTGCGGTCCAGCAGCAGCAGCATCACACCGTACAAGTGGTACAGCTCGCAGAGCAGCTGTCGGCCCTCGAGGGAGTCGAGCGCCGTGTCGAGGGTCTGTGCAACGTAGTGGCCGTCTTGAATTTCCCGCACGAAGCGGTTCAGCTCCGCCACGTAGCCGTAAATGCTGCGGAAGAGGCCCATGAAGCTCTCCAGCAGCTCAATGTGCGTGTCGTAGAACTCCTTGTCGAGTGCGAGCAGATCGGCCGCGTCGGCAATGGTCTTCTCGATGGCGCTTTGGGACTTGAAGTAGCGGAAGTCGAAGACAAGGCGTTGGTACGGGGAGCTCTGCGGTGCGACAAAGTCGGCGGGGATGTGTGCTGCGAGACGCTGCAGGGTGGCGATGATGGCGCTGCCACGTGCGGCCAGCTGAAGGGCGTTGCGACCGCAGTCGTCGTCGAGGAAGTTGTCGCTCGGGCCATCACGCTCCGCCGCCGACGGTACCGCAGACTGCCGCTGCAGGGACATGCTGCGTGTGTTTGTGTGCTGTTGATGCTATCAGATGTTTTTTCGATTTTTTTTTAGAGGTGCGATAGAGTAGTGACTGTGTTCACTGAACTGAAAAAAAAAGAAGTCGCGGCGTGGCTCCTCAATGCCGGAGACTTGTGCAGTTTGCGCAAATACGCAACTGAGGAAGGTGAAGAATAGGGTGAAAAGGAAAAAGAGAAATGGAAGGCAGCGGCAGCGGGAACGAGAAGTGAAGGAGAATTAAAAAGAGATATGGAGATGGAGAGTGATACGGTGCATGACGCGGCAGCAACGCGAACAACAAAAAGAGAAAAAAAAAGTGGTGCTATTTGACATACTTTCTCCTGTGCATATGAGACAAGGCGTACCAACAGTTGTCTGCTTTCGAACGTACTTTCAAAACCAGCGTACTTGGGTTTTTCTTCCTTTTTTTCTTTTTTTTTATATTTAAAACGGTATTCTTTGATCGTTCAAGCTGTGCCCCGTAGCGCATCATCATACTCAGTACCGAAAGCGGAGGCACAAACTTCTACACAGCTGAAGTCACTGTTAACTCTCCCGCAGAGGCCGAGCGAGAAGCACCGTCGGCGGACGGCGAACCCGAACTGCTCAGCCTCACTACAGAAAGCCGTTGCCGCCGTGTCCCCGTCATTCGTGCCTCATAACGTGGCGAGGCGAAGCGTGTGTGAATGAGCGACTCTACGGCACCCCAGTGCTGTGCCCACTCCTCCTGCGCCGCCGCTTCTGCCGCATCCATCGCAGCCTCCACGGACGTCTGATGTGCGCCTCCTGCCGAATGCAGCTCGGTCCCATCGTCGCGGTGAGCGACGTCTTCGTAGACGGGCAGGGAGCGCAGCTGCCGCAGGAGGTGCAGCTGGCGACTCTTCCACGCGCTCTGCGCTACCAAATCCTCTGTTGCGTACGCGGTAGCAGCAGTAGTAGTGGCAGCAGTAGTAGTAGCAGGCTTGGGAGGAGGAAGAGAAGGTGCCTCTGGTGCTGTCAGGCGGCTAGCGACATCCTTGCAGTGTCTTCTTCCCTCCTCAATCTCAGACTCTCGGATCACCAACGCGGGAGTGGCGGCAGTGGCCGTTGCCTCTTCTTCTTCTTCCTTCACACCGATCTCAACACCTTCGGCGGCATCATCGGCAGCAGGCACGAGAGGGTCGTAAAGCTGCGCGAACAACGGCACCGTCGCCGCTGATCGCAGGGCAGTTGCACAACGTCCTGATGTGAGTGCCATGTCCATTTCGAGCGCCGTGAGGGCGTCCAAGCTCGACGAGGACGCCGTGAAGGTGGAGTTGTCGTCGTCGTCGTCGACATCATCACTCCTGCTGCTGTGGCTGCCAGAGGAAGAGGAATGGGAAGCAACACCCGTCGCCTTCCCACGCGCTGCACTGGACACCGCTTCTCCGTGCGAGCCTTCAAGCGGTGGACGCGCTGTTTCCGAAGGGTTCAGCAGCACACCTGATGCGTCGGGCAACAACATCCGACTCTCTTCGATAGATGACGCCATCGTGGTGTCCACATCCGCGTCACTGGAAGCGTTGCTTGCCACGGAAGAGAAGGCGGCATCTGCAATTCCTTCCTTGCCAAGGCCCACGCCTCTAAAGCCGGCACCGCTCCGCACTGCCGCGAAGGTGCGCCGCCGTCGCTGCTTCACATCCTCTGCCGACGTGTCTGTGGTCTCTGTCGGAATAGCAGACTCCGTCACGACGCTGGAGAAACCACTACCGCCACGTTTCTGTTTGTCCGTGTCCTCGGCGATTTCGCTCGGAATGAGAGACGAAGGCAGGAGATCGATCAGCTCCTCCAGCTCTGACGGCACGCTGCTGGTGGAAGAGAGAGCAGCAGAGGAGAGCTCCGCGAGGCGGTCGGCCAGCTCCTCCTCAATCTCGTCTAAACCACCGCCGGCGAGATCGAGATAACTGGACTGCATGGTGGGGACGGCGCTGCTGGCGTGGTCTCCCGAATGCCCGTCTTCAATGAAGGACGACGTGGTGTAGCCAGAGTCTCCCCTTCCACCGTAGGCGGCATTGTCAGCGATAGACGACACACTGTCCGAAACGACGTCCGTTTCCACCGCTGAGTCCACTTCCCATTCCTCCTCCACCTCGTCGGAGATGCGCTCGTCGCTGTCCCCGCCGACGCCCTCGTCATCGATGTCCTCCTCGATGCCAGAGCTGCTCCCGGACAAGACAACACTCGACAACTCCGTCGCCACTTCATCAGAGACTTCGCCATCACCCCCTTTTGTGTTTCCGTGGCGCTGGCGCCTCTGCGGCTGCCTCGCCTTGGCCGCAGACGCTCCTGCACTTTTCCCCTCCTCCTTCGCTTTCATCCTCTTCAGCACGCCCGCCACATCGATACCGCCAACGTCCTTCAGCGAATCGCGTCGCAGGGCAGCGTGGCGAGCCCTTGACAGCGTCTGTGCGTCCCGGAGAAGTCGTGTCGCGTCGCGCTGTGCCGTACGCTGCGCCTCCACTCGCTCCAAATGCCGAATGAGGTGCGTGCGGAAGCGGCGGAGGTGCCGCACATTGCGCAGCTGCCGTTCTAGGCTGTCACGCTGTTCAGCAGCATCGGTGTGCGTGTGCTGCCCGTCCCGCTCGTCCTTGCGAGCTGTTATTGCAGTAGCGGAGGTGGACGTTTTTGTGGCCGTTGAAGAAGACAAAGACGATGCAGCTCTCGGTGACTTGTTCTTGCGCACCAGGGGTGAGTGCAAGAGGCGCTGCGCAGCGGCGTTGACTGCGTCGCAGGCACGCATAAACTGCGCCACCACCTCATCCACATCTGCACCTTTCCTCCCGCTCATGTGTGACTCAACGCGACGTTGTGACTTTCCATCCTTTTTGTTGCGTGTTGCCCCGCGACCGCCGCCACCGTCGCTGCTGGCTTCGGTAGTAAGCACAGTTGACGTTGCCAGAGACGAGTCACCGTCGAAGCCGTCGTCAATGCTTCCCATCGACGCCGCGGAAGCAGAAGCAACGCTGCTCGACACCCTCGACGGCACTGACGTACTGCGTGTTGAGTTCGACGCGCCGCTGTCTTCGTCCTCCACCTCGAAGGTGTCGCTGCTGTACGCTTCCGAGGCCGCATCATCGACAGAGCGAGTGCTGCTTCGCGCGCCATCATCATCGCGGTCAGCACTGCCTGTAACTACCGTCGACACCTCCTGCGAGCTCAGCGCGCTGTGAGGTGCGTTGTTCTCAGATAAGACCTCCGAGATGGTCGACGGTGATGTCGCGACGTCGCTCGCGCCTGCCGTGGCCAACGCCCTCCGCATTGACCCAGGCGGCAAGTCCACTTTACCTTTTAAATGAGTCTCAGTAGGTGGGCTTTGCTGCACCTCGATGTAGCGAACGACGCGGTAGGGCTTCGGTGGCCGTGGCGGGGCTCTGATCTCAACACCAGAGACTGTAAAGCGAGGCGAGCGAGGCAACCCGTCGTCTCTTTCTTCCTCCTTTTTCTCCTTCTCCTTTGCCTTAGCCATAACCGCAGCAGCCGTGGCGGCAACTGGAGCCTTCTCGCTGCGTGGCGCGTGACGCGTATTGCCGGCAGCAGGAGTGAGGGAGCTGGCGACGGAGCGCGGCGTCGTTGCGCCGTCACCGCCACGCTGATCACGCGGCTTCGAGAAGGTGCGGAGGATATCTTTTAAAAGGTCGCTGGTGGGGGAAGCCGTTGACGTCGGCGAGGCAGCCGCACTGGAAAGCTCCGATGAAGTCGGCTGCTCTCTCCACTCCACTGCCGCTGCCGCTGCCTTTACAATGGGTTGTGGCAGAGAGGATGGACCAGAAGCAGTCAAAGGGACTCGAGTTGGTGCGATCGGATCTGCCGGGAGCGGCGGAGGGCCACCATCTGGCCACACTTGTGCCCACACCGCATCCTGCCTGGCTTGAATGGCCCGCAGCACTGACTGCGTCCTCTGCTCTGCTTGCAGTTGTCTCACCGCCGCGTGCGTCGTCTCCAGCTGGCGTGCCGCTTGCGTCAGGCCGCGATGCACAGACATCTGCTCCTGAAACCGCTTCTCCAGCTCCCGCACTCGTAAGCAAAATGGTGGTCTAGGCTGTCCTGTTAGACAGCCGTCTGCCTCCGAGGATACAGGGGCAACAGGCAAGTGCTGGCCAACGTTGTGCGCGAAGTCTGCCCGCTCCGCGTCCGAAAACAGCTCTATGCCGGAGATGTCAAGGTGAGACGCGCCGACGTCGTCACGCTCATCTAAAGCAGCAGGCACCATCGTCCAAGCCTTTATCCTGTCAGCAGCAGACACGGAAGGCACACGCTGGAGCACGTCAGCGGCAGTCTCCGTGGCAGCATCGCGAGTAGCCGCAGTTTCTATTTTCTCATTAACTTCATCTAAGTTGGCAAACAGCGATCGAAACACAGTGTGGTCTTGTCCAATTCTATGCTCCTGGCAATAGTACCGATTCTCGTACAAATCGGGTTGTGCGCATAATCGCATGGGAGCTTTGTCAGCGTAACTGTTCATTCTATGAATTTGTGCATCTAGGTCTATTTACAGCCTTTAAACAAAGTGTCCACCTCGGTCTAAAGAAAAAAAACGGTACAAAACCACACGAAACAACACCGCGTTCAGCAACCGTTTCCAACGATAGCCAGAGGAAGAGAGAACGAGAGAAAAGAAGAGGGTAGCGCAATAGCAGCAGCTGCAGCAAATGCTGACGGTGAAGGGGAGGGACACAGTGGCGCAGCGGCTGCAAGGATACGCACACACACGCTGGGAGAGCGAGAGAGGGGGGAGGGGGAGAAAGAGAGCGTGCGGCAGTGCGCGTAGATCCGCGGCCAGGCACGTAGATCCGCAGACAGCTGGCGAGACAGCGCCGCACCAACGCGTGCGTGTCTCTGTCTTTCCGGTGTGTTCTTCGTTTCTTTTGGTTCGGTTCGGTGGGGTGGGGTCAAGACGACGCAGTCGCCCCCCGAACGCACGCGCACGCGCACACGGGGAGAGAGGGACAGCGGGAGGGCAACCGTCACAGCCAGACAGCCACGCCAGCGACGGTGGAAACATTCGCACACAGACACACAGATGAGAAAAGAGAGCAAAGAACACTTTAGAAAACAAGAATCAAGAGAGGCTCGGGCAAGGTGCCGGAGCAACAACGAAACTACGGTGCGCCGTCCCCCCGCTGTCACGCGCACCACACAGGGGCAGAGGCGGGGAGGGGGAGAGGCGAGTAAAGAAGAGAGGAACAAAGAGAGCACGCCCGGCTCGCACGCGCACGCGCACACAAACACACCACAGCTCGCGGTGTGTGGCGTGCCGGCGGCCAAACATGCTCAGAGAAAGAGACAAAGAAAAGAGATGTTGTGAGGGAGGGGTGGTAACACTGGGGTGAAACGATTAGAAAGGGGTGAATCAAACACAACGAGTTACAGGGGTGGAACCAAAGGAATTTAAAATAAAAGAGAGAAAGAGAACGACCCCGGTGCGGTGGACGGCGCGGCACAGGAGCGGCCCATATGGGCTCCGTGAATAGTGCTCCGGCTGCCGCTGCTGCCGCCACCGCACCCAATCACACGCACGCACGCGGAAGCGGCCGATGGAGGGAGAGAGGGAGGGAGAGAGATGGGAGCCGCGTGTGTGCGTGTATGTGTGAGAGGGGCGAGGAGAGCCGGCACTGTCATAGGACAAAAGCGCGGGTCGCGGCACGCGCGGGGTCGGAAGTGGGGCGAAGAAAAAGGGGACACAACAAAACTAGAAACCAAAAATCAGAAGAGGGCGGCCGTGCGTGGGAAGGGGGCACGCAGGCACGGGGGAGCGGAAGCACGCGCGCGGTCGCTACCTCACCGGCCCACTCCGCTGCTTCACTCGTGGAAGTCGTCGCGGGGGCCACGCGGGCCGCCACGGGGACCGTCACGAGGGCCGTGCTCGCCGCGACCCGCACCGCGCGGCTCGCCGTCGTCGTCGTCGTCGTCGTCGTGGCTGCAGCTGTGGCCGTCGTCGTCGGCATCGCGGCTCTCGCTCTCCAGCACGCTGTCGCTGCTGTCGGGGAAGCGGTCCGGGCGGTCGAAGTGCCCACCATGCGGCACAACCTCGCCGTCGCCGCGGCCCTCACCCGCAGGACGCAGCGGCGCACCACCGGCGTCGCCACCGCTGCGGCGGCCACCGCTCATCCCGTTGCCGCGCGCCGGCTGCTGCTCCGGCTGCTGCTCTGGCTCATGCTCCGGCTGCTGCTGACCGCGTGCGTCCAACCGCGGCGCCGCGTCGCTGGGCTGGCCACGCGCGTGCTGCACGCGCCGGCCGAAGCGCTCCGTGTCGTCGTGGTTGTGGTCATCGTCATCGTCGTCATCGTCGTGGTGGCGCGGCGGTGGCACGCGCGCGCGCACCGGCACGTCCTCCGACGCAGACACGCTCTCCGACTCGCTGCTCCACGCGTCCTCCGACGCAGCAGGCGGCAGCGGCGGCGGCGGCGCCATCCCACGCGGCGCACCACCGCGCGCAGGCAGCCCCGACACAGGCGCCGGCGGCACGCTCAGACGCACCGCGCCGCCCTCGCCGCCGCCACGCGCGCCAGCGCCGGCAACAACAACAGCGGCAACGGCGCCGAACACCGCAGCGCACACAACAGCGCGACGCACCTGCTTCATCGACATGGCGACAGAGGAGGGGGGAAAGAGGGTGAAAGAGGGAGAGAAGGGCAGCGAGAGAGAGAGCACGCAAGCGGGGGTGATTGGCGCAGGAGGAGAGAAAGCTGAGAAAGGACTTTTGGCAACTGCGTGCGTGCGTGTGTGCGTGGGCGGGGGTGGCGAGAGAGAGAGAGGGGAAGGGAGAGGGAGAGAGAGGTGTGGTGGCGAAGAAGAGGGTAGCGCAATAGCAGCAGCTGCAGCAAGTGCTGACGGTGAGGGGGAGGGACACAGTGGCGCAGCGGCTGCAAGGATACGCACACACGCTGGGAGAGCGAGAGAGGGGGGAGGGGGAGAAAGAGAGCGTGCGGCAGTGCGCGTAGATCCGCAGACAGCTGGCGAGACAGCGCCGCACCAACGCGTGCGTGTCTCTGCCTTTCCGGGGTGTTCTTCGTTTCTGTTGGTTCGGTTCGATGGGGTGGGGTCAAGACGACGCAGTCGCCCCCGAACGCACGCGCACGCGCACACGGGGAGAGAGGGACAGCGGGAGGGCAACCGTCACAGCCAGACAGCCACGCCAGCGACGGTGGAAACATTCGCACACAGACACGTAGATGAGACAAGAGAGCAAAGAACACTAAAAAAAGAAAAGAATCAAGAGAGGCTCAGGCAAGGTGCCGGAGCAACAACGAAGCTACGGTGCGCCGTCCCCCCGCTGTCACGCACACCACACAGGGGCAGAGGCGGGGAGGGGGGAGAGGCGAGTAAAGAAGAGAGGAACAAAGAGAGCACGCCCGGCTCGCACGCGCACGCGCACACAAACACACCACAGCTCGCGGTGTGGCGTGCCGGCGGCCAAACATGCTCAGAGAGAGAGAAAGAGACAAAGAGAAGAGATTTTGTGAGGGAGGGGTGGTAACACTGGGGTGAAACAATTAGAAAGGGGTGAATCAAACACAACGAGTTACAGGGGTGGAACCAAAGGAATTTAAAATAAAAGAGAGAAAGAGAACGACCCCGGTGCGGTGGACGGCGCGGCACAGGAGCGGCCCATATGGGCTCCGTGAATAGTGCTCCGGCTGCCGCTGCTGCCGCCACCGCACCCAATCACACGCACGCACGCGGAAGCGGCCGATGGAGGGAGAGAGGGAGGGAGAGAGATGGGAGCCGCGTGTGTGCGTGTATGTGTGAGAGGGGCGAGGAGAGCCGGCACTGTCATAGGACAAAAGCGCGGGTCGCGGCACGCGCGGGGTCGGAAGTGGAGCGAAGAAAAAGGGGACACAACAAAACTAGAAACCAAAAATCAGAAGAGGGCGGCCGTGCGTGGGAAGGGGGCACGCAGGCACGGGGGAGCGGAAGCACGCGCGCGGTCGCTACCTCACCGGCCCACTCCGCTGCTTCACTCGTGGAAGTCGTCGCGGGGGCCACGCGGGCCGCCACGGGGACCGCCACGAGGGCCGTCACGAGGGCCGTGCTCGCCGCGACCCGCACCGCGCGGCTCGCCGTCGTCGTCGTCGTCGTCGTCGTGGCTGCAGCTGTGGCCGTCGTCGTCGGCATCGCGGCTCTCGCTCTCCAGCACGCTGTCGCTGCTGTCGGGGAAGCGGTCCGGGCGGTCGAAGTGCCCACCATGCGGCACAACCTCGCCGTCGCCGCGGCCCTCACCCGCAGGACGCAGCGGCGCACCACCGGCGTCGCCACCGCTGCGGCGGCCACCGCTCATCCCGTTGCCGCGCGCCGGCTGCTGCTCCGGCTGCTGCTCCGGCTCATGCTCCGGCTGCTGCTGACCACGCGCGTCCAACCGCGGCGCCGCGTCGCTGGGCTGGCCACGCGCGTGCTGCACGCGCCGGCCGAAGCGCTCCGTGTCGTCGTGGTTGTGGTCATCGTCATCGTCGTCATCGTGGTGGCGCGGCGGTGGCACGCGCGCGCGCACCGGCACGTCCTCCGACGCAGACACGCTCTCCGACTCGCTGCTCCACGCGTCTTGCGACGCAGCAGGCGGCAGCGGCGGCGGCGGCGCCATCCCACGCGGTGCACCACCGCGCGCAGGCAGCCCCGACACAGGCGCCGGCGGCACGCTCAGACGCACCGCGCCGCCCTCGCCGCCGCCACGCGCGCCAGCGCCGGCAACAACAACAGCGGCAACAGCGCCGAACACCGCAGCGCACACAACAGCGCGACGCACCTGCTTCATCGACATGGCGACAGAGGAGGGGGGAAAGAGGGGGAAAGAGGGAGAGAAGGGCAGCGAGAGAGAGAGAGAGAGAGAGAGCACGCAAGCGGGGGTGATTGGCGCAGGAGGAGAGAAAGCTGAGAAAGGACTTTTGGCAACTGCGTGCGTGCGTGTGTGCGTGGGCGGGGGTGGCGAGAGAGAGAGAGAGGGGAAGGGAGAGGGAGAGAGAGGTGTGGTGGCGAAGAAGAGGGTAGCGCAATAGCAGCAGCTGCAGCAAGTGCTGACGGTGAAGGGGGAGGGACACAGTGGCGCAGCGGCTGCAAGAATACGCGCACACGCTGGGAGAGCGAGAGAGGGGTGAGGGGGAGAAAGAGAGCGTGCGGCAGTGCGCGTAGATCCGCAGACAGCTGGCGAGACAGCGCCGCACCAACGCGTGCGTGTCTCTGCCTTTCCGGTGTGTTCTTCGTTTCTTTTGGTTCGGTTCGGTGGGGTGGGGTCAAGACGACGCAGTCGCCCCCCGAACGCACGCGCACGCGCACACGGGGAGAGAGGGACAGCGGGAGGGCAACCGTCACAGCCAGACAGCCACGCCAGCGACGGTGGAAACATTCGCACACAGACACGTAGATGAGACAAGAGAGCAAGGAACACTAGGAAAAAAAAAGAATCAAGAGAGGCTCGGGCAAGGTGCCGGAGCAACAACGAAACTACGGTGCGCCGTCCCCCCGCTGTCACGCGCACCACACAGGGGCAGAGGCGGGGAGGGGGAGAGGCGAGTAAAGAAGAGAGGAACAAAGAGAGCACGCCCGGCTCGCACGCGCACGCGCACACAAACACACCACAGCTCGCGGTGTGGCGTGCCGGCGGCCAAACATGCTCAGAGAGAGAGAGACAAAGAGAAGAGATTTTGTGAGGGAGGGGTGGTAACACTGGGGTGAAACGATTAGTAAGGGGTGAATCAAACACAACGAGTTACAGGGGTGGAACCAAATGAATTCAAAAAAAAAGAGAGAAAGAACGACCCCGGTGCGGTGGACGGCGCGGCACAGGAGCGGCCCATATGGGCTCCGTGAATAGTGCTCCGGCTGCCGCTGCTGCCGCCACCGCACCCAATCACACGCACGCACGCGGAAGCGGCCGATGGAGGGAGGGAGAGAGATGGGAGCCGCGCGTGTGCGTGTATGTGTGGGAGGGGCGAGGAGAGCCGGCACTGTCATAGGACAAAAGCGCGGGTCGCGGCACGCGCGGGGTCGGAAGTGGGGCGAAGAAAAAGGGGACACAACAAAACTAGAAACCAAAAATCAGAAGAGGGCGGCCGTGCGTGGGAAGGGGGCACGCAGGCACGGGGGAGCGGAAGCACGCGCGCGGTCGCTACCTCACCGGCCCACTCCGCTGCTTCACTCGTGGAAGTCGTCGCGGGGGCCACGCGGGCCGCCACGGGGACCGTCACGAGGGCCGTGCTCGCCGCGACCCGCACCGCGCGGCTCGCCGTCGTCGTCGTCGTCGTCGTCGTGGCTGCAGCTGTGGCCGTCGTCGTCGGCATCGCGGCTCTCGCTCTCCAGCACGCTGTCGCTGCTGTCGGGGAAGCGGTCCGGGCGGTCGAAGTGCCCACCATGCGGCATAACCTCGCCGTCGCCGCGGCCCTCACCCGCAGGACGCAGCGGCGCACCACCGCTGCGGCGGCCACCGCTCATCCCGTTGCCGCGCGCCGGCTGCTGCTCCGGCTGCTGCTCTGGCTCATGCTCCGGCTGCTGCTGACCACGCGCGTCCAACCGCGGCGCCGCGTCGCTGGGCTGGCCACGCGCGTGCTGCACGCGCCGGCCGAAGCGCTCCGTGTCGTCGTGGTTGTGGTCATCGTCATCGTCGTCATCGTCGTGGTGGCGCGGCGGTAGCACGCGCGCGCGCACCGGCACGTCCTCCGACGCAGACACGCTCTCCGACTCGCTGCTCCACGCGTCCTCCGACGCAGCAGGCGGCAGCGGCGGCGGCGGCGCCATCCCCCCGGGCGCACCACCCGCCGCAGGCACCCCCGCCACAGGCGCGGGCACGCCCAGACGCACCGCGCCGCCCTCGCCGCCGCCACGCGCGCCCGCGCCGGCAAAAAAAAAAGGGGCAAAGGGGCGGAACAACACCGCAGCGCACACAACAGCGCGACGCACCTGCTTCATCGACATGGCGACAGAGGAGGGGGGAAAGAGGGTGAAAGAGGGAGAGAAGGGCAGCGAGAGAGAGAGAGAGAGAGAAAGCACGCAAGCGGGGGTGATTGGCGCAGGAGGAGAGAAAGCTGAGAAAGGACTTTTGGCAACTGCGTGCGTGCGTGTGTGCGTGGGCGGGGGTGGCGAGAGAGAGAGAGGGGAAGGGAGAGGGAGAGAGAGGTGTGGTGGCGAAGAAGAGGGTAGCGCAATAGCAGCAGCTGCAGCAAGTGCTGACGGTGAGGGGGAGGGACACAGTGGCGCAGCGGCTGCAAGGATACGCACACACGCTGGGAGAGCGAGAGAGGGGGGAGGGGGAGAAAGAGAGCGTGCGGCAGTGCGCGTAGATCCGCAGACAGCTGGCGAGACAGCGCCGCACCAACGCGTGCGTGTCTCTGCCTTTCCGGGGTGTTCTTCGTTTCTGTTGGTTCGGTTCGATGGGGTGGGGTCAAGACGACGCAGTCGCCCCCCGAACGCACGCGCACGCGCACACGGGGAGAGAGGGACAGCGGGAGGGCAACCGTCACAGCCAGACAGCCACGCCAGCGACGGTGGAAACATTCGCACACAGACACGTAGATGAGACAAGAGAGCAAAGAACACTAAAAAAAGAAAAGAATCAAGAGAGGCTCAGGCAAGGTGCCGGAGCAACAACGAAGCTACGGTGCGCCGTCCCCCCGCTGTCACGCACACCACACAGGGGCAGAGGCGGGGAGGGGGAGAGGCGAGTAAAGAAGAGAGGAACAAAGAGAGCACGCCCGGCTCGCACGCGCACGCGCACACAAACACACCACAGCTCGCGGTGTGGCGTGCCGGCGGCCAAACATGCTCAGAGAGAGAGAAAGAGACAAAGAGAAGAGATTTTGTGAGGGAGGGGTGGTAACACTGGGGTGAAACGATTAGAAAGGGGTGAATCAAACACAACGAGTTACAGGGGTGGAACCAAAGGAATTTAAAATAAAAGAGAGAAAGAGAACGACCCCGGTGCGGTGGACGGCGCGGCACAGGAGCGGCCCATATGGGCTCCGTGAATAGTGCTCCGGCTGCCGCTGCTGCCGCCACCGCACCCAATCACACGCACGCACGCGGAAGCGGCCGATGGAGGGAGAGAGGGAGGGAGAGAGATGGGAGCCGCGTGTGTGCGTGTATGTGTGAGAGGGGCGAGGAGAGCCGGCACTGTCATAGGACAAAAGCGCGGGTCGCGGCACGCGCGGGGTCGGAAGTGGGGCGAAGAAAAAGGGGACACAACAAAACTAGAAACCAAAAATCAGAAGAGGGCGGCCGTGCGTGGGAAGGGGGCACGCAGGCACGGGGGAGCGGAAGCACGCGCGCGGTCGCTACCTCACCGGCCCACTCCGCTGCTTCACTCGTGGAAGTCGTCGCGGGGGCCACGCGGGCCGCCACGGGGACCGTCACGAGGGCCGTGCTCGCCGCGACCCGCACCGCGCGGCTCGCCGTCGTCGTCGTCGTCGTCGTCGTGGCTGCAGCTGTGGCCGTCGTCGTCGGCATCGCGGCTCTCGCTCTCCAGCACGCTGTCGCTGCTGTCGGGGAAGCGGTCCGGGCGGTCGAAGTGCCCACCATGCGGCACAACCTCGCCGTCGCCGCGGCCCTCACCCGCAGGACGCAGCGGCGCACCACCGGCGTCGCCACCGCTGCGGCGGCCACCGCTCATCCCGTTGCCGCGCGCCGGCTGCTGCTCCGGCTGCTGCTCTGGCTCATGCTCCGGCTGCTGCTGACCGCGTGCGTCCAACCGCGGCGCCGCGTCGCTGGGCTGGCCACGCGCGTGCTGCACGCGCCGGCCGAAGCGCTCCGTGTCGTCGTGGTTGTGGTCATCGTCATCGTCGTCATCGTCGTGGTGGCGCGGCGGTGGCACGCGCGCGCGCACCGGCACGTCCTCCGACGCAGACACGCTCTCCGACTCGCTGCTCCACGCGTCCTCCGACGCAGCAGGCGGCAGCGGCGGCGGCGGCGCCATCCCACGCGGCGCACCACCGCGCGCAGGCAGCCCCGACACAGGCGCCGGCGGCACGCTCAGACGCACCGCGCCGCCCTCGCCGCCGCCACGCGCGCCAGCGCCGGCAACAACAACAGCGGCAACGGCGCCGAACACCGCAGCGCACACAACAGCGCGACGCACCTGCTTCATCGACATGGCGACAGAGGAGGGGGGAAAGAGGGTGAAAGAGGGAGAGAAGGGCAGCGAGAGAGAGAGCACGCAAGCGGGGGTGATTGGCGCAGGAGGAGAGAAAGCTGAGAAAGGACTTTTGGCAACTGCGTGCGTGCGTGTGTGCGTGGGCGGGGGTGGCGAGAGAGAGAGAGGGGAAGGGAGAGGGAGAGAGAGGTGTGGTGGCGAAGAAGAGGGTAGCGCAATAGCAGCAGCTGCAGCAAGTGCTGACGGTGAGGGGGAGGGACACAGTGGCGCAGCGGCTGCAAGGATACGCACACACGCTGGGAGAGCGAGAGAGGGGGGAGGGGGAGAAAGAGAGCGTGCGGCAGTGCGCGTAGATCCGCAGACAGCTGGCGAGACAGCGCCGCACCAACGCGTGCGTGTCTCTGCCTTTCCGGGGTGTTCTTCGTTTCTGTTGGTTCGGTTCGATGGGGTGGGGTCAAGACGACGCAGTCGCCCCCGAACGCACGCGCACGCGCACACGGGGAGAGAGGGACAGCGGGAGGGCAACCGTCACAGCCAGACAGCCACGCCAGCGACGGTGGAAACATTCGCACACAGACACGTAGATGAGACAAGAGAGCAAAGAACACTAAAAAAAGAAAAGAATCAAGAGAGGCTCAGGCAAGGTGCCGGAGCAACAACGAAGCTACGGTGCGCCGTCCCCCCGCTGTCACGCACACCACACAGGGGCAGAGGCGGGGAGGGGGAGAGGCGAGTAAAGAAGAGAGGAACAAAGAGAGCACGCCCGGCTCGCACGCGCACGCGCACACAAACACACCACAGCTCGCGGTGTGGCGTGCCGGCGGCCAAACATGCTCAGAGAGAGAGAGACAAAGAGAAGAGATTTTGTGAGGGAGGGGTGGTAACACTGGGGTGAAACGATTAGTAAGGGGTGAATCAAACACAACGAGTTACAGGGGTGGAACCAAATGAATTCAAAAAAAAAGAGAGAAAGAACGACCCCGGTGCGGTGGACGGCGCGGCACAGGAGCGGCCCATATGGGCTCCGTGAATAGTGCTCCGGCTGCCGCTGCTGCCGCCACCGCACCCAATCACACGCACGCACGCGGAAGCGGCCGATGGAGGGAGGGAGAGAGATGGGAGCCGCGCGTGTGCGTGTATGTGTGGGAGGGGCGAGGAGAGCCGGCACTGTCATAGGACAAAAGCGCGGGTCGCGGCACGCGCGGGGTCGGAAGTGGGGCGAAGAAAAAGGGGACACAACAAAACTAGAAACCAAAAATCAGAAGAGGGCGGCCGTGCGTGGGAAGGGGGCACGCAGGCACGGGGGAGCGGAAGCACGCGCGCGGTCGCTACCTCACCGGCCCACTCCGCTGCTTCACTCGTGGAAGTCGTCGCGGGGGCCACGCGGGCCGCCACGGGGACCGTCACGAGGGCCGTGCTCGCCGCGACCCGCACCGCGCGGCTCGCCGTCGTCGTCGTCGTCGTCGTCGTGGCTGCAGCTGTGGCCGTCGTCGTCGGCATCGCGGCTCTCGCTCTCCAGCACGCTGTCGCTGCTGTCGGGGAAGCGGTCCGGGCGGTCGAAGTGCCCACCATGCGGCATAACCTCGCCGTCGCCGCGGCCCTCACCCGCAGGACGCAGCGGCGCACCACCGCTGCGGCGGCCACCGCTCATCCCGTTGCCGCGCGCCGGCTGCTGCTCCGGCTGCTGCTCTGGCTCATGCTCCGGCTGCTGCTGACCACGCGCGTCCAACCGCGGCGCCGCGTCGCTGGGCTGGCCACGCGCGTGCTGCACGCGCCGGCCGAAGCGCTCCGTGTCGTCGTGGTTGTGGTCATCGTCATCGTCGTCATCGTCGTGGTGGCGCGGCGGTAGCACGCGCGCGCGCACCGGCACGTCCTCCGACGCAGACACGCTCTCCGACTCGCTGCTCCACGCGTCCTCCGACGCAGCAGGCGGCAGCGGCGGCGGCGGCGCCATCCCACGCGGCGCACCACCGCGCGCAGGCAGCCCCGACACAGGCGCCGGCGGCACGCTCAGACGCACCGCGCCGCCCTCGCCGCCGCCACGCGCGCCAGCGCCGGCAACAACAACAGCGGCAACGGCGCCGAACACCGCAGCGCACACAACAGCGCGACGCACCTGCTTCATCGACATGGCGACAGAGGAGGGGGGAAAGAGGGTGAAAGAGGGAGAGAAGGGCAGCGAGAGAGAGAGAGAGAGAGAAAGCACGCAAGCGGGGGTGATTGGCGCAGGAGGAGAGAAAGCTGAGAAAGGACTTTTGGCAACTGCGTGCGTGCGTGTGTGCGTGGGCGGGGGTGGCGAGAGAGAGAGAGGGGAAGGGAGAGGGAGAGAGAGGTGTGGTGGCGAAGAAGAGGGTAGCGCAATAGAAGCAGCTGCAGCAAATGCCGACGGTGAAGGGGAGGGACACAGTGGCGCAGCGGCTGCAAGGATACGCACACACACACTGGGAGAGCGAGAGAGGGGTGAGGGGGAGAAAGAGAGCGTGCGGCAGTGCGCGTAGATCCGCAGACAGCTGGCGAGACAGCGCCGCACCAACGCGTGCGTGTCTCTGCCTTTCCGGTGTGTTCTTCGTTTCTGTTGGTTCGGTTCGATGGGGTGGGGTCAAGACGACGCAGTCGCCCCCCGAACGCACGCGCACGCGCACACGGGGAGAGAGGGACAGCGGGAGGGCAACCGTCACAGCCAGACAGCCACGCCAGCGACGGTGGAAACATTCGCACACAGACACGTAGATGAGACAAGAGAGCAAAGAACACTAAAAAAAGAAAAGAATCAAGAGAGGCTCAGGCAAGGTGCCGGAGCAACAACGAAGCTACGGTGCGCCGTCCCCCCGCTGTCACGCACACCACACAGGGGCAGAGGCGGGGGAGGGGGGAGAGGCGAGTAAAGAAGAGAGGAACAAAGAGAGCACGCCCGGCTCGCACGCGCACGCGCACACAAACACACCACAGCTCGCGGTGTGGCGTGCCGGCGGCCAAACATGCTCAGAGAGAGAGAAAGAGACAAAGAGAAGAGATTTTGTGAGGGAGGGGTGGTAACACTGGGGTGAAACAATTAGAAAGGGGTGAATCAAACACAACGAGTTACAGGGGTGGAACCAAAGGAATTTAAAATAAAAGAGAGAAAGAGAACGACCCCGGTGCGGTGGACGGCGCGGCACAGGAGCGGCCCATATGGGCTCCGTGAATAGTGCTCCGTGCTGCCGCTGCTGCCGCCACCGCACCCAATCACACGCACGCACGCGGAAGCGGCCGATGGAGGGAGAGAGGGGGGGAGAGAGATGGGAGCCGCGTGTGTGCGTGTATGTGTGAGAGGGGCGAGGAGAGCCGGCACTGTCATAGGACAAAAGGCGGGGTCGCGGCACGCGCGGGGTCGGAAGTGGGGCGAAGAAAAAGGGGACACAACAAAACTAGAAACCAAAAATCAGAAGAGGGCGGCCGTGCGTGGGAAGGGGGCACGCAGGCACGGGGGGGGGGAAGCCCCGCGGGGTCGCTACGGTCGCCGCGGCCCTCACTCGCCGCGACCCGCACCGCGCGGCTCGCCGTCGTCGTCGTCGTCGTCGTCGTGGCTGCCAGCTGTGGCCGTCGTCGTCGGCATCGCGGCTCTCGCTCTCCAGCACGCTGTCGCTGCTGTCGGGGAAGCGGTCCGGGCGGTCGAAGTGCCCACCATGCGGCACAACCTCGCCGTCGCCGCGGCCCTCACCCGCAGGACGCAGCGGCGCACCACCGGCGTCGCCACCGCTGCGGCGGCCACCGCTCATCCCGTTGCCGCGCGCCGGCTGCTGCTCCGGCTGCTGCTCTGGCTCATGCTCCGGCTGCTGCTGACCGCGTGCGTCCAACCGCGGCGCCGCGTCGCTGGGCTGGCCACGCGCGTGCTGCACGCGCCGGCCGAAGCGCTCCGTGTCGTCGTGGTTGTGGTCATCGTCATCGTCGTCATCGTCGTGGTGGCGCGGCGGTGGCACGCGCGCGCGCACCGGCACGTCCTCCGACGCAGACACGCTCTCCGACTCGCTGCTCCACGCGTCCTCCGACGCAGCAGGCGGCAGCGGCGGCGGCGGCGCCATCCCACGCGGCGCACCACCGCGCGCAGGCAGCCCCGACACAGGCGCCGGCGGCACGCTCAGACGCACCGCGCCGCCCTCGCCGCCGCCACGCGCGCCAGCGCCGGCAACAACAACAGCGGCAACGGCGCCGAACACCGCAGCGCACACAACAGCGCGACGCACCTGCTTCATCGACATGGCGACAGAGGAGGGGGGAAAGAGGGTGAAAGAGGGAGAGAAGGGCAGCGAGAGAGAGAGAGAGAGAGAGAGCACGCAAGCGGGGGTGATTGGCGCAGGAGGAGAGAAAGCTGAGAAAGGACTTTTGGCAACTGCGTGCGTGCGTGTGTGCGTGGGCGGGGGTGGCGAGAGAGAGAGAGGGGAAGGGAGAGGGAGAGAGAGGTGTGGTGGCGAAGAAGAGGGTAGCGCAATAGCAGCAGCTGCAGCAAGTGCTGACGGTGAGGGGGAGGGACACAGTGGCGCAGCGGCTGCAAGGATACGCACACACGCTGGGAGAGCGAGAGAGGGGGGAGGGGGAGAAAGAGAGCGTGCGGCAGTGCGCGTAGATCCGCAGACAGCTGGCGAGACAGCGCCGCACCAACGCGTGCGTGTCTCTGCCTTTCCGGGGTGTTCTTCGTTTCTGTTGGTTCGGTTCGATGGGGTGGGGTCAAGACGACGCAGTCGCCCCCGAACGCACGCGCACGCGCACACGGGGAGAGAGGGACAGCGGGGAGGGCAACCGTCACAGCCAGACAGCCACGCCAGCGACGGTGGAAACATTCGCACACAGACACGTAGATGAGACAAGAGAGCAAAGAACACTAAAAAAGAAAAGAATCAAGAGAGGCTCAGGCAAGGTGCCGGAGCAACAACGAAGCTACGGTGCGCCGTCCCCCCCGCTGTCACGCACACCACACAGGGGCAGAGGCGGGGGAGGGGGAGAGGCGAGTAAAGAAGAGAGGAACAAAGAGAGCACGCCCGGCTCGCACGCGCACGCGCACACAAACACACCACAGCTCGCGGTGTGGCGTGCCGGCGGCCAAACATGCTCAGAGAGAGAGAAAGAGACAAAGAGAAGAGATTTTGTGAGGGAGGGGTGGTAACACTGGGGTGAAACAATTAGAAAGGGGTGAATCAAACACAACGAGTTACAGGGGTGGAACCAAAGGAATTTAAAATAAAAGAGAGAAAGAGAACGACCCCGGTGCGGTGGACGGCGCGGCACAGGAGCGGCCCATATGGGCTCCGTGAATAGTGCTCCGGCTGCCGCTGCTGCCGCCACCGCACCCAATCACACGCACGCACGCGGAAGCGGCCGATGGAGGGAGAGAGGGAGGGAGAGAGATGGGAGCCGCGTGTGTGCGTGTATGTGTGAGAGGGGCGAGGAGAGCCGGCACTGTCATAGGACAAAAGCGCGGGTCGCGGCACGCGCGGGGTCGGAAGTGGGGCGAAGAAAAAGGGGACACAACAAAACTAGAAACCAAAAATCAGAAGAGGGCGGCCGTGCGTGGGAAGGGGGCACGCAGGCACGGGGGAGCGGAAGCACGCGCGCGGTCGCTACCTCACCGGCCCACTCCGCTGCTTCACTCGTGGAAGTCGTCGCGGGGGCCACGCGGGCCGCCACGGGGACCGTCACGAGGGCCGTGCTCGCCGCGACACGCACCGCGCGGCTCGCCGTCGTCGTCGTCGTCGTCGTCGTGGCCGTCGTCGTCGTCGTCGTGGCTGCAGCTGTGGCCGTCGTCGTCGGCATCGCGGCTCTCGCTCTCCAGCACGCTGTCGCTGCTGTCGGGGAAGCGGTCCGGGCGGTCGAAGTGCCCACCATGCGGCACAACCTCGCCGTCGCCGCGGCCCTCACCCGCAGGACGCAGCGGCGCACCACCGGCGTCGCCACCGCTGCGGCGGCCACCGCTCATCCCGTTGCCGCGCGCCGGCTGCTGCTCCGGCTGCTGCTCTGGCTCATGCTCCGGCTGCTGCTGACGACGCGCGTCCAACCGCGGCGCCGCGTCGCTGGGCTGGCCACGCGCGTGCTGCACGCGCCGGCCGAAGCACTCCGTGTCGTCGTGGTTGTGGTCATCGTCATCGTCGTCATCGTCGTGGTGGCGCGGCGGTGGCACGCGCGCGCGCACCGGCACGTCCTCCGACGCAGACACGCTCTCCGACTCGCTGCTCCACGCGTCCTCCGACGCAGCAGGCGGCAGCGGCGGCGGCGGCGCCATCCCACGCGGCGCACCACCGCGCGCAGGCAGCCCCGACACAGGCGCCGGCGGCACGCTCAGACGCACCGCGCCGCCCTCGCCGCCGCCACGCGCGCCAGCGCCGGCAACAACAACAGCGGCAACAGCGCCGAACACCGCAGCGCACACAACAGCGCGACGCACCTGCTTCATCGACATGGCGACAGAGGAGGGGGGAAAGAGGGTGAAAGAGGGAGAGAAGGGCAGCGAGAGAGAGAGAGAGAGAGAGAGAGCACGCAAGCGGGGGTGATTGGCGCAGGAGGAGAGAAAGCTGAGAAAGGACTTTTGGCAACTGCGTGCGTGCGTGTGTGCGTGGGCGGGGGTGGCGAGAGAGAGAGAGGGGAAGGGAGAGGGAGAGAGAGGTGTGGTGGCGAAGAAGAGGGTAGCGCAATAGCAGCAGCTGCAGCAAGTGCTGACGGTGAGGGGGAGGGACACAGTGGCGCAGCGGCTGCAAGGATACGCACACACGCTGGGAGAGCGAGAGAGGGGGGAGGGGGAGAAAGAGAGCGTGCGGCAGTGCGCGTAGATCCGCAGACAGCTGGCGAGACAGCGCCGCACCAACGCGTGCGTGTCTCTGCCTTTCCGGGGTGTTCTTCGTTTCTGTTGGTTCGGTTCGATGGGGTGGGGTCAAGACGACGCAGTCGCCCCCGAACGCACGCGCACGCGCACACGGGGAGAGAGGGACAGCGGGAGGGCAACCGTCACAGCCAGACAGCCACGCCAGCGACGGTGGAAACATTCGCACACAGACACGTAGATGAGACAAGAGAGCAAAGAACACTAAAAAAAGAAAAGAATCAAGAGAGGCTCAGGCAAGGTGCCGGAGCAACAACGAAGCTACGGTGCGCCGTCCCCCCGCTGTCACGCACACCACACAGGGGCAGAGGCGGGGAGGGGGAGAGGCGAGTAAAGAAGAGAGGAACAAAGAGAGCACGCCCGGCTCGCACGCGCACGCGCACACAAACACACCACAGCTCGCGGTGTGGCGTGCCGGCGGCCAAACATGCTCAGAGAGAGAGAAAGAGACAAAGAGAAGAGATTTTGTGAGGGAGGGGTGGTAACACTGGGGTGAAACAATTAGAAAGGGGTGAATCAAACACAACGAGTTACAGGGGTGGAACCAAAGGAATTTAAAATAAAAGAGAGAAAGAGAACGACCCCGGTGCGGTGGACGGCGCGGCACAGGAGCGGCCCATATGGGCTCCGTGAATAGTGCTCCGGCTGCCGCTGCTGCCGCCACCGCACCCAATCACACGCACGCACGCGGAAGCGGCCGATGGAGGGAGAGAGGGAGGGAGAGAGATGGGAGCCGCGCGTGTGCGTGTATGTGTGAGAGGGGCGAGGAGAGCCGGCACTGTCATAGGACAAAAGCGCGGGTCGCGGCACGCGCGGGGTCGGAAGTGGGGCGAAGAAAAAGGGGACACAACAAAACTAGAAACCAAAAATCAGAAGAGGGCGGCCGTGCGTGGGAAGGGGGCACGCAGGCACGGGGGAGCGGAAGCACGCGCGCGGTCGCTACCTCACCGGCCCACTCCGCTGCTTCACTCGTGGAAGTCGTCGCGGGGGCCACGCGGGCCGCCACGGGGACCGTCACGAGGGCCGTGCTCGCCGCGACCCGCACCGCGCGGCTCGCCGTCGTCGTCGTCGTCGTCGTCGTGGCTGCAGCTGTGGCCGTCGTCGTCGGCATCGCGGCTCTCGCTCTCCAGCACGCTGTCGCTGCTGTCGGGGAAGCGGTCCGGGCGGTCGAAGTGCCCACCATGCGGCACAACCTCGCCGTCGCCGCGGCCCTCACCCGCAGGACGCAGCGGCGCACCACCGGCGTCGCCACCGCTGCGGCGGCCACCGCTCATCCCGTTGCCGCGCGCCGGCTGCTGCTCCGGCTGCTGCTCTGGCTCATGCTCCGGCTGCTGCTGACCGCGTGCGTCCAACCGCGGCGCCGCGTCGCTGGGCTGGCCACGCGCGTGCTGCACGCGCCGGCCGAAGCGCTCCGTGTCGTCGTGGTTGTGGTCATCGTCATCGTCGTCATCGTCGTGGTGGCGCGGCGGTGGCACGCGCGCGCGCACCGGCACGTCCTCCGACGCAGACACGCTCTCCGACTCGCTGCTCCACGCGTCCTCCGACGCAGCAGGCGGCAGCGGCGGCGGCGGCGCCATCCCACGCGGCGCACCACCGCGCGCAGGCAGCCCCGACACAGGCGCCGGCGGCACGCTCAGACGCACCGCGCCGCCCTCGCCGCCGCCACGCGCGCCAGCGCCGGCAACAACAACAGCGGCAACGGCGCCGAACACCGCAGCGCACACAACAGCGCGACGCACCTGCTTCATCGACATGGCGACAGAGGAGGGGGGAAAGAGGGAGAGAAGGGCAGCGAGAGAGAGAGCACGCAAGCGGGGGTGATTAGCGCAGGAGGAGAGAAAGCTGAGAAAGGACTTTTGGCAACTGCGTGCGTGCGTGTGTGCGTGGGCGGGGGTGGCGAGAGAGAGAGAGGAGAAGGGAGAGGGAGAGAGAGGTGTGGTGGCGAAGAAGAGGGTAGCGCAATAGCAGCAGCTGCAGCAAGTGCTGACGGTGAGGGGGAGGGACACAGTGGCGCAGCGGCTGCAAGGATACGCACACACGCTGGGAGAGCGAGAGAGGGGGGAGGGGGAGAAAGAGAGCGTGCGGCAGTGCGCGTAGATCCGCAGACAGCTGGCGAGACAGCGCCGCACCAACGCGTGCGTGTCTCTGCCTTTCCGGGGTGTTCTTCGTTTCTGTTGGTTCGGTTCGATGGGGTGGGGTCAAGACGACGCAGTCGCCCCCGAACGCACGCGCACGCGCACACGGGGAGAGAGGGACAGCGGGAGGGCAACCGTCACAGCCAGACAGCCACGCCAGCGACGGTGGAAACATTCGCACACAGACACGTAGATGAGACAAGAGAGCAAAGAACACTAAAAAAAGAAAAGAATCAAGAGAGGCTCAGGCAAGGTGCCGGAGCAACAACGAAGCTACGGTGCGCCGTCCCCCCGCTGTCACGCACACCACACAGGGGCAGAGGCGGGGAGGGGGGAGAGGCGAGTAAAGAAGAGAGGAACAAAGAGAGCACGCCCGGCTCGCACGCGCACGCGCACACAAACACACCACAGCTCGCGGTGTGGCGTGCCGGCGGCCAAACATGCTCAGAGAGAGAGAAAGAGACAAAGAGAAGAGATTTTGTGAGGGAGGGGTGGTAACACTGGGGTGAAACAATTAGAAAGGGGTGAATCAAACACAACGAGTTACAGGGGTGGAACCAAAGGAATTTAAAATAAAAGAGAGAAAGAGAACGACCCCGGTGCGGTGGACGGCGCGGCACAGGAGCGGCCCATATGGGCTCCGTGAATAGTGCTCCGGCTGCCGCTGCTGCCGCCACCGCACCCAATCACACGCACGCACGCGGAAGCGGCCGATGGAGGGAGAGAGGGAGGGAGAGAGATGGGAGCCGCGTGTGTGCGTGTATGTGTGAGAGGGGCGAGGAGAGCCGGCACTGTCATAGGACAAAAGCGCGGGTCGCGGCACGCGCGGGGTCGGAAGTGGGGCGAAGAAAAAGGGGACACAACAAAACTAGAAACCAAAAATCAGAAGAGGGCGGCCGTGCGTGGGAAGGGGGCACGCAGGCACGGGGGAGCGGAAGCACGCGCGCGGTCGCTACCTCACCGGCCCACTCCGCTGCTTCACTCGTGGAAGTCGTCGCGGGGGCCACGCGGGCCGCCACGGGGACCGCCACGAGGGCCGTCACGAGGGCCGTGCTCGCCGCGACCCGCACCGCGCGGCTCGCCGTCGTCGTCGTCGTCGTCGTCGTGGCTGCAGCTGTGGCCGTCGTCGTCGGCATCGCGGCTCTCGCTCTCCAGCACGCTGTCGCTGCTGTCGGGGAAGCGGTCCGGGCGGTCGAAGTGCCCACCATGCGGCACAACCTCGCCGTCGCCGCGGCCCTCACCCGCAGGACGCAGCGGCGCACCACCGGCGTCGCCACCGCTGCGGCGGCCACCGCTCATCCCGTTGCCGCGCGCCGGCTGCTGCTCCGGCTGCTGCTCTGGCTCATGCTCCGGCTGCTGCTGACCGCGTGCGTCCAACCGCGGCGCCGCGTCGCTGGGCTGGCCACGCGCGTGCTGCACGCGCCGGCCGAAGCGCTCCGTGTCGTCGTGGTTGTGGTCATCGTCATCGTCGTCATCGTCGTGGTGGCGCGGCGGTGGCACGCGCGCGCGCACCGGCACGTCCTCCGACGCAGACACGCTCTCCGACTCGCTGCTCCACGCGTCCTGCGACGCAGCAGGCGGCAGCGGCGGCGGCGGCGCCATCCCACGCGGCGCACCACCGCGCGCAGGCAGCCCCGACACAGGCGCCGGCGGCACGCTCAGACGCACCGCGCCGCCCTCGCCGCCGCCACGCGCGCCAGCGCCGGCAACAACAACAGCGGCAACAGCGCCGAACACCGCAGCGCACACAACAGCGCGACGCACCTGCTTCATCGACATGGCGACAGAGGAGGGGGGAAAGAGGGTGAAAGAGGGAGAGAAGGGCAGCGAGAGAGAGAGAGAGAGAGAGAGCACGCAAGCGGGGGTGATTGGCGCAAGAGGAGAGAAAGCTGAGAAAGGACTTTTGGCAACTGCGTGCGTGCGTGTGTGCGTGGGCGGGGGTGGCGAGAGAGAGAGAGAGAGGGGAAGGGAGAGGGAGAGAGAGGTGTGGCGGCGAAGAAGAGGGTAGCGCAATAGCAGCAGCTGCAGCAAATGCTGACGGTGAAGGGGAGGGACACAGTGGCGCAGCGGCGGCACACAGTGGAAGGTTGTAAAAAATGAAAGAGGTTTGGCATTCAGATTAAGAACAGGGAAAGATACATCCATTCGGCAGATGCGTCGCAACTGTGCTAATGAGGTGTGTTGCACTGTCGGTGCTGACACATCTCATTGCTGCTCTTGAATTGTATCTGTTTATTATTATTATTATGTAAGAAAAGTGGTGATTGCAAGTTGGTGGAGGCAAAAGTCGAGGGGTCTGAAATGATGCGACGTAGTATCTACCTAAGACTGCCGGAAGGCATCGAGTTGGAATGCCCTAAGTATTGCTGAAGCAGCTGCATGATCAACTCCGCCCTGCACGCAATACTCAATTGAAGCGGCGTAAAGGTCTCCTCTGCTCCGAGTGCGTTGAGACGGACGCGCGCCGCGATGTCAACGTCAGCTCCGCGGTGCAGCAGGTATTCCACGACAGCCACGTTCGCGTCGCTGTCGCATACGAGGTGCAGCGCTGTTCGTCCGTCACTGGTGCGCTCGTCGACGCTGCAGTCGCCGAGGGTGAGCAAGGTGTCTTTGACGCGGTTGCGTGGAAGATCTGCGCGGTTCAGCACGGCGATGTGGAACGCAGTCAGACCTGCGTCATTGCGCATCTGGGCTGGCACACCGTGAATGACAAGTTTCTTCACAATCTCGTCGTGCGGATAGCGTGCGGCACAGGCCACATGCAGGACGGAGTTGCCGGTGTGAGCATCGACGCCCTGCGTCAGCTCGGGTCGCACTTGCAGCAGCGCCTCCACCACCGCTGCATCGGGCAGCCGCGCCGCACAGGCGACGTGCAGCAAGTTGTTGCTGGCATAAAAGAGTTTAGGCTTCGTGTGCAGGAGGTGCATGACGAGTGGACGGTCGCCCTTGTCAATGCCGTCGAGCAGCGCCTCCTGCTCCAACCGACTTAGAGACGAGTCGGAGAGGGTTGCTGAGTGTGAGCGGGACGGCGCCTCGTAGCCGGAGAAGCGCGTCGGGGCGGGTGAAGGGGACGTCGTGGTCTGCGTCGGTGGCACGGAGCGACGGTAGGAGAACGCCGAGGCCACTACCGGCGGAGGAAGCGGTGGAGGTTGTTGCAGTTGCGCGCGAGAAGGTACGGTGGGTTCCTGTGGGTCAGTGGCCGGCTGTACGGCATAAAGCACAGAGCTCTCAGCGTGCACCGCTGCTGAAGTTACCGCGACGTTAGAAAAAGATGCCTCGTTTGACGTTGCGTGCTTCGTCGTAGCAGCGGCAAACAACTCTGCCGTACAGGAGACCTTCGGCGCACCATCGCGCAGCGACGCCGGCGGACGGGGATTGGGAGAGAAGAGCGGTGCAGACTCCGCACCTTCATCTTGAGAAGGCTGCAAGGAGGAGGCGTTGCGGAAACTCGTTGAGGCTGACGTCGGCGTGTCGTTGCCGCCCACTACGCGGACCTGTCCCGTCACGGGAGCTACAGCGTTGGTGTTCTGTGCTTCCTGCATGGTCTTTTTGTTGATTGTGTTGCTGTGTGACGCGCCAGCTGCGGCAGCCGCGGCAGCTTCACGTGGTCGCGCCGACGACCCTCGCCTGCTAGTCGATGGCGGAGACGGCAGTGGGGGCAACTGCGCTTCTTCTTTCTCGTTCGCCATCTGGCTCATCAGCTGTTGCAGCTCTTCCTCTGTCAGCGCCAGCGCGTCGTCGCGGCTTTGCAACGCCGCCCGCGCAGCGCGTTGCGTCGTTTGGAGGTCGGTAAGGCGTTGCCGCAGCGCCTGTGTGCGGTGATGGGCGTCCTTCATTGCGGTGCGCAACTCCGTCGTCTCTCTCTGGACCCTCTCGAGCCACTCGGCGGTGGCCTGCGCAGGGTCGCTGCTCGCCGTCGCACTACTTCCCGCCAGAGGCAGTCGTGTGCCAGCCTGTGCAGCGCGCACCTTCTTCGTCGCGACTTCCGCACGCGCCTCGGCAGCTCGAACGCCGGAGAGCTTACGCTCGTAGACGCCCAGCAGCGTGCGGTACTGCGCGGAGAGGCGGAGTGCGATGGCGTAGTGCTGCTCTGCTTTGGGACTCGTCGGCGCCACGGCTCTCGCATTCGAGGGCAGAAGAGGTGCGGGAGGAGGACCGGGCGGAGGCGGTGCCAACGTCGGCGGCGGCGCAGGAGAGAGCTGCACCGAGGCGACGGACTGCGGTATGCTGTACCGGCTGTGGTCCGTCCTGACCCGCAGCACCGAGGAGGCAGCAGAGAAGGAGGCAGGTGTGGCCCGGCCACTCACCGCTGCCGGTGCGGGCTCCTCCCCTTCCGCCCCGCCGAGGCTGCCATCGCTACCCAGTGCACTGTCCTTGTCGTCTTCGCCGTCGGCGGACGAGTCACCGCAGAAGTGCAGCACGAGCTCCGGGTCTAAGCCGCCAGGTGGTGCAACGGAATACTGCATGGCCTTTAACTCCTTCTCTTCTGCTGGAGGAGGCACTTCACTCGACGGGACTAAAAAGCCATTCGATGTGTCTTCAGCCAAGGCGGTGGACGCGTTAGGGTGCCGCGAGGAGAGCCTCGCTGTCAGCGGCAACTGCTGCGAGTCCGCTGTCGCTAAAAACGACGACGCTGCGACTGTGTTGTCAATGTGGTCGCGCAACGCCTGCGCTGCTGCTGCATCCTCCTTTACCATCACCGCCGTCGTGTCACCGCGCGGCGCAGCATTGATGCGTCCCACCGTGGCGTCGTGAGGGTAGGCAGGCGATGAGTCTTCTGAGGCTGCCACCGCGCTCTCACAGCGCACCGTCTGGCTGTGCGGATGAGGCTCATTCAGCGCGCTGTAGCTCAACGTGTCGCCGCGGGCGTGGAGGGGACTGCCGCGAATGTTTGCCGTCGTGTCATTCTTGCCTGCTCGTGCTGCCTCTTCCCCGCCTGCGACTTCTTGTAGTTGTCGCTGGTTCACGTCGCCGTGTTCCTGCGAGGACGGCGGCAGCCCGGCAGCGGATTTTGGCCGCACCAGCAACTCTAATGGGCTGGCCTGGTCGAGCGGCAAGGCGCTTGGGGCACGTGGGGTGGCCACCGGCGGCAGCGAGACGCTCGGGTCGCCGTAGCTGAAGCCGTCCGCCGCGAAGGTGGGTGTGACGACAGAGGATGAGCTGGTGCCAGAGAAGCCGAAGGCATTCGTTGAGTCCGGCAGCTTCTCGGGGTGGAGAGGGTGAGAGTGGCGGTGGTGGTGGTGGTGGCTCACCAGAAGAGGCACCAGCACGGGAGTCGGCACGCGTGGCGAGTCCGATGGCGCTGCAGACGGCGCCGGTTGGTCGTTTCGCTCACCGTGCTCGCTGTGACCGTCGTTGTACACTGTGGCGGGTGAGAGCTCATCCTTGCCTTGCTGCAGCTCCGGACTCACTCCCGCTGCTGCTATTGTTGCGTGTGTTGCCTCCTTGACCTGAAGGCCGGCGCTGCTGGGCAGTAGCGAAAGCGCCGTGAAGGGGTGCGGGGAGGTCGCCAAGGAGAGAGCGGCGAATGGGGTCTGGGAGAGCGCCAGAGGCTCCTTGTAGTTGCGCAGCGACTGCGGCGGCGTCATGAGCGGCTCACCCGCGTCCAAGGAAGAAGTCATCAAATGGGCGTCCCTCGACGCGAGAGAGGCGGCCGCAACATCACCTGGGCGAGCCGTCTGCGGCGCACGTTCATCACCTCCATCATCGCCGTCATCCGTGCCGCCGTTCTTTTTTTGTTTATGCGCTGTCTCTGCGGCATCGGCGACGTGGAAGGAGCGAAGGGCGGCGGCGGGGACGAGGTTGACGTGCGGACGGGTCCGCTCTGCTGCGCCTCGTCGGCCACTGGACTCTGTAGGACCTCTTTGGCCTTCACGTGCTGCGGATTTGGCGGCCTCTTTCAAAGCATAGCGCACGGTGGGGATCTGCGACAGCTGCAACACCCCATCCACCACCAACACCGCTGGAATCACTCCACCAGCTGAACGGAATGCATCAGCGCCAGCTGCGCCGTCGCAAGGCACCGTGAAGGCCGCCTCGATCTCGCTGTCGTGGTGGGCGGCAACAACAACGCGCTGCAGGCTGTACTGCCCCGATGCCACCCGCACTGCACTAGCAGTGAATTTCTTTTTTTCTTCTCCGTTCTGTACCTCTTCCCCTCTACCTTCACCTGCATCTCCGTCTTCAAAGGGTACTGCCAGCACGTCAAAAAACATCGACTGCTGCTGCAGCGCAGTCCGCGAGCAGGTGAGCTGCAGCTGTGGCAGCTGATCCTGGCGGAAGGTCAGACAAGGCTGCGCGACACCGGGCAGCAGCGCCTCAGCAGTGATGTGCTCTGGTGCACGACTGGGGCTCGACTCTCGCGAACTCGACGCTTGAGCCCGCTTCTGCCGCGTTCCAAGGGAAAGGGCTTCGTTCGTGCACCAGCCGTATCGCAGCTGAAAGGACGCTGAGGGCGGCACACCACGCGCACAAATGAGGCGCGGCCGCACACGCACCTCTTTTTCCTCATCCATTCGCAGTGTCAGCGCGACGTGTCCGCAAAGGTGTGTGCGGCGCCGTGACGTGGTCAACAACGAGCGCGGGGGAACCACGTGGTCCATCAACGAGGAGCCATCGAGAGCAGCCGCAGCAGCAGCAGCTGTGTCGTCTGCATTCCTAAAGATGTTAAAGTAGAAGCGTGCGTCGTTCGAAACGGCCAAGTCCAGCAGCGAAACGGTTGCGCTGGCGAGCACCACCACCTCTGGATTTGCCCCCTCGTGCTGTGCGTCGCACTTCGTGTCGTTGCCGTCTGCTGCTGCTGCTGTCACCGCGTTGCCTGCATGGGTGTTGGAAGGCGAGCAGGATTGGACAGGGTGCGCCGCCGCGGCGGCGCCATTGCTTTTCCCTCGATCATCTTCAGCAACACGGCGCAGCAGCACGTGCACCGCAGCGTGACGGTGCGCCAGACTCTGCGCTAAGCTCTCCGCACAGTCCGCTTCGATCGAGTAAGAAAAGAAAACGGAGCCGACAGCTACCGCCGTTAAGCCGGCGCACGCGTCAGACAGCGTCGTCCCTCTGCCCAATGAGTCTCCGCCGGAGAGGTGTGAGTGGAGAGAAGACCGCGCCGCACTCGATGCAGCAGCGGCGGCGGCAGCAGAAGACGCCGTGCGTGACAGCGGTTGATTCCGACGCACCTCCAGCGCCACTTCTCTCTCCATGCCATCGTAGCTGAAGTGCAGCACGGACTCCCAGATCGGCTGTCCTGGTGCAGCTTTGACAGTAGTGGCGGTGGTGGTGGTGTTCACTTGCGGTGCAGGCAGCGGCACATCGAGAAATTGGCTCCAGAAGCGGTAGATGGTGGGCAGATCCTTTACAACTTCGCCTGCTTCCTGCGTCTCAGCGCGTGCTGCAGTGTGTGCACTCGTGACACCGCCGCGTTCGCATGGACTGACCGCATGCACGCTGATGTTGCCCAGCGCAACACGAAAGACCCACGACAGCTTTCTAGACTCCCCACTCATAGCTTATATAGTCACAATAAAAGGTCTTTGAGGTGGAAGAAAGAAGAAACAGTACAGGAGGGAGAGAGTGTGTTTGAAGGACTTCAAAGTGATGTTCACGTGGTGGAAAGTAGCGCAGGAGAAAGTGAGTGAAACAAAAACAAAGAAGAAGTCAACGCTCGCAATCTTTTTTCTCCCTTTTTAGCTTCCCTCTAACTGCCCTCCTCTTTTTCTCTTAAAATGAGGCACTGCGAAGCACAGCAACCGTTGAGAGAGAAAGAGGAGCGAGAAAGAAAAAGATATTTCTATAGGTGTGCTTCAGAGGAAGGAAGGGGAAAAACAATGAGTGAAGAAGAGAAGTGTGAAGAAGAGTCGCTGCGCAGCCGGCAGCTTTACGGCACAGTAAAAAAGAAGACGGACGGTAGTAAGAAGAAAAGTAGTAAAGGGACAAAAAAAAAACGTCGCGTAAGAAGAGAGAGAGAGAGAGAGCAGTGCCACTCTAATTTTTACTTTTGCTGTACAGGCCCGAAGTTAACGGGAGAGTTCCAAGAGAAGAGAAGAAAAGAATTGTTGATGGAGAGTGAGATTGTGAAGACGGGAGGTACAACTCCACACGAGCGAGGAAGGGATGCTAGCAATTTGTTGAAAAGATAATATCACGCTCAAAGATACACAGGTGCAAAAAGTAGAGTAGAAAGAGTAACGACTTGAGTTTTTTTTTGTTTTCTGGACTAAAATAAGCAAAAAGAAAAAGGGAGATAATCCGTCCGGACCGTTAAATGATAATAATAATACTAAATGATAGAAATACTTGACTCAGAAAAAAATGGCGCACGACGCACTCTGGACTGGCGAGGTGCGTGAGATTCAAACAGCTTTACTCGTGCGCACTTTAGGCACACTCAAACCCACACCTACAAACACAACGCACACTGATAGCAATAGAGAGACGGACGAATTCAGCAGCAGCGCTGTCGACGCGCTGCAAAGGAGCGAAGTACAGAGAACCCTGCAAGCAATCAACACCGCTCCTACTGTAAAGAGTGTTAAGGATACACTGCAAGGAAGGAAAAAGCAAAGAAGAAAAAGATCTGAAGGGTGACAGAAAGGATAGAAACAGAAATACCTAATAGCACTTTGAGGCGATGCAGCAGGTGAGTGTGAGGAAGGAGATAACAACAACAAAAAGAGAAAGACGTACGTGACGCGGTGAACCGGAGGGCACCTGATAGTGTACGTGTGCTGAGCCCAAAGTGAGGAGGGAGGGAGTGAAGAAAAGGGAGGCGCAGAGAGCTACGGACAGATGGGTGCTGTGGTGGAGCTGCACACGTGCCACTGATGAAAAAAGACAACGCCAGAAAACACAATAAGAAGCCAAGTCACACGCTATCTTCCGCGTCTGGCTTGCATCTGAAGGAAAGATGATGCACGTCAAAAACGCAGCAACAAGGACATCGGCGGCACGAAGGTAAAGCAATACAAAAAGTGCGGTGCGTTCAGGGAAGCCAGAGAAGAAAAGATGGTTGAGGGAGTGAGAGAGATAGAGTAGGGTAGACAGATAACGCGCATCAAAGAGAAGAGCATTTATTCAATCTTGAAGTAATGACAACACAAGCTCATCAGTGAGTCGCCCTCGCCAGTTTCCCCAACCGCAAAGCCCTCACAGGTGCCTCTTAAAACGGAGCTGAGCTTTTTTTTTTTCTTCAGCGTGACCTACTGAATGCACCCGTAGCACTTCACGGAACAGGCAAACGGGGAATACCAGGAGCGAAGCACCACGAATCTAAAAGTGTTTCTTTCCTCCGCATCTCTGCGATAAGTACGATGTCAGTCATAAATTGTAAAACAAAGGGAGAGGTATAGGGTAGGAACACCAGAAGAGCGCGCACACACGCAGAGGACAAAAGCAAAAAAAGAAAAAAGAGGCCCCACTGCACCTCTATTTTTGTTTTTTTTTCTCTGCTTACTCCCCCCTTCATGTCGCCATGGAGGTGGAGGAAGACTTGTTGCCCTCCTCGTCAACCAGCGACTGCCCCAGCAGCATTGGCGGCGGTGGCGGCGGCAGCAGCGCCACGTCGATACTTGCCGGCTGCTCCAGCGCCAGCTTCGGCGTACCGATTAACGGGTCGGGTCGCCGGGGCAGCATCTGCGGTGGCGACTGAGGAGAGCGCATATCTCTGCCACTGCGCGACAACGGCGACTGCGAAGGGTTCAGGGGCGTCGTTACGGTACCGTTCTCCCTTCCACCGCTGCGGTGGTTTGTCTGCACGGTAGAGGGCGACTGGCTTTGCAGCAGCTTGCCAGGCGGGAGGCGCCGCACCCGGTGGGGTGGCGAGGAGAGCGGGGAGGCGGGGCCGCGGCTGTCACCGTGGGCAAGAAAGAAGCCGGGCGGGTGCTGCGCTGGCAGCGCAAATGGACCGTGGGTGCGGTGCGGAACAGCGTCGCCGCGTGCGAGAGGACTCGTTGGCGCGCCGGTCGTGTCAGCCGCTGCTGCGGTCGGTGTCAGAGCCACAGGAGCACCGAGGGCGACGGAGCGGATCGCCTGCAGCTGTGTGGGCGAGAGGACGCTGGGCAGCAGCGCGGCCGGTGGTGGTGGTGCTGCGGTGGTGGTGGCTGCGGCCGGTGTCGGGGCAGGAGTCACCTGTCGATTCCGCATCTGCTGGAGCACCTCGCGGTAAGAGAGGACGAGATTGCTGACGCTAGCAGAAGGGAGAGGAGACGAGGACGAAGTGCTGGACTCGGGCAAAGCCCGGCCACTGGTCACCACCACCGCTGCTGCTGCTCTAGCTGGGGTGTCTGTCGTGGCGGCGGCGGGTGGCCGGGAAGGCTCCGCTGTGCTTCTCTGTGTCGCTGCGGCAGTGCGAACAGGCACCGTTGCCCCTCGCGCTGCCAGCGGAGACGACCTGTTCGTCACCGTCACCGGTAGCGCGCTCGCACGCAGCTTTAGCAGAATCTCATCCAATGCGGCAGGTGGGCGCAGCGCCATCGTTGTCGCCGCCGCTGCCGAGTCTGGCACGGTGGTGAAGGTGGGCGACAGAGAGATGCCCAGCGGTGTCGACCCGCTCGGAGATGCCGCGGAGGGTCCTCGAGCACCGCTCGATGGCGGGAGTGTGGGCCGCAGCAGCTGGTCAAAGTCGATGAGCTGCCGCTGCTCCGCTGTCAGGTAGCGAAACGCAGGCGCACAACGATCTGTCTCTACTGCAGTTGTTCGCGGCGGTGGTGGGGAGAGTGGTGCAGACGGCCGCGGGGGGAAGACGATGGTGGTCGTCGGCGTGCCACGTGGGCTGCGCGGTGGTGCGTGTGCGCCAGTGATCCGTTTTCCCTCCTCATGCTCGTTCTCAGACACTGGCCGCACTGCCCACCGTCCAAGTGCCGGGTCGTCCAGCTCGTACGCGTGGTGCAGCGGCGCGACTGCGGTCAGCGGTGACACGTTTGACGGCCGCACCGCCGTCACCTCGCCCGGCAGCGTCGTCCCGTCTAACCGATTCAAAGAACTGTCCGCTGATGACGCAGTGGCTTCCGAGACGTCACAGATGAGCGGCGCGGCAGGGAACCACGCCGGGCCGTCCGCAGCACCAGTAGTAGTAGTAGCAGCAGAAGACGTCTCCACGACGCTGGGGAGGGTGAGCCGGGCATCACCATTGTGCGCTCGACCCGCACTGCTCACGTCCTCGTCCGCATCGCTACGCTGCTCCTTTGCAGTCCCGACGCTGCATCGTCCCCGGTGCTGTCGACTCAACCCCGCAGGTTCTGACAGCGGTCCGTCGTCATCCTCATCGGGGGCCAAAGCGCACAAGACAGCGCTGCCGCGGCGTGGAAAATGCAGAGCCCCGCCCATCGGCGTGTGCACGTCGGACGTCATCGCCGACCCGAAGGAGTCGTTGAATGACGAGGAGGACGCCACGCGAGGAACGACAGAGAGGGCGGCTGGTGAGCTGCGGCGCGAAGGCTGCTGTGTTTCCATCCCCAGCATCCGTGCGTACTTGGCGTACGACCTGCTCTCAGCAGCTGTGGGGGTGAGAGGGGACTGGCGCTCGCCTTGCTTCGGCCACTGTGGCGATGGTGGCCTTGGCGGCAGCTCCTCCATCTCGTTCGTGAAGCTGATGGCTCGGGGCGGCTTAGCGACAACGTCATTCTGGGTGTAGGAGCTGATTGGAGGAGAGCGTGTGTGACGTGTACTGAGTGAGGTGGTCGGGTCGGCATACGCAGCAGCGTCGAGGTTCGCAGCACGCGACGGCGGTGGCAGCACCGAGTGCGACTCTTGTCCTGTGTGTCTCGATCCACCGACTCCCGCAGCGATGGTGTTGGCTGCTCTGAGTTTCCGCTTCATTTCATCGAAGGCGTCGGCCAATGCAAGGGCCTCCGCACACGACACCTCCTGCAGCACCACCGTCTCCACACCACACAGGGGCGATCCGGCTGCTGTGCAAGATCCTGCGGAGCCACTGGCGCAGCTCAGGCGCACCTCCACGCGTGACCGTCCCTCGGATACCCCACAGAGGGTGGAGGAGCGGGCGTGGGGATCAGCACCGCCGCCAACGCTGTAGCGGAGAGACGCGGCCTCTGCTTCAGCTGCTGGTGCCTCGACGAAGCTCCAGCATAAAGACTGTAAAGCGGTGAAGGGCAGCCAACACTCGGAGGATGAAGAGGCCTCATTCAGCTGTAGCTTGCGTGCACTGCTGTGACCACTAATATCGCGTGGTGCGCGGCGTACGGCACGGACAACGCTGCGATGCCGCGTCCCGCCCTCTGCCGATGCCCTCTCTGTGGCAGCTCTGTGCTTCTCCTCCTGCTGTGCGCGAAGATCTTGATCAGCAGATAAAAGATACCCTCCTTGGCCCGTGACGGAGTTCTGTGAGACCGGCAGGGCTGGCCGAATGCGCAACCCACACGCTGCAGCGCCATCTCGCGCGCGCGACGTGGCAGGCGAGCAGCCGGCGATCTCCACTACAGCAGGCGTCGAAGTCGCAAAGGGAGTAGCTCGAGCACTGCCAACAGAAACAGAGGCGGCGTAAACAAAGCGCACGAGGCAGCGCAGGAGAAGAGACGCTAATGGAGAGCTTTCTGCTACCGTGTTGCTCAGCGGATGCGACAGCTGGCCATGGCTGTGCGAGGCGTAAGATGAGTGATGCTGCGGCCGCGGCGCAACGAGAGACATTGAGCGTGTTGACGCCGGCACTGACAAACGGAAGTAAGTCTCGCGATCCGCAAAAAAAAAACCCTTTTTTTTCCTTCTTCTATAGAGCAGTGATCAGATATTTTTTTCCACTCTTTAAAAGAAATTAAGTGAAATGGTGAGGAAGTAGTAAAACTCCTGCGGCTAAAAAATATAAAATATAATATGTATCGCGAAAAAAAAAAACTGAACTGAAGAAGAATGAGGTTGCTGTGGAGGAACCCAAAAGAAGAAATGCCACAACGCTGCGTTGCCCCGCGCGAACAACAACAACAAAAAAAAAATACCGCGTGCGTCCCGAGTGCACGGTATTGAAAGGGCACAGATGAATTTGCGGGGTTACGCGGTGGTCATCAAAGGATGCTGTCGCACGAAAAGGCTTAAACTTCCTTCTTGTTGTTTTTTGGATGTGTCGATGTTTGTTAGGACTCTTTTTGTTTTTTTTTCCGAGTTGATGCACAGGGAGCTCAACGGAAAACAAGAAGCCAAAAGGAGAAAAAAAAGGGGACGTTGCGGTGAAGCTGCACCGCGTGGCACACTCACATACACACAGCACTAAAACACGGAGACGCAACGGAAAGAAGTGGGGATTGAGAAGAGAGAGGGGGTGTGAAAAGTGGACTCGACTCCTACTTATTCATTCCATGTCAGTGCACCACACAGGGGGGAATGTACATATATGCAGTCACAAAATACCAAGGCTGTGGTCGCGTTGCTGAGCCATTGCCGTCGAAGACGAGAAGCGAGAAAGAGAAGGAGTTTTAGGACGACTGCTGCGCTGTCAGAGCCTAGATTCACACAAAGGTAGGCAGACAGAGAGGGATGAGGAAGACGCTGGGCCGCCCTCTCTCCGTACATTTCTATCCTTTCTCTTTCTCTGCTTTAAGCTCTGACATTATGGTGTGCACGGAATATTTGCAAAACTCCCCTTCTCTAATAAAACGAGCAATGCAAACTGCCTCCACTCCGAACGTACTCTTTTTTTTCTTTTCGTTGCTTCCGAGGGGGTCAAGAAAGTCAGCAAAATGGCAACGCAAACTGAATGCTTTACATCATCCCAGTAAGTGAGAGATCGAAGTCGCAGAAAAACAACAACAACAACTGAAAAAGACACGTTGTGACGCCAGTCCACGGTCAACGCAGCGCAACATCGCACGTCCGCGATGTGCCATACAGAAAAAAAAATGACCTGCAATGGATAAAACAAGAAGAGAAGAGAGAGAAGACCAGAGGTAAAATCAAAAAGTGCGCAACCAAAAATAATCGTAAAATTCTCACCGACAACGACATATAAGCAAGTGTGGCTGTTTTCTCTTTGTCCACTAAAAGAGAATGAATAAAGAAAAAAAAGATCGAGAAAATAATAGCGAGAATGTAGATGAGCAGCAACACCTTGTTCCACGACTCAAGCACCGCGAGCACTCCAGCTCCGTGTAAACGCCTCAAGAAAAAAAAAGAGAAATTCGCAGTAAAACACACACAAACACACGCGTACACGCATGCATCACAGCAAGGGTAGAAGTGTTTTTTTTTTGGTTTTCTGTGCTGTTGATCTTTCAAGGATAGAATACGAAGGGGAAAATGAGTAACGAAGAAAACAAAAGAGGACAACAGGAGCAACGAAGCCACAGAAGAGCGAGTAAAACAAAAAATAGAGAAAAAAAAAGACATTGAAAGAAGTCATCTGCTACACATAAACAACGGCAGAGAAGAGAGAAGGCGATGGGCCGTACGTCCCAACAGTGGAGTTGATTCTCCTCTTTTCCTTTGCCCGTCACTGAGGGAGAAGGGGAGAGAGAGACCATCTTTACAGTGCACCCGGCGGCTTGTAGGAGGGGTAGCCACCGTAGTTGTTGTTCTGCTGCGGGGGCGGCGGGTACTGATACGCGTACGGCGCCGCTGCCGCTGCCGCGACCTGCTGCTGTGGCGGATACTGCTGCTGCTGCTGCGATGGCGCATCCTGTCGAGGGGCGATGTTGCTTAGCTGATCGTAGGACGGTGGAGCCATGGAGTCCTGCTGCTGCAGCGGCGCGTAGTGCTGCTGCGGTGGCTGCTGTGGCGGAGGCTGATGGTACTGCTGCTGCTGCTGCTGTTGCTGCTGCTGAGCAGGCGGGTACTGGTAAGCGGCGGAAACCGGCGGCATCTGATAGAACTGCTGCTGCTGCTGCGGCTGATGCTGCGGCTGCTGCTGAGGCTGCGGCTGTTGGTATGGGGGTGAAGAGGGCTGCGAAGACGGCGGCTGCGGCTGTCCTGGCTGGTAGCGACTCGGTGGCACCTGCTGCTGCAGCGAAGCGATCTGGCTCTGCAGCACCTCCTGCTTGCGCCGCGACTCCGCAATCTGGCTCTCCGCGTCCTGCATCTCGCTCATCTTGGCCGCAATCTGCGCATCGAGTCGACTCTGCACCTCCTGCGCCTGCAGCTCGCGGCTCATCGTGTAGGACTGCGCCGAGCTCAGCGTGCCGTCGATGTCGTCCACCGCCTTGTTGATGTACTGCAGGATGGCCGCAAAGTCCTTCTTCAGCTCCTGGTACACGGAGCAGGCGTTCTCGAGACTGTTCGACACCTTCTGGATCTCCTCCGCGAGCGGGTCGGTGCTCTGAAGCGTGCCCAACTCCTCCATGATCTTCTCCGCATCCGGCAGCAGCGCCCTCTCAGCGCGCACCTTCGCATTCACGCACTCAATCGCGTCGGAGATGTCCTGCGCACCCTTCGCCAGCATCGCGTCCCGCTGCGACGTCTCCACTGACGAGATGCTGAAGACGACGTCGTCAGACTCCAGCTTGTCCTGCAGCACCTTCTCCTCCGCCACCTGCTCCTTCTCCAGGCGCTCCTTCGTCTCCATCAGCGTCTGCAGCTTGGCCACGAGCGCCATCACCTGCGACGACTGGTGACGCGCCTCCTTCGTTTCCACAAACGGCATCAGCGCGTCCAGGTCTGCGATGGGCCAGTCGAGCCGCGCAATATCGCGCATGTTCGCCTCCAGCGTCTTCTTCGCCGCGTTGAAGGGGACGATAACCCACTGCCGCAGCCCCTTCTCGTGCTCGGCGATGGCGGCGGTGATGCTGCGGTAATCGGGGGTCTGGTCCGACGCGGGATGCACGGCGCGCCACATCTTCTCCCCATAGGCTTCTTTGTAGCGGGCATCCACCTTCGCGTCCTTGGCGAGCTCGGCCTTCACGTCCGCGAGCTTGTTGTCGGCCACCTCGTACATGGCGTTGCAGGTGTTCACGTTGCCCATCAGCACATCCGTCACGCTCGCCGTGGCGCCGCTGTCTGTCTTGTTCTCCTCGCGCTGCTGCAGCAGCGTCGTGCGCAGCGGCTCCGGCACACGGCCACGGCCGCTCATCTCACCCGACATGGTCTGAATTGCGGCGACCACGCCGAGCTGCTGCAGCTTCGCCTGCGTGCTCTTCCGCGTGTGCGCGGCGCTGGAGGTGCAGACGTTCACAAGGTTGCGCTGCTTGTCGCGCCACTCACTCGCCGTCTTGGCGATGTGCGCGGGAATGATGCCAAAGAAAGGGTCCTCGCCACGCTTCGAGACGAAGCGCACAAAGCTCGGGTGCTCGGTGGCGGTGCCGAGCGGCCGCGGCAGCCCTTCCGGCTCCCGCACGTCCCGCGGCACCCGCGCAAAGTACACGGAGTTGTTCGACTTCTCCGCCTTGTCCTCTGCGGCGTTGACGCTTGTGACGATGCTGTTCACCCAGGTGGTCATCGGCTGGTTCGGCATGCGGGGCAGCTTCGCCAGGTGCTCCTGCGCCTTGCGGTAGTGTCCAATCGCCTCGCCCAGCTCCCCGGCTTCCTCGTCGCGCACGGCGAGGTGCAGGTGGGCACGCGCCTTGAAGATGGCCACGTTGGCGATGAGCAGCGCCTCGACGTCCTTTGCATTCGCCACGCGCTTTGACAGCCAGACGGAGGTCTTGAACATGGACTGCACCTCTTCGTACTGCTTCGCAGCCTCCGCGGCGATCTTGGCCAGCATCTCGGGCTTTCCCTTCAGGGCCTCCTCGGCCTTCAAGTAGCCGCAGTGGTGGGCCTCGGCGAGACACATGCGAGAGAGCATCGACAGCGAGTCCTTCCGCATGTCGCCCTTCGTGAGCTGGTCAGGCGGAAGGCGGTCGAGCATCGAGGTGACCATCTCGTAGTACCCGGCAGCGGCCTGGAAGTTCTTGTAGGCCTCCTTGATCTCCTCCGTGGTGCCGGTGTGCGCCTGCGTCGTCGCCACGTAGGCGTAGGAGGCGGCAAGGTTGTAGATGCAGCTCACCAGCTCCGAGTTCGAGTTGGCGCTCTCGTACTTGACCGACTCGTCAAAGCTGTCCCGCCAAACGAAGCGCAGACTCTTGCTGACCATGCCAGAGTGAAGGGGCAGGTGGGCCTGTGCCTGTCCAACAAGACCGCAGTAGCGGAGCAGGGTGTGCTTGATGAAGCCCTCGTTCGGTGTCCGCTTCGCGTCGTCGAGGAGGCAAGTCTTCGCGATCGTGTTGTGGTAGGCGCTCATCGACTTGATGGCATCGTCGACGGTTGTCGTGTTGTTGCTGGAGTGGTTCGTTGCGACGTAGCGAGAGAGCACCGACCAGTCCGGGATGTCCTTCTCGCCGCGGCGGAAGGGCATCTGGATGAAGCGATCGGGAGAGTGGATGAGGGCGGCCATGACTGCGTTTCCTTTTTAAAAGCGTTTTCTCTGATATAGAAACAACGCCAAAGCCAGGGCTAACGGCGCACCACTGCGTGAGACGAGTCACCGATACGACCAAACAGCACACACACACTCACAGAGCTTAAGGTGCAGATATCAATCTGAAAGCAAGCAAGCGGCAAAATAAATAAAACTTTCTCAGCTGGCAATCGGAGGCAACGCGCGTGTAAACGGCAAAGAGAGAAACAGAGAAAAACTGTAAAGTGGACGCAAGACGAAACAAAGGGGGAAAGAAAGAAGAGTTTTCAAGTTTTCACTTTTTTTTTTAGAGAGAAGAGAGAAGGAGCAAAAAGGCGAGCGAAGAGAACCAAAGGCAAGGGGAGAGGAGTAAACGTGTCAGAAAAGATAACAAGAAAGAAAAAGAGAAGGGTGTAAACGACAAGAGGCAAATGTTGAAACGAAGATGAAGAAGAAAAATAAACACACACCAACTGAGAAGGGACCACTATAGAACACAAATGCACAAACAAAACAGCAAACAAAAAAAAAGTTAGGCAGAGACAGTCACGTATACGTACCTCGAAAGTCACTCTCAGGTATCACCAGAGAAACAAAAAATGAGGGGGTTGGTGCACAACAAGCCACGCTGCGGATAACCAGCCCAGTGAACCGCTTTAGCTAGACTCGTACACGCCAACACCAACAAGGACGGAAGGAGATGAGTGAAGAGTGAAAGAAAGAAAACGAGAGAAAGATATGTGCGCTGAAAGCCTTTCTTTTTTCTTTTTTGATATATATGTGCACTTCGGCTTCGTTCTTGTCACCCTTGTTCCTTTTTTTTTTAGACTTTCGTAAAAAAAAAAAAAAAGTTCGAACAGGAGGGAGAAAGACAAACGCAGCGCACGCTACCTACAAATGCTAGTAAAGGGAGAGTGGGAATTAGACGAGTACGTGCACGGCAACAAGGACCGGAACAGAGGAGCGACCGGGGCGGAAGAGGATGTCTGAGGCAGTAGAGGGGAGATGTGGGTGAATGGGTGAGTGCGTTTGTGAAGAAAAGAAGGCTGTATTGAGCTGTAGGAAAAAAAAAAAGAGAAACGAAAAGAGGGGAGTTGAGGTGCGGTAAAGAAGACGCGTGACAGGGAAAAAAAAAAGGGAAGGACCAGAAGAGGAGATAGAGTGGGAAAAAGAGTCACGAAATACAACTCTCCGCAGCAGTATCTTCTACTTTTAAAGGGCTTTCACAACTTATGTGAATTGTGCGAAGCACTGTACATGTGCGCTGTCCATCATGTCCCGTCAGCACTTATTTAGACGACGCACGTCGAGGAGAGGTGAACGCTGCTACCTTTCTTCCTTGTGTGTGCGCAAACTTGTACTTAGTTTTTTTTAGGTGGCAGTTCCAAAGAAGTCAAGTTGCGACGCTCTCTTGCATGCGTCCAATTTTTCCCCAGCCTTCCTTTCTTTTCTCGCCTTCGGTGTGTGCCGTTGACGACACCGCAGTGCTGCACATCTGCTTATTCCTCGATTGATTAACTTGTTTGTTGAGTTTCGTTCTTCCTTTTCTCGTCTCTTTCTTCACGGTAGTGTTCGAGGTGAGATCAGGTGTGTGCACTGGCAAATGCAGCAGCAGCGACTGACACGCAGCAGCAGCAGCAGCTGTGAAGCGTACTCTGATGCGGCGTTCTCACACACTGAAGGGAAAGAAAGAAAAGAGAAGAAACGAAGATGTGCTGGTGTACAATAGAAAAGAAGAAAAATAAATAGTCGGGGGTTTAGTTTACATCAACGGAATGCGCCATTACAACAAGTAAAAATGTTGAGAGAATAAAGAGCGCGCTGCTTCACAAAACACAACGTGGCATCCACGAACAAAAAAGGGAGAAACAAAACCAAAAAGACAAATAAAACAAAGAAAAGCACAAAAGACCAAAAGAATCTAAATGCTGCTTTTTTTTTTTTGGACGTAACCGCAGACAGATCATACGGTAGACAACGACCAAAAAGGAAAAAAAAAAGACAGCAATCTGAAGCGCACAGAGGAGAGACAAACGCAAAGCTTTTCGTCTTTTTGCCTATTCTGGATTCAAAATAGCAAAAACATTTTGCCTCTCAGCTCTCCGACTCCGCCTTGAGACGCTCCATCTCCTCGCGGTGCAGCTTCTCCACCAACTCCAAGAACTCCTCGTCCCGCTGGGCATCCTGCGCGTAAGGGTTGTCGTAGTCCTTCACATCCAGCTCCTCCTTCGGCGGACGCCTATCTGCCGCCAGCAGCAAGTCTTCATGCTCCCCACCCTCCTTCACTGCCTTCGCGCCAGCAACGGCACCGGTGCCAGCAGCTGCGGCGTGTGCGTTGGCAGCCGGCACAATCGTCCCACGCAGCCGCGCCGCGGCTCCCTGCAAGCCGAAGCGGTCGATCTCCGACTGCCGCTCCGACCAGCGCCACATGTAGTAGGCGACGCGCCGCGTCTCACGCTCGAGCATTGCACGCACGTAGCGCCGCTCGCCGCTCGTCGCGCGGGAGAGCGCCGTGGGTAGCGCGTACCAGTGGAAGGAGCCGAGGTTTGTGCCGATCAAGATCTGCTGCGAGTAGCGGCTGTTCACGCGGTGCGGCAGCGGCTGGAAGGAGAGGGACGTGATGGCGTCCTGGACGAGGTGGTGGGTGAGCATCGGCTCCGGGTTGCGGTCCAGCAGATCCCACAGCTCCACCATCCCGTTGCCAATGCCAATCAGCACGAGGCCAGGGCGGGCGGGCGACCACGCCGCACAGTAGACGGCGGCAGTGCGCTGTGGGGACTCGTACAACGGCATGGCCACACCGGCACGCCACACCTTAAAGCCGCGGTCGCCACAGGTCAAGTAGACGTCGCCGATTGTTGGGTGGCGCTCCACGCAGTACACCGGGCCGCCGTGTGCGTCGCCGACAACGGTGCGCACGAAGCGTGTGTCGCGGGTGAGACCGAAGGTGGGGATGACGACGGACGGACGGCGCTCGTGCTGCGTCACCATGGAACAGAATGCGAGCTGGCCATCCATGCTGCCAACCGCGGCCGTGTACGAAGGCGACTCGTCCACCGTGCACCCGTTAAAGAAGAAGCGGAAGCCGGCAACATCGCCCGAGCCGTCTGGCTTGCCCAGCATGTAGCGCAGCAGCGGCACCCACGGCTGCTCTGTTCCACCGATACGGCTCTGGTGCTTAATCTTGCGCAGCTTGTCCTGCGGGAGGTGCTCGGGGCGGATGTCCCAGACCAGCATCGCCCCATCCTCGCTGACGGTGGCGAACTGGTGCGTCTCGTGCACGACGGACTGCTTGCCGTCGAAGCCAAACTCGAGGTTGTCGGGCAGCCATTGCAGGTCGTGCACGGGGCACTGATGGGAGAGCTCGACGCGGGAGAGCTGTATCGGCTGCAAGCGCGGCACGCTGACGTCTCCGTCCAACTCCAGCGTGACACCCTTCAGACTGTCGGGCATCTGCGGCACCTCCCCGACCTCGCGGAACTCCGCGGCGGTTTCGCCGACGAGGCCGCTGTCGCCAGCGTTCGAGCCCCGCGCGTTGGCGTTGTGCGACTGCCGCTGCTGCTGCTGTTGCTGTTGCTGATGTTGCTTGCTCTGCGCGTTGGGGTTGGTCGTGAACATCGTGGCCGCCTCGCCGGCACTCAGGTCCCACAGGTACACCTGGCCGTTCATCGCCCCGCCGGCGACGAGGTTGGGCCGCGTGGGGTGAAAGCGGAGCACCTGCACCTCAACAGGCGACTCGAGGATGTAGCGCGGGTGCATCGGGTCGGTAAGGTCCCAGATGAGTGAGACGCTGCTGTCGCAGCGGCGGTTTGTCTGCAGCCGCTCCTGCAGCGACTGGAGACTGATGGAGGCCACACAGATCATGTGGTCCTTGCGGCGACTGCTCCGCCAACTCACCGCACTCACCTTGCGGTCTTTCGTGAAGTTGTGCAGAAAGTTGCCCTTCTCCAGCAGCACGAGTTCGTCTCGGGTGGCCACCACCGCGTCGTCCTCGTTGAAGTTCTTGAAGTCGTCCGTGTAGATGGGGACTTGGTAGTTCTGCGTCAGGCAGTGCAGCGTGCGCGGCAACACCTTGTCCAGGAAGGCGCTTAACTTTGGTTCCTCCTTCGCTGGCGGCAGGACGTGACGGACACAGGCGTCCACCAGCGTCGGCTCCGCCTGCACCACGGCGTTGACACGACGAACATGATGCGTCTGCGTCCCGGCGGCACTTCGCCGTGGCACCGCCTGCACCGCCGTGTCCACCTCATCTCGCATGAGCTCATAGAGTGGGTTGTGTGCGGAGCGGAGATCGCGACTGTCCTCGCTCGCCTCCTTCGTGAAGTAGTTGTTGTGGGCCGAGGTGCGATGGCGCAGAATGGCCTGTCGAGCGACCTCAAACTGTACGGTGATCGGCTGCCGGTGCGGGATTGCGGGGGCGCCGAACGGATCGCTGTCCACCTGCTTGCGGATCTCTGCCTCGCTGCCGTAGCTCTGCCAGGTACCTTTCGGCACCACCACGCGCAGCTCCTCCGCAATCTTCAGCAGCTCCTTCGTGATGAGGGGCGGGGCGGCGACGGCGGCGGGGGTGGAGGCGGTTGCCTTGCCCGGGGCATCGCCGTCGTTCATGTTGGTGGTGACTGCATCAGCCGAGAGCGGACTCGGACGATCGCCGTCCGCGACGGGCCGCGTTGCGGTTGACATGTTTCTTTGTGTGTGTGTATTTGTGCGTGTCAATGTGTTGGTGTTTCCTCCGCTCGATTCCGCCACTCGGTGCTTCTCGACGCACAACGGTGTTTCTTAACACTCTTCTCCTTTTTTGTGAAGGTGGGCCTTTATTTCTCTTCCCTTTTCAGCGTGCTTGAGAGAGTGCGGACTGAAGCGCTACCTGTTTTGTTTTGTTTTCCAGCTCTTGCTCTTGGTGGCTTTCAGAGAAGAAAGTGAAGGAGATGAAGTGGGAAGTGTGTAGTGCATGTTGTGCATTAGCCGCTTAGGAAAAAAAAAAGAAAGGAAGGAGAAGCTCTTCTGGTAACGTACAGGCGGCCAACAGCTTCAACGGCACCATCATCGCATATGTAGTAACGCAAAAAAGAAAAAGAAAACCTGCACTGCAAATTTTCAGTGTTTCTGACAGCGCAGGTCGCAAGGGCGTCATGCACACTGCGGCGTCCTCCACCAGCGCATTGCGGACATCAACGCACCGCTTTCAAAACGCTGCCTTTTATGTACGACGGCCAACAAAGTACTGAAGGCTACTCGTTCAGCAACTCAGCACACCAATAAAAGAGGGGAAATGCAAAAAAAAAAAACGGTCCACTCGCTACTCGCTCTTCATCGACGCTATTCAATAATGTAACGGTGACGAATTTTTTTTTTTAAGAAAGGCGCTCACACCTCTTCTTCCTCTAGCCCTTCTCCGCGTCGGGGAGAAACGAGAATAGAAAGAAGTGTGATTCATTGGTTTGTTGGCTGCGTGAGAGACTTCAGCTTCCCCTCTTCCACAGAAGGAGGAGAGCACACGGCTGGCTGACGGGTGCACTGTCAACTACGCGCGCACATGCCTCACACACACCCAAAACAAACAAGCACGCACCCTTTCCTTTTTTTCCTTTTCCCCACACACCCCACAAGGAAAGAAACTGGAAGGCGTACAGGACAGCACACCTTTTTTTTCCCCTGTGGATGAGAGGGATATGGTGCACGAGTGTGGATGTGTCTGTGTGTATGTCTGTGTGCGTGTGTGTGCAGTGCGCACGCGGGGATCCAGCATCACGCAGGAAACAATACATGGAACCATAACTCGAAGGTTCAACAGCGGTGACGTTGAACACCACACAAACAAAATTAAAATAAAGGTAGCTCAACGACAACGACAGCGAATCAGAAAAGAGAGCAAGAAAGAATAACGTTCAGCAATCTTTTCTCCACACAACAACAACAATATCAACGATAGCGACAACAACACAAGCCCAACCCAACGTGCACGACCTGTCGGCGCCACGCTCGAAAAATGGTGAAAGAGAAGAAAAAAACGGCGCGCACAAACAAACAAAACACGCATGTCATGCATAGCTTCGCAACACCGACTTCCATCCTACCTCAGTGTTGTGAGCCCGTGAACACACGCCAACAATAAGAGAGAGAGATAGAGAGAGAGAGCGGGAGAGAAGGAGGAGCAAGAACGCACGCATTGTGAAGAGAAGCATATGGCCGATAGTTGCAGGAAATAAGATAATTTTCCTTTCCTTTCCTCTCGCTCAGCCTCTCTCTCTATCTCCCTCTAACTCTTACTATTCCATCCTCCGCCCCCACACACAAACACAGCAAACAAGCACAACCGCGAAAGCAACTAAAAAAGCAAAAAGAGTACGGACCATTCTTGCGCTACCACCGTACCAAACACGCACCCGCACTCACACACTATAATATCCACAGCACCCACGACACGTAAAGAAAAAAAAAGCCTGGGATGTAACCGTCCCTGCGTCGAAGTGGATGCGGATAAAAATAATATATATTAGAAAAGGAAAAGAGATAAAAAAACCAATGGAATAGAAAAACAAAAAACCTTGCATCGTCTCCCAGAGTCAGACAACAGAGGGGAGAGACACGTAACGGAGGGAAGAAAAACAAATAAACAAAAAAGATAATCAATTAGCAAACACAAATCGAGGGAAAAGAGAAAAAAAAAAAGGAGACAACACGTCGGAGCTCATCGCATTGACACACACAACAAAACAATATATCCCTTGTCGAGTCAGCCGCCTCACCGAACCCTCTCACATAAGTGCCAAAAAGAAAAGAGGGAAAGAGAGGGGAAAAAGGGAGGAAAAAGAGGGAGAACACGAGAAGAAAAAAAGAATAAAGAATCAGCGCAGAAAACGGTGTCGCACAGCCCGTATACAAACTCCCAATGCTAGGAAGCCTCGCCATGCTTGGTGAAGACGAGCGATGCGATGGGCGGCAGATTTGCCTCCTTCGTGATCGTCTTCTTCAAGGCATCGATCTTGTCCTTCGCCGCCGCGTCGCTAACCCAGACGGCGAGGCGGTTGTGATACTTGCGCTTCGACATCACAATGCCCGTCACGAAAGGCTCGCCGGTCGCGTTCTTGTCGGCCCCGTCAAGATACTCGCCAACCGCCGCCATTAGGACGTTCTCCCATGACTTGTCAAGGTCTGACTTCGCCTCTGTGCCGTTCGCGTCGGCAGCTGCAGCCGCGGACCCGCTCGAGCGGATGCTGCCGCCGTTGATGTCGAGATTCACCCACAGCTTCCCACCCTTCTTGTTCGCCGGGTCCTCCCACATAGGCTTAACGCCCTCCTGGAAGAAGTGGTACTGGGAGGAGGTGCGGAGGGCCTGCAGAGGCTTCATGTACTTGAGCATCACGAAAAACTCCTCGACGGAGTGCACCGTCATGATGGGCACCAGCGACATCTCCCAATTCTCCGTGTTGTAGGTTGAAGGGCTGTCATACCACAGTGTCCATGCTCGTTGCAGCTGATGCAGGTTTGCCATTGTACTTTTCTTATTCTTTTTTTTTTTTTAGTGTTTCCGTGTGAATGGCGCGCTATTGTGCTGTACTCAAACTCTCTCTTGCTCTGCCTCTTTAAGTTGTCACCGCAGCGTGTCCCACTTTTTCCACCTTCTATCAGCTTCTCGGTCTCAAATAGTATTGTCTTTTGTTCGTTTGTTTGTTGGTTCGTTTGCTTTCTTTTTCAATTGCGTCTGGAGAGAAGAAGAAGAATTAGTATTGGATAACGCACAGGTGGGCTCGACTCAGCAGATGGTACGTGACGCTCACGGAGAAGGTGAACGTGCTCACGAAAAGAGAGAGAGAGAGCAAGACAGAATGAAGACGTAGAAATAAAAAGGAGGAAAAAAAGAAGAAGAGACCGTTGTGGAGGTTGCAAAAAAAGAAAAAAAAAGGTAGCGGGGATAGGAGAGCGTAGTCGATGCAGCCGTGTGTTTGTGTTTGTGCGACTTTGTTTGTGTGCTCGGGATAGGTTTCGTCAAAGAGTACGTCCACCGCGTATGTCGTTGCTAGTAGACGGTGATGAAAGGTGACCAAAAAAAGGAAGGAAATTGGTGAGTCAGTGTGATGAAATAAATAAGAACGAGAAGATCAAAGAAGAAGAAAACAAGGTGTCGTGTATGATGGTAGAAAGAGAGAACAAAATAAATTGGGAGATGTGGAAGGAGGAACAGCAAATTCGGCCATTCAAGGCGGAACAGGGTAACCTTAGATCACTCAATAAAGGTCCCTGAAGCATCTGACATATGCTGGGCCGGTAAGAAACGGTAGCAAAAAAAAAACTCAGCGGAAAAAAAACCTTCACAGCGGGTTACATGCAACAGCGAGCGCAGAAATGAGCATTCTGTAGCCCCAGAAGTACACAGACTCCCACCATCCAGAGCTTTAGGTACTTCATCACTTCAGTCGCTCCTCGTTTTCCATCCCAAATGGAGTAGCGTGATGTTCTTCCCTGACAACACAGAGACTTTGTCGAGTGGTGCCTCGCTGACTCTTCCGTAGCGTCAAATTTACTTTTCCCCTTCATTTTTGTTGTTTCGTTGTTCGGCGATTGTTCTCCAAAGAAGGCGTGCATAAGCGAGAGGCGAAGAGAGAGAGGGAGAGAGGTATTCTACATGGCGCTGGAAGCGCGTCGGCACTTAAACAGCCAAACAAAAACAAATAAGAAAAGAAAGCGAAAGAGACAATCAGTAACAAGAATAATAAAAGTAGATGCGCGGGCAGTGGTGTGCAGCGGCAGTAGGCACGTACTGAAATTCCACAGCCGCTTTTTTTCTCTTTTTTTTCCTTTTCGCTTCTTCCACCACAACAGCCGCTTCCGCACAAGTGCGAGCGTGCACGTGGGTGGGCGAGTTTCTTTGCACAGATTGTCTCAACGAGCTCCTCTTTTTTGTCTGTCGATGCCTCACCTCTCTCCCTTCAATTCCTTCCACCTTCAGCTTGCCACCATGGCCTCTTTTGTTCAAAAGCAATCGTGTGTATTTTTTTTTCCTTTTGTTTTTTTTTAGCACACACAAACTAGAGCAATGCAATAGAGACGGAGAGAAGTAGCCCTTTTTTTTTTTTGCAGCTGTGACACAGTCGTCCCCTGTTTGCCGGCTCGCCTCCAGTACATCACCTGACCTGCCCTCGCACGCACTTCCCTCTTTCATCGCTCTTTTTTGTTTTGTTTTGTTTTCTGCGTGAGTGTGAACACCGTAATGCCGTCCTGACAACCCTCTCTCTTCTCCGCATTGGTGCTGCACAGTTCTCTCTTCTCCCTTCGCAGGCCATGCCTCCTCACGCTCACTCGCAGCCCTAAAAGGAAGCACTCTCAGCGTGCGTATTGAGGAAGCAAAAGCCTACCAGCAGGGAAAAGGGAGAGCAAAAAAAAAATAAGAAAGAGAGAGAGAGAGACACGTGTCGAAACCTTGTGGCGGTGACGCACGGTGCAGAAGGATGTTCAATACTCTAAACAGCACAGACATACTTCAGAAAAGGAAAAAAAGAAGACATAGGCATGCGAGGAGTTCATGGTGACAGAATAGTACAACACACTGGATCGACGGCAACCACGCTGGACGCTAGGTACCAACCAAAACACACAAAAACAAAAGGGAGAGATATATGATCAAAGCAAGCTACGAAGCAACTCTCTCAACCGCACTGGAAGCCAAAATAAAAAAAGTCAGAGGTACAAAACGATCTATGAAAGCGGCAAAAGACGATGCCGCGAAAGACAAAAAAAGAGAGGGAGAGATACAGAAAAAAAGAAAAGAAAAGGACGTAAGAAAGAAAAACAGACAGAGGACGGAGACTTCTGCCTCTTCACGCACCATCGCAGGCGCTCATAAACGCTCACATTTACTTCTTGGAGGCCTTCTTCGCCGCAGCAGGCTTCTTCGCGGCAGCCTTCTTCGCGGGCTTCTTCGCAGCCTTCTTGGCGGGCTTCTTCGCCGCAGCCTTCTTCGGCGCAGCCTTCTTCGCGCCGGCCTTCTTCGCCGGTGCAGCCTTCTTCGCCGCCGCGGGCTTCTTCGGCGCCGCCTTCTTTGCCGCAGCCTTGGAGGCAGGCTTGGAGGCGCCGGCCTTCTTCGCGGCGGCCTTCTTGATCGCAGCAGACGGAGCAGCCATGATGAGAGTAAGAGGAGGAGGTGGTGGTTGTGGTGGAGAGAAAGCGAGAGAAAGAGACGATGGGGTGCGATTGGAATGCAGGAGAGAAAGAGAGTAGCAGGAGTGGGTGGCTTAGTGAAGGCTGTGAGTGATGCAAGCGCGGTGGACCGATCACACGCAGTAAATGCGGTGGAGAGTAGGTTGCACGTGAGGCGAGAAAGGCGTTGAGAATTGTGTGCGTGTGCGTACGCATGTAAATTTTATGATGCGTTCAAACAAACGCGGCGCAAAAAAAAAATTTGTGAGAGAAGGGAAGAAGCAGACGAAACAGCGGAGATGACAGAAAGAGGGTCTTCACGAACGACACCATAAATTATTTAAAAAAGAATAATCAAAACAAACTAAACGCAGCTGTTCTACTCACGAAGTCGAACCTCTTCTCAAAAACAAGTCTCAAGGAACGACGTTTGGTCTCCACCGCATAAAATAAGAGCATATGAAGCTAAGATGAATCCTCGGTGAGCTGGTGGAAAAGACACAACCTCCGAGTTCTCCGTCTCGCAGTACAACGCACGTGTCAAACGCTATTAAAACTTGAGCCTGCCCGCAACTTCCAGCGAAGCCTGCTCTCCGATAACGGCTGTGCTGGCCAAGCGAAGAGCTCTCTCTCCCTCTCTTTACAGCAAGAGACGCTCGCATACACACGCCCGCACCCACGCACACCGAAGCTTCCGAGAGTGTAACAGAATTGATGATTGGACTTTTTTTTTCGTTGAATATGCTTTTGCTTCGCAAGTACTTGAACTACGGCAAGGCTGATGATGTGTTCCCTAAATGCACTCCCTGCTGTCTGCATTCTTGCTGGCACTGGGCCGTGCTTCCAATCAACGCGTTTGAATTGGAAAGAGCTTCTCGCAGAGCTAATCACTCAACCTTCACGCCGAGAGTGACAGTGCAGCAACATCAGCACTGGAGGTGGAGACCAAAGTACGCGCTGCTGTCCTTCTGAAACCGAGCAGCTCTACACTGAGAAGGAAGAAAGGAGCCCTGCAATCGGAGAGAGACCAGTACGAGAGATAAACACTTAAGAAAGTACAATGCGTTGGATCGTCAATAAACAGTTCAGCATGCCAAAAGAGAAGCAAGAAGCGTGCGTTTTTCTCTTCTTATTATTCTTTTTTTTTTCCTTTCCTGGTGATCGTCGCCCGTACAAGTACACATCTTGTGGTTTGATTCACCCCTTTTTCGTGTCAAGTGTGTCGTTCGCCGTCCTCCGCGCTTTCCACTGATCAACCGCATAGATAAACAGTAATAATAGTAAAAGACACGACGCGGATCACTTGTTTTTTTCCTTGCCGACCGCTTTTGCTTCTACCAACGAGTAAAGGACAAGGCTGCCTGACACACAAGCAGTTTAGTGATCTAACATGGCAGGGGTATGCGCGCAACTCGCACAGACATCGACAAGGGAGCAGCGGAGGCGATGAGAACGCACACCAAGGGACTAACAGCGCACCACACAGGCACAAGAAAAAAAAATAACAGTCAAGTACAAAAAGAGAAACACAAACAAAAAAAAAGATACAAGGAAACAAGATCTATGGCTGGAGGGAGGAACGGAAGAGGGGTAGAGAATACATTGCCGCAACCTACTCCACTAGCAGCTGGTGTGCTGATGCATGAAGAACAGGAGAAAATGGAAAAAAAAAGATAGGGAGCAGCGCGTGGCTATTTTTTCAGGCTCGTCTTTACTTCTTGGAGGCCTTCTTCGCCGCAGCAGGCTTCTTCGCGGCAGCCTTCTTCGCGGGCTTCTTTGCAGCCTTCTTGGCCGGCTTCTTCGCCGCAGCCTTCTTCGGCGCAGCCTTCTTCGCGCCGGCCTTCTTCGCCGGTGCAGCCTTCTTCGCCGCCGCGGGCTTCTTCGGCGCCGCCTTCTTTGCCGCAGCCTTGGAGGCAGGCTTGGAGGCGCCGGCCTTCTTCGCGGCGGCCTTCTTGATCGCAGCAGACGGAGCAGCCATGATGAGAGTAAGAGGAGGAGGTGGTGGAGGTGGCGGAGAGAGAGAGAGAGAAAGAGAAAGCGACGAGAGCGAAAAGTCTGGTCGATCAGCAAGGTAATAAAAATAATAAAAAGAGAGTGCAGTCGCCGCAATAGGGATGCGTAGATGAGGCGTGAGAGAAGGAAGAGGAGGAGAACGAGGTGGAGGACAGAATCCAGAGAGGCGTGGGATTGGCATTCACGAAGCTGCGTACAGCACTTAAGTATAAGCGCTGCGACACAGAGAAGAACGCCACACAAAAAGCGTAGTGAGCAGTAAGCCGAAATGCGTTTTGTCACCGGAGAAAGGGACGTTCTTCTGTCAGCTTGTAAAAAACTTTTTTCACTCTTTTTTTTTCCCCCCCTTTCCCCCTTTTTTTTAGATCGTTTAGTTAACGATCGTTGTTGGCAATAACAAGAAGACACGTCTTCGTTGCTGTCGATGGAAGAGTTCGACCTAGACGCGCTGGCGCCTCTTTCATAAGACCGCAGTTACAGACGACTCAGATTTCTCTTTCGTTGTTCTTCTTTTTTTTGTTTTTTTTTTACCAAGATTGCTATGCTACTGCTACGAGTCGACATACACACACACTCCAAAAACTAAACAAAAAGACAATACCATTTTACCTTTGCTTCCTCAAAGCCTATATCTCCGTGTGTGGTCTGATTCGCGGTTCACGTATGTATTTGCTTTGGAAGGACGAGAACGAGGCCGCTTTGTACACGCGCTGATACGACTCCGGACGAAAAGACAGAAGGCAAGAGGAAAAAAGGAAAGCCGGCACCGCCTTCACTGAGGTGTCGAGTGCATCGCGCTTAGTGGTGGTCATCCAGGTGCGACCACACATAGCGGTGGGGGTCTAGGACGAGGTCGCGGGCGTTGTACTTGATCTGCATCGCCGGGTACTCGCCGATCCACGCGCCGACAGCGAAGATGAAGAACATCCAGAAGGGATCGCGGTTGAACTGCGCGAACCGCCGCGGAACCATGCCACCGAGGAACATTTTTTCTGTGAGTGAAGGAGCTGCGAAAGCTGGAGAGGTGAGATGCAAAGAGTTGCAGAAAGTCACGAAAAAAAACGGACGCGATAGGTTTCTTTGAAAAGGAGCGATCAGGTATGCAGGTACGATGAAATAAAATTTGTAGGTTGTTTTAGAAAAATAAAAGACTCGAAAGAAGGGAGAAGGAAGCAGGGGAGGATAGGGTGAGACTTTTATTGGTTCACGAACCAGCAAAAGAAGCGCTGTGTGGGAACATCGCATATGACCGCATATTCAAGAAGCTCCTTAACTCCTCGGTAGGAGGGCCAGATTTTAGCTGTTCTTTCGTCCCATCCATCAACTCGTGAGTGAAGGCGTGGAAGCTCACGCTCTTCTAAAAGCAAGCTGTTTCTCAGCGTGTATGTCATTCAAGGTTTTTTTCTTTTTTTTTAACGATTATGAGGCGTGCCTCTTTACACATTTCATTTGTGTGACAGTACTAGTGCTTAATTAACGAGGGAGCTATTGCAGCGGGCTCAACACCGTCCGCACCAACTCCTGCTCGTTTTGCGGGTCACGACGCACCTGCCACAACACATTCCACGTGGCCAACGCATCGGCCTTCTCAGCCACCGTCACGAGACGCACAGACATCATGCTAAACTGGAGAAGGTGCTTCAGAGGGATGGCGCGCAGCCCTGAGAGGTCATCCACGGCAACCGTAAGTGCGTAGGACACCTCTGGTACGAGCAGCACCTTCCCATCCGACAGCGGCTGTGCAGGAGAGGAGGAGAGAGCGATAGACCCGCAGACTGGCGTTGCTGCAGTCGTACGGCTTGCGCTGTTCAGCGTGTCCTCCTCGCCCGCAATTCCACAAAGAGGCAGGAGGGACACTGCCGGCTGCGCAGAGGCGACATCAGCGACGAAGTCCACCGCAGCCAGCAGACGGTGCGCTGTGATGGGCTGCGTGACGGTGAAGCTCAGCTTGAAGTGGAACGGGGTGAAGATGGCGACAGAGGTGCTGGAGCGGGTGTGAGAGGAGGCATCCAGCAGCTCGAAGCCTTCAAGCTGCACCATAGATGAGCCCGCAGACATGGTTGGTGGTGTTTTATTCCCTTGCAGAAGCAATGTCTACGTAGACTTCTCCAAGCTGCGTCTTTTTTTTTTCTCTCTCCTTGGCTCTCACAACGGGTGACAGAGATACAAAAGAGTGCGACACGACAGCAGCACACGTGAAAGGCGAAGAAAGGAAGAGCAGCAAGCTAATAAGTAATTGGGTGAGCCGCAGCGGGACCCGGACAAAGTGCGAAGGAGAAAGTGGCGATCGCACAACGGAATGGGGATGTGCCAACACCACGCAAATCAGTTGTTAACATCTCTTACTCTGTGCAGTGCACGACAGCTTGGCTTTCTAGCTGTTGAGAGCGAGAAGGCAATTATCATCAGACACGGGCAACCGTGCAGCTCGTCAGACCAATGTTCATGAGGACAGCACAAAGAGATGCCACATTTGAGATCAATAGGCTCACCTGTGCTTTTTTGCCACAATCATCTTTCACAGCTCTTCTTTCTTCTTTAAATTATTTGAACCCATTTGTTTTTTTTGATTTTTTGCGTGACACACATTACTTAATACGTCGGCGCGGTTCCTCCCCGGCGGAGGGTAGACGGCTAAACAACACAACAACAGGAAACACAGCGTGAGGAATAAAAAAAAAAGATTAGAAAATAAGTAAACAGCATCACACCAACGTGCGCTTGCAGACAACCAAAAGTGAGGGAAGAGGAAAACATGGACGGAGTTGCGGCGCACAAACGGAGCTTATTCGATGGCCTTTTCCCGGGCTGCCTCACGCGGCGCAGCACACATTAAGCCGTCATACAGCCACTCGTCTTGTTCCGCTTCCGTTCAGCCACATTCCCCGCCCTTCGGGCGACACACATTCTTTCCCTGCCGCAATTTAGACCTGGTCACTTTTGGCACTTCACAGACTGGCCACCAGCATCGAGTGGGTGCGCTGCTCGCAGTACCGCACCGTCATCGCCACCGCCGCCGTTACGGCGGAGATGGTGAGAAAGCGGTTCAGGTTGCGCCAGAACATGGGATAGGCCTCCTGGTCCGGCAGCGCCTGCGGTCCTTGCATGCCAGGGAACATTTTTTTGGCAATCGTAAAGTGAAATATGTTGTGGGTGTTTTGTGAAGATGAAAGTGGTGTGGGATGGAGCTGTCGGTGCAACGCAGAAATGCGAGAATGCAACCGACAAAGCGTTGGTGGACGCGGTGTGGCAATAAGAGATGTACGAAGGGGGAAAAGGGGGAAGAAAATGATTCGAGAGCGTGAAAGTAGTAAGAAAGCAGGAGAGCTTAGGAGGGCTACTCATTTTTACACTGTACGGGTTTCAAGATGAAGAGCAGGTTTTTTCTGGGAGTCTAGTCCGTTCTCAGATTTCTGTGCTCGGCTTGCTCTGGAGTCTGCCTCCTGTTGCCCGTGAGCCGCGATCAACCACGCTCTCCGGAGCACTCTTTAACAAACCCCAACGCTGCCCCGTACTCACTCAGCGTCGCCAGCAGAAGCGCAGTGGCGTCCATCTTCACTTGCCTATCTGCTCTTCTTAAAGCCATCTGTGGTTTGTTTGTTTGTTTGTTTCTTAAGCTGACGTGTCACTTTTGGCAAAATCGCGAAGCAGAACGCGAGTACACGCAACCACACCTCGTCATTCTTTCCCGTGCCCTCCGCTCTGCTCCACCCCTAAGAAAAGAGTTCCCCTCTTCTCACGCTTTGTTTCCTCTTTCCACCGCCGTTGCCTCTTCCACTCCGTTAGAGAAAGAGAGAGAGCGACATCGACTAGCAGAGACGACAAAGTGAGGTGAAGCGTCGTGTCGCTGCGCCGCTAAAGGCACACACTCACAGAAGAGCACGGGGATGCTGTCGCCCGCCGTAAGACACCAAATAACATATAAGGGGGAAAAAATAGGAAAGTAGTAAAAAAAGATGACAGTTATGGTGCGAACCAGACAAGACAATAAAGAAAAATCAAGTCGCCATCTGCTCTTCCATCCACTCAATTTTTTTTTTTCTTGCTCCTTTCGATTATGCAACGGGTGGACCATCGTCGTCCAGAACGGAACTTTTTTTTATGCGCATCATTCGAGTAATGAAAATCACACAGTTCAGTAACGGCGAAAGAAGCACAAACGAAGCAGGTGCAAAAAAAAAAAAAAAACATGAAGGCCAAACGCAGGCAGATACATACACATAAGTGTATTGTTTTCCCGGTAGAGTAGAGAAGAAGTGATGGAAATGAAAAAAAATATATAGAAAAAGGCTGAGAGGGGCCAAAATCGTACACACGAAAACAAAATTAAAGAAGCCTATATACGGGGACGTGTGTGAACATCGTCTTGGGTTTTCTTCTTTCTTTCTTTTCGTGCTCGTTCATCTGCGCAATACCGCGTTGAAAGGAAGAAGCGAGAAGAGGCTGAAACAACTCAACTCTTCGCTCTCCCAATCTCCCCTTCGGGTATTTTTTCCCCCTTTTGAACGATACGGCTCGACAGCCTAGAAGCCCAAAAACAAATTCACGCCGCAAAAAAAAAAAGAGAAAAAAGAGAAAAAAAGAGAAGACAACTAAATAAGAGGATCACTGGAGAAAGAAGACAGCAAAAAAAAAAGCGAGAAAAGGCATACTGTTCAGCAGAGAAATGAGAGTTTGCCGCAAAAATGGTGGTGAACAACAAAGCAGCGACGCATTTTCTGTTTTTGAACCTTTTTTTTCTCCTTTTCTTGTGGCAATGACGAGCTTCAACTGTGTACCTCACCTCCTAGTGGAGCAACAACGACGACAAAGTATACGTCACAGCGAAACACGTCAGTCCGAACATAAAAAAAAAAGGGGGGAACGTCAAAAGGTAAAAGAGAACAAAAATGTTTCTTTTTCTTCACCTTCTGCTTAAAAAAAAAAAAAAAGGTTAGCTAGAAAAGGGGAAACAAAAAGAGGAGGTGCAGAGTATTCCACAAGTAGGATGAAGAGGCTGAGCAGTTCAGACGCGTGAAAAAAAAAAACACACAAAAAAAGAATCTGCCGACACGCCTACCCGCTACAAATTCTAGTAAACTTTTTTTGCTACTTGTAAAGATACTACAGTCAAAAAAAAAGGAGGAATAAAAAAGATATTCACCTCCTTTTTTTTTCACTGTGTGTCACCTTCTCATAAAAACAAAGCCTTCACGCAAAGAAGCCGGAAACTAAAGAAACGCGAGAGGCAGAAAAGGAGAGAAAAGGGAAATAGACAGGTGCTGTGCAGCACACGAACAGGCGGGTATGTCCCCATATTTCCTCTTCGACATGCATGCAAGCAAACACCGCCACCCGACTCCTCCCACTCCCTCCCTGCATCCATGCGCTTCCGTCATCGGTCTCTTTGCGAGAAGTTTGCACCTTTCGTTTTTTGTCTATCAGCTCTCGAAACGCCTCTATTCCTGGCAGCACAGCTCAAAGCACCTCTTTTGCCGTTTCGCACCTGTTGCGCCACTTTTCTGGACAAAATGCCGATGAAGAGAGCGTGGGAGAAGAAAGAAAAAAAAAGCTGAAAGAAGAATGCCAGAGAAAACAAGCAGTAAAGATATAATCAGATAATAAAAATCTTGTAGGTTCACGTGGATCGGGTAGGTCAGTGTCAGCATCAGTATTTCTTTGTGTTTTGTAATCGTTTCTCTTTTTTTTTTTCCGTCGAGAAAGAGCGCCGAACGCATTTCTCCTTTTTTGAGCATTCTTTTCTCTGTTGGAGAAGACGAATCACCAAATAAAAAAAGCCATAAAACAAAGAATTAAAAACATCTTAAGGTCTAAACCGATCAAAATAGGGAATTTTATCAAGGCAGAATGAGCTTCAGATGCAAGCGTCTGTGTGTCTGTGTGTCTTACGAAAAAAAGCAAAATAGTGTTTGTTGGTGTGTAAGAGATGTGCGGAGAGCGGCGTACAAGAAAACACAGAAAAAAAAAGTCTGGTCGGCGGACGCCACGGCGGCGCACAGCGGTTACTTCGCGCCTCTCCAAACTTACACCTATTGACACACAAGCTCACAGTCATACACACCATAAAACACAAGTAGAATACACAGCTGGCTTCCTTCGCATATTACTGCCCTTTTTACTATTCTTTTTTTTTCCTTCGGCACGTACGGCGCTTCTTCTTTGTTTAATATCGCACACGCACGGCTTACCTAGTGCTTTTTGGTTTTACTTTTTTCCTCCTTCCACTCCACGCAGGGCCACCAGGCAATGCGGAGAGAGGAGCTAAAATTTTCTTTTTTTTTCCGAAGTGTTTTTTTTTTTGACAAATTATTAAAACAAAAGTGAAAACAAATAAATAAATGAATAGACGGGAAACCAGTGTGAAGGAAAACAACGAAGAAAACAAATGAGAGGATTAACAGAAGAAGAAAAGAAAAAAACAATATGAGAGTCAAGGGCGGGTGTGTCCCCAAAAATTTCCCTTGTAAACACTCAACAATAGAAAACAAAAGTCGGAAAAGTGGCTTGTGCTTCTTTTTTTATTTTTTGACATTGCCAATCCAAAAGCTACTTGATTCACAAAATAAAAAAAAGAGGTGCATGTGTGTGTTTGTAAACGAGCACGTCATGTTTATAAGGGGGAAAAAAAAAGTGGGAGTGCGGGTTACAAACACACATGCCTCCAAAATAAAAAGAAGTAATACTAGTAAAGGAAGAACGAGTGCATGTCGCCAAGCCATCAAGATCTCTGCCACATGTCTTTTTTCTGCCTCCCTTCATTCTCGACTCTTTTCTCTTCGTTTTTTTTTCCTAGTGCTTTTCCCCTCCGCATAGTATTCATAACAACGATAAGAGGAGAGGTGAGACAAGAGAAGAGAAAAGAAAGAAAGGCAGAAGACAAGGTTCTCTTCTCCTCGATGCATCGTGCACACGGTAGCCGCCATATAGTGACACACGCAGAGTGCATGCGCAAAGGAGTGCCTTGAAAAAGAAAACAAAATAGAGAACGACAGAGAATTGAAGGAGGCGGGACATCGCACCGCCGTCTTCTGCGTCAGCACCGCAGAGAAAAAAAAAGGACCAACAACAGATAAAAAGCAGTGTTAACAAAGAAGGAATGAAAAAGAAGAACGCAGAAGGTAGCATAGGCTCGCTGAGCTGCACACAACAGAGGGAGGTGCACTTGAGTTATCTTTGTGATGATACACACACACGTGAACACCCACCCCAGCAGCTGTGTGCTTCGTTGGGTACCCGTTTCCCTTTCTCCTCTCCCTGTCTCTCGCACACCTGCCCGGCTTCGCTTTCATCAAGACTTCGGCAGTACACGCTGGACTCAGCGACAACCAGAGGAAGTGGAAAACGGGGAGTAGAGGAATGGAAGAGGTACCGCATGCAGAGAGAAAGCGCTACGCGACTAGACAGCATACCAAAATGTAAACTAGAAAAAACTCAGACTGAGAAAACAGATAAAAAAAGAATCTTGTCCATTTTAATGCCTGCTCCGTTCTTCTCGGTTGTCAAAGGTGTTTCTGATGTATTCTTTTTCTTACAGATCAGTTCACCTCGCCGTAGATGGCAGCGACGGTGCCGAAGACAACGGCGATGACACCCGCAATGAGCAGCAGGTAGGTGGCCGTGTAGTGGAACCAACCGACCTGCTTCAGGCCCCAGTTGCCGGCGTACATGACGAACAGCGCGGGGAAGATGAAGCCGAGGAAGCCGCCGCAGAAGGAGCCGACGAGGCCAAAGACGATGTTGACACTCGGGATGAAGATGCCGAGGACGAGCGCCACAACTGACATGAAGGTGCAAATCGCGGCGTTGAGCCAGAACGGCACGGTGCGGATATCCTTGAACATCGGGAAGTGCCAGCCGAGGCAGTAGTACACGGCATCGCGCGAGGGCTGCATGCAGATGGCGAAGCCGACGCACATCTTCACAGCGATGCCGACGTAGGCGATGGCCACCTTCGCATCGCTGCGGACGTTGTAGTAGAGCAGGATGGAGTCGGTGATCTTCTCGCCAAAGTCGAGGTAGCCGAAGAGGCCGGCGAAGATGTACAGCACGCAGCAGATCGTCTGGCTTACCGCCATGTCGATCGTCACCCGGCGCGGCGTCGGGTTCGGTGTCTCGCGAGCCACCTCGAACACGTTTGTCTGCGCCAGAAAGGCGAAAAGGAAGTTCGAGAAGCCGACGAGAGCGGTGTTGCCCGACTTGAACATCTTGATGTCGTGGATCGGCTTGCCGTTCTCGAAGCCGTTCATGGCGGAGTGGACAATGATGATCACAAAGTACATCATGCACGACACGCCGACGATGGAGAAGTAGCGCAGGGAGTTGATCTCCTTCGGGATCGACAGCGGCAGCATCACACAACACCAGATCATGATCACCAGCACGCGGTTGCCCCAGGTAGAGCGGACGAAGCTGTTCACCGACGGGTCGTCCGTCGCACGGCTCAGCAGATCGCCGGTCGAGATGACGTACGACACGCAGGAGCCGAAGCAGAACATCCACATGTGGAAGGCCGCCAGGTAGTCCCAGCCGCGGCCCAGCAGACCACGTGCGAGGGCCTCGTAGGAGTACATGCGTCGCCCCGTCTTATCGGCCGCCTGCATCATGATGTAGACGGAGTAGATCGTGCTGAGTGTGATGACGACCAGCACAATGATGGAGGTGATCACACCGGTGGCCTGAAAGGAGGAGGGCAGCGCGATGACGCCGGAGCCGAGGGTGACGGCAGCGAGGTTGTAGGAGTTGGAGAGGACGCCGCCGTGGGGGACGATCTTGTGCATGAGGGCCGAGAAGCGGTTGCCGGGGACGTAGTCGCCGCCGAGGCTGACAAACTCGTCGTCCGAGACGGGCGTCCCAATGAAGCCGTTCGGCATGCCGACGTTCTTCTTCACCGGGGACGCCAACACATCCTCTGTGTAGGACATGCCGGCATCGCTGACGCGATCCATCTCGAAGTCGGGGGCGTTGTCGGAGGTCGGCATCCTGACGTTTGCGTGTTTGCCTGTCTCTTTGTGCAGATGCAGGAGAGAGGAAGCTGATAAAAGGAGGGACGTGAGCCAGGTGCACAAGCCAACACAGTGAGAGAGTGAGCTGGTGTTTAAAAAAAAAAGAAAAAGGAAGCAAAGGAGAAAAAATTAAGATGGTATGCTGCACAGATATATCTGCTGTTCTCTTTCTTGCCTTTTTTGTGAGTTCTGCTTCTTCTTTGTCGCACAGCTTAATCGTTCTTCTTTTCTTTTTCTTCGGGTAGGCGAAGCGGGAAGGAAAAATAGAAACAGAGAAAGCAACGGGGCTGTTGGCTGATGAAGAAGGCGGGAAATAGAAAAAAAAAATCGAATCAAAAGGGAAGGGGTAGCTTGAGATTGTGAATTTAATCTTTAAGTTGATGTGTTTAAGGCAAATAAATCCGTGCGTATGTGAGCGTGTGGGTGTACGTCAATGGTTAGGAAATGAAAGGGAATGAAGAAGAAGTCAGAGTGGAGAGCACAAAAATAGACACCGGTCAAGAAAAGCAGTGCTACTTCCGCTGAAGGCGACGTTACGCATCACACTCAGTCAAAGGCAGTAATCACCCACTCGTCATCGAGCTCACAAACGGTAGCAATAACAGCAACAACAAAAGACGCCAGTTTCGTTCGCGGCACACAAACTGATCGAGTGAGCGTGTGTCAGGCGCACTGTCGCACCTCATCAGCATTTCCAGTGCACACTCTACACCTCATACAGAAGACTAAAGCTGCTCAACAGGGCATATGGAATTTATAAAAAAAACACACATATGGATATCTGTGAAAAGTGAAGAGTCAAGGGAAAAAAGAATTACCTACCAAGCGCAGCCAGACGTCCACACTTCGCTCTCTTTCTCTTTCTCTCTCGCTCTCTCTTCTTCTTACACACGCCGCTCGGGATGACTCGGCGACGCTTCCACCGGCGCATCGCGGTCACCCGAGCCACTCCCACCAGAGCTGCGCTCCAGCAGCTGCATAATCTCCCGCACCGTGTCGCCGACCTTCAAGTCGAAGAACTTCACCGTGTGCAATTGCTGATTCAGCCTGTAGGCGTCCTCGAGCTCGGCAGACGTGAGGTGGTGGTACTCCTCCGCGGCGATCTTGTCCATCAGGGACCGCCAGCGTCGCCGCTCTGCGTGGGCGGCGTGTGCGCCAATCGTGGTGACGTCGTAGGAGCCAACAGGGCTGTCGCCGCGAGCGTGCGACAAGTAAGCGCGGAAGAGCGGTGCGACATCATCGCGCACGTGGGGGACGGACTCCTGCGTTGAAGTCGGTGTTGTGGAGGGCACTGGCGGTGGCAACGTCGAGGCCGCAGGTGCGGCGGGCTGCGTGCTGTTTCTGGTGGAAGGGAAGAGCGGCGGGATGGCGTCGATGATGTCCTGCACCACCGCGAGAGAGCTTTTGGGCGTAGTGGCCGCGCCGTCTCCCTGCTCCTCCTGCCGCTCAGCGACGCCGTTCTTGCTGCTTTGTGCGTAGCTCGCCACAAGCACCGCGTCGCGGTCCTCCTCGGCTTCCCCTTTTCCCTTCGGCGGCCCGACGAGCTGCGCACCAACCGCGTCAGCATCGGCCAAACGCTGGCGCAGCGCAGCCGCCTCCTCCTCCAGCGCGTCAAGGCTGAGTCCGAGGAAGCTGCGGTAGTACGTCTCCCTCGCCTCCGCCGTTGTGCAGCCGTACAACACCGCACACGCCTCCATCAGCGAGAAGTAAAAGTGGTTCTCCTCGCCGGCGTTGACGCCGTCGCCGGCCCTCTTGCCAGCCTCGCTGCGCTGCCGCTCGATGCGGTCGCGAAAAAAGTTCTGGAAGCGGTCGCAGAACTGCATCCGCGGCTCGTTGAAGAGGTAGCGCGCACTCTTCACCTCTCGCGTTGTCTCGTCCACGTCGGAGTGCATGAAGACGCGGTCCTTCTCCTCCCCTGCTGCGCCGACAAGCGCACCACGGCGCTCGCGGTTCATCACGTTGGCGAGCTGCTGCCGCGACTTGGACAGCTCCACGTCGCTGTAGGCCAGCTGGGAGATGTCGGTGGCCATGCGAGTGCGGTACTTGGCTGACACGAACTCGCGGTGGATGATCATGCTGGGTCCGAAGTCTTCCTCATACTCGACGGTCTGGGACGGCGGCATGGGGCGGTAGGCAATTTGCAGGGCCTCCTGTGCCGTGACGCCGTTCGTGGGGGCCGCCCCGCTGCTGGTAGTGTTGGGCGACCACGCCGTCTGCCCATGCTTGCGACGCACCAGACAGCGTCGCGCCAGTCGTAGCATGGTGAGCGTGTGCCGGCGGCAGTGATGCAGTTGTGAGAAAAATAAAAGCACTGTATCTCGGCTCACAGTCTCCCTACCTCGCGTCTTTTCTTTTCTTTCTTTGTTTGTTTGTGTGTGACGGTGCAGTGATCAGAAAGGATCCACTGCTGTTCGAAAGTTCCTTAAATGAAGAGAGGAAGGGAAAAAAGAAGAAGATGGGGCGAGAACGTGACCGATAGCACACACTGCTGGGGATGCCGACACAAAATTGTGCAAGTGTGCCTCATTGAGGGCACACAAACCGGTAGCAGCTGCTGCCTCCTCTCTTCCTTTCCTTTGGTTTTACTTCACTTTAGGGGAACTTACAGTGGAACATGTGATTCGCATCACAGGCTAATCTAGCAGCAGAACCGGAGCAGCGCACATCAAGGCTCTTTTTTTTTTTTAATCTTTCTTGCCTGCCAGGTCACTGCAGCCATGTACGTCCTCCCTCTGTTGCCTTCCGTGTTTCTCCGTGGTATCGCAGCGAGGTTGTGAACGGTTAGTGGTGATGGTGGATGTCGTAACATTATGTGGAGCCAACGCCATCGGCATTGGGATCTTAAGGTGACGTAAACCAACGAATTGGAAGCGAGAGAAGGAAAGGAAAATTCTGGTGGCCACTCCGCAGCAGCAACGGTGGAAAAAAAAAAAACGCAACACAATAGGCAAGCAATACTCCGAAGCAAAAAAAGCGGTGGTCGTTGCTGGCGCCAACCACACACTGTGCAGAACACGGAAGGGAAGAAATAAGGCGAAGTGAGAGGCATGCAAAGCTAAAATCAGTCAATTGATGTGTGTTCATAACCAAAAAAAAAAAGAAGGAAGTAAATAAGTGAAAAAGACGAAACTGTTTTACCCAGTCTATGGAACTCTTTTACGTTTAAGTGCGGCCGATGTTCTCAGGTGTGAAGGAGGGATCGAAAAAGAGGAAAAGAGAAAAAAGAGAAGATGCAGCGGTGACACGACGAAGACTCTTGCGGCTGTCCTCAACTGCATGCTGTTCCCACCTCCACACCAAAATATTTAAAATAACGGACGCGACTAACGCGCTTTCTTCGCCGCTGCCGCTGCTGCTGCCGCTGCCTTGCGCTTCGCTGCCACCTCCTTGTCATTTACCAAGTCCAGCTCCATGTCCGGGTAGCCCGCCTCGGCACGGCGGCGATAGAAGAGCTCCCGCACCTCCTTGAAGTACGCCTCCGACAGCTTCTTCACGTCCTCCGGGTTGTTCTCATCCGCCCCCTCCGGGATCGCCACCGGGGAGCCCACCACCACCGTCAGCCGCGTGCGGAAAGGCACCGGCAAGCCGAAGCGACCGTAGGGCACCATCGGGAAGGGGAAGCCAAGGATCTTGAGCGTGATGCGCTGGATGCGGGGGAACTGCACCAAGCCCAGCACGTTGTTCTCGGCAAACGAGATAATCGGTACCAGCGGCACCTTCGTCGCGATCGCCAGCCGCACAAAGCCCGTGTGCTGCGTGATGAGCGTCATCTTCGTCTTGCTCACCGCCGTGTGCAGCATCTCCGCCTGGCCACCGGTGACGATGAGAACGCTGTTGCCACGTCGCAGGCTCGCCTCCAGCGTGCGGCGGCTGACGGAGAGAGCGCCGACGCGGAGGTTGAAGTCACGGACAATCGGCACGTTGAAGATGATGCTCGCCACGTGGGTGGAGACGTAGCGCTTGGCGTTGAGGCCCACCTTGCGCATCCACTCACCGGTGAGGCTGGCAAAGAGCGCCGTGCCGGGGAAGACGCCGTGCGGGTGGAAGGAGAAGAGGTACTGCGTCGTGCCATCGCGCATCTGCACCGCTGGGTCGTCGACAATGACGCTGAAGCGGAAGTAGCGCTGGGCATCGGCGAAGAGGTAGTTGCGCGCAAAGTCGGTAAAGCCACCACTGCGCTGCGACCCTGTGTGGAACGGCTTGCCGGAGTACGTCGGGACATAAAGGAGCCAGAACCCAAGCAGCAGGCAGTCCAACACGTGCACACACGCGACACGCGCCACGAGCCACCACGAAAACGTGCTGTTCTGATAAAAGACGTACTTGCCGTAGCTGATGTAGCCGATGGAGAAGTAGACGGCAAGCTTGATGACAAAGCGGACGCGGCCGAAGTTGCCGACGAGCGTGAGCACGACGGTGGTGGCCAACAAAAAGTAGGTGCTGAAGCGCGGCACAACAATGCTCGGAAGCACCAGGATAGACGCCGCCACCACGGGCAGGGCGTAGAGCATCCACGTAACGAGCGTCACACGCACCGTGATGACGAAGGGCGGAACACCGACGTTCACGAGGTACGGCACGACCGACAGCGCCAGCAGCGCCGTCGTCAGGCCAAAGCACAGCGGCGTGTAGCTCTCGACCAGCTGCACGAGACGCGGCGTGTAGTGTGTGGAGAAGTAGTAGACCACAATGATTACTGTGACCGGCGTCACGGTGCCGAGCAGAATCACGAGCACCTCCAGCAGGTTCGCAATGCCCATCGCCAGCGTGGTGCGCGGCAGCGGCGCTTTAGTCGCGGCGCGGCGGCTGCGCTTCGTCTTCGACACGGGCCCCGACCCATCGAGGCCAGACGCCGACGCAGCCGCGGCCAGCCCGGACTTCTGCATCGCACGCTGCCACTGCCGCTTCGTGCGGCTCAGCGCAATGAGAACGCACGGCACGGCGAGGGAGAGGCTGATGACCGCGAGCACAAAGGGAACGCGGGTGCGGCGCAGACTGCTGGTGTTCCCCCCGCCGAGGTAGTGCAGTCGATCACTGTCGCCGGTGAAGAAGGCGATGACGGACGTGTAGACGCGGCCAAAGGCGATGGCGGCCGCGAAGGTCAGCACGGCCACGATGCCCTCCCCATTCACCTCGAGGAAGGTCGGCTCCCCGCGGCGATCAGAGAAGAGGGGAATGGAGCTGAGAATGAAGACCTGGCCACAGACGGAGCAGAGCGCGGCCACAAGCATCGCCGTAGCGGAGACCTCCACCGACTCCAAACAGCTGATCAGCGTCACCAGAAAGGTGGTCGAGTAGCAGCCCCAGCCGGCCATCTGCCGCACCACAAACGGCGAACCACCGCGGAAGGGCATGAAGGGTGCGTAGGTGTCGGAGTGGCTGTAGAGCAGCGTGCCGTAGCCCGCGTGCACGCCGAGGCAGGAGGCTGTCGTCACCAGCATGCCAGTCACCGCGAAGGCGAGGGAGAGGACGACCACGCGTGACGTGAAGGCGGCGATGACAAAGAAGGCGGCAGAGGCGCAGCAGAGCAGAATGACAATGACGCGAGCACCTTCCTGACGACGCTGCTGGACAAAGTAAGCGTCGCTGTTGTCCTCCTCCCAATCCGCACTAGAACTCGCATTCGAGGACGCGCTGCCGTCCTCGCCATCACTGCTGCTGCTGCTGGTGCTGCTGCTCTCCGCCCTCGTCCGCATCCACCGCTGGCGAGCACGCCGCTCTGCCGCGGGCTCCTTGTAGAGCCGCAGCAAGCTGTACGACGTCGGCAGCGAGAAGTTGCGCAGGGCAGCCGTCATGAGGGTCTGAAAAGCGACCTGCGTGATGGCGCGCTCTTCCGCCGACTTGCCCTCCACTTCGGCTCGCAGCACGCGGCGCAGCTCCAGGAAGGCCTCCTTGGCCAGCCGCTGCTGCACTGCCGAGGCGAGAGTGTGGCGCGCTTCAATCACGATGGACAGCGTGATGAGCGCGACAGGGATCAGCTGCAACACACCGAAGAGGGAGTAGAGGACGTTGCCGCGGTTCATCACCGTGACCAGCTCAGTCGGCACCTTCTCCGAGTTCAACACGAGAATCATACCGAAGAGCACCGCAATGAGAAAGATGGCGTAGATCATCCACCCAAGAACCTGCAGCGCCACGAAGCTGCCACTGCCGGAGAAGGGGTGAAGGATGCGGATGCCTTTGTCCCTGGCCGAGTAATGCGCCAGCGGCACCGAGGCAAAGAAGCAGAGATTGCCGATCACGAGAAGGCGCAGATGGGGGAGCTCCACATCGCCCCAGACTTGGTGGGCCGAGACGTCCACGAGGAGCCGCAAGATCACGTTCGTGAGGCAGAGGAGATAGCTGACGATCAGCTCGCCGTTCATCACGTAGGCGATGTCGACGAAGGCGTCATCGATACCAGACGACGTGGCGGCAGCAGCAGCGGCGGCTCTGCGTGCTTCCTGGTTCTGCGAGGGGAAGACAGCGGCGAGCTTGAAGGCCGCGGTGCACTCGGCAGGGATGCCCGCGGCGGCGGCGGCGGCGGCCACATTCTTCATCTCTTCGTTGCCCTCCGTCGTTGACTCCATCGTCTTCTGCGCGTCCTCCTCCGCGCTGGCCGGGCCGGCAGAGAAGAGGAAAGGTCGCTGATGGAGCACCACGGTGGAGTAGATGCGCACCGACGTCGTCATGCAAATCACGCTGAGCACCGCGAAGTTCGACTGCAGCACCGCGATCGTCGGCACCTTACTGGTCAGGTAGAGCACGAAGGTAACGACAGCGGGGATGTAGAGAAGGTAGCTCAAGCCCTGCATGATGAGCACGGGGAAGGTGATGGCCTCGCGTCGTGGGGCGAGAATGCGGTAGGCATCGCCGTGGATGATAACACCCGCCATGTACACCAGCGGCGTCGGCAGCAGCGAGACGAGCTGGGCCACCTCCGAGACAAAGACCAGAACGCCCCGATAAGTCCACGCAGTGCCCTCGATCACCTCGTTCAACCGGGCCGGGAAGTTTTGCAGGTAGAAGAAAACGCCAACGTTGACGCAGGCGAAGAAGAAAACGCTGGCGACCGTCACGATGGCGCCAAGATCGAGTACGCTGCCGGGCAACACCGCAGACTCCGTCGCTGTCTCGAAGTGCAACGTGCGCATGAAGAGCAGAAGGCCAATGCAACTGACCACATTCAGCCCTTGCACCGCCAGCACCGATGACGACTGCACCTCCTCACCGCTTGCGTCGACGAGCAGCACGTTCGCGAAGAGCGCGAGAACGTAAAGAAGGCGCGTCACCCACAGCGTCACCGTGTCCCAGGCACGCGAGAGGACCAAGCGCAGCCCGAGGTAGCCGCTGCCCTTGCGGTGGCCCACAAAGAAGAGGCTGAGGGCACCACAGGCGGCTGTAATCGCGAAGTTGATCATAAAGACGGTTGCCTGCAGCTGCGGGAAGTTGATGGCGGCGTAGCTCAACACATTCTGCGCCACCAGCATCGCCACCTGCAGCGCGCTCTCCGCATTCGGACGGCGACGCAGGTAGCGGAGAGCGGCGTTAAGGCCGCCCTCGGCGAGCAGCGCAGCCCCGCTGCGGGAGCCGGCATGCGAGGCCGCCGTCGTGGTGGACGCCTCAGCCCGCTTATCGTAATGGCTGAAGCTGCGCAGCGAGAGCAGCACGAGAAGGTTGCCGAAGAGGGAGAGCACGGCGACGACGCTGAGGAGGCCGTGAGTGTGAGTCGTCACCTTGGGGTCGTACAGCAGGCCAAAGGCCGCAGACGTCAGCAGCGCGGTGGAGACGCACGTGACGCCGAAGAACTGCAGCGTCACGAAGCGCACGCCACCGGCGAAGGGCTGATAGAAGCGGTACGCCTTCGGACCGTACATCTTGCGTCCCAGCAGGTAGACAAAGACGCCGGCTAGGAAGTCCAGACTTGCGCCGATGGCCAGGAAAAAGGTGAGCGGGAACTCCGTCGCATCGTTCACGTAAAGGTCGCAGAGAAGAATGCAGACGAGCGCGGCGACGCAGTCCACGCCCCAGGCGACCAGCAGCGACACAGTGGAGAACTCGGGGAGGTCGAAGCGGAAGCCGCCGTCGGCCTCAAAGCCCTCGGAGGTGTACCTGGCGCCGCCTTCGCGCTGGAAGCAGGTCGACGACCGGCGGGCTTGGGCAGCGAGAAGCGTTGTACCGCTACGGGAGAAGGAGCTCGCGAGGCTTGGCGCCGAAGCACCGGCGGGCAGAGGCGTGGCACGCCGGCTCGACTGCTTCGTGTCGTCGCGGCTTGGCGGGGGCACCTTCTCGTCCCCCGCCTTCGCTGCTGCTGCTGCTGGGCCAGACATCTGTTTGATAATATCGCCACTCGCGTACCGTTTTTTCCTTTGCGTGTATTTGCACGGATATGTATATCAATGTGTTGTGAATCGAGGTGAGGTGCGTGCACACGCGTATGTGTGTGTGTGTGTTTACGTGCGTCGTTCACGCCGATCGGCTTCTTCTTTGCTTTCTTTATTTCCCTAATTATAGAAGGAACGAAGCAGCGACAAGCGTGGCAATATCAAAAAAGGAAAAAGAAAAACGAAGAACAGCTTCTCTGAAGTAATAGAGAAAATTAAAAATGAAAATTACGATGATGTATGTGCTTTGAGCAGAGAAGTGTATAAGGAGACAATCACCGTTTTTTTTTTCTTTGTTTAGGCGGTTTTGTTTCGTGCTCAACCCTAATTCGTTTCTTTCCGCTGCTAACGTTGTTGTTGATACGCGATAATAATAGAAAGTGGCCGGAAGTACCGAGAAAGGAAGTGTGACAGACGTTGAGCACAAGAGAAAAAGAAAACAAAGGAAAGAGCGACACAGCCCACGTAGCAGCACAGTTTGAGTTTTTTGTTTGTTTGTTTTGTTTTCTCTTCCTTTCTTCACGACAGTGCGACTTGAGCCGCGTCTACGAGACAGTGTATGGCCTCTGATACCCGTCTCTCTTTGTCTGCCGTGCCGGCAAGCACCTCGACACACAAAAAAAAAAACTTCCTTTCTTTCACAGCAAATGAATACGAATAAAAAGGAGAAGAGGAAAAGAAAAAAAGACACTAAGGGCAAAACGGGCCAACAATGACAAATGTGTACTTAACGATGTAGTCGCGTCGAGGACAACGAGAGAAGGAGTGAAGAAGATAGAGGAGAGGTAAAAAAAGGTGCCGCGTCGCAAGTTTTTTTGAGGGAAGAGGTTGTATAAGAAAGAAAGAAGCAACGAAGGGAACACAGATGCACTCTCTCTCCCGCCTCGTAAGTGCGTTCAGCAAAGAGAAGCAAGGTGTGGGTAGGTGTGTGTGTTTTGAGAAATAGTGAGAGAGAAAAAAAAAAAGACAAGCAAGGGATGCGCACGAGAGAGTCGCACGCAAGATGAAAATCGAAACTAATGTTAGAAAATCGGACAGCTGCGCCGACGTAGGAAGGTGCAACGGAGTCGTGTCCCTTGTTCGCTTTTATGTTTTTTTTTTTTTTTAGTTTTCCTTTGCTCGAAGGAAGAGTGTATTTGCAGCGGTAGGTGCGTTTTTGGGGACAACGAAAGGGAGATAGAGGTTGCGGCTTCTTCTTTTTGTGGTGGTAAAAAAAGGGAGTGAAGTTGAGGAGCACGAGACGGGAAGTGAGAGCAGCGGCAGACGAGCACACACATACATGCGCAAAAAAAAAAAAAACAGAAGTGTGAGGAAAGAGAGGAGGATGAGTAAACATTGTTGAAGAAGCCATGAAGACGAGTTTTTTTTTCTTCTTAAAGTTTTGCATGCGTACTGCGCGCGAGGGAAAATGAGAGACGATCGACTACTGGACGGGGCAGTCAACACAAATGGCGAGACGGCGTGCGTGCAATAACACCGCTAATCTCCTCACATTTACCTCCGGTACTCAAGCCAAACGCTCACGTGATACGTGCATGCAGCTCACTACTCCTCCCATCATCGTTGCTACTTTTCTTTTCTTTTTCCCCTAACGCTTCTGCTGGAGGCCTGCACGTGAAGCCGCTCAGTCGTCTCACCTCAGTACGAAACTCTCGCACCTGCATCAACAGTGCTTTTTTTTTTCTTTGAGTGGGGCAGCTTGCAAAGGTGAATTGTAGATACTGATTGTGCGCAACGCACACAAAGAAGAACGGAGAAATTAAATAGAAACGGCAGTGACAAGGAGAAGAAAAGAACGCAATGTGGAAAACAAAAAGCGCGGTGCGACTATCGAAGGCGAAAGGTAGAAACAAGAGGAAGCGCTCTACGAAAACGCAGTATTGACGTACAGCGCCGAGGAGGATGAACGGAAGGGCAAAAAGCGGACGAGAAGAGAGAGGGGGGGAACGACGGGTGCTGCGGCTTAAGCAGCGACACCCGCACAACAGCACACACGCACTTTTGCTGGCAAACCTACCACCTCACATCAATAAAGGAACAGAAGAACAACACCTCCTGTCCCCCTCTCTCGCATGTGATTTCCCCCTCAACATAACAGAACGCTTCTCAAATGCAAGAAACAAAAGAGAAGAGAAAAAAAAAGAGGTGCGGTCTCGCCTTCAGCGAGTTTCAGCTTTCTTTCGCGGCCGTCTTCTCCTTGGGAGCAGCTTCCGTCTTCGCGTCCGGCGCCATGGAAAAGGCGCGACGCACCGCACTGCTGAACATCGCCGCCGACGCCGCATCTGCCTTGTCCTTCGTCAGCGGCGTCGCCACCGCCGCGGTGCCCCGCACGCCGGGGTTGTAGATGCCGTTGTGCAGGTAGAGCTCCATTTCCGGGTAGCCCGCCTCGGCACGGCTCTTGTAGAAGAGCACCTCGAGGTGTTCAAAGTAGCGGAAGCGCAGCTCCTCGATGTGGGCGGGGTCCTCCGGGTTGTCGCGGCCCGGCAGCGGCGAGATGGGCTGGCCAACCACAATCGTGACGGGCTTCGTCGTCGGCAGCGGGAGGTACCAGCGGCCAATCGGCAGCGTAGGGAACGGGAAGGCAATGCGCTTCAGGAACCACCGCTGCAGGCGGATGCAGTGCACGTTGTCGAGGATGTTGCTCTCCGAGTAGGAGATGACCGGGACAAGTGGGACGCGGTTCTTGATGGCCATGCGGATGAAGCCCGTGTGGTGGCACACCACGTGCATCTCGTAGTCTGTCATGCGGGTCAGCAGCATCTCCGCTTGGCCACCTGTCACAATCAACGGGCTGTTGCCTTGCCGCAGACTGCTCTCAATGCCACGCCGGCCGACGCTCATCGCACCAAGGCACATCGGGAACTCACGCATGAGCGGCACGTTGAAGACGATGTCGGCGCAGTGCGTTGAAACGAAGTGCTCCTTGCAGCTCCCCACCGCCTTCTCCCAGATTTCCGTCTTCGGCGCCACCATCGACGTGCCGGGAAACACACCGTGGGGGTGGAAGGAGAACATGTACTGGTTCTCCGGCTTGCTCAGATCCACGCGAGGCACGGCGTGCACGTCCGCCACGTAGGGCTCCTCTTGCGGCAACACGGTGGGCTCGCCCACAAACACCCGCATCGAGAAGTAGTAGACGAGGCCGCGGAAGAAGTAGCGCTGGAAGAAGCGTGTGGCGCGGTTGCTTTGCAGGCGGCCTGTCACCTCAGGACGGCCGTGATAGCGGCGCTGGTACCACAGCCAGAACACCGCGATGGCGAGATCCACGACACACTGCACGGGCTCCAGTGCGTGCTTGCCAACGTACACGCCGTCGTAGAAGTGGTACTTGATAAAGTAGACGAAGGAGCAGATGCTGAAGATGGACATGGCGACGGGCATGTAGGGCAGGTTCGACAGCAGCGCCATCGAGCACATGTTGATGGTGAAGAGGTAGGTGCCGCGGCAGGTGTACAGGAAGGAGGTCGAGATGCCGCCGAGAAAGGTGTAGGTGGGGATGTTGTAGAGGGCCCAGCAGCAGAAAGCACTGTGCACGTTGCGCAGAATGGAGGAGCGGCCCAGCACCGGCACCACAAGCATCGGCAGCACCACCAGCGCCGTGAAGCAGCACAGCAGCGCCTCGACAGCGCGGATGGCAAGCCCGAAGGTCACGGTGGCACGCTGCGTGTAGTAGACGTAGCCCATGAAGATGACGGCGAAGGGCAGCACAACGATCACGAGCATCGCCAGCAGGGTGGAGAGGAGGTACAGGATAACAGCAGCGTGGCTGCGGCGGCGCGTGCTGGAGTTGCCGCCCCTCTTCTGCAGCATCGAGAACGTCTGCCGACGCACCACACTCGGCGTCCCAAGCAGCGGCGAAAAGGAGCCTTCGGTGTTGGCGCGCGAGTAGATGGAGTGCGGCATGCCGGGCGAGGCAACGCTGTCGGACAGCGGGGACGCTACGGTGTCTTGCCAGGTGCTGGCGCCGCGGCTGTGCAGGCGGGGGCTCCCTCCACTTCCTGTGTTGATGTCCTCCGCACTCGTTTCGCCGTCCGCCGTCTCCTCCCGCCCCTCTTCCTCGGCGTCGTCGTCGTCACCCGCGAACCACGCCGCAAGGGGCCCGAGGCCGTACAGCTCCGACTGCCGCTGCAGCGACATCAGCCCCAGCGGCACAGCCAGGCACACCGCCACGCTGCAGACGACGACGGGCACCATCGACGAAAAAACGTGCGCCGTTGCCCTGCCCTGCTCGGCCATGTCGTACAGGCGGCAGAAGGAGACGGTGGCGACGACAGAGATGGCGGCGAGGAAGCCCTCGGCGTTGCGCTGCAGGAAGCCGCGCTGCACTCCTTTTGATGCGTCGAAGTAGCCCACCGACCGCAGCAGGGCGACCTGCGCTACGATGCTGAGGACTGCCATGATGACGAAGAGCGCCGCCGTTCCTCGCCCCTCCAGCGCACAGGCGATCATGAGGCTCAACACACTCGTGTAGCTGATCCACCCCACAGACTGCAGCACGACAAACTTTGCGCCGCCGATAAAGGGCATGAAGAAGGTGTAGACCGGCGTGCGCACGGCAAACCCCGCGGCGTCGATGACGCGAGTGCCACTGTGCACGCGGGTGCCATACACGTAGTGTAGCGCCAAGCAAGACATCCCAAGCGTCAATGTCCCCACAGCGCCAAAGCCCAGCGTCATGATCGGCTGCGCGTTTGCGAGAAAGGCCGCGCTGCAGAAGGCGGCACTCGTGGCGGCGCACAGGGTGAAGGTCATGTAGCGCGCCGCGTCGTGCACCGCCTTCAGGTCAGCGGAGTCCGCACCACCGCCGGCGATGCTGCCGTTGCGACTGCTGCCCTCCGCTGACGTCGCGGCTGCTGCGTCCGCATCGGTGGCTCCCATCCGTGCACCGGCGATTGTGTGGAGCAGTTGGGAGAGGCGTGCATCTGGAAGATGGCCGTGGGCGGTCGACGTGCTTGGCTCCTGCGCTGGGTGGTGCTCGTGGAAGAGGTGCTGCACCGAGACCACAGCACGCCGCACCCGCTCCTGCGTCTGTGCCTCACGCAGGAAGGCATGGGTCTCGAACAAATTGCCAGCCAACAGGCAGAGATAAGGGAAGCACCACACAAAGCCCTCCACCGCACCCTCGAAGGCTGTCGCCAGCGTCACCGCGCCGGCGGCGGTGTAGTGGCTCTGCGCGTCAGCCGCCACCGCGTCGCACGACTGCCGCAGCCACGCCGAGAATTCCGACGAAGGCAAAAAGCAGGAGAGGCCGACACGCGTAATCGGGGACGTCGTCGACACCCGCTCCACACCCAGCAGGCCCCACAGCACCGCGAAGCGGGAGAAGAGCAGCGAATAGGTGCCCCAGCCGAGTGTGGCGAGGGCAACGTAGACGTGGCTCTGCGGGCGTGACAGCTGCACGTGGCGCCGCATTGACCACTGCACGATCGGCGTGGCTGCCATGCTGAAGATGGTGGCGGCGACAACGATAGCGGCGACAGGGAACTGCGCTGCGGAGGTGGAGGAGAGGACAGACCCCAAGGCAGAGCGGGTCGCGTTGGCCTCCTCGAGCTCCGAGTTGAGGACTTGAATGTAGGCGGCCGCGATCACCACCACCCGCAGCACGAGCGAGACAGCCACAATTACCATCGACAGCAGCAGCTCCCCGTTGAGAACAGACGAGAGCAGCGCAGAGGAGGAGGAAGAGTCGGCTGGGAAGACGCCGGAGGCGAAGGGCGACGGGCCGCCAAGGCTGCCACAGCTCGGTTGGGTGGACTCGCCGAAGCTGGTCGCGTAGGAGAGCGACGGCAGCACACCACCGCGACTGCCTTCATCGTTCAGCGCGGGTGCCTCGTCCGTCGGCGCCGCTTCGTCGCGTGCGCCGCGCTCCCACTGCGGGGTGCGCTGCGTACTCGCCGTGTCCTCGCTGACGGCGTCACTGCGCGCTGGCGACCGGCTCGCAGTGCGGTCGGTCGTGAGTGGGCCGTCGTTGCCAGCCGGTGGCGCGGTCGCTCGTGGTGCATCCGGCCCCGCCCTGCCAGCGTCATCAGCCGCAGCGGCAGGAGCCGTCAAGGAGGGCTGCGGCAACACCATCGGGCCACCACGCCCAAAGCGCACCACCGACATGTGAATAAAGAACTGCGAGAGAACCGCGCAGGCCATCAAGAAAAGCAGAAAGTTGTCGTGGCGGTGCTCGCTGAGGTGCAAGGTGGCAAAGAAGATGGCGACGCCGTAGCAGCACCAGCCAACGCACTGCAGGAGAATGAAATCGGGGGTGCCCTCGAAGGGCTGCCAGATGCGGTAGTCCTTGCCGTAGAGGAAGACGCCCATCAGGTGGGTGATGAGAGGCTGCACAAAGAGCAGCACAACGAGCAGCGCCTGGGTCTGGACGAGTCCTTGGCGGACGTAGGCGCTGAGCTGACTGCCCGACGTGGCCGACACGTACAAGATGCCCATCAGCACAACACAGAGGAGAACGCTGAAGAGGGACGGGAGGAGAGGGCCGTAGGCGCCGGTGTCCTTCGGGTACTCGGCCGACGCGGGTCGCTCCCGTGACGCCGCACCGCCGTCATCCTTGTCGCCGAGCACTACTTGTGGTGACGGTGCTCTCTGCCCGTGCTCCTCCTCGTTGGCCGACCTTTCAGCCTGCTGCTGCACGGCCACATCGTCCCCCACCACCACCCACGCGTGCAGCTGGTGGACAAGAACGAGATGTGCCCCGATCGCGAGGACGGCCATCAACCCACAGCCGAGATGCCACGACCGCGGCGCGTTCTGCTGCGCGTTAAAGAGCACCAACTCCGCGTAAAACGTCATGAGCAGCAGCCCGTTGCCAAAGACTTGAAGAATGTACATTGCGGGCGACTGCAGCACAACGGGGAAGAGGACGTGGTAGTAGTGGTGGGCGAGCCACTGCGGCACCACAACCTTTTGCACCGTCACAAGCGACGCCACGACGAAGCAGATGATCACCACAACGTTGACGACGCGGTAGGATGGGTGGTACTCGGCCACCGTGGAGGAGAGCACCACCATCGCGCCGCATAAGATGATCCACGCAATCTCACGCTGCGGGGAGCCGGCGAGACGCTCGCGCCAGCCGCGCGCCATGCTGTCCGACAACGGGTCCGTGCGTTTATGCCTCGCTGCTTGCCCAGTGCCCTGTTGCGGACCTGCTGTGTTGGTCGCGGAGAGGGCAGACGGCGGCGGCTGGAAGAAGGACAGCGACCACAGCAGGAGAACGTGGCCGAGCACCGCAAAGACACCCAACACCGCATACGCGCCGTAGCGCTCCTGCCGCTGGCTGAGCAGCACCGCCCGCACCACCGCCGTCACGTACACGGCAGCGTAGCCGGCAAGCTGCAGCACCACAAAGGCATCACCACCGACGAAGGGCTGAAAGAAGCGGAAACGCCGCTTCGTGAGGCGGCCGAGCAGCAGCATCATAAACATGAGAGAGAGGTGTACGCCAGCGTTGGAGCAGACCAGCAGGGCCCACGGTACCACCGGCGGCTCCCGCAGCATCAGCTGCCGCTGGAAGACATCGACCACGACGTCGAAGGAGAAGGCCAGGAAGACGGTGAGCAGCCACGCCGCGACGAGGGCGATGCCGAGCGGTGAGGCAGTTAAGCCGCTGCTGCCACGATCGGAGCGTGTGCGACGGCGCCGTTGTGTGGTGCGGGTGGTGGCGTGTTCGCTTTGCGCCGGGTCCTTCTGCAGCGGCTCCAGTGACGGTTTCTTCACGAGAGGTGGCGACTGGTGGTTTCTGTGGTGCTCCTGGGCGGTAGAGGCTGCGGCTGCTGAGGCCGGCTGGGCTTGAGCGGACTCCATCGTGGTATTGTTTTTGGGTGTGTTTCTCTGCCTTTTTTTCAGGTAGGAGAGAGATGTGCGAAAATAGGGGGCAAAAAAAAAAACAGGAGAACAAATTACATGCAAGGAGTATTGTGTTTGTGAGTGTGCGCGTGTGTGCGTATTTTGCAGCTCTGATGTATTTTTAACTTTCTCATATGTAGGTGTTTAGTGAAAGTATCAGAGGGCGATTCGCCGTCTCCTTTTTCTTGGCACCACAGCAATAAGGAAAGGGATCAAAGAAAAGAGAGAAAAAAAAGGCAGAGAAATGGGCAGCGAAGACGCCAACAACAACAACTAAACAAGAAGAGATACTGCCGAGTAAGCAAACCTGTAGGAGTATAAGCGTGGTCGCCGGCTTTGACTTCTTGGAACAGCTTTTTCCCTCACCGTAAATATTTTCTGCTTTGAGGATGGTAGAGAGAAAGAAAAGAAGTTTTGGAGAAGCTTAGCTGTTTTCCCTTCTTTGTGTGTTTGTGTGCGGATATGTGTGAGCGCTTCTGCTTTGATGTGGCGTGCGAGTGTGAGCCGAGATTTATGTTTAAAAGAAAAGCGAAAAGTTGCTGGGACTCGGGAAAGACAGTAGTAGTGAAAAAAAAAAAGAAGATTGATGCTTTAATAATGTTCGTGCGTACCTCTTTGTGGTTCAGGTGTCGAGTGAAGAGGAGGAAGTCGACGGTGTGAATAGCCGAGCAGATGCCTTCTCTATTATATCTTTTTGTTTTTCTTTTTCGTTTGCAGGAAGAAAGAGACGCAAACCTGAGAGAAGACAAGCACGAAGCGATAGAGGCGAAGCGGTCGATGAGGAAAAGTTATAGCGATGATTCTGCAAGTTTCCGTAGGCCACCTGGCCTGCTAATGGAAGCTAAAACGAAACAAAAAGTGCGTCATTGCATTTCGAAATGTCTTTCTCTTTTTCCACAGCAGGCGGTCTCGAGGACATTCCGTACGCAGAGAAGGAACATTCGCAGTGCGTTCATGTTTCTCCCTCACGTGAAGCTTTTATCGTGCGTGACATCACGAAATGAGAACGCGGTTGTCGTGAATCGACGACAAGCATCGTTTCACACTCCTCTTTTTTTATTCTCTTATTATTGTGGTGTTGTGCCAGCGTCTATGCTACTGCAGCACCATCATTAAACAAGACAAAAGGAGCACAGATACTCCCAAAACATCGACACCAGCCAAAAAAGAGAGGAGGAAAAAAACAATACAACCTTCACCACAACATCTCAGAGAGCGATTGGCTCCAAGCACTTGAGTTGCTCCTCGCGACGCATTTGCTCTTCGAAATCCTCGAGGTCCTTCAGGCAGCCATCAATCGCGTCCTGCAGTGCGCGCTTCGGGGTGGGAATCGGCGTCTCCGACCCGTCCGACGACGTCTGCACGCGCAGCTCCACGTTGTGCTTTGTCGGGTGTGGTACGCGGTAGCCTGCGATCTGCACGAAGGGTGACTCGTGCAGCTTCATGCGGAGCAGGTTCGCCAGTGTGTGGTCCTCCTTTTCCATCTTGAAGAGGGAGGAGTTGGCCATCGTGTTGGAGATCTGCTCAATGATCTTGCGATCACCCGGCAGGTCGACTAGGCTGTCGGGGGTGATGTCATTGCGAGAGATCAGCATGCCATGAGGGACCGCCATTGCTTGTATTCTGAGCACGACACGGGTGCCGAGTGCACTCCGCTACGGATTTTTTGGATTTTTCTTTTCTTGTAGTTATACAAGAGAGATGTAGAGGAAGAAGAGCTCCTTGTGCGTGTTGCTATTATTCCTTAAAATTGGATTTGTGCGCCAGTTTGTGAAAGTGGCGGAGAATACCCTAGTCACAGAGAGAGGACCAGTAAAAGACAAAGGTAAAACAGGAGAACCAAAAATAGAGGAGGAAAATAAACATGCAATCGGTTTGATGAGGAGCGGGATGATGGTGTGTCCGACAGCAGCACTCAACCTCCGTTGTTCCTTCCCTGATCCTGTCGAGGACAAAGAACCTATCGAGACAGAAGCACCGCACATAGGATTCGGAGTTTCCTAGCAAATCCATACTGCACATTGGATCAAAAAAGCGCAGGTAAACCTCCCTGATCACAAGGTCTATCAGACAAGGCCAAACAATAACTCTTATCTTAACAACAGCCTCCGTATGCTGCAGCGCAGCACTCTATCCTTTTCTTTTCAGCCGCCCCAACTCCACCGCAGAAGGAGGACAATTTAATTTTCCATTTTTTTTGGCCATGTAAGGAGGACTCTGTTGCTGCTGAGAAAAAAAGAGAAGAAACAAACAACATACACGCTTTTCTTCGAATATAAAACTAAATCGTTGTAAAAGAGCGGAGCACCGCTCTCTCAAACCGCCTCGACTACGTCTCCCTGGTTGCCCTTCTTTTCTTTCCCCTCATACTTCTACCTGAAAAAAAAGAGAGGGAAATAATGGAGAACTCGCCCTCTTCCGCGCAGAAACGCCTGCTCACTGCTCCAAGCGGAGCTACGCATAAATGAACCTGTCCGCAGCAAACGCTGATACGCCTGCTTATTCTTCGCAAAGCCCTACCGCTGCGAAAAAAAAAAAAAACAGAAAGAGACGCGACACTGTCCCACCTACTCGACGGACTTCTGCGCTCCCTGGCTACCCACCTGCAGCTGAATCAGGTGCCGCTTGTCGAACATGATGTCGTGGTCGAAGAGATAGCGCGCCTCCCCGTAGGCGATGCCGCTGCCAACGCCGGTGCAGAGCGCAATCACGGCACTGCGGGCCGCTGTAGAGCGGGCAAGCAGCAGGCCGGGCAAAATGCCGATGGCGAAGCCGATGGTAGACTTGCGAATCAAGTTTTCCAGCGAGTGGTCCCACTTCTCGTCCGACGACACGGCGGAGCCGGACTTGGGAGCCGGAGAAGCCATCGCGTGCGTGTCTGGACGACGTCGTCCTTTCGTTCTTTTTTACACTACAGACTTGAAATCGTCCTTTTTTTCTGCAAAAGTTTTCTAAAGAGATAAAACAAATAATACAAACGACGTTATGACGGCAAAGAATAAGGTGAGGGTCGGTGTTGATTGTGAAGAAAGGGCTGAGGCCGCTACTATGGTTTTTTTTTGTGTGTGTGTGCGAGCGTGAACGCTTTCTTTCTGCTGGGCAGTGACCTCTACAGCTCCTAGAAGGCGGTGAAAAGAAAAGGGGGCCATAAGTGCGTGACAGAGTGGAGAGGAACGTACGCAGTGGTAGGATCTGAGACGTGTTTCGTAACTCGAAGGAACGTGAAAGCTGGAAGTCGTACAGGTTATGAACAGTTCGCTTTTACAATCCACCAGCGAAGCTTTTTTCCCAGAGACTGACGTATCCTTTTCCCTACGCTCTTGCTCCGCAGCTTTTATTTTTCTCCTCTAACAGCTTAGATCGTAACTCTTTACACTTGATTAAGTCTGTGAACAACACAATAGAAGCAATCAAATAGACATGACGGGGCAGCCGCAACCTCTCTCTCTCCTCCAGTCTCATTCCACTTCTTCACGCAGCTTGTTTTCCCGCATGAGCTTCAGCAGGTGCTGCAGGGGCCTTGCCGCCTCCTCGCCCTCCTTCACGCCTAGTTGCGCCACAATCGCCTCCGCCTCGCGTGGTCGGTCGTACCGCATGCAGTGCAGCAGAGCACGGATCTGCGCAGAGTGGGGCAGCTCCGTCTTGTCCACACGCAGAGCGTAGCCCATGGCGTGCAGGGCACCGTGTGGGCTCCCTCCCTGCACGCAGATGTTGATGAGAAGGCTCAGCATTCTCGGGGAGAGGGGCTTCTCGAGGGGCACGTGGGCGGTGGGGTGTCGCGGCGCCGCTCCCTGCGAGGGGCCGGTGCCGGTCTTGAGAATCCGCGCCTCCCGCGATGCCGCCTGGCGATCCAGTACCCAGCTGAGCGCAGAAACCCAGTGCACACCAGTGAGGCGAGAGGCATCAAGTGACACCGATGAGCGCTGCGACTGCCTTCTCCTCGTTTCATCTTTTCGTGTTTGAGCAGCCGTTGCTGCCTGCAGCTGTAGTGCCCTGTTGTGGGCCAGCGCACACTCCAGCACATCCTCCCACGCCGACGCGGTCAACACGCTCCCCGAAGGGATAACGTGCTCGTGCAAGAGCCGCACCACCAGCGATACCTGCTTCGCCTGGCGCAGCTGATGCACCAGCTCACTCAACAAGTCCGTCGGCGTCGCCACCAGCGCACCGCTGTGTTCGAGCAGCACGTTCGCGGCGACAGACCAGCCGTCCGCATGACGAGCGCAGTTGCGGAGCAGCGCGTGAACGACGACGGGGTGCCGCGTCGCCGCCACCGACCCCGCAACGCGACCGGACGAGGACGGCAGCGCTGATGCTGCGCTCTTTCCTTCAGCATCCTCTCTTCGCGACGTCACCTCGGGCCCGGCGGGGTCGACAACGGCAGGGCTGCTCGACTGGGCGAGCTGCACGGCACAGCTGCGCAGAAAGGTCACCGCCATCTCCGGCGTGGGCAGCTTGTCCACCATCACCGCAATCATCGCAGCAGACGTCACGGGAGAAGTCTGCAGCAGCTCCAGGCGTGAAAAGAGAGCGGTGGTGGTGGCGACAGCAGAAGGGGCGAGGCTTGTTGTCTCTGCTGGTGCGTTGGCTGAGGAGTCCGGCGAAGAACTCCCCGCTGCTTCAACTTTCCAGTCAAGCATATCTTGCGACATCTTCTTTGTTTTATTCGACGTCGACTTCTTTCTCCTCGCAGCACGTCCCTTCTTGCCGGATGAAGGATGCTTCTCCTCCTCCTCTCCCCGGCCGAGCAGCACCGTCTCGCGCACCCGCTGCCACTCCGTCTCCGTCAGCAGCGCCGGCTCGCTGACGTCGCTCAGCAGCTGCAGGGCCGCCGCCCACGGCAGCCGCGCCATCGCCGCCGTCGCCCGCTGCACCTTTACCTCCGGGCTGAGCGTGGTGCTCGCCAAGAGATGGGTGAGGTAGGAGGTACAGAGCGGGTCGCGAAGAGCCACGGTGTGCGGCACTGCACCCACGACGCTGTTCAGCACCGCCAGGATGTGCTGCTGCGCCGGCGTCGGTCCTGCGCCGGACTCCGCAGCGCCGTCGCTGTCGCCCGGAGAGGCAGCGAGCAGCAGCGACTGCGTGGTGGACGACGCCGTCAACGCGGTCGACTCAAGCGGACGCATGCTTTGGATCGCGTCGTGCAGCAGCGGTGGCTCCTGTGCGTGTAGGTGCATCAGCAGACGCAACGCGTGCTGCCAGGCATCCGGAGTGGCGCAGGCGTGTGCCGCATCTAGCAGCATCGGCTTCGTCAGCTGGTCGTTCGTCTGGCTCAGCTTCAGCATGTCAATTGCGGTGCGCCACTGCCGGTGCGGGGCGAGGAGACGCAGCGCGGAGACAGTGACGCGAGTCGGCAGCGCCGTGCCGTGCGTCACCACCGCTTCATTGAATACTGCCATGGCTGCCTGCCAACTCACCAGCTGACCGGCTCCCGTCCTCTCGACGTGGTGGTTGTGGCGCAGCATGCGGGCCAGCAGAGCGCGGTACGTCTCCGCAGCTACCGGCTGGGTGTAGTAGGCAGCCTGCAGCAGGGCCAAGCCGCGCTCCCAGGAGATGGAAAGGACGGCCTTGGAGAGCATGTCAGGGCGGTTCACGAAGAGAAGACGGTGCTCATGGTAGAGGGGGGACATGTGCACGACGGGGCTGCGCTCCAGCCGCTGGAGGAAGTCCGCGAAGGTGTAGCGCGCTCCCATCGGCGGCATTGTCCGTGTACTGTGAGAGCGAAGGTAGGAGTGAAATGCGCCAAGAAGAAAACAAAAACAAAGTAGAAAAAAGACCCGAAAAGTGAGCGAGTGATTTATGCCCCGGCCTGTTCAGCCCGCATCCCACAGTCTACACGTGTTGTGGCTTTCAGGATAAAAGTGGCATTGTGGAGAAGAAAAGTAAGGTTGTGCAGAAGGGAAAAGAGAGAGATGGATGAGATGAGAGGAGTATAAAATCCGGCTTTGCTTGTGTCCTTAAAAAAAAAAGTGGGCACCGAAGTGATTTATCGCTACGACTCTGCGCGAGCGTCCTTCTTTACTTTATTCCCTGTGTTTTTTTTTTTTTTGGTATTCTTCAGTAGCAGAGGAAAACAAAAAAATACAAGTTAAAGGAAAGTCAACACACACGCGCAGCGCTAAATGCGTTACAAAAGTATTGACAGCAAAACCCCTCCCTGAGTACCGTCTTGCTTTCTTTTTTGCAGCCGCGAGAGCTACCACACAAAGGGCACCACGTTCCACCGCGGCAGCGTTTCCAACGTCATCTCCTCCTTGATCCGGCTAGCCGTCGTGATGAGCTCCGCAGGCAGCTGCGGCATCCCGCTTGTCTCGTCCGCGGAGAGCAGCAGCGCCAGTGCGGCGGCCACCTCACGGCGAGTCGCGTTGCTGTTCTTCCAGAAACGCCGGTGCTCGCCTGCGGTGATGCTGAGGTTGAAGAGAGTGAAGAGCGTAACACCTCCACCAGCAAGCATGGAGACCCACTCGATGCCGGTGCAGTCGCCACTCAAGAAAGACAGCTTCGGTTTACCGCCTGTCATCACCTGCAGTGGTGCGTATGGTAGTGAGCAGAGGACGATCAGCATCGTGTTCACAAGGTACAGAAAGATTTCACACGTGTAGTGCGGATCCAGCACGGTTTGAAAGATGGGGCCAACCTGGTAAGGGAAGTGATAGCTGCTCCACGGACCGCGCAACGCAGGTACCACCTCGTCTCTCTTCTCAGACGTAGCCGGCACAGTACTGGCAGAGAAAGTTAGTACGCTTTGCACGCAACACCACACCTCTTTCTCGCCTGGCAGTGGTGCGCTCTGCGGCTGCCGAAGCCGCGCCAGAATCGTGTGCGTCATCACCTGCACGCCCTGCACAACCAGATGCACCACCGCACCAACCACAAAGCAACACTGCATGACTGGCGCGTGCGGCAGCAACCGCGCGGGTGCCGTTGCGGTCACCGAGGCCGGCACAGCAGATGAGACGGCAGCAGCGGCGTAGAAGGTGCTTCCGGCGACGGCGGCGAAGAGCGTCACGGAGTCGTCGCTGCGGAAGCGTTGTATCCAGCGTGTCTCGGCAAGGCGGATGGCGCAGTGGAGAGTGAACAGCAACGACGGCACTGCCGTAACGAAAGCATCGCGGTAATACTCCGGTGGCGCATTTGGCCTTCGGATAGCAGAAAAGTACAGCGCACGAAGGAGCAGAACACTCGTCGCAACGCCTGTGAGGTAGAAGGCGGTGAAAGACTGCTGACGCGTGACGCGTACCACACCGAGCGGCGAGCGCTGCACCAGTGCCATTGCTGTCGCTAGCAGCCCCTTCCTTGCTGGCTTCTTCTTCGCGCTGCGTTCACACTTTGTGCTCGCCTTGTCTTTGGCTGTCTTCGTTGCCTGTTGAGGTGCAGCCGAGGCGGAGGCGGCGCCATGCCCGCCGTACGCTGCGAGTTGCTGGAAGTCCGGCCTGACAAGGCGCAGAATGAGAATTGCGAGAGAAGCGGCCCAGTAGAGCAGCGCCAGACTCACCACTGCCGCCTGCGGACACTCAATCCACATTGTACCTTTAAAATGAAACACACAAGAAAAGAGAGTTGGCTCTCTTTGTGTTTTTCTATGGCCCGTTCTTTTGAAAACGACCAGCGGTGTAAGAAAATAGAAAAAGGCGTAGAATTGAAGAGAAAGTGAATCGGGTTCAAGGGAAGAGACGTTGTTTGACCGTCAGGGATGCGCTAAAAAATTACTTCTGGTGAACAAAGGTTAAATCGACCTCTCTAAGCAGGCGAGCTCTGGTAATCTCGCGGTTGGCATCGCGTCACTTTTCCCTTCTATCAGCTACTCTGAACCAGTGTTTGGTAGACGTGTACACCAAAAATAATTGAAACAAAAAAACATGTTGTGGCTCAACAGCAACGTTGGGTGACTTCAAAACTCTTGAGTCGCCCCCCTCTCCTCACCTTAGCGTTGATGCAATAGAAAGCTCTCTTCCTCTCTCTCTCTCTCTCTTTCCCTTTTTTTTTCTTAGTTTGTCGTCGTTGAGGCGAAGAATGTCGGTAAGACTACCTACTACCGGGAAAAGAAAGGAAGAAAAGCAACGCAAACCACAGTACTGCACGCAGCAAACAGAAAAAAAAAAGAGAAGACTCGTCAAAGGGCATTTTGTCAACCAAAACACATTCGATAATGGAAGCTAGCTGACCGACTGGACAGAAAAAAGCAAGCCACAAGCATCATGCACAGACGCATAGTCCTTCGTCTCGCTCTTCTCCAGATGCGGCCACCTATCTTGCCCTTGTCTAGTGGTGGTGCGCCGGAGCCTCCTTGCGGCGGATATCCGGCTCCGGGTCGCCGGGCTCCCACAGGTAGCTGGCCAGGAAGTTCGTGCCACCCCACCGCACATCCAGCTTGTTCGCCGCCCGCTCCCGCTGCAGCTGCTCGTACTTGATGGCGTGGTCTGGGTCGTCGAGGTCGAGCTGCCTAAAGAGAAAGTTGGACGCCATCGCCCGCTTGCCGACCTGCGCGATGCGGGTGCGCTGACCAAAGGTGCAGTCGAAGGTCCAGTAGAAGGCAACGGGGAAGCAGACAAGGTAGGCAAAGATAAGTTGGCTCTTGGCGTCCTTCACCTTCGCAAAGGGTTGGCCCCACCAGCCGGGGTTGATGGCAATCGGGAAGAAGGCCGGCGCACCACCGTCGCCGTGCTCACCGGGCACACGAGCGTAGCGACGCGCGACGCGGCGCATCATGCCGTTGCGACGAGCCTGCATCTTTTTTGTGGAGCTCGCCTTCTTTTGTTCCTGCAACGACAAGGTGCTATGAGAGAGATAAAGAAAGAAGAGCGAAAAGACAATTTGCAAGATGAAAAACAGAAGTGGCAGGCGTGAACGAGCTGCTCTTGATTCTCTTCAGTGCACTTGATTTGTGGATTGCGGAGATAGAAGCACAGAGTATGTTGTTGCTAAAAAGAGAGAAAAACAAAGGACAGCAGCTGCACAGGTACTCCTCTTTCTCCTTTTCAGTGTTTCCTTGAGTGCTATGGTACTAAAGTGGACTGTTTATTTTTTCTAGACTACTGAATAAAAAGAGGGAGAGCTCGAGAGCGACAAGTCACTGCGTGATGCCGCTCCTACTACTAATCTAGTTCCCTTTGTCTCCTTGATAAGTGGAGGGAGAAGGAAAGCGAGACACAAGACAAGAGTGCGAAACCAATGACGTTTCCGCACCGGATAGGTGCGTGAATATAAGTTTATGTATCGCTTATCCAAGAGAGCAAAGGACAAAGGCATAATAATATGTAAGACGAGCCGTCAGAGAGATGCAGAGGAGAAGGAAAAATCAAAGGCACAACAGCAACGTACGTAGAGCTGATCAGGCAGCACTTGCAGCAGCACAACACGGAAGGGGAAGGCGAAGTGCAGAGAACCGAAAAGTTCCATGTCTCATTTTTCTTCCTTTTCACCACGACTAGAAGCAGTTTACACCTCTTGCAGTAGAACTGGTTTAGAAACCGGCAAAACGGTGCGCCGTCACCTTTCCTCGACAAACCGCGCCAGGGATCTTCACCACCAACACACGCTGCCTCGAAGGCGTGAATCAACTACCGCACCGTCATCCTTTTTTTTTCCTCGTTTGTGCCTTTCATCTTTTTTTTCTATGGCGAGATCGTTGTGTTTGTCAGGCTGACGCAGCGGCGGCAGGTACTTTTTGATACAAATGCAGCAACACAGAAGCGCAAAAGCGTAACACTGTCCAAATGTCAAATCTTTAAAAAAGAAGATTTTGCCTGTGTTGAGCGTAAAAGAGATCCGCCGTTGAAGGAGTATACATTAGCAAAGTGTACCGTGAAAGAAAGGGAGATACAATACTTCAAAAAGGAAGAAAAACAAAAGAGAAGTAGTGAGTGTATGGGGGATGGAGTGGTACAAGTAAAATGCTGCCGCCTCGGCTTGGGCTGAAGCAACAGATTTCGTAATCTACAAGGTGCCCCGCACACGATTGCCACCTGCCACGTCGCGAAATGCGCTCCCTCCCGTCTCCGTCTGCGACACCGGCGTGTGCGACGCGTCAGGCGAGTGCACAGTATACGACGCCGCACCAGCACCAGCACCAGCACCACGCTGTTGCGACACAAAAGGCGCGCTGCCACCACCAACGCCACCGGCAGTGCGGTCGTGATGCGGCGTCTCCTGCGTCGTCACCGACGACTGCGAGAGGGGCGAGTAGACCTGCCCGCTGTGGTTCAGCGCGTTGGGGTGCTCCGGATGCGCGGTGCGCGAAAGAGATACGGAGGGGCCGGCAAGAGTCGCCGAGCCATTTGCCACCTGCTGACCTTCAATCGTGGCAGAGATGAGTCTGACCACATCGTGCAGCTGCCGGTCCAGACGCTCCAGCATCTTCGCCTCGATCTTCTTGGTGTGCTTGCGCAACCGGCGCTCCAGGATAGCCTCCACAAAGACCCGCAGCGCGTCCTCGGGGAAGTCGACGGTGATGCTGCGGTGCGTGAGTCGAGGATCGGGCACCACGGCGGGAGCAGTAGGAGCTGGAGGAGGGGAAAGAGGGGCAGCAGGAGAGGGGATCATCATCACACCGTTGCCCGCACCATACCGATGTTGCTGCTGGTGCTGCTGCTGCTTCTCCTCAAAGCGGTGTTCCGCCTCCTTGCGCCGCTCTGCCGCCTGCTGGAGGAGCAGCCGCTTAATCATCGTGAGGTCGTCGCGCTGGTGCTGCACGGCCTCGTTCAGCGCCGCGACGGCACACTCCAGCGCGTTGATGCGGGCTTCTTGTGCGGCAGCGGTACTGATGCTGTGCTGCACCGCCGTCGCCGCGGCTTCAGAGTCAGGGTGAAGTCTGTACTCCATCGGAGAAGGCTGCACCTGTGGCCGCAGACGGGGACTGACGCGAGTACCCGATGCCGTAGAGCTGCTGTTGCGCTGCTGCTGGCCTCCTCTGCTGCTGCCTCCTTCTCCGTCCTCGCTGCTGCGGCGCTCTGTCACGTGGACGTGGCGGTGTCTGCCCTCCGAGTTGCGTTCGTTCTTTTCGCTGTCGCTGCCGTCAAGGCTGCCAGCGGGCATCTCCCCCTGCCCCTGTGGGAGGTACATGAGCATGTTCTTCCCCGGCGTCAGCGACTTGATCGGCTTTAGCAGCCGAATATCGTCATCGAGGTCGCGCAGGAGCTGGCCCATGCGACTGCTGCTGCTGCGCTCGCGTGGAGATCGAGTGCGGGAGCTGCGCAGCCGTGCGGTGGGGCTGGTCGCCTGCAACGGGCCGTCGTGCGTCACGCTCTTGGTGGTGACAAAAACGCCGACATCGGAGCGGCCACCGTCGTCTGCGTAGCGGCCAATGCGTGACGAGGCGCTCACGTTAATGCCGGCTGGCGGTGGCGGGGGGCCCGACATCGGCGTTCGCTCGAGCGGTAACGGACTAATGCGCTCCGTCGCGCTACCGCCGCCTCCACTACCAGCAGCAGCGGAGACAAGAGAACGACGCACGTACGGCGTCGACACCGCCGAGTTGCCGTACTGCGCGTCTGCCTCCTTCAGCGAGACACTCGTGGTCGGCGGCGCGTCATCGCATGCGTTGTAGTCCGGACCTGGGTCCTTCTCCAGCAGCACAAGCGTGTTCAAGTAGGTCGGCCCAGGGCCGAAGCTCTCCATGATGTGGAAGCGCACGACGACGTGCTCCGCTGGGATCGCATGCGGCAGTCGCCAGACCTGTGTCCCTGCGCCGGGCAGCGCCTCACATACGAGGAGAGGACGCAGCTCATGGAGCGAAGGCCCCGAGGCTATCTCGACCGCCTTGGGGTTCGTCGGGGAGTCGAGCCAGACATGCCAGCCCGCGTAGTGGAGTGGCGGGTGGCGGTCGGAGAGTGCCACCGTGACGTGCTGTGGGGGGACACCGGTAAGCCACAGCTCGTCTTCGCGCGGGCGGAGGAGGTTGGCGGCGCCGTTGAGACCGGTGGTGGCCTCGAAGGAGGCTTCTGCGATGTGCGCGCCGTTGCTCTCCACTGCCCAGTTTACCTCAGTCATCGTAAACTAGAAAAAAGCTGCCAGCGATCGTAGAAATGATCGGGAAACTGTTAACACCACACAGTGTGCGCGTGCTGCTTTTTTTTTTTTTAACTTTGTGCGTGTGTACTTTGTGCCGCCCACTGTTACGTTATCGCCAACAGCCTATCTTTAATTGTCACGTCTAATTAGGATTGTTCTCCCCCTTTCTAAGAATAATAGCAGGACACGCGCGTTCTGTGTTGTCTTTGGTGTATAAGGCAAAGCACGGCCCACAACGCGTGTCTGTACAGCCGATGAAAAAGTTTAATTGAGCCGAAGAAAAAAAAAAAGGAGAGAGAGGGAAAAGATCTAAAGGGGTTCAATCGTCACCGACAAAGAGGTCTAAGCACAACAGGAATTTCCGCCTGCAGCTCAATTTGGGCGACACGCGGATGCCTTCCACGCGTAAAAAATGATGATGAGTTTAAAAAAAAAAAAAACCATGGTGTTTGCCAAAAGGGGTTGTGGACAATTGCAATTTAGATACGTAGGAAAAAAAGAAATTGAAGGAGAAGATTTGGTACAGCGCGAGACAACGGATACGTGAAAAGTTACAACTGAGTACTTCACAGCATTGAAGACGAAGCGTTATCGTTTATTTTAAACTTTCTAGGCGGCGCGTTTTGGGGCTCTATCCGATTACGAAACTACGGACTTGAGAGAGTGAAGTCCTGCTGTTGCGCGCGCGCGATGAGAAGATGCGCGGACGAAATCTCCCACGCAAGCTCGGCAACGGCGCGGCCACTGTTTCAAGCCCTTCTTTTTGTTGTAATAACACATCTTATATTTTTCTGTTAGCGGCGCCCGTCACAATTCCAATTTAAAAGAAAGACATCGTGGGCTAATTGATTCTTTCTTTGTTGTTAATATTGTTGCCGTTGAGTGTATGACTAGTAGCCACAAATGGCACTGAACATTTCCTCCATTCCAATTCTTGCGGAGGGAGGGGAAAGCATTCGACTGCGGTTTCTTGTGTACGTTTCTAAGATTAACATACTCCATTAAATGGAAAATAAAGATATACATGATTTGGTTGTGCCATGCTTCCTTCGTTGCGCTTTCCACTGCTGTCGTGGCGTTGCGATCCGCCCTACTGTACATCGTGCGAGCACATGGAAGACGTGGATAAAGAAGCAGGAAGAAAATAAATAAAAAACGTAGACTGCATCGAGAGCGTTACCATAATGCAAAAAAAAAAAACACAATACGCGCATCATCACCCATCATCCCACTCCTCACGACGCGTAGGCGTGCCGCTTCGGCAGGGGACGTGGACTCACACCAACACCACCGCCACCATTGCCATCGCGGAAGGTGCCACTCGCAGCGCTGGGTGACAAGGTGGCTGCGTAGTACGCAACGTGGCTCTCCAGCGTCTTGCCATGCACATCGCCTGTCCCCACACCAGCAGAGGCAAGCACTGACGAGTTCGGCGCAAAGACAGGCGGTGCGGCCAGCGTGTCCGCCGCACGCACGGTGCCTGGCAGTGGCTCGTAGGACGGCACCGCTTGGAACCACCGCTCCTGCGCCGGAGCCTGCGCCGGCCACGCCGCGGACGATGCACTCGTTGCAGTTGTGGCGTTCGGTGCGCTGCCAGGTAAAGGAGGAAGGCTGCGACCTGCGAGAGCGGCATGAGTAGGTTTGCCACCGCGGCTCACCACGCAAACGACGGGGTCGCGGACAATGCGCCGCATCAGCGGGTCGGTGGCATCGTAGACGCCGTCGTACGCCGCCTTCACCGCAGGGTCAATAGTGACAGGCGGGGGAGACGGCGATGATGGCGCGGTGGAGTGCGCTTTCCGCGATCGGCGTCCAGCGGCTCCTGTGCGGCTGTGTGGCGCCTCTTCTGCAGCCGCCTCGCCCTTCCGCTCGCCGGTTGAAGCGTCATCCGCTGCGTTGACGGCTGACTTGGCTTTAGAAGCGGAGGCCACAGACGGCGTTGTTGCTGCGTGGCGCTGCGGCGACGTCGCAAACGGCTGCAGGCGGGTCGTGGCTGACGTGGTCGTGTTAGCCGGCCCACCGGCCTTCGCCACGCCTCCGCTGGGTGAGGCAGCTGCGTTGCCCTTGGCGGCCGTCCGCTGCGTCTTGTTCTTTGCCCCGAGTGCGTCGTCTGGCAGCCGCCCCGCCACCGCCTCCGTCGCTGCGTGAGGCGCATCACCGCTCTTGTAGAAGGAGGCGGCCGGCTCTGTCACCATGCCAAGGATCACCCTCGACGAGTTCGTCGTGTTCGCTCCCTTGGTGATCTCTGCTGCCTGCTGCGGCTTGCGAGGGGCGCGACGGTAGAAGGAGGCCCGTGAGCTTGCCTGGCTCCGCGTCTCGGCAGCGGCGGCAGCGGCGCCGGCGGCGGCACCCGCTGCCCCACCACCCGCTGCGGCAGCCTCCCCGCGTTGCGTGTATACCGTCATGGGAGGCAGCTTTGTGTGCGGCGTGCTCGCCAGATGCAGGTCCTCGCGCTGCGCCACACGCAGACCGCTCAAGATGTAGGACTGCGTGGCCTTGCTGCAGCTGTTGTACACGAGGCGGAGGCGGTAGGTGGGGATGGCCCAGAGCGCCACGGTGGAGGACGCCTCCCACCCGTTGGGCCACTTGTCCAGCAGCAGGGCCTCCCAGCTGCCACCGAGTGCGCAGAGAAAGCTGCGGGAGGACTGGGCAGGAGGAGGCGGGTTCAGCTCCTCCGACTCATCGGGATAAATCAGCGCGGCAGACTGCGCCAGCTTTTGATGCTGCTGTGCCGGAGTAGCAGGCTGGGCAGGCGGCGACGACGCAGCACCGGTGTGGCCGCGCAGTGTATTGGAAAACGAGCTCGTCTCAACCGAGACATTGTTGCCCGTTGCCGAAAGCAGTGGCATCTCGCTCACCGAGAAGTCCCAGTCCACACCAACCACCTCCGGTACGGTGGCTTGGTGGCCGCTGCCGCAGTCGTCGTCGCTGTCGTTGCCATTGCCAATCGAGCTGACGTGGCCCTTTGCCGCCACACTGTCCTGCCTGCTGTTCCCGCCATGGCCACCGCCCGCCGTCGTGCTGGGTGTCGTGGTGCCGGCCTCGTTGCGGCGCTTCTCTGCTGCCTTGCCGCCGCCCTTCCCACGCCCCGAGCCGCTGAGACGTCGCACCACACCGCCGCCGTGGCTCTCCTCACCGCCCGCCTCTGCCTCGCTCGACGCCGGCACGCGCAGCGACGGCGTTGGCCGCTGCCCAAAGTGGCGCGGGTCGCACACGTCGCCCGACACCACGAGCATCAGCTCCGACAGGTGCTGCGCTGGCTCGCAGAGGGAGGTGGAGCGGCCGAGAATGCGGGGCGTGGCGTACTGCACGAGCTCCACCCGCTTCTCGGGTGGAAAGCGGCGCAGCAGCGGTACGTAGGCGAGACAATCGGGGTGGAGTGCCATGCTGGCCTGTCGCCGCTTCATCAGCCGCTCCCGCAGCTGTGCGTAGAGGGTGGGGTCGTCCAGCAGGGCACTGACGAAGCGCTCGCCACTGACTCGGTAGAACAGCGCGACGCGGCTGCTGACGGTGCAGGAGTAAGGCTGCACGCCAGGCAGGATGTGCGGCTCCTCGCCCAGCAGCAGAAAGCGGCCGGTGGCGCGGACAGAGGAGAAGGCGTTCGTGGAGAGCCGCTGCGCCACGCCCTCGCCACCCGCCGCCCCACGCGCCCGCCGCAGCACCGTCCCCTCCAGCAAGCAGTAGACGTCCCCAGCGGCGTGGTCCTGCGCGAAGAGCAACTCGCCACGCGCCAGGACAACAGGCGTGAAGTCGCCCAGGTAGCGCGCCTTGCGGCTGGCCAGTCGACGGTACACCGGAATGGAGCCAAAGACCTTGCTGGGTGGGTAGCGCTGCTGCAGCCACGCCAGACTGTGATCCCGCATGCTTTCCTTGTACTTGTCGAGCATAACGCGATCGCCGAAGGGGCGAAACACCTGCTCAAAGTCCTCGCACCGCAGCTCCCACACGATGCACTGCGAGAGCGCGCGGTAGGTGCCGCTGAAGACGGCGTTGCCACCGAAGACGCCACCGAAGGTAGTGCCGGGCAACAGCACCTCCTTCTGACAGCGCGACACCGCAGTCTCGCGCGCAGACTGCCGTGCACTCGGTGCCTTGGAGGAGTGCATGCCGTTGCGGTACGCCGGCGTCTCAGCACCGCCACGGCCGGTGGCACGGCTGACTGCGGTGGGGTGCGGCATGTCGTCCTCCATGAGGTCAGCCCCGGCGTCGCCATCCGCGACGTCGCTGCGCTCCTTTGTCACCTCGCACTTGCCAGAGATGAGAAAGTACATGGAACGCTGGCTGGGCTGACTTGCGCGGGCGATCACCTCGCCAGGCAGGAAGCGGTGGCGCGCCATCGTCTCGGCGAAGGACTGCAGCAGGGCGGAGTTGTTGAGCGAGGCAAAGAAGGCGTCATGCTCTTTGAGGTAGCTGCCCTGCGGTGCCGACCCACTCTCCACGCCTCCACCACCACCACTACCCGTCGCAGAGTCGCCGTTCGTGCCCCGCTGCCCTCGCCGCTGCACCGCCATGTTACGCGCGCCTTTCGCCACCACCGAGCCCGTCGCCTTCTTGCGCTGCTGCAGCGTCGGCAGGAGGTGGCGCTCGAGGACGCGGCGCAGGCGGTCGCGACGAAACTTCAGCTCCATCGCGCGGTGGGCGAGCGCCGTGACGACCACCACCTCCCACATCGCGGCGCGCTTCATGGCACACGCCATCTGCACCATTTTCGCGCCGCCACTCAGCACCATACTGCGCGTCGTCGCGTCGGCGGCGTTGGCGGCGATGACGCTGTTGCGGCCGTGGCCACTGGCGTTGTTGCCGCCGTCGTGGAAGGCCCGCCAGTCCTCGGTGGCCTCGCGCAGGACAAAGGAGGTCTCGAGCAGCACGCTCGTGCTCATGCGGGGTGAGTGGGGCACGTCGTCGCGGTTGTGTCCCGACAAGCTGGCGTTTAAATTGATATCCGTGTTGCGCCGCGCGCCGGAGTGGAGGGTGAAGGACTCGGCACTGAGCCGGTGTGCCATGTTCAGGGAGTTCTCGAAGGCGGTGCCGGCAACGCGGAGGGTCGGATAAAGAGAGCACATCTGCACCGCCCGCGCGATTTCCTGGTTCGGGTCGGGGTGGGCGAGAAGAGCTGTCCAGCCATTCGCAGCACTGGTGGGTTGCAGGGCTGCTATCGCGGGCAGCAGTGCCGCGTGGCGTGTCTTGACCACAGACACGCTGCTGAGGCGACGCCGGCGTTGCTTGTTGGTCGCATGCGATGGGGAGGGGCCGGCGTGGAGGGCGGCGTGTTGGTCGCGCGACATGCAGAGCGGTAGCACCGACTCCCGCCGCGAGGCTCGTCGAGCTTTCTGGCTGGCGTTGACGGACAGGCTGCGTTCCCTCGCCACCTCTGTGGAGGCGCTGACGCGGCTGCGGTTGGGCGTCGATGCATTACTCATCTTCCGTGGTAACGCTGAAAAAAAAAAAGAAATAAAATAGAGGAAAAAGGAACGAAGAAGTAGTGCAATGACGGCAGTGGACAAAAGGCTTTGATGGCCGTTCTGCTGGAGTTAATGTACAAAAAACGGAGAAGGACCGGAAAAACTGCGCAAGTTTCTCTACTCTGAATTAATCATTGAGCTAAAACAAAAAAAAATGGAAGAGATGGCAGAGGATACGAAGAATGAGATTGAGAAGCCATAGTACAAGCAGAAAGACCGAGACAGGAAAGCTCTCCGCTTCTAATGTGCCTGTCCTTTGCGTATTGGTATTTACACTTGTTGTTTTTTCTGCCCTTTATCGACCTGTGCATATGCGCCAATCGCGCAATTCAGCTGCCTCTTCGCCTCCTTTTCATCGTCAACAAGTGGAAGATACAGGAGCAAACTACTAGTTTTCGGCAGAGAGCACGACAAAAAGAGCCGTTGTATTCTCCTTGTCGTCCCTCTTCGAGACACGCTCTCACAAGTAAAATATGAGGCACCTTGTAATGATGCGCGCATTACCTGGAGTCGTCGTCTCCACGCATAACAATGCGTTGGGTGGCTTGTTGTTGTTTTTGTTGTTGTTGTTCTCCTCAGTATCTGAACCACTCTGTTAGTCACCTATGCGTCAAGATACACACACACATAGACACACACACATGAACACTCGCGCAGAGCGCCGGAGAGGTGACCGAACAGCAAAACAAACATAATAATGAATAGAAACAAGGAAGACGCGCTGGCAAATACAATAAGGCGCAGGCGGACGTCCACCAACACACTCACTGAACACATACAAAAAGGGGCGAGAGCTTTACAAGCATACAAAGACACACTCATTCACACGCACACTCACCGCTGCGGTGCAACGGCAATGATGAGAACAGAAGAGAGAGGCAGGAAGACGTGCTTGGAAGACAAACGGAAGCACCCCCATCTTACAGCCCATCTTCGAAGTTCACGTTGTCCATGCCGGTCGACTCATCCTGGATGGCGCGCTCCAGCTCGTCGCGCTCCGCCTTGGCCTCCTTGCGGCGCTCCTCCAGAATCTCCGGGTCCGTGACGTCGTACCGCATCGCCCGCTTCGCATCGTTGTGCGTCACCTTCAGGAACTGAATTCGCCGCTGCAGCGCGTAGAGCGGCTCTGAGGTGGAGTAGACGTCGATGCTGTCGCTCGAGATGAGCTCGCCCTTCTCGTTGTCTAGGACAGCATCAATGACGCCGTCGCGAATGGCCTTGGCGATGATGTACTCCGCATCCGACACGTTGCTCAGCGCCAGCTTCGAGCACACGTCAGAGATGCTGATGCGGCTGTAGGCCTGGCAGATGCGGCGCAATCCCGTCTTGATGACGTGCTGACGCACGCGCAGGATCAGGGAGTGCGTGCGGTCGTGCTCGAAGGTGACCTGGTTCTCCCGCAGCAGTGTCATGAAGCGACCCACCTGCCCAAAGCGCACACAGGAGGCGAGCTGGAGGTATGGGCCGAGGCTCTCTCGCATGTCCTTGGCCAGGAAGTCGGAGCGGGGCGGGATCTCGCCCAGCAGCAGCTGCACCACCAGCGACAGCTTTGTCGCGGCGATGCGGAAGCCGTAGGCACGCTCCGGTGCCTTGCGCAGCGCCTGCTGCAGACACTGGTGCGCGTCCACGTACTCGAGGCGCAGCGCGCGGGTGAGGCCGACGTAGTAAAAGTAGCGCGCCGCCTGGTTGTTGGCGCGGTGGGGCAGCGTGATGTTGCACGTCGCGATGAAGGCCTCGGCTTGCTCGTGCTGGTGCGTGCTCGTGAGGAAGGCCAGAATGTCATTTAGCACAATCTCCATGCCAAGCTCGTCGTGGCGGACGCAGACGGCGCGGTAGAGGGCCATGAGCCGCGTGAGCTGCTCCGCCTCGGCCCGCTTCGTCGCCGCTGGCGCAGTCATTGTTGCCTTGGTGGACACTGGCGGCATGAGGAAGTCGTGCTAAGGTGTAGAAAAAAAAAAAAGAGAGATGTTGCTCAGCTAACTGCTGTGTGCAAGAGGGAAAGACGGACTTGGCGTATATAGTGAAGGCCGTCCTACTCCTTTGTGCTCAAACCACACGGATCTCTTGATTTAAAAAAGTGTTTTCTCTTCTCTTACGGGGGCGTGACTAATGCACGTTTGAACTGTTCCAGAAGAATGCACCGGTATGCAGCTGATTAAAGAGAAAAATGCGCAACGGATGATTGAAGGGAGAAAAAGAGGTAAGTGAAGTAGGGGAGCCGTGCGCAATACCTTGTTTCATAAGCGGCGCTGCTGCCACGCCCCAACACAAGGTCTGTCAGGCAAGCTCACTAAAGGACCAAAGACTCTGGAAATACTTGCTGCATACCGCTGTATTTTGTTCGATCATCTACGTGATAGTGGCGCTGATAAGTATTTTTTTTTCCACGCTGCCGCAGAGTTTCAGCATGAGCAATTGCGAGAAGAACAGCTCTGGTCTGTCCAGCAATGACAGATGCAGCAAGGAAGTGACGCATCCAGCTGCAGAAAAAAGCACAGGCAACGACAGCTAATTTCTTGAAAGGTGTCGATTTCTTTTTCCTCCTATTCCGTTTGCTTTGAGTATCTTTAATCTCTCTGATAATTACCATCTTAAAACGCATCTTTTGCATTAGTAAAAGACTTAAAAGGTGAAGAGACATTGCGAGACAAGCAAAAAAAAAAAAGGAAAGAAGTGCGCAATGGACGTCACTGGGGCATACACGAGGCCATAACGAAGAAGAGGATCCCCAGCGCACCGTCTCCTCTCACCATTAACTTAATCGAGGGTGTCGGAACCTCCCACGCCGGGAGGAGGAAGAAAAAAAGGGAAGAAACAAGGAAAAAAAAAAACAGTCGACCAGCACCACCTCTCTCAAGCAATACACACACGCTCACAACGACACGGCGCTCTAGTAACGACCACGCTGGACGCTGCCCCGGCCACGACCACGCGAGAAGCCGCCACGGCCACGACCAGTATCGCGTCCACGGCCGTAGGGCGACGCACCGCGGCCACCGCGACCGCGAGCGCCACCACGGCCACGATAGCCAGAGGACGCGTGCAGGCCGCCATGCTCACCCGAGCGGCCATCCAGCCAGTCCCGCTCCCGCTTCTGCTTCTTCGAGATGCCTTTCGTGTTCGTCTCGATGAGCTCGCCGAAGTCGGCGCCTTCGTCCGCCGCATCCGCCGCCGCTCCGCTGCCACCGAGCGCGTCCTCCTCGTCGTCTTTCTCGTCGTCAAACCCGTCGTCGTCGTCGTCATCGTCGTCGAGCCCGTCTGCGTCGCCAAACTCCGCGTCGTACGCCTTCTCGTCCTCCACGCCCCAGTCGAGGTCGTCGTCTTCGGCCAGCATGTCGAAGTCCTTCCACGCGCCGTCAGCGTCAACGCTCTCATCATCATCGCCATCCGCCTTGTCAGCGACATCGCCCTCGACACTCGACACCTCCTCGTCGTGGTCCTTCTTGCCCTTCGCCTTCTTCTCCTTCTTGGACTTCACCTTACCCTTGGCGGCAGAGGCTGCTCCTGCTGCTGTCGCCGCGCTGCCGGTCCCCGTCTCGGCGTCCGCGGGATCGGCCAGGGCACCGGACGGGCCAAAGAGGGCCGTGTCCAGACTTGTCACACGCACCGCGACATCAGCCTCACCGCTCGCGTCGCCCCAGGTGGAGCGCACCTGCGACAGGCCATTCAAGAAGCGCTGACGCTGCACGGCGTAGCGATGCAGAAAGAGCGCCGCCACATCGACGTCCTGTGCGCCGGCGTTGATGAAGTACGGGTCCGAAGTACTCGGCAGGTTGGCGCTGTGTGCCGCGCGGTGAAAGACGGAGATGCCGGTGGTCGTGTTGCCACGCTTCGTCTCCTCCTCGCCGTTCTTCTCCTGCACCTTGGACTTGGCGTCGACAAACATGTTGAAGAAGTTCAAAGGCGTCATGTCATCGAGGGGGTGCACGTCGAAGACGATCTCTTCCCCAAAGAGCAGCAGCACGGCGAGCTTGACAACGGAGGGGTGGGAGTGGCGGGAGAGGAGGTTGAGCGACCACGCACACTCGCGCGCGGCGTTGGCGTAGAGCGGGTCGCGCGACTTAGGGTCATAGCCGGTCGTCGCAGGAGCCTCCGCGCCGGCGTCGCTCTTGTGCGACTTCTTCGCGCTATCCGCGGCGTCGCGGCTCGGCTGTGCCTTGAGCATGTTGCGCACGTGCGGGTGCGTCTGCGCCATCTCACCAACCAGCAGCAGCACCGCACACACCATCGCGTCGTTGAAAAAGACAGCACGCTGCAGGAGACGGTGCACGAAGGCCGCAACACGCTCCCTCGCCTTGTCGGCACGCATCGCCTTGTGGAGGAGGGAGAAGAAGTTGGTGAGCTGCGCCGACTGCGGGATCTGCTTCGGCGAGAGCAGCAGCAGGCTGTAGAGGGTGCGGTACCAGCGGTTCTGGAAGGCTTCCGAGGTGCCCTTGTTGAAGGCGAGGAGTTGCAGCAGTGTGAGGGTGGCGACGCGCTGCTGGAAGTTGCCGGTGTTGGCGAGAATGAAAAGCGCGTCGAGGTGTTCCTTCAGCGGGGCGAAGTCGACGCCGGCGTACGGGAAAGCACGGCGCAGGCCCACGATGATGGCCGTCGTCACCGTCGAGTCAACGCTGTTCATGAAGGCCAGCTGCCGGAAGAGGCTCAGGTAGGTCTGCACGCACTTCAGCGCCAGCTTGCGCTCCTCCTTGCTGAAGACGAGCTGGTTCATCACGTTGGCGGCGTAGCGCATCGTCCGCAAGGGGCAGTTCTTCATGAAGATGATCTTCTCCAGCTCGGTGAAGAGCATGGACTGGTGTGTCGACGACTCCGAGAGCAGACTCAGCAGGTGGTGGTACGCCTTGTGCGCCACCATCGAGACCGGGTCGCCCAGCTTGTCGATCATCATTGCCATGGCGGTGCTGCGGCCCTCGGCAACGGAGCAGAGCAGCTTGCCCACCACCTCCAGCCACGCATCACGCCGCTGCACGATGTGGTCCTTCAGCATCGACTCACTCAGCGAGAGGAACTGCGCGTAGGTGCGCTTCAGGTAGTCCTCCAGGTACCAGTAGAGCAGCGTCTTGCGCCGCGGGCCCTCCTCGGTCGGCAGCGTCGCGAAGTACTGCGACACGAAGCGCTTCAGCGGACGCGGCGGCAGCAGCTTCGGCCACACCGCCGCCAGCGCCTTCAGCGCCGCTTCATAGTGGTGCGTGTCGGTGCGGGCCGTGTCAAAGAGCAGCGTGAAGCCGTCGAGGTAGAACATGAAATCCGTGTCCGCCAGCTTCACAGCAGCGGCGGCGATCTTATCGGAGGTCGTACCGCGGCTGATGAACTGTGAGTTGTACCACCGCCCGCGGTCCATCTGAGCCGCCTTGGCCTCTTCGTCGAGGATGCCCTGCGCCTCTTGGTAATAAGCGTCCATTTGCTCCTTTGTGACGGTGGTGGTGGCGACATCGCGCAGGCTGCAGGTGCGGAGGGGCAGCGGCACCATGAACCACTTCTTCTCCGCCTCGAGGACGGTGGAGGAGCTCATTGGATAGAGAGAGAGAGGAAGAGGAAAACGCTGAGGGAGAGACAAGGAAGAGAGATGGTCACACACACGCGCACACTCTCTCAAACGAATGGAGCGTGTGAAGGAGAGTAAAATAAAAACAAGATCACAGGGAATAATAAAGACGACGGCGACAAGAGAAGAGCGGAGCAACACTCAAGTCTCCCTCTTGCGAAACACTGCTGCTGTTTAATTATGTTGAGAGACAAGGAGTAATCAGTGTGGATTGTTAGTGGGAAAAAAAAAATAGGGCATTACATGACAGACGAGGAACAGTGGAAGGAGAAGAGACGAGTGGTGTTCGCGATGGACGAAAGGGAAAATGGGAAGCATGCACGTGTCAGCACAAAAACGCATATCATCTGCGAGTAAGAGCAACAAATGTCGATTTTTGTCATTTTTCCGTTTCTTGCTCTGTGCCACCGCCACAATCGCGTTTTATGTGGAGATGATCAACGAAAGAGAGTGTTCGTGCCTGCTGTATCGAAGGTCTGCACTTTTTTTTGCCCCTAGTGATCACGGGCAGCAAGAGGGGCACCGTGAGAAGCAGAAAGGCACAGGCGAACTGGTTCCAGCGTAACGAGTTGCCACTCTATGGTCGAGCGCCATATGCTTTCGGCAAGACTCCCTTTTTTTCCTCCTTACTGCCCAAAGCTGTGCAGACGCCACGTGTTGTCAACAGCTTTCCATTTCATCCTTTGCATTTTCTATTAGTTTAAACAGCATACACAACGTTGCACTCTCTTTAAGTCTTGGTTCTTCTCTGTCACTGTATCAGCTCCTTCGCAAACACAACGAAAACAAAAGAGAGACGATGTCAAGCAGCAGCTTTTTTTAATTCTTCTTCTGTGGCTGACGGCGCAACATGCAAGGGAAAAGGGAGAAGCGGGTCGAGCCGATGCAACAAAGGAGCACCTCCTGCGTGGCTTCTTCGTTGCATACACGTGCGGGTGTGTCTGTGGGTTGCGTGTGGGTTGCGTGTGCTGATGCACTTCACTGATTTAATTCAGTTCTACTACTCATATCTACAGGAGAAGAGCACGTAAAACATTCTTTTAAGAAAGGAGCGTTTGCAGCACACAGCAATACAGAGGGGCACACACACACACACGGCGTGTTGGGTGACGCGCATAGTCCGTTGCACCTTCCCTCTCTCCCTGCCCTCTCCTTGTTTCAGCGAAGGAAGCACATCATACCGCTTTGTTGAAGAGGCAGGGATCCAGAATGAAAAAGCGGTGGACAGGAAGGTACTGCTCCCGACAGAACGTTGGCGACAAAGCACTTGAGTCGAGTTACAACAATTGCCGAGCAAGATGCACCTGCGCAGGTTCTTTGAGATGCAGGCTGCAGACTCCTTCCAGCACGTCCTGCTACAGTGACGAAGAGACATACATAGAAAAAAGCAAAGACAGAAAGAGAGTGAAAAACAGAGAGAGAAGCGCTTTTCAATCCAGAGCAATAAAAATAGAGTAGGTTGGAAAGGAAAAACAAGGAAAATAAAAGAAAGTGAACAGAAAGAAGAAGAATTGTAAAAGTCCTCTGGGTCGACATGACGATGACGTTGGAGTCAGGAACAGTAACAAAGGAAAAAAAATTGGCAAGCAACACTCATAAAAATGGGGAAGCAAAAAGAAAAGAAGGAGGGAAAGGAGAGTTTAAGCAAAAAAAAAAGTGAGAGAGAAAAAAAGAATCGATCACGAGAAACAAAACTCCAGCAGCACGCAGAAGCCTCCCTAATGCTTTCGCTGTTGTTGTTGTTGTTCTCGCTTCCATTCTTGGTCTTATTTGGTTGTTCGCTTTTCCTTCTTTTCTTCTTCCTTTTTTTTGGTTCTGTGCGCATATATATTGGACGGGGTACGTTGAAATTCTCTTTGTAGGCGTTCGTTTTTTTTTTCTCGGCGAATGCCTGTCATCGTTGGTCTCACTATCGAATCCCTTCGCTTCCTCCTTTTTCTAATCTCTCCTCACTTCGCTTCTCCCCTGCTGCTGCTGGTGCTGCCTGCTACGCGTTTCTGCGATGCACTGTCCTCGGGTGACGTTCGCTTTGCTTTTCTTTGAACCTCCATGTCGATCAGCGCACAAGCAACGAGGGTTCACAAAAAAAAAAAAAGAGGCCGCAGCTTGCCTCCACGGTCGAAGAAGGAGGAGGAAAAAAAAATTAAAAAGAAAAGCCGAGAGGGGAAGATGTACAGAGCAACAAAAAATGTTCAAAATAGAAGAAAAGGCAGCACAAAAAAAAAAAAACCAGAAGCCTAGCAACAGAGAGAGACGCCAATCACGCGAAGAGAGAAGGAAGGAATCTTTGAGAGAAAAAAGAAATACAAATGATGGAAGAGGAGGTGGACGGACTTAGGGGGTTGTTGTGTGTGTGAGAGAGAGGAAGAGAGCAATAGCGTGGAGAAGAGATCGCAGCTGCTGGGATACGCAGCTGGTCGGAAGCAAAAGGGTAAAGGAGAAAAAAAAAAAAAAAGGCAAGAACGGTTCAGTATAGGACAAGAAGCCGAGAGTGAAGCGCGGTGCTGCGGGCTGCAGAAAGCGCATTCAGTCACTCCGGTCATGTTTTTTTGCTCTTTTCTCTTCCCTCTCACTTCATAGAAGCCTTGAGAGCGGCCAGGCGGGCGTCCAGCTGCTCGTCAGTCTCCCCCTCCTCCTCGCCGACCTTTTGCGGCAATGCCTTGTCCGACACACCAACCTTCGTGCGGAAGTCCAAGCCCGCCTCGTCCATTACCTTCTGGATCTCCTGCTCCGTCTCCTCCTCCTCCATGCCATCGTCGTCCATCACGTCATCGACGGCGTCGTTCATCATGTCCTCCTTCATTCCCATCATCTCGTTCTGCTTCTCGAACTCCCGCATGATCTTCTGCATCTCCGGGATGTTCATCTGCTTGTTCATCGACTTCATGGCCTTCGTGACGCCCTTCATCGCATCGGCCATCTGCGCCGACGACTGCATCGTCTGGATGCGCAGCGAGACACCCTGGATCTGAGTCCGCATGCGGTACATCTTCTGGCTGTACTTGCGCGTCCGCACGAGGTCGCGCGCCATGATGCGGACGGCGTCTACCTGGTCCTGCTTCGCCATCTTCTTCATCTCCATCATGATCTTGCGCTCCTGCGTGTTGAGCTTGTTGCGCTCGCGGTCGAGGTCGCGGCAGGTGTGGTCCAGCTGACGCTTGTACTTGCGCATCTTCTCCTGCGGCGTCTCGCGGTGAAAGAGGTCGGTGAAGCCCATTTTGTCTTTTTTTGGAGGGACTGTTTGTTTCTTCTGTTGCTGTGGTGGTTGTCTTGAGAGTCGAATTGGCGGGTGAAACCTCACTGCGGTGTCAGAGGTGGGGAGAGACAGGAAGGGGTGTCGACCACGCGCCGCAACACAGACACACAGAGTGCTAGGATAGCAAGAAGAGCAAAAAAGTCGTCAGGTAAGAACAAAAACAGGAAACAAACGCAAGAGTGAAGTCACAACGAAAGATGAAATACACAAAAACAAAAGAGAGGAAAGGTAGAATAAAGAAACAAAAAGGCAAAAGAAGAGAAGAACGAGAAAGGAAAAAAGAAGAAGAGACGATGCAAACTGAAAAACAGTGGGATATGAAGTGGCAACGCGTGTATGGGCGTACGTGCACGGTGATGTGCAGAGTCGTTTGTGACAGTCAACAGGAAACGAGCGGGAAGTAGAGGGGGGAAGAGAAGAAAGAGATAAAATCGAGGCTAGTGTCTTTTGTTTCTGATGCATTAAGCATTGAAGTGGCTGTCACACGTCTGCAGAAGCGGCGGCGGAAAAATGCAACAGGAGAACATATGTTGTTGTTTTCTCCGTCGTAGTGACGCACTTCAAATACGGTCTTAGTCCAACATCTCTCAGTTGAAGAAGCAGCACACGACGCCTTCGCGCCCCTCTGTTCGCCGCGAGAGGGTCAAAAAGGTAGAAAACGTGCGCCGCTTCCTTTCCCTTCATCTAGCAGCTCGACAAACCGCACCGTTTAATAGATATGCAGGCCCACTTTAACGCGGCCAAGGCATCATCTTCGCCTGCTTGCGCCTTCACCTTCAACGACGGCCACATTGAACAACCTTTTGCTGCGTTCTATTGTTTTAGTGTTGAATGCCGATGAGAGAAGCGGTTAAGTTGTTTTCTCTGTTACCTGCCCTCGTTGACTCTCTGCCGGCTCCTTACTGAGCCTCACATCGCAAGGAAAGCAGACGGCACCTTATCGCTTTAATCGAGTATTACGTGTTATAGCACCGCAGGCCAAAAAAAAAAGAAAAAGAGACTGAGCTTTAGCAGTGCCAGAACACAGGAGGGAGACCACAACAGCTTCGAAAAACGTCGAGTGTGTGTTTGTCTCTGACTCGCACATCACTCGAGCACCTTCATGAGACGTCGGGCCACTACCACAGTGGGCATCACCACCGTACTCGCACACCCGCGCTGATACGGCGGTGCGTTCTTCGCCGTGGCATAGAAAGGCGCCTGTCCTTTTTCCACGCTCACCACCGTCACCACCAACTGCTCCTCCGCTGACGCAGCCGCAGCGAGAGCGTTGCCGCCGCGATGTCCCTCGTGAGCTGCCTCCTTGTTCTTGGCGTCTGCAGCGGTGCCTGCTACACCGCCCTTCCACCAGTTCTCCGGCATTGCGCGCTTCACCGAGGCAGCTGACCCGTCACCGCTGCTGACGTGGCTCTTCTCACGCCACCGCAGCTCCTTTACCTGCACCGCGTCCTTCACCATCGCAGGGCAGAAGCCTGACGTGCGTAGGTGCTTCGCGACTGCGAGCTGCGTCGAGTGGCCGAGAACAGCGCCATCATCGGCGACGCCCACAACAATGACACCACCGCGGCAGGCCGCCATCGCCGCGATGGTGTTGCGCAGCCGCTCCGTGTCCATCGTGGCCGCAAAGCGCGAGCGGCTCTTCACGGTGGCGCCGGCGGCTGCTGCGTCGTCCCCTGCTGGAATGAGACCCACACGCGCCTTGAACTCCACATTGTAGCCCTCTTCGAGACCGGCAACATCGGCTGTCACACGCACGGCGGGCAGCGCCACACGAGCAGCACCGCGCAGCTTCTTGAAGTGGACAGAGGTGGAGTCAGCGATGGAGGCGTAGGCGGTTTCAGCGTTGCGCAGGAGTCGCAGCTGCTGCACCGCGACGGCGTGCGGAGGGAGGTCGGGGCGTGGTGGTGGTGAAGGCGGTGGTGGTGCAACCGCGCCACCCGCTTCCTCTCCACCACCACCATCACCCACAGTTTGTGGCGCAGCGTCGCCCTCCTGCGCCGTCACTGGCTGCCTCGTCGCCGCGAGACTGCGCTCATAGATGCCGCAGAAGCGCTCGTGCGAGCGGACGAAGCGGTGGCAGCTCTCCCGCACCACGCTGACGATGTCTGGAAAGGAGTGGAGCGATGTAGCCATGGCAGCAGCTGGTGATGCAGCAGTCGTGCTCGTGGAGTCCTCGATGTTAAACAACGCCGCCGCCCAGTGCCTCTGCGATGCGGTGCCATCACCGCCGCTCGCATCGAGCTGTCGGTAAGCCACGGCGTAGGCGTCCTCCATCATCATCGCCAGCTTGTACGGTGAGGCAGCTGGGTGCGGTTTCTTTGCACACAGCGACGTCGTCCGCGTAGCCGCCGGCAGCTGCGGTTGCTTGGCGGGGTCAGCACGAGCGCAGTAGACCCGATGCGCACGCACCGTGACCACATGCGGTACACGCATGAGCTGAAAGGTTGCTGCGGCGTTCTTGTCGTGTCGCATCGCCTCCTCCACATTAAAGCAGCGCGCCAACACCGCCTGCGCCAACGCAGCGCTTTCTGTGTTGTGGATTATCTGTGGGGCTGCGTCTCCGTCAGAGCGTGTGCGCTTGCGTGACGCCTTCACACTCTCCTCATCTCCACCACTCTGCAAAGACGTGCCGCGGTGGACAAAGGCAGGGACGGGCACGCGGCTCACAACACTCCACACACAGGCCGGCTCTGCATCAGAGGTCGCCCGCGTCGTCGACTCTCCCGCAGAGACGTAGTACGGCACAGCAACATAGGCGTACCGCGACGTGTAGCCGAGCAGCAGGCCGTCCCACTCCATGCCACGCACATCGGCGTGCAGCTGCCGTCGCACCGCCTTCTCTGCGTCTCCGTGCGACGTCGACGGCGCGGCGTGCTGCAGTGGTGCCGTGTGGGAGAAGAGGGCAGCATCCACGACGTGGGGAAAGGCAGGACGCAGCGGAGCTTGAAAGAGGCGTCGAGACGCAACATCGACGCTGCCGCGATGCAGCACGGCTCCTGCCCCTCCTCGAGTCGTCGTGCTGCTGCTGCTGCTGCTGCTGCCGTTGTGTGCCAGTGCTGATGCTTGTGGACGGGCCCAGCCGCCCTCGTTTAGAAAGAGCTCCGTCAGCCACCGCGCCAGCTGCCACTGGAGCTGGCCCAACTTCTCTGCCTGCCGCTGCTCTTGCTGCGCCTGCAGGAGGGCACCCGTCACTGAGCCATCACCGCTCTCCTCGGTGCTCGAGGTGGGCCGCTGCAACAGGCTGTCGAGGGGAATGCTTGCGTCATACTGCTGATGCGCGGCACGGGCACGGTACCAGAGGTCCATGTCAAGCAGCGAGTCCCGCTTCGACTCGGTGCCGGCAGCGAGGAGGGCCGCCGCATCCGCTGGCTCCGGCAGCTGCACGCCGTCGATCCGCTCTCCCTCCACACAGTGCTGCTTTAGCGCGGCAGACGGCAGGAGCGCTGCGGAGGGGCGAACCTGGAAAACAACACACGCAATTTTCTCCCTTGTCGCGTTGGCGTCACTCAGCATGAAGGCGGGAGATTCGTCGCTGAGGTACTGAAGGACGTCGAGCGGAGGCGACACGCGGCCCATCGCACGGTCGACGCAGCGCAGCACCACGTCCTTCAGCTTGCGGTCCCAACCTGCCTGGCCTACGTTCGCCACAGCAAAGCTCAGCGGGACGAGCTCCGATGCCGTGACGACGTGCTGTGCGGCGTGGGTCGCGTTAGCGGCGGCAGCGAACGCACGCGCGACGGCCACCTCGGCGGCATCAGTGTTGATGAGTGCGCCTTCAGCGCTAAAGTATGCCGTGAGGTCGACCTCCATCCTGCCTGTGTTGTAGGAGACAAGGATCGCTGATCTGGTGGAGTTGAGGCATATGTATTAATTTAACCAGAGCAGCAGTAATGGATATGAAGGAGGAGGTAAGGGCAGAGAAGGAAGAAAGGGGTTTTTTGGTAGCAAAAATTAGAGAGAGAGAGAGAGAGAGAGAGAGAGAGAGACGATGATGAGTGAGCGATGAAGAATAACAAGTGCACTTGCGAGCCTCCGCATGTTCAGCGTTGTCATTGAAAGGTCTCTCTCTGCAACCATTTGCACAACGTGCATGAAAATGCATTTAATCCTCACATCGGCGCGCAAGACTGAATGCGCGACAACCCGAAAAGAGGAAAAAAAGTAGACGGCATCACAAAAGGAGTCGTTACCACAGGTTTGTATAAAGCAGCACTCTGGAAGTGCTGCAACCTCCTTTCAGTCTTTCACTTAAAGTAAAAAATACCATCGAGAAAGGCAATGAGAACAGGGAAATAAAGGACATAGCAACCCAAGTTCGCGCCTGTTCTCTCTCCTCTTAGCAAACTCCGTTTCTCTTGTGTGCCTTTCCACCCTTACCAAATGATAGATGAGCTTCGAGTATAATTGTTAAGCTTAGCGAGACGCCTACAGAGCGAGATGAGGCAAGGCACAAGTTGGTTCCCTTCTCTTAATGCGGTGTTTTTTGTTGTTCTCTCCCTCTCTTCCCCTTTCTCCCACTCTCCGTCATTCATCACAGTCAATGCCGGAATAAAAGAAAGTGAAAGGAAGTGAACAAAATGGACCGGACACCGATGGCGCAAGCAGCTGCGGCTCGCTCCACGAGCAAAAATGAGCTAAGAAACGACACAGCGTACAACACGACAACATTAAAGAAAAAAAAGGAGGAAAACGCAAAAATGATCAGCAAGCCGAACGAGAAACGGAAAAACAAGAAGAAAAGACGAACATACGGAACCGGACAAGAAGCACAAAATTGGCCCGTTTTTTTGCGGCCACTCAAAAAGAGAAGTTGCCAGGAAAAAAAAGGCCGAGGGTCCGCTTCTGTCGCCTTCTTTTGTTCTCTCGCGCAGTGTACGTGTGTGTTTATGTGTGGATGTGTGTATGGGGTTGCTTTGCAAAACCGAATTGAGATAAACAATAAAGAGAAAGAAAAAAAATGGTGCACTACCTGCGGCTGCGGCGAGCCAATGTCATCGACCCACACATACACACACACATGAATAGCTGACGTAGCCTTTGATCTGTTTGTTCTGCAGACATCAGCATTCTCGCTAAATTTTGTTCTCCTCATAATTCTGCCTCAAAAAAAAAAAAAAAAACAGCGCCATACACCACACGCGCACACTGCTTAAAAGCCATGCGAGCACGCCTCCCGGACGTCCATGTAGCGCGTGAAGCGCACCTTGGCGTAGTCGAGAAAGTCAACATCGAGTGCCGAGACAGCCTCTTGCAGCAGCGACCAGACACTCCACGACAGGTGCGAGGCGAGCGTCAGCAGCTTCGCGAGGCGCGTCCACTGCGCCACCACCTCGGCCTCCTCAGCCTCCGACGCGGCCCAGAACAGCGAGTGCGCATTCGGGAAGATCTCCCGATCGGCGTCGCTGAGGCGCTCGTTCGCGATGGGGCCCTCCGCCCACGCCGCCTCCAACGCCGCACGCATGCCGACGCGGTACTCCGCAATGAACTGCGACATCTGCGCATCGGAGGGGAAGTAGGTGTCGTAGTCGCAGTCAAGACCCGGGTACTCGTTGAAGTGGTTCGCCACGTCGTACAAGAGGAAGCTGCGCTTTGTGTAGTCGAAGTCGATGATGCGCACCTCCTTGCGCTCGCCGTGGATCATCACGTTGGCGCTCAGCAGGTCGTTGTGGCACACGCCTTCGGGCAAGGCGCCACGCTCCCTCTCCAGCACCGACAGCATCCACGCACACTCACGCTGCAGGTTGTGCGCTGTCTCCAGAAAGCTTTCCTGCTTCTCCTCGAGCACCTTCTGCAGGATGTCCTTGGACAGCACGAGTTCCACCCACTTGGTGAGGGAGTCAACAAGGTAGTTCGACTCGTGGTGGAAGCGCGACTTCATTCGAGCGGCCGCCTTGCTGCCGTTCATGCTCCTCGACGACTCCACCAGCTCGTCATCGAAGCTCTCCCAGTACTCCTTGTTCTGCGAGTCGCGTAGCAGCGGACGGGCGTGATCGCGCAGCGCGGCTTGGGTGGCACGCACCTGGAAGTGGGCCACGGCGTGTGCAATGGGCGTTGCCTCGGCGGCCATCTCCTGATACGGCAGCGTGTAGAAGCCGTCGAGGAAGTCGTAGACGAGGAAGTTGCCGCCGTGAACGTAGGTCGGGATGAAGAGCGACTGGTAGAAGAGCTCGCTCTCACGCGAGATGACGCGATCGGTTTCCTTGCCAAAGACGCGCACCACCACCGACGCCGAGGCATCGTCCTCGTCGTACACGTGAAAGAGTTCGTTCGTGATGCCGCCTGAAAGCCGCTTCACCTGCAGCGGCATCCAGGGAAAGACCTCCGACACACTCGGCTCCGCCAAGGGTGAGCCGTTCTCCGTCACCACCACCACCTCGCCCTGCCGCGTCGTCGCCGCGGTTAGGGCAATGCCGTGCTCGTCGTAGTAGTCCTCGGTGCTGCGGCGCGAGATCTGCGAGGCGCCTGGCGTGAAGGCGGAGGACGGCCCTGCACGGTGGCTGTGGCTCCCGCTCACGCGGTTGTTGTCCGCCCCCACCTCCGGGTAGCGCGGGCGGTTGCTGCTGCTGCGCGTGCTGCTGCGGCTGCCTCCGGGACAATGCGCGGCGTCGGGGTGCTGCGGTGAGTGGCGACTGTGCGGCGGGGGCGGGATGCTCTGCGTGCCCTTCGGCCCTGACACCGGCACGTCCAGCGAGGAGCTGCTGACTTGAGCCGGCACCGGCAGCACCACGTGCGACATACTCTTCGCCTCCTGCGGCAGTGGGGCGGCGGGCGGGGGAATGTCAAGCGGCGGCGGCGTGTGCTCGTGGAAGGACGCGTGTGCCTTGGAGTGCTCCTGCACCACGATGGCGTCCGCCGAGGCTGCTGAGAGACCGCTGAGGCCCTTCTTCTGCGGCGTGGCGGAGAGAGAGCGAGTCGCGGAGTTCTCGGCAGAGGCCAACGCACTGCTGCTGCCACCACCGCCGCCGTGAAGGCCCTTCGCCTTGTTTTTCAGCGACGCCTTCAGCTTTGCGATCCACTCCGGCGCCTTCTTCACCCGCTCCGGATTGTGCGGCCAGAGCACGGAGGAGCAGTTGGCCAGCACCAACTCCACGATCTGGATGCGCCGCACCAGCGGGTCGTCGGTGATCCACGCGTCGATGATGTGCGCCATGGTCTTGTGCGCTATCGCCACTCTTTCCAAGTATTGGCTGTTGATATAGATCAATCGGAGAACGACGAAGAGGCGACCGTTGCCAAAAAAAAAGAAAAACGGAAAGCAAAGGGAAAGGCCTGAAGTAAGCACACGAGTCGAAGTACTATCGTGAAGCACGCAACCTAAGCTCTGAGTGTATGAGCGAGAGAACGAAAAAAAAAAGCTTTTCCTCTGTGCAGTGAATGAAGAATGGTATATAGAGAAAGTGGGCGTATGTGCTTTCTTGCAACTGCGTCTGGGCGTGAAGATCGCGTAAACCCAAAATAAAGCACACAATTCGGTTCACCCCTTGCAAGCTGCTACCTTTGCGTGAGAGAAGTCGCGATTACCAAGGCATTAGATGGGGGAGAAGCAGCGAGGACGGTAGAGGGGATAAAAGTGGGACAAAAGAGGAGAATGACGCAGAGAGAGGACACCTTCATCTGGCGTCGACACGCACGCCCTCACGTGTTCTACTGCGGCACGCAACAACTATGCAGCATGTTTCTTATCGTTCTTACCGCAGACAAGACAAAACAAGGAGGCAAGCGCGCGGCGGAGAGGAGCCACTAGCGAAGGCACCACCAGTGAGGAGCCTCCCATCGTCTCTTATGCGTCTCGTCTCACTGATGCATTCTTTAATTTGTGTTTCCATTTCTTCAAGTTGAAGCAGAAAGGAGGAAGAAGCGCCACCGCCGCAGCGAAGCAGCGTGGCTGCAGCCACAGACACCAACACAAAGAAACACACACAAACACACACACACGAGTACTTCATCACGCTAATCCCCCCGAAGGTCGTCGAGCATCTGCTGTCCCACCGCCTGCACCTTCGCGCTGGCAGGCACACGCTGCATGATCTGCTGTATCAGCCCGCCGTCCTTTTCCACCAGCGCCGCCTCCAGCGCCATCACAGGAGCACCCAATGCCATGTACAGCACCACCCGGTCCACAGCAGCACTGCACGCACCGGCGACGTAGCGGGCCGCCCGCTCCTCCTGCTTGCACGCCATTAGCAAGTGTACCACAGGGAGGTAGCCGACACACGGCGGCTTCGCGGCGGGGCCGTCTGAGCTGGCAAAGAAGGAGCGCTTCCGCAGCGGCGGGGCGGGCCCGAGCAGGCGGTCCACCGCCGGCCACCGCTGCGCCGCACAGAGACCACGCAGCGTGGCGTAGAAGACGATCCGCTCACCCACTTTGAAAGCCCGCTGCACCTCCTTCGCATCCTCCTCGCTGTCCTCCAGACCAGCCAGCTCGTACAGCAGGTCGAAGACGCTCACCACGCGTGACAGTCGCGGCTCGTTGTGCTTCACCGCCAGGCGCACCTTCAGCTGTGCGAACTCCTCCTCCTTGCGAAGGGCTGCAGCGTCGCGTGCGGGGAGGGTGGCGGGGGTGGAGAGCACCGTTCGCACACACGCCTCATGCGCCAGAACAGAAGATGCAGCGGAATTGAAGCTGCTGACGTCGTCGCTCGTGCGTTGGTCCAGACCACCGCGGCTTCGCGGCGACGCACCTTTCGATGCGCTGTCGCCGTCCAGCATGGCAGCCCGCTGCGTCTCTGCCCGTACCCGCTCCGCCGTCTCCACAATGACGGAGAAGGGGGGCCGTGCGGAGGACGCGGCGTTCGACTGCCGCAGCTTTTCCGTGTGCTGCAGCTCCCGCACAAGAGCTCCGTTCGTCTTGTGAGACCACTCCAGCAGCGACGCCGCGGCGGCAGCGGCGGTGGGGACGGGAATACGGAGCGGTGGTGGGAGGGGAAAGTGGGCTGAAGAGCCGTCTGCGTTGCTCTCTTCTGCCTCTCCATCGCTTGCTGCGTTCGGCGCCTCGTCTCCCCCGCTCTCGTCAGCGTTGCGCTTCTTGCGGTGGCGGTGCTTCTTTTGCTTTGCAGCCTTCCCCTTCCGCTGCTCCCTCCCAGCCTCGCCCTCCGCGTCGCTGCCACCGCCGTCGCCCGTCTCCCTGCGATGCAAAGTTTCTACCACATCGGTCACGTACCGCTGCAGCTCCGCGCGGTGCATGACGGACGACAGGCGCAGCGCCTGCACCAGCTCGTGCTGACACGCCAGCGACGCAAGAGACCAGTGACGGGAGAAGAGAAGAAGGCGACGCGCCACCGACTGCCACGACGCGAGACACTGCGCACCGCTTAGCAGCCAACACAGCAGCTCAGGGGAGGCGATGAGGCAGTGGTAGACGTCGCCAGTCGTGACAGCGTCCTTGTCTTCCACAGCCGCCGCCTGCTCGCTCTCCTTTCCCTCGTTCTCTTCGAGCTCCTCCCCCTCCTTCTTCCTGTGCTCACGCAGAGCTGCCTGGTGAGTCTGGGCCTCCTTCGCCACCAACGCACACACCACCAAGTGAATCAGCTCCGCAGACCCGCTTGCCGCCGCCGCACGGCCCGCCATCGCAAGCTCGCCCATCTGCACACAGAGCAACACGCGCTGCCGCTGCTGCTGGGGCTCATCACGCAGCAGACGCAAAGCCAGCTCACGGCGGCCGAGGTGGAAAGCGGTGCTGGCCGGCTCGACGTAACTCGCGGTCGGGTAGTTGCGCAGCACCTGGGCCAGCTCGTGGTGCACCGCAGCATCAGAAAGAGAGGCGACGTGGCGGCGCACGAAGCTCGAGGCCCAGCGGGACAGCACACGGGCCGGTTTCATGTGCAGCGCCCGCACCACGTCGAGGGCGAGCTGGTAGTAGCCGAGGTAGGTCAACCGGTCCACCAGCACCGAGCCCTCGGAGCTGCTCAGCCGCCGCGCTGGCCGCTCCTCGTTGCCCGTCAGCGCCTGGTACTGGGCAATGGTGAGGGGAAGGTGGCAGTGCGGGGCCTGGCGGACGGCGCGCAGCACGCGCAGGCGCCGCGTCACGTCGACGATGACGTCCGGCACGCCACTGCGCAACCGGATCGTCTCGCCCGCGAAGGAGGCGGCGGCGATGAAGCGGTACTGCTGCTCCACGTCGAGCTCGTGAGAGGCGGCGTCGAGCAACTCGTAGACGATGCCCTCCGCATGCGACATGCCGTGCTCCTGGCCCTGGCCCTCGCCCTCCTCTCCCTCGTCGTCCACATCGTTGTCTGCGTCTCCGCTTTCAGCACCAGTGCCGTCGGCGAGGGCGGCCCGCACCAGCGCAATGCCGTGCTGATCGCCACCCATGTAGGCTTCATACGCCAGCACCACCTGCGCTGCCGGGGGAAAAGGCGGCTGCACGCGACACAACCGCGCCAGACACGACGGCACCTCCTGCAGCAGATAGCACGTCGTGTCCGACACCACACGCACCCCGTCCGCCTCCGCGACAGAGACGATGTGGCCGCTGCCGTCAAGCGACCAGTCGAGCCGCTCACAGCGCACACTGCAGTCCTTCTGGGTAGGGACGAGAAGCGAAAACATCGCCGCGTCGCGCCGCTCTGGCGCGAAGCCGCTGCCCTGCTGGAAGTCGGCGTGGTAGAAGTGCAGGAGCGCAAAGGAGCCGCCGCACCACTCTAGCTTGTACGGCGGAGGGCAGACGGGGGAGAGTGCTGCGCTGCCGTTGCCAACACCGCCGTCACGAGCTGCGGTGGGCGAGAAGGAGCCGTGGAGCGACAAGTCACCATCATCGGCAGCTGCGGCACCCCACATGCTACTCCCACCTGCAAAGCTGCTGTTGTTGTTGTTGTTAACACCGGCAGCAGTTGCGGCGCTGGTCGCATCGTCGCGCTGACGCCACGGTACGTCTCCAAAGGCGAAGGACTGCGACATAAGCGGACCGTTCCCGCTGAACGAGCCGATGTCAGCGCCGCCTCCGCTCTGAGCCGCGATGTCCCGCAGCACACGGCAGAGCCCGAGGTCAACAGAGTAGAGCATGCTGGACAGGTTCGTACGCACCACATGCAGCACCCCCAGCGAGGTGAAGACGGCAGCACGGGTCGGGTCCGCTACGCACACGCTGAGGCTCAAGACGCGTCCTTCACAAGCGAGACGGGCAGCCGGCCAGGACGGAGCTGTGGCTACAGCTGCACCTCCTCCTCCTCCTGCCATCATTGTCGCGCTCATGTCACCATCGTCGTCGCCGCAGTCGATGATCTCACCATCCGGCAGCACCATCGCACACAATGCGCTCACCACGCCATCCTGACCCACCGCCCTCCCATTCGCTGTGCGACCCGACACGGCGACGTCGTGCTGTGCCCAGAGAACAAGAAAGTCACCTGAGTCGTTCCACGCCGGCGGCACCATCTCAAGCGCAGAAACGTGTGGACGCACGACGGTCCGGCCAGACGCCTGCTGCCCCGCGGCCGCAGCTGCGGAAGGGGAAAAAGACTGGAGGGGCAGCCGCACCGACGGCACAAGGGAAGAGCGGAAGTGTTCCTCGTGCAGCAGGCCGCAGAGCCGGCCAGAGCCGTTCCCGTCGACGCACAACAAGCCCGCTGACGTGATGCACATCGCGGCAGGTGGTGCTGATGATGATGGCACTCGTGGTGCTGCGTGATCAGGTCGCAGCGAAACACGGCGCGTCGCGCGTGACGGGGCGTTGCCTCCGCCAGAAGAAGAAGAAGAAGAAGCAGTGCTCGCCGCCAGTGCGACGTCACGCATGTCAAAGAAGACAACCGTCAGCGCAGCATCAAGCAGCACAAACAACTCCCCTTCCGGTGTCCAGCCGAGGGCCAGTATATTTGCCTCCCCTACTTCTTCTCCAGTGAGAGGTATGGTCGTGAGCAGCTCTGCCGCGCTGGTAAAGACATGTAGAGCACGCGTAGTGAGGGCCGAGGTGGCGGCAGCGTGGGCTGAGAGATTGAAAGTAGGTCGCGGCGACCCGTCACGCGGCGATGCAAAAGAGGAGCTTAGCACCGTGAAGGACGGCGACAAGGACGATGCCGACGCGAAGTCCGCTGCGTGGCCGAGCACGGCGAGAAGGCCGCCAAAGGGAGCCACCGCCACCATCTCCGCTGCTGCCAGCGAGAAGGCCAGCGAGGAGGATGACGGCATCATCGCCTCCTCCGCTTCTTCTTTACGCGCCTCCCTCCATGGCAGGTTGTCGTAGAGGGTGAGGCGGCGGCAGAAGGAGGTGCGGGAGAAGGCGTACCAGTCGCCTACTCTGTCCACCATTGTGGAGGAAGCTCACACACCGTCGTCTAGAAAAAAAGAGAGGTGCTCTACGCGTTTTCCTCTTTCGTAACTTGCCAAGAAGAGAAAGCGAGAAGAACAGAGAGGGAAAGCAGCTAGCAGATAACAAAAAGAAAAGCGAGGAAAATTTTCTGTGTCTTTTGGAAGGTGTTTTCTACTTCCAGTTGGCCACTCGATAAGTGGACCTTCTATCTGGTGTGGCAAAAAAAAAAAAGTAGTGTTGTGCTGCTCTAGGAATTTATAACAGAGACGTAACGCTGCAGGGCAGAAGAAGCAGATCGGAAATGCGGAAGGGGGAAAAGAGAAGGGCAGATAGAGCCGAATAAAGGGGGAAGTACTCGCCTTTAAGCAGGCAGACAAGATGAAGAAATGGGCACGTGTCAGAGCAGCGGTCATCTTTCGGCGTTAGTGTTGAGGAATCTGGGAAACCTCTGCACTAGCAGATGTGCATCATGCTTATTACTTTTTAAGCCATAAAAGCACAGAGTTGCGCGGTGACTGCTACTCGTTTTCGGGTTCCTCTCTTTTTTTTTTCCGCGCAGTAATCTAGCGAGAGCAGTACAAACTCTGAAGAACAACAAAAAAGAATTTTGTATTCCCATACTTTACTTTGGCACCTCAGCATCAGCACTACTGCCCGATGCAGTTGTCATGCTTCCAAGGTACTCCGACGGCACGCGTCGATAGGCCTCGATCTGACACAGCACGAGGCGCAGCTCCAAGACGCTCCACCGCTGCGGCCCGACCGGTGGCACCTTCGTCTCCAACTTGACCGCCGCCAGGTCGAGCAGGCTGCCGCCCTCCTCAGGCAGCGACGAAGCCAGAGAATCGAGCCCGATCGCATGCGCACGTGGAAGGAGCAGTCCACGCACAAAGGTCTCGAATAGTCGCACCTCCTTTGCCCCGCCAGCTCGTCCTCCTGCACCTTGCGTCGCAGCGTCGGCAAACAGGCGAAGCGGCGCGCCGCAGCCCCACACATAGGCGTCCTGCAGCCACTGGAAGAAGAGCGCTACCACGAAGCTCGCGACATCTTCCTCGGCTGTCAGCTTCTGCAAGGGCAGCGTCGTCCACGAGTCGTCGCCGCCGACGCGCAGACGCTGCACGGCGCGTGGGCCGAGCGACGAGCCGTGGCCGTCCACTGTGAAGCCGACCTCGGTCAGGGCCTTGAACACGGCGGCGGTGTTTTGCAACGACTCTGTAAACTGGTGGGAGACGATGACAAAGGAGCTGAGAAAGCGGAAGACTTGCAGGCCGCTCTGGCGCAGCTGCGTCTCCACGCTGTCAAGAACACGCGTGATGTCATCCCGCACCGCACGCTGACCAGGCGGGCCGCGGAGAAACTTGTAGAAGACACGCGCCGGGGGCGATGAGAGGGAAGGCTTCGCTGCAGCAACGTCGAAGAGGCTGAGACGCTGCGCTTCGTCTGACAAGGGCTGCAGCGACCACGGCGCCTTCAGCTCCACCACCGTGGCGAAGCATTCGGTGCCCGATTGGGCAGCACTGGACGCCGCGTTCGAACCAAAGCGTGCGAGAGCAGCGATAGTGCTTGCTGCGTAGGGCAGCGCATTGGCTACGGGGGCTTTTATGCGCTGGTGCAGCGTCGTCCAGTCAAAGGCGACGCCGTCGTCGTACCAGGGCGAGGGAGCGGCGTCGCAGAACACGCCGGCGGTGACGGTGGCGCTGTCCACCGCTGCTATGTAGCCGCTCTCCAGCGATGCCTTGATCCATGACTCCATGTGCGTTGACAGGCTTTGCGTGTGGTGACCTCTAGCTTCACCAGCAATTGTCGTTAATTTGGGGTTTTTTCTCCTGCTCTCGTGTGGACTTTGAGCACTCGAAGAGTCGTCAAAACATGAGAATTAACGAGAGAGACAGCGGCTATTCTCACAGCCTCAGTGTGTGCTGCACAAAGGAGGAGAAACAAAAATATCACCTTCTTGTACGTTAGGTGTCAATTAAAAGTGCGGAGGGAAGGAAAGCAGACGAAGAGTGCTGCAGTGCTATTCAGCTTCCCGGGAGGAGAACATGTTCGATGCATTTGTGTGCGTGTGTGTGTGTTGCTGCCCAACTCTCTTCTGTTGCTCTTCTCTCCGTTAAACTTGGGAGCAGCGAGGAGTAAGAGTAACAGCGGCAAAGCACACTACCGCATGAATCGAGGGGAATGCAACGGTCAGCTAAGTACCGCGGGAGAGCCCGTCTTCGTCTTCTCTACAGAACATCGAGATTGAATTTGCTTTATTCACGTTTTGCATGGTACAAAGGTGGGCCACGCGCACCAAAGTCTGCGATAAAAACGCCTCGCCAACCGCACGTTGGGGACAAAAACAAAATTGCAAAGTCGAAGCTTCTTCCGTTCTCTTAGTACTTCCCCGCTCACTACTTTGCCGGCTCAGCATTGCCGCGGCTGGCGTCCTCCTTCGTCATCTCGTCCAGCACGAGACGCACTAGGTTGCGAATAATAAGACCCACGTCGTTGTAGTTGGCGAGGTGGGTCAGCACCTGGCACTGCACCGCGTTGGGCCGCACACTGCTGCACAGCTCGTTGACCTTGCGGTACTCCTCGGGTTGATTCCCCTTCATGAAGGAGATCACATAGATGTCCTGCGGCTTGATTTGAAAGAGGTCCTGCAGCGAGCCGTAGAGGGCGTCGCGGTGGGAGCCGCTCTGCACGACCTGGATCGGCTTCACCGATAGCTGGCACTGGCCCTCCACGGCGGCGGCGTCGCGCTCGAGGTGCTCGACGAGGGCATCGGCAGCCCCACCGCACTCGGGGTCGTCATAGGTCAACAGCACCGTCAGCACACGCGACATGATTCTAATAAGATGCCGAAGCGGCGCTCGAGAACAATTCCCGCGAGGAGGAGATTTGGGGGAAAAGAAAGACAAAAAAAAAAAACAAGAGACACTTACACTCAAATAACGGAAGGCTCAGAACTCTGCTCAATAGGTTAAATGGTACAGTCACTCATAAAAGAGAGAAAAAACGAAACGATCTATAGTCTAAACTGAGCAAAAGAATAATTACGCGACGGTGCAGAACTTAACAGTTATCCAGAAAGAGCGACAGAAGCGCTTTGCAGGTCAAGCCTTCGACACAGCGGCACGTAGTTGCGGCGCTGCTTATTTCCTTTCTTTTTTTCTTGTTGTGCTTTTCGTGAAGATTCTACCAGCGATGTGACTCGTCAATCACAACCTCCCAAAGACATCAGCAGAATAGCGCCAAAGAACGAAGACAGAGGAGAAGGAAAGAGCGCGGGAAAGAAGAGAAAATGAGAGTATCATTAGAGTAGCAATTTAATAGATTTTTTCGTTATTTTCGTTGTTGTTTCTGCTTTAGTCCCTCCTCAGCCATAAGATCTGACTCACACGGCCTCGATCTAGCTAGTGGGGCTCGAAAGAAACAAAAACGCTTTGAGCGAGATCGCCAGGTCCTTCTTTTTCTTCCCTTCACGCGGTGACACGCCATGAGAGCAAATCCGCATCACAGCAGACAGAAAGAGGGAGAGGGACAGAGGCGACCGCCATCGCCTGCGAAGCCCTGGTCAACTCCCCACCAGCACCCACAATTGAGGTCAGCAACAAGGAAGAAGCTACAAAAGCAAAGGCCGCTGGAACACGAGAAGAAAGACGACGGAGGCAGAAAAGCTTTCTGGCCCTTCATCCTTCCCGCAGATCAGTCTTGCCGCTACCACCTACGCTGTAGTGCAGTGCCATTGCTGTAACGCCTTCACCTCCATGCATTTATGTGTATTAATTTTTTTTTTTGGTTCAGAGTTGAAATGAGAAAGAATGAAGTAAAACAAAAGAAAAGCTTTTTTGATAGGCTAAATCCACAGTTGCGCAGTCATCACACCTCGCCAGACGACGCGGTGAAGAGCACGAAGTTGCAGCCCGCAGAGGTGCTTAGAAGAGACCGCCCATGCCGAAGTCCTCCTCCTCATCCTCCTCGGTCTCCTCCTTCTTCGCGGCGGCACCACCGGCAGCAGCGGCGGGGGCGGCGGCGGCCTCCTCAGCAGCGCCACCAGCACCAGCCAGCGTGCCGTTGATCGCGGCCTCGCGCAGCTCCTTGCCGTTGTGCTCCTCGAACTCGTACGAGGTCGCCACGGAGACGGCCAGCAGGTTCTTGAAGGCGTCCACCACCATGTGGCCGATCGTCGCCGGCGTCGGGATGCCAGCGCCGAGCGACATCGCGGCGACGTTGCTCAGACCCTCCACCATCATCTGCTCCACCATGTCCTCGGAGATCTGCAGGTCCTCGCGGGTGAACAGCACGCCGCGGTCGAACACGGACATCACCTCCACCTGGTAGAAGAACGGGCTGATGTTCAGCTTCTGCAGCAGCGTCGCCGTCGAGTTGTCGACCTTCTCGCCAGTGCTCAGCACCTTCTTGTCGGACACGATCTCCACCATACCCTTGGCAATCTTCGTGGCGATGTTCAGGGCCTGGAAGAAGGACGTCTGCGTCGGCTCCATGCCGGTGTTGCCGGCCGGCACGACCACGTCGCACGGGGCGATGGCGCCAACACGGGCGGGGGCCTTCACGCGGTGCGCATCCAGCACAGCCTTGATCTCCCTCACGTCGTCGTTCGTGAAGATCAGACCGGTGTTGCCGCTCAGCAGGTTGTGCTCCTCGCACTCCTCGGCGAAGTGCTTCGCCTCGGCGCTGGCGTTCTTGCCGTGCGCGCGCTTGTGCACGATCTTGGCCTGCAGCGTCTTCTTGCCCATCAGGAACTCCGCCTTGCCGCGCAGCGCACGGCGCACATCGTGCACCTGCTGCGAGCGGACGTTGTCCATGCCAACGAACAGCACGCGGCTGTACTTGGTCAGGCAGTCCACGAGGTGCTCCTCGTAGGCCTGCTTCGCGGGGGTGATAGACGGCATCTTTTTGAAAAGATACAATAGCCTTAGCTATCTGTGCGAGTGAAAAAGCAGCACAGGGGAAAAAAGGGCGTGCGTTTGTGTGTGTCGAGAGGGAGAGATAAGAGAGTGGACACCCGCCACGGACAAGCGATGGGGTGAAGAAAAAATGACAAAGACAACAAAAACATCAACGGTAAAGAAGACGAAGGAAGGAAACGACGTGAGAAAGTGGAGAACGCAGTCGGAAATAAAAAAAAAACTCAGATTTTCTTATGATCATTTTACCTCACATGTGGAAAGCAGAGAGCAGTGTCACTGCTGCACATCTTGCCGGGAGGCTGACCGGCCCTTCGCGACTCTCGAACACCGATAGGAGGGCGACACTGCACACACGCCCCGCTGAACGAGTCCAGGAAGTGCCACGGCAGCCGCGAGGCCTGCTCGTGCCTCCATCCCAACACGTTCGTTAGCGTCTCTCTGTCCCTGGCGCACATTAGCACATACAACACCGGGCAACGCAGGTGGCGTGCCAACAGTGCTGCCACATCCCAGCAGAAACTGCCAAAGACGAGGCAGTGTCTGCCCTTCGTGACGCCACGCAGAGAGACAGAGCGGCTCACGACGACGCGTGGAGGGAGGAAGACGGTCACGCCTGTGAAACCCGCAAGAAAGGCTGCAACCCATTTACAGTCTGCTACGGGGAAACGTCCACTCAGCTTCTGGGGAACGAGAGCCGCCACAGCTGTTGCCCGTCTGCTCGCCCTTGCCCCCCACGCAGGCATCCAACACACCGCGCAGGAGTGGCCACACTGCGCACAAGCTACTCTGCCCCTTCAGTCTTGGTACAGTTGAACATGTATTTTTTTTTTTTTTTGAGTAGACGAAAACGAAAACTGAAAGAGAAAATAATGAAAAGAATGACACTCAGTTCACCTTTTTTCGACGACAGCACAAACGCACGTCCGTGAGTACACACCCGGCAGGTCCCCATGAGCAGCTGGACGGAAAAAGGAGAGAACAGCAGAAAGACTTGGAAGGCTTCTCCGCATGTGCAAAAGAAAACTCGTCCACGCCTCTTTCTTTCTCTGTCTCCTCTTTAATAGCCAGCAGACAGGTTCGCACTGGATAATTCACTCGAGGGCCGTGCATCGATCCCGTCCTCCAAGTGAAGCGATAGGGCTGCAGCCCGCAGAGGTGCTTAGAAGAGACCGCCCATGCCGAAGTCCTCCTCCTCATCCTCCTCGGTCTCCTCCTTCTTCGCGGCGGCACCACCGGCAGCAGCGGCGGGGGCGGCGGCGGCCTCCTCAGCAGCGCCACCAGCACCAGCCAGCGTGCCGTTGATCGCGGCCTCGCGCAGCTCCTTGCCGTTGTGCTCCTCGAACTCGTACGAGGTCGCCACGGAGACGGCCAGCAGGTTCTTGAAGGCGTCCACCACCATGTGGCCGATCGTCGCCGGCGTCGGGATGCCAGCGCCGAGCGACATCGCGGCGACGTTGCTCAGACCCTCCACCATCATCTGCTCCACCATGTCCTCGGAGATCTGCAGGTCCTCGCGGGTGAACAGCACGCCGCGGTCGAACACGGACATCACCTCCACCTGGTAGAAGAACGGGCTGATGTTCAGCTTCTGCAGCAGCGTCGCCGTCGAGTTGTCGACCTTCTCGCCAGTGCTCAGCACCTTCTTGTCGGACACGATCTCCACCATACCCTTGGCAATCTTCGTGGCGATGTTCAGGGCCTGGAAGAAGGACGTCTGCGTCGGCTCCATGCCGGTGTTGCCGGCCGGCACGACCACGTCGCACGGGGCGATGGCGCCAACACGGGCGGGGGCCTTCACGCGGTGCGCATCCAGCACAGCCTTGATCTCCCTCACGTCGTCGTTCGTGAAGATCAGACCGGTGTTGCCGCTCAGCAGGTTGTGCTCCTCGCACTCCTCGGCGAAGTGCTTCGCCTCGGCGCTGGCGTTCTTGCCGTGCGCGCGCTTGTGCACGATCTTGGCCTGCAGCGTCTTCTTGCCCATCAGGAACTCCGCCTTGCCGCGCAGCGCACGGCGCACATCGTGCACCTGCTGCGAGCGGACGTTGTCCATGCCAACGAACAGCACGCGGCTGTACTTGGTCAGGCAGTCCACGAGGTGCTCCTCGTAGGCCTGCTTCGCGGGGGTGATAGACGGCATCGTTATCAAAGGGAACTGCACAACACAATTGACAGATTTTTTGCAATCAGTTGTTGAATGGTGTGAAGAGTGAGGTAGTAGAAAATAGTTGAGTAAAAGGAAACGCAGTGCAGCGTGAAGGTAATAAAGTCGAAAAGAAGTAGAGGAGAAGGAAGAGCGTTGAGAAGTTGGTTCTAGCACCGCGGTGAGTGCTTTGTGCGATAGTGTATCCTTTGTGCTTTTTTTTTTTTTAGCTTTTCCGCAGCACCGTAGAAAAACTCGTGCAGGCGGAAAGGCAAAACGCATTGCGAAAGTCAAGTCGTAATCATTCCAGTAACAGACAAGACCAGCAAAGAAAAAAAAGGCTTGGAGCATAAGTGTTGTCCGATACAGAGATGTGCTCCTGCAATGTGCTGCTGGTAGAAAGCAAACAGCAATGAGAGATGGAGTCGGCACATCGCAGACAGTCAAAGCCTCCTAAAACCAAAAAACCGTCAAGACGCACAGCACATGTGTCTCACTGACGGCCTTTCTTTCAGCGCCTCCCAATCTGACTTTGTGGACGTTCATCAAGGTTGCTCATACAGCGGAAGGGACAGAGAAGGAAGGGCCACTACGATGGAAACACACAAAGAAGTAAGCAAAGAGTAAGGAAAAGGGAAAAAAGAGAAGAGAGGCGGAAAGGGGAAAAAAAAGGCTCTCAACACATCCACACAACAGAAAAACTAACCCGCAACTGTTTGTTTTACTTCTTTCTGTATTTTTGTTTGTTTTATTAATACTCTCTTTTCGGTCTTGCGGGTGCTTGAAAAGGTGGCGACAACAAAAAAAAAGGAAAAGTAGCGATGTAGCACAGAGCAGCCTCCTCGCAGAAGAGAGGAGGAAATGAGACGACAAACCAAAATTGCAAAAAAAAGAATCAGTGGAAAAGCGTGCGCAGCACACACACACACACGCACACACGTTCTCAAGCTGCAACTTAATAAGAACAAAGAAAGACGACGCCGGCTCTGGAGACCACGTGAGATGCAAGGACTAACACCTCCTCGTTCTCTCCAACAATGTGCATTATTGTTCCCCGTGTAGGCAGACTGTCGACGCATGCGCTCTCCGACCTACATCACCTTATGTGCGTGGAGCACTCTTTATCAATTTGAGGCTGCTCGCGGCCACCGCATCATCCACCGGCAATAATGGCGCTCCCTCACTTACTCTTGCGTCTGCGGAAGATTCCCAGTCCGAGGTGCCGGCGCTTCCCCTCCACCTTCTCCGGCGCCGTCACGCCTTTCGACGCTTCGGCCGCGAACGGGCTGCGCGGCCGCTGCTTCTCCTCCTCGCGGTGCTTGTGGGATTGCCCATGTCGATGCGACCCGTTGCCAGCCTCACTGCTGCTCGCCTCCTTCGAGCTGTGCCTGGCCACGGCGAGCGGCGACGAGGACGAGGCCGATGCGACGCTGGGTGTTTGGCGGCCACTCGCGCGTCCCCAGTCGAGCATGTCCTGCATCTCCTTCTGCGCCATCGACAACTCCTTCGGCTGCTCGCCTGAGGCGCCGGTCTGCCACGTCACGTTGCGCTCCAGCCGCCCCGAGGCGCCCGTGTACCACTCCACCGCACTCCCGTTTGGTGAGTGCCGCAGCGAGGCTTCCGCGGAGCTGCGACTCCCGCCCTGCGGCGTCTGCCCGCTCGGGCCGCCGACTGTCAGCGCTGGTGCCTGTCGTGGAGTGCGGGCGCCGCTGCTGTCCTCGGTGGACGCGTTCGTGTTTGCCGCGTTGTTCAGATGCGGTGAGGTGGCGGCCTTTGATGCCGCGGACAGCGGCAGGAAGCCGGGGGAGAGGCGCAGATTTGGGTGTGCGGCGCTCACCGTCCGTCCGGGGCCACCTGGCTCACTTGGTGCGAACGGCGTCCCACTCGAGGCGGCTGTGACGACCTGCGGCGGTGTTGCGGTGTTCGTCGAGGGTCGAATGTCGCGCACGCTCTCTCGCGGGGCGGCCTCGCGGAAGACGGAGGACGGCGGCGGTGGTGACGTGGGGGTTTGATGCCGCGGCGGAGGGCGGTGCGAGGCCGTGGGCAGCGCGGCGGTGGGAAGCGGTGATTGCTGCTGCTGCTGCTGCTGCTGCTGCGGGGAGGACTGCGGCCCGCCAACGAGTGAGGCAGATGGTGTCGCGGAGCGGGAGGAGAGGGAGTGGTTGAGCGGGTCGCTGGAGAGGGCGGTGGGCAGCGCATGCCCCGTGTTGGCGGTGCGGGTCGAGGAGGACATGGCGTGGTCGCGACGGGACACCGTCGTCCCGTGTTCTGACGCCCATTCTGACTCCCGCCGCTTGACAGCGCCGCCGCCAGAGGCAGTCGCAGCTGCTGCCGCCCTGCCCCCATTGCCTTGCTGGTACGGCTGGCTCGACGAGCTGCTCTGTCGTCCCCCGTCGTGCGCCTGCAGTCCGGTGGCGTGCGTCGCAGAGCTCGAGGAACTTCGGGCCGCTCGCCAGGTCGCACCCAGCTTGTGCCGCTGCGGGCCTCCGCTGCCGTCCTCCACGCTGCTCTCGTCGCTGCTGCGGTTGCCATCGCTCGAGGTGTCGCTGGAAGACGACGACGGCGGTGGCGGCGGGCCACCACGCGCGCGGTTGATCATCACGGCCCCTGCCGAGGTGTCGCCGCTGCTGTCACTGAAGCTGCCGTCGTCGTCGTCGTCGCTGCTGGGGTAGAGGTTGTGGCGCTGTCGCCGCCGCTCCGTCATCCTGCGCTCCTCATCCGTGTACGCCTCCCGTGCCTGGGTGATGATTTCGGTGATCATCTGCGTGTACTCGTCCTCGTCCTCGCCGTCGCCGTCGCCAATGGCCTGGCTACCCATCGAAGGGGTTTGGATGCGGTGGCCCGGAACACTCGTCGAGGGGATCGCGGGTGGGCCGTCGACGTCGTCCGTGTAGTGCCCGCTGTTGACCCCAAATGCAGAAGGCTCCTCCGCCATCATGGCGGCGCTGGTGTTGGTTGGCTGAGGAGCGCAGTCGATGGGGCGTCCTCTGCCGCCGCCACCGTCCTCCTCCTCGTCCTCGTCGTCCACCGCCTGCAGGCTAAACCCCATATTGACGCTGCGCGGGTAGTGGTCCAGCCGCGGCCCCGACGGGCTCTTCGAGTGCGACGACTGCGACACCACCACGAGGTCGCCGTTCGAGGGATAGTTATGCGGCTCGAGCTGACTCGCCCGCGGCGACCGCACCCCACCCGAGCCGCCAGAGAGAAGGGGGCTGCCGCGGCCGTCGTCGCCGCCGCTGAAGGAGTTGTTGTTGTCGGCGTTGCTCGATGGCACGACAGCCGTGCGAGCGTCTCGCACGTGGCTCTGGCGCACCTGCTGCGCCGCCCGCTTCACCGCCGACTGTGGGCAGGAAGAGAGCATCTCGTCCTCGTCGGAGTCGCCCATGAGGTCGACATCAAAGAAGGGGTGCTGCAGCAGCTCGGCCACCGTCGCCCGCTCCTCGGGATCGACGCGCAGACACTGACGGAGAAAGTCCTGCGCCTCTGGCGAGAGCTTGTCTGGGATGGGCGGAGAGGCCTTGGCGCAGGCGAGGGCGTAGACGACACCCTGCAACGTAATGTTCGCCGGGAAACTCCACGGCAGCCCCGTGTCGTTCGTCATCTCCAAGCACAGACAGCCGAAGGCCCACACGTCCGACTTCTCCGTCGCTGGCTCGCCGCGGCACACCTCCGGCGCCATCCACAGCGGCGTCCCGCCCCCGCTCAGCGTCGTCGTCGCCTGGTTCACATCGCGGCTGCAGCCAAAGTCGACAATTTTGGCGCACCCACTCTCATCGAGCAGGACGTTGGCGCCTTTGATGTCGCGGTGCACAATGCCGTGAGCGTGCAGATGGGCCAGGCCGAGCAGCACCATGTAGGCGTAGCGCTGGAAAACAGACTCGCGGAAGCGGCCGACCGACTTGCGCAGGGAGTTGATGCTGCCACCGCTGATGTATTCCATGATGATATAGTAGTGGTGCGCGCTGTAGCGGGAGCCGAGGTAGCGGACACAGTTCGGGTGCGGCGGGATGCCACTCATCGCACGCACCTCGCGGTCGATCGCCTTCAGGTTTGTGTTTTCGAGCTTCAACTCCTTCACCGCAGCGAGGGAGCCGTCTGAGAGGATGGCCTGGTAGACGGTGCCGAAGCCGCCAGAGCCGACGGCGCCGCCACGCTGAAAGGAGATGGCGCGTGGGGTGGCGGCCCCGCTGCGGTCACTGTGCCGCGGCGTCCGTCCCCCGCTCTGCCCCATGATGACCCCGCTGGCGTTGTTGCTCATGCTGGGAAAGGCGGCGTGACGACTCCCACTCGCACCCGGCGGCATGGAGGGGCTGATGTGGCCGACCATCGGACTCGCCATCGCCTGCGCGAACATCGGCGAGGCAGAGGAGGACATGCGGCTCAGCGTGCCGGGCGAGGCGCTGCCGTGGGCGGAGCGGGAAAGACGGTCAGCCCCTCCATACACACCATCGGCACCGCTGCCGAAGCCCACGCCGCTGCCTTTGCGGTCCAGTGGCGTGTGATCGCCCGCGGCCAGCGAGCTTCCCATCACAAGCCGCGGCACAACTCGTTCCGGCTCTCGGGGAAGACTCGGTGAGGAGGCCGGGAAGCTGAGGGAGGCGTGGCGGCCCTGCGAGGCGTTGTTGTTGTTCGCAGCAACATTAGCAGCAGCAGCGGCGGTGGTGGCTTCGTTGCGGCTGCTGCCAACGCTGCCGTTGCGTTCGTACGCCCACGGCACGCTGAGGACGTCGTGCCCTGATGGGGAGACGAGGCGGCTGCCGGCGCTGAAGGAGAGGTTGGCCAAGTCGCGAGCGTTGGGATGCCGCTTAGTCCGGCGGTGGTGTACATTGTCACTATGGTGATGGTGGTGGTGCTGCTGCTGCTGCTGACCTGCACTACGGCCTGGGCCCTGCGAGGGTGGACGGTTGGAGTGGGCGAGGAACGAATCCCCGCCATTCGCTGCCCCGCTGGAGCTCCGACCCGCCCCACCACCGCCACCAGCGCTGTCCTCGTTGTCATCCTCGGAGTCCGACGCGGAGGTGGTGGGGGTGAACTGCGTCCACGTGGCGTCCGAGTGCAGGCGGAAGCTGCCCTGCCGCACCGGGGGCTGCCGCGGGGTGGCCTCCTCGGTGGAGACGATCTCGGGGAGGTGCTGCTCAGGGGCGAAGTCCGCGCCGCCTGTGATCGTGGACGCTCCGGCTGCGGCGGCGTTGTGCTGCCGCTGATTTGACGCCCCTGCAGAGGCGCTCTCGCCATAGCTGGTGGCGGCACGGACGCCGAGGGGGCTGCCGACGTAAGAGGAGCTGCCCTGCGACATGCTCGCCCGCTGCGAGAAGACAGGCGGACCACTACCACCGCTGGCAGCCCCGTCAGCCCCGCCGCTCCCGTTCGCTAAGACACGCGCCGTTTGCTCGTCGAGGTTGCTATAGGAAGATTTTGCGTGGTGGCCGGAGCGGCTGCCCTCCCCGCCGGGAGAGCGCTTGAAGCTAAAGGCCAGGGCAGCCGCGCGCGACGAGGCGGCGCGTGGACTCACGTTCGAGTCGCTGAGGTCTAGGGCGGCGTCCGTGCCCGCCTCGCCGCCGCCTACGCCGAGCTGCAACCGCGACGTTTTTCGGCTCTGCACCTCTTGATGGGAGTAGACAGAGGACGTGAGCGACGACGTTCCTACGGACTCAAAGACGGGCGAGGAAACGAGATCGTCCACTGGTGCTGTTATGGTAACGCCACTGCGACCGGCGCGGGTGCTCTGCGGCTGATACTGCTGCGCAGGCGACGGGCCAGCGCCTACCTCTCCTGATGCGGGTGTGGGCGAGTGGGATGCGCCGGGACCCTTAAAACAGCCCTCCAGGTGCTTGAGAAACCATGTCCGACTCTTGCACTGGCGGTGGCAGCGGGGGCACTCGAAGTACGACTCGCTCACAGGGGCCACATTAGGAGAGGAGGGAGAGGCGCTCGCCGACGCGTCCATTCACAGCCCGGTAGAAGAGAGGGACTGTGCCACGCGGAGAACGCGTGCACCACGTCGAGGGCGACTGAAATATTTTTAAAAAGGGGGAAGTCTACTAGAATGAAAGAACGGAGGAGGACTCGCGGAGGGCGTCACGCACTGAAACTCAGAAACGGGACAAGTCTCTCTGCAAGAAAGAAATAGTACTGAAACCGCCTCAGCCTTGTGCGCTTTTCATGTACACGGATAACCCAAGTTTTTTTTTTAGTCAATGAAGGCAGCAGAGGTGGGTGCAGCCACGCTCCCTTCCTTATTTATCAACAGTTAGACAGGCCCCACACTGAACTCTCTCCGTGCGGAACAAAACTTACAGGAGAGAGGAACAAGGAAAAAAAAAATATTGCCCTCTGAGAAAGCAAATCGAGGTGTATATGCGATTCCTATTTGCCTATTGTTGCGCTAGGGAATAGTCAAAAGGGGGAAAAAAAGGACAAATAAAGAACACAAAAAAAAGGTGAAAAGTGCAAAATGATAAATGAAAAAAATGACAGCAAAATTAAAAACGAAAAAAAAGAGAAAGAAAAAGAAAAAAAAGACAGCAAAGACAGGCGTACGATTGGTGCTGTTCTGGTAGCAGAGGCGCAACACACACCTGACGCACACGCACACTCAGAAGGAAATGACCAACAGGAAGATGTGGGGGTAAGACAGAAAACCACACGCAGCGGTGAGCTCGACGGTGCAGCACCCTCGGCTCTCTTTTACCTCTTCCTCTTTCCGCTATTCTGTGGCTTTTAAATCTTGGTGGTGCTCACGGGCACACCGACTGAATCGAGGGGGAAATGACCCAACAAAGATACCACAACTTTGCCTCTTCTCGTCCAAGGCAAAAAAGAGAAAAATAGCAGCGGCCCTCCTGGAAAGTTTTGTACGTTGTCGTTGGAATTTGTTTTTTCTTGGAGAGCAAAGGAGAAGAAAAAAAAAGCTTGTGGGTATCGTGACCTCACACGAGCTTGCCCGTCTTGAGGTCGGAAAGCGGTTTTTCTTTGTCGCCGCAAGTGTCTGCGTACGCGTGTGCAAGTGGGTTCCGCTCGCCAAGCCTCTTACAGGCAATCTTATCAAAGTAGAGAGAGTCACGCAGCGACCCTGCAAAATAAAAATATTGTAATAATAAAATAGCGTCCTTGAAAGTGAAAGCTAAGCACTTTTACGACAAGAAAGAAATGGTGTTGCCGAGGAGAAGGAAGAAAAAAAAGGGAAGAGAACAAACGCGAGGAGCAAAAAGGTGTGTCCTAGGCACGCCACCTCAATTCCCTTAGCAGCTTTTCGCACACGCGCACACAAACACACGCAGGCGTGAGTGGGGAGAAAGAGACGAGGAGAGTGAAAGGCGTCAAGCAGGAAGAGAAAGAGACAAAGAACTACACAGAACAAAAGATGTGCAGGTCAAGAACGTGAATTGAGGCTTTAATAATACTCACAGTAGTGCGTCGAGCGCCAAAGGTGTAAAGCACAGCCAAACAGGCTTCAAGAACAAGAATGTTACAAGGGCGTGAAATACGCAACAAGAAACAGAAAAAGACAAAAAGGAAGGGGAAGGAAAACACACTGTGGTCAGTGGTTTCGAGCGATCGTACGCGTTCGTGCAGGGTTCCTCCTTCAGTTTACAAATAATAATCTTTCCGCCCCCTCTTGTCTAGTTACGCAGAGGAAAGTAGAGGAAAAAGAAATAGGCACTGGCTGTATCACAACACACAAACACACTACCCGCGCGGAGATATGGCTGGTCAGTAACGGGAGGAGCAAAAAAAGAGAAAAGCACAAAAAAAAGCAATACAGAGAACGGTGAAGTATGAGAGGAGAAGGGGAAAACAAAAAAAAAAGCACAAGATAGGCACTATAGCGAGCGTGTTTCCGTTCTCAGCGTTGCACACCCTTTGGTTTTTTTTTCTTTCTTTTTCTCAGTGCAACAGTAGCAGTTTTTTCTGGCACCTAGTTGTGTTTGTGTGCGTGTGTTTGCGGGGCACCTTGGCCCTGAAGATGCACTATTAAAGAAAGGTGAGAAGGGAAAAGATGCAGAGCAAGATGTAGACGGTGCTTCAATGGCTGGCTCCGTCTCGATGCTTCTGTAAAAGCGTGTATGGTGGCAAGCGGAAGGACGAGTTGATACATGTACGGCAGGTCAAGTTTTTAAGAAAAGTGTTTGGCGTTGTGGCGTTGCAAACATAGCAGTTAAAACCAAAAAGCAAAGCAGGCAAGGAAGAGGAGATTCGAGAAGAAAGAGAGCAGATTTTGATCGGCCACGGCTGTCTAGTGCAAATGCCAAGATTATTTTTATAATACACGCCATTCTTTTTTTTTTTGCGCTCGTTTACACCAAGACCGAGCCCTCACCAGAACGTCGCGAGAACGCGAGGAGAAGACAACGTGCAACGGCTCAGACTCACTGATGCTCACTTCCCAAATGCGTCGAAGCGCAAGAGTCTTAGTGGCAATCGGATTTTCTATTTCAGCGTGGAAAAAAGATTTTCCTTGACGTCGTGATGCAAACAAAAACAAAACAGCAAAGATAGTCCTCTCTGTCATCGCCCCCTTCATATCACAGGACGAAAGAAGGGTGAAGCACACTCCTGCAACATTCAGCGTGTCGCCTTCTGCTGATCTCTTTCATCTATTTTTTTATTGCCATTTGTTTCTTGTCACCACTGTCAACACTGCAGAAGGTATGAAAGAGCACAGGAGAAGAAAAGAAGCATCAGCATGTACAGCTAAGGGTAGAAAAGAAAAAACAAAAGTCAAGACAAACTTGACGAGACACGGCAACGTGACAAGCTGCCGCATGTGGCAACCAAGTGATCGAGTAGAAAAAAAAGTGAAAATAGCAGATACGAAAGTAGCCGAATTCATGCAACTCAGCTGCTGACACTTCAAAAATGACAAGGAATACAAGACCTGACGTGGCATTAATAAGATTCCCGCACAGCACTGCTGGGCACATGTGCGTGTCTCTGCGTGTGCGTGCGTTCGTGTGTACGCTGTTCAGCGAGAGGGAAAAGAAAAAGCGCTCAAGGTGTCGTCGTGCCTCTTTTTCAGACATTCCACCTTCGCGCTCGTAAAAAAAGAAATAGAAAAACTCCGGGTGTCTAGCGCTGGTACATTGCTGCGGGTGCGTACGGGGAGGGCTGCATGGGCATCATCCCCTGCGGGGCTGGCTGAGGGTAGTACGGGTTCGCGTTCATGGCGCCTGGGTATCCCTGCATCATCATCGGTGGCTGCTGAGGCGGGGGAAAGGACGGCGCTGCACCAGGATAGGCTGAGTAGGGAGAGGCCATCGCGTAGTGCTGCGGCGGCATCGCAGGCGCGGGTGCGGGATAGGGGTTGTAGTACGTGTGCACAGCGGGCTGTGGAGGCGGGAGCGATGGCGGCGGCGGCGCAGCGTACGGACTCGGCTGCGGTGCCGGCATCGCGTATGCTGCTGCGTGGGGTGCGGGCATCGTCATCGACCCCGTTGGCATCGGCGGCGTGACGGACAAGGACGGGTGCGACCACTGCGCCTCCGCAGCACGGCGCCGCCCCTCGATCTCCGCCAGCTCCTTCTCCCGAATGTGCCGCTTGTAGGCCTCCTCCTGCTCCCGCAGATAAGCCAGCTGCCGCGCCTTTTCATACTTCTCCCGCTCCTCCTTCGACGCACGCAGAGCCTCGGCCTGTGCGGCGCGCACCGCGGCCTCCTCCGCCTCGCGTCGCGCCTTTGCCGCCTGCGCTGCCCGCTCCGCCTCGGCAGCGGCATCGCGCTCCGCAATGCGCCGCCGCAGCGCCTCCTCCTGCTCGCGTATCTCCCGCATCTTCTGCTCACGAGCGACACGCGCCGTCTCCTCCTCAGAGGCTTTTCGGCGCTCCTCCTTTTCTTGGATGCGCTGCCGCAGCAGCTGCTCTTCGGCCGCCACGTGCTCCATTAAGGTGCGTCGCTCTGCCTCCTTTCTCGCCTGCGCCTCCTCCTTTTCGCGAACACGATTCTGCAAAGCAAACTCCTGCTCCAGCAGCGCGTTGTAGCGCTTCGCCAGCTCATCCTCATGCTGCTGCGCCGACTCCCGCGCTTTCCGCTCCGCCTGCTCCTGCTCGTGCTGCGTCTTGAGCGCGATCTCGGCCCGCAGCTGCTCCTCTTGCACCCGCAGCAGCCGCACCTGCTCCTCGCGGCGGCGCTTCATCTCCTCCTCTTCGGCCTCGAGCATGCGAATGGCCTTGAGGCGGAGCTGGCTTGCATTGAGGTGCGCCGCCGGGTCCTCGCTTTCAGCCATCTGCTGGTCCAGCGATACCGCCGGCTCGTAGGACAGGGTGCCGTCGTCGTTCACCATCGCCGCAGCGGGGGACGGGGAGCCGGGCGAGGAGCGCGCAGCGACCACGCCAGCACCGCTCAGCTGCTTCCCCATCGCCAGCTCCTGCGCCAGGGCCTCGCGTGCGGCGGCCATCGCAGCCTTCTTCGCCTTCTCGTTCGCCAGCCGCGTCTGCTCCTGCCGCTGTGCCGCCTCGACCCACTGCGGCGTCGTCGCGGCGATCCACTCAAGGAACTTGTCGTAGGCAGCCCACACCGCCGCCCGCGCAGCCGTCTCGCCCTCCACTAAAGCGCTGACCGCCTCCCGCACCTCGGGTGGGAGCTCACGCTGGCGCAGCGCCTCCAGCTGCCGCTGCATCGCCTCGACCTCCGTCCACCACTTCTGCTCCACACCCTTGCGCTTCTTGTACTCGGCAAAGATGAAGGCCACGTAGTCTTTCTCCATCTCCTCGCGTGCGCGGAAGTTCTGCACGTAGTGGGTGATGAAGGCGGCGTCCTCGCTCGACATGGGCGGCGGCAGCGTCACCGACACAGGGGCCACAAGCTCGGCCAGCTTGCTCTCCGCGGCGCGGACGGGCGACATGGCCGGACTGCGGCGGCCACGCGCTGGCTCCTCCTCATCGCTCCCCGAGAGGTTGCCGGCGCTGACGCCGCTGCTGACGGCGACGGAGACGGCGTTGGCGACTGGGCAGATGCCAGCAATGCGGAGGAGGGGGGCAAATTGAAGGTGGATGTCGGCCCACTCGGGGGCCACGTCCACCTCAACAAGGTGGGTGGTGGACGGCAGCGTAAACCCGGCCGTCTCTTGCATTGCGTGTGTCGTTGTGGGAGCAGACAAAGAAGAGCAGATGCGCGGTAAGAATGTATTCGCTAAAAAAAAAAAAGGAGGCCGGAGCTGCAGCGGTGAGAAAAGAAAAAAAGTTATTCGGCGCCTAAAGAGGGGAAGCAGAACAAAGGAGGCAGAGGATAAACTTGAGACTCTGCAAAGGAAAAAGAAGTCGTAAGAGTTACTCTTTGTTGTCCGTGTGAGGGGATTTTTTTTTTTTTTGACGAGTCCGAAAGCTGCGCTGGCCGTTTCAACAGCACACCGGTACGAAGAGAGAGAGAAGCCGAAAAAAGAAGTGGGTAGAGGAAGAGTGAAGAGAGAGTGGCGGTTGCATTCACCTCTTAATATTGCAGGAGCTGCACAAAGTACAAAAAAAAAAGTGTTCTGATCTGTTTGCATTTCGCAGGATGACAAACAGAGAGAGCCACGCAGATCAGCAAACTCGAAAATCGTCGCACGAGTCTTGAGCTCAGTGCAACCGTTCCAGGAGTTCCTAAAGTCCCGCAGCCTCTCAACCACAGCCCAGCGAGTCTTCTGGTGAGCGCGTGCATTTTAAGAAACACAGACGACGCAGAAATTTTTTCTTTGGGAGGTCATTATCAGTAGTGCAAAAATAGTCACACACACAGCGGTGCTTCGGACAAGTGCCACGCTAGGGGAGCGTGTGACGTAAGTAAGATGAGTGAAGCATACACACACACACAGACACAGACAAACGAAGAGAGCAGAGAAAAAGCAAACTTCACACAATGAAAAAGAAAACAGAGGTGTAGCGGTCAGCCACCGCATACCCGACACCACACCTGTCCCCTGCTTCGTGACCTCCTCGCCTCCCTGTTGCGAATTCTTAATAATTTCCTCTATTTTTGTGCTGCGTCGTCGTCAAGCACGTGACAGGAAGAGATCAACATAAAAGAAAAAAAACGAAAGAGCAACGAAAAAAAAAAAGCAATGAGCGATACACATGAGCCGAAGTGGTGATCTTACCCCTTTTCGTGCTCCGTCTATATATAGGAGAGGGAGAAGACACCTACAGGAAGAGAGACATGTACCAGTGTGTTGTCAATAGTTGCTTCGCTGCAATAGGGAATCTCATAGACGCAAGCACAGAGAGAGAAAAAGATATTCTGGAGCACTGCAGGCTGCTCAGCGCAGCGACGTAGCGCTACGATACTTTAGGTCAGAAAAGATGCACGTCTCAAAGAAAGAAAGACACTAAACAATCACAAGCTGCCATTATCTGCCCGAAAAAAAAAGAGACTGAAACAAAGAGCTTCGCTCTTCTCGTGCCCTCCAATTTCTGCAACCCGCGTCAACGCGCGCTCTTTCTACCTCTCCACTCACTCCTCAACGGAGAGAATGAGACGAAGCAGCCTGAATCTTCCTTCTGCCACAATGAGTCGGGAAAAAAAAGAAGAGAAAAACAGAAACAAGCACACCGCGCGGCGATGCACAGAGCGGCTACCGATGCCGCAGGAAGACAACATTTGAACTTCAGCCTCCCTCTCCGTCTACCATGTGCGTGAAAAGAAGGAGGCTGAAGATGGCAGAGCAGCAGAACGACACCAATGAAGCTATACATTTATGAAGAAGAGCCTACTTCTAGAGAGCCGTGTACGTCGGCCGAACAGTAGGCGGCTGCTGCTGCTGCTGCCCATACGCCCCGTACACCGGCCGCGGCTGGGCCTGCTGTGGTGGGTACGGGCTCGCGCCGTAGTACCCGCCCGCATTTGCTGACGGGTAGCCGCCTGCCATGGATGCCGGGGTAACAGTGGCGGGGTAGCCACCGTAGGGCTGCGGCGGTGGCATCGACGGCGACGCCGAGGGACGGTAGCGAGTGTCAACGCTCGTTGCCGGAGGTGCAGACGCGACGTGAACTCCTCCGGCACCACCACCGTTAGCAGCAGCACCGCTTGTTGTGCCATTCGGCTGGCCGTAGAGTGGTAAGACGGTGTGTGAAGCGTGTGAAGTGTTGATTTGCGCATCTGGTGGCGCCGTTGCCGCACCAGCATTCGTGCCGTAGTTGTTGTTCGCGTTGCTCTTTGCCGAGTTCGACGAGGACGGGTGAAACGCGGTGGTGCAAACGCTGCTGTTGCTGTTGCTGCTGCTGTGGAAGACACCCGAGGTGGTGAGGGCGCTGCTCTTCGACTGCCGCCGCACCGTCGTGAAGGGATTCAGCAGAGCCTGGCGCTCCTCTGACGGGATGGGCCGCGCTGCAGCCGCTCCTGCGCCGCCACCCTGCGTCCGTGGAAAGCGCGCTCCCGGAAATGCCGAGGAGGCGAGCTGGCACTCCGCCTCCTCTCTGTACCGCAGCAGCGATGGGTCCTTCGAGGCCCTCCGCACCTCCTGGCCGACGCTGTCGTACTCGCGGAGACCGGCATAATGGGCGTCCTGCTTCGCCTCCTGCTCCGTCAGCTTCCCCCGCGTTGCCGCAGCGAACTCGAGAGACTGAATGTCGACGCCACCGCGTGCGCTGTCGCCGGGCGAGACACCGAGAAGGGCAGGGTTGGTGGTGATGCGCTGCATCGTAGACTCGGCAGTGGCGAGCGCCACTTTGATGTCGTTCACAGCGTCCTTCGTCTGAATGAGCTGCTGTGACGTCACGGCAACGCCGCTGAGTTTCATCTGGAGGTGGGTGGCGACGTACGTGGCGACGCTCACCTCCTGGACGAGGTTCGCTGTCGGCGGCACACGCCGGGGCGGCGGTGGAGGGGGCCTGATGCTCGGAATGGGCATCGTTGAGATCGAGAAAGAAATGAGAAAAAAAAAGAAGAAAGTAGCGGTGTTGATGAAAGTGTTTGATTCTCTTCTTTACGAGTCCTCAAAATCGAGTGACAGACAAGTACCTTTCCGCTAAGCGAAATGAGCAGCAGAGGATATTCAAAAACGAAGAAAAAAAAATTTTCTTGTTGCTCTTGCAATCGTTTTGTTATTGGGGTTTTTTTTGTTTGTTTGTTTGTTTGGGTGAAAAGAGGAGAAGGGAAAGTAGAGAGAGGATGCGTTCAGCTGACTGATGGAAGAGAGACTTTCAAGGCAACTCGTTTACCGCTAGCAAAAGCACACGAAGAAAACAGGTGGGAAAGGTACGACATTTGGCTGCCGCTCATCAAAGGCATACCCTTCCCAGTACACACACGCATATTTTACCGTGCGGAGAAGAAGGAAAAGCAGTCCCACAAGTTCATACTTAACGTAAAAGAGAAAAATAATTAGAGCTGTCGTTAACTTTCTGCTGCGCCTCACATCTCACGGTTGTCAGCTTCGCGTTCCTCTTCCCACAACTACAGAAGACAGAGGCGCACGAGGTAACTCCTCCATTTCGCGAAATTCCTCTCTATCTCGATTGTCTCTTTCTTTCTTATTATATATATATATTTTTTTGTGTGTATTAATGCTACTCCACGCTCTTTTTGTTTGTTTGTTTGTTATAGCAATGGAATAGCTTACGAATGTGGTCCAACCTGTCGCCGCACCTTCTCACCAACAATGAAAACGATATTAAGGGGAAAAAAAAGCAATTCAAGGGTCAAACGTGTGTCACGCGCACCAGCAGCTGTGGTATGTACATTAGAATTTCTTTTTTCTTTTTTGAGTTTGGTTTGTTGTAGCGTGGAAAGGATTGGTGTACGTTACTGTATATGTGAACAACAGCAACCGGCTCACTGTTGATTCGGAAGAACGTACGAAAAAGAGTGAAAAAAAAAAAAACAATGTGAAGGCCTTCATAACTGACGAAGAAGACAGAGAAAAAACCGAGACCCTCAATGATTCTTTTTCTTTTTTTTTACACAGCCTCTCTTGTTGAGTGGCTCTCTCACATAATAAATAAAAAGATGAATAGCTTCCGCTTTGCCCAAAGTGATCCTCCGGGTATCAGGAGGGTCAATAGTGTAAAGAGGAACACCAAACAACTTACAAAAAAAAACGGCAGACACGTTTCCTTTCCGTCGGCTTCCGTCTCCATCAGCGAAAGTACTGGGTAGGATCAGAGAAAGAGAGAGAGCCGCGAGGTGTGCTGAGATCGACAGTATCCACATTTACTCATAACCAACTAAAAGGGAAAAAAAGGCACACAATCACATCAAGAGAGCACCTTCCCGCAGGCAACGCAGAGAAGAAAGCAAGCGCACCACGCACATGATACGAGTAAGAAAAAGGGGAAACGAAGAAGAGTATGAAAATTGAAAACACTAAGAGAGAAAAGAGACAAATAAACAAAAACGAGGTGGCCGTGTCGCGACAGGGAAAATAAAAAATTAAAGTTTCTTCTTTCGCCTGCTGCTCTCGCCACTACGAAGACTGTCTGGTGCGGTGTGCTTTACGTCGGCTAACCTCACGTGAAGAAGGCGGCGTGAGATTGGGGAGGCGTGGGCGTTCCACAGATAGAGAGAGAGAGACGCCGGCAAGCTTCTCAGACACAGGGAAGCATTGTCGCTCCAACACTCGTAGCGGCGGCACACCACAAAGGGAACCACAATACAAAAAAAAAGAGAGCATTACACATGGACACAGGACATACATGCAGGTGTGGGTGTGTGCATGTGTCGATGTGGAGAAAAGAGAGGGGAGGGGAGGTACGAAAGCGGCCCAAAAGGCCAATAGGAAAACACTGGTAGAAGGGAAAAGCAGCGATTGAAATCGAGATAAACAAAAAGAAAAGAAACAAAGCTTCAACAACATGCACGAATGAAGCACAACAAGGGAGGGACGACGCCAAGGTGTACAGAGAAAGGCAAAAATAAAAAGGAAGAGGAACAACTACAAGGAACAGGTCGGTGGCGGATAGACACCGAAGTCTTTCCTGTCCTCCGCGTTCCTTTCTTCGCAGTCCATTCGCTCAGAAAAAGAGACACCGTCAAGCGGCAAAAGAAAATCAGCGAATCAAAAAGGGGAGGGAGAGGAAGAAAGAAGTCCGTCACCAAACGACTTCCAGCTCCTTTCCCTCACCTTCGTGCTTTGCAAACGCGACTACGAGCGCGCCTTCGCTTCACGGTGGTGGTGGTGGTGGCGCCGCTCCTCCCGCGGCTCCTCCGAGCTGCGCGGCGGGGCGGCCTTCACGGCGACTGGACGCGCCTCCTTCGCCTTCTTCTCCTCCTTGGCCCGCCGCGCCGCCGCCTCCTCAGCCGCCTGCCTGCTCTGTTGAACTGCGGTGTCGCGCGGCGATGAGTGGCGGTGTCCGCGGGCGTCGTCCTTCGACCGGCTCGGCAGCGACGGCGGTGGCGAGGGGGACAGCGACGTCTTCTCCCGGTGTGACTTCTTTTCCTCCTTGGTCGCCGGGGGCAGCGGGGTTCGTCGATCCTTCTCTTCCTTCGAGGGAGGGACCGCAGCGCCCTTCGACTTGGCAGCCTCCGGACGTCCCGGCGGCGACTTCAGCCTCCGCTTATCCTCACTGCTCTTTGACGGAGGAGCGGCCGACGTGGTGACAGCCGGAAGCGACGTGCGGCCGCCCTTTTCGCCGTTGGTGAAGTGGCCCATGACGGCGCGCCAGCCCTCGCGGTAATTGTCCACCTCGACCGAGGTCAGCGCCTTCACCTGAGGGGCAGGTGGCACCGCCGCTTCCTTGCGACGCTCACCCTTGCCGTGGTTGCCGCCACTGCTGCCGCGCGTCGTCGCGGTGGTGGTGTTTGACGCAGCCGCGGCTGTCGGGGCCGTCTCCGCACGCCGCGTGCCCGATTCCCGCGGCGTCGGCAACGGCGTCACCACCTGCGAGGCGGACTGACGGCGGCGCCGCGTCATCGCGTTGGCCCGGGCGATGCTGCGCTGCTCCCGCTCCACAATCTGCAACGAAACAACGTAGTCGGCCGCCTCCTGGAACATGCGCGTCTTCTCCGCCGCGACGGTGTCCTCGAAGAGAAAGCGGGCGTAAATGTTGGCGGTTGTGTTGAGACGCGCGTCGTTCTCCTTCTGCAGATGCCGCGCCGCCTGCCGCCACACCGGCTCGTTCTCGACGCAGAAGATGATGAACTTGTCGTACTCGGAGAGGAGAACAAAGCGGTGAAGCTGCTCGGTGACGTTGATGAGAAGGTGCTCGAGCCGCCACCGGCCCTCCAGCTCTGCCGCCTCGATTGTGTGGCCGGTGGTGAGACACTCATGAATGAGGTCCTCCTGCGCGGCACACTTGCCGTCCTCGCGGCGCCAGGCGGCAACAAAGTCGAGTGCGTTGGAGGCCACGATGTCCATCGGAAGGTCATCCCGCACCGCGTGGGCCAGGCGCTGCATCGTCGACACAGGCGTGAAGGTGCGGCTGCTCCTCGTCACGCTGAGGCTAATCTGGCCCGTCATCAAGTCGCCATCGAAACTAGGCTGCGAAGAGCTTGGTGCGATGGCGTCCATTCGATACATCCCTGTCTCCTCCGCACCGTCGCCAGAGGGTGCGACAGCAGCGGTGGCCGCCGCCTCCGGACGGCTCATCACAGGGCGGGGACGGGGCGAGCGGTGTGGTGCCCCAGCGGGAGGCACCGGCACAGCTGGCCGGATGCCCAGCACGTGGTTCAGCATGTGAATCTGGCGCACATTGTCCTGCGCCTCGAGGAGAACAGTCGAGACGTCCCGCACGCAGTGGCGTGAGGCGTTGATCTGGTAGGCTGCCGCCGCGCAGCCCATCACCTGGATGTTGAAGTACGTCTCGGACGACATGGTCGACGTCCGGCAGTTTGCTGAAGTTATATGTGCACAGGAGATGCGTGGACAACACTAAAAAGAGGAGAGAGAGAGCGAGAGAGTCAAGACACTCGCAGACGAAAACAAACAAAAAGGAAAAACAGACCAGCGCAAGTAAATCACGAAGAGGTCAAAGAAATCGGAGTAAAAAAGGGAAAAAGGAGCAACAAAATAACCAGAAAAAAAAAGTGAGAAAAAAAGACAAAAGAGAAACCGTCAAGTAAGGAGACGGAGGAATAGTATAAAAAGAACGCCCAGAGACGTGTGTGTCTGTGTATGTGATAGTGAGAGTGAGTAGGCGGAAAATGCAGTCGGCAAAGCAGCGCGTACACACTCTTTTCCCAAGTCTCTCGCGACTATACTTGTGAGAGAGAGAGGAAGTGAAAGTGATTTTTTTTAGGTTTTTCGAGCAATATCCGGCACACGCGTGCGAAACGTTCTTGTGTAGGTGAGAAGAGAGAGGGGGTAAAGGGACGAAAACGTAGCAGAGAAGCCAAGAAAGGCCAAACCCTTCCCACCTTGTCAAGCCTTAAAGCTTTTGCCAAAACATTAAGCAAGGGCGTGTCAGCGGAGAGAGCAGGACTGAAGAGAGGACGCATCGGCTCGGTGAATAGCATTGAGGCGGAAGAGACGCAAAGAGAGAGGATGTGGCTCTCTCTCTCTTTCTCTCTCTCCCCTTCAAAAAGAAACGCAGGGACGGAAAATTGAGTCTTAACACGGGGCCACTGCTATCTTTCTTTGTACACACACCTGCGCAAGCTACTTTCACTGCCCGCTGCAATGACTTCCAGCTTGTGTCGTCCGACCAAAAAAATTGTTCTGATGGGTCCCATTGATGTGTGTGTGTGTGTGGTAGACAAAGAGATTTAGAAAACACAGTGGCAGCTCCTTGCCATGCAAGAGGCAAAGCACGCGCCACACAGGTGAGACCTGAGCTGTCCCCTCAGCCACAACAAGTGCAGCCGGCGCCGCACCGTTGATCCAACAAGAAGGGAAAACAAAAAGGGACACCAGCACATTTGTGGAGTTAGTTTTCGCCTTTCCTCGTCTTGTCCACCCCCGTCACGTCGACGTCGCTGACCTCCGTCGTCGTGTCGAAGGCCACCTCCACCTTGCGGTGCCACAGCCGCATTCGCCACTCCACGTAGCGGTCGTACATCGTGGTGCCCCAGTTGCCGTACTTGGCGAGGCTCACCGCCGTGAAGGGTGCGACCACGAAGGGGATGAGGCAGCGCGACGCCGCGTGCAGGCCGACAAGCGAGGGAAAGAGCCGCGGTACAAAGGGGTGCCGCCACGCCACGTCGCCCATAAACTTCGGGAACTTCACCGAGGTGAGGGGCAGCAGCGAGATGGCAAGGCCCAGACCGGTGACGGTGTAGGCAGACACCTGCATCCGGTGAACCCGCCGCGTCACACCGGCCAGGTTGTCGAAGTAGGGATTCGCGTCGTAGTCGACGCCGCGCCGTGCGGCACCGCGACGGCGGCGGTACTCCTGACTCTTCCGCAGCTCGTAAAGCACGCGGTGTTCGTGGATGCGGTACTCCAGCACCGAGTTGCAGTACACGCCAAGGAGCGCGCAGTAGAGGGCAGAGAAGCAGGCACGCTGCCGAGCGAGCCAGCGCGGGGTGATGCCGCGGACCCGCTGCGGGTAGAAGCGAAAGCGGGCGTAGAGGAAGGCAACGACGAAGTAGCTTAGGAACTCTGGTGCCATCTGCGACACGCCACGCGTGAGCAGTTCCGTGTACTCGACGTCGGACCGATCCTCGTTGAAGCCGCCGGCCAGCGCCATGCAGCGCACCGAGAAGCGCCACGACACAAAGTCCGGCGTGGTGACGTACACCTTGTTCACGTGGTTCAGAATATCGGACTTGTACTGCAGCTGCGCCACGGCGTCCGACAAAACGTCGTCGCAGAAAATGTACGCGAGCAGCTGCAGGACGGCACGCTGTGGGAAGTACGACTGCGAGAGAATCATGTGGCGGTAGGTCTCGCTGAAGTTGAACATTTGCATCCGGTACTGCTCGGGCAGCCCGCAGCTGCCGATCAGCTCGGCCAACGTGGAGGCCTCCTCGACGCTGCGGTAGCGCGAGAGCATCATGCAGATGCGCACAAAGTTGCGAATCACGTCCTCGTTGATGTTGTCGTAGCACATGCCACGCGCCAGGAAGTGAGCCGTGAGCGGGGAGGGCAGAGTTTGAATGATCTCAGGCGCGAGGTGGTGTCGCTCAACCACCTCGTACACGCGCTCATCGTACATGCCTGCGGTCATGAGCAGCTCCAGCCGCTTCTGCTCCGCCAGGCTCTCGTACCAGTTGACAAGAAAACCCATTTCTCATATGATCGACGAAGCGAAGGAGGCGGCAAAACAATGAGTTGGCTTGGCGCTCCTATCGCGCTGGAGAGTCATAGGGCAAAAGCAAACGTTGCGTCAACGAGAAGAAGAACACGAGGGGCAGAGAGATGGGGAACAAAAGTGAGGAGTTTGAGGACCCAAAAAAAAAAAACAGTGCTTAACAGTTTGTTCACAGTAGCGCTTAGATGACAACAACCGTGAAATAAGAGTCTCGGAGAAGTGAAAAAATTGCCCGCTGCCTTTCCTTGGATCCGGCGTGACTGTCTAGCAAAGTTGAATCTCAAACATAATTTCTTCACCTTTTCAAAGTGTGTGTCTTACTGATAAGAAAGCTTTGTACGAGAGTTTCCAAGGTTGTCCACGTGTGTCCTTCAAACTCTTCTCTTACAATGACTGTAGAACAGTTATTTCGTTCACTGTTAAATTTTTTTTCTCTTTGCTCGTGCCTGCTCTCCCTGGGGTCTGCCTTCGTCGTCTTTCAGATGGCAACTCCGCAAAGGAGGTCCCAAAGAACGACGCGGACCAGCAGCGTAGATGCTTTCGTTGTGAACAAAAAATACAAAAACGTTTAATTATGAAGCGTCTCGGACACCGCGTCCTTCTCGCTTACTTAAAAGTCGCTTAGAATATGCGAGAACCGTTGTGTGTGTTTGAAGAGGAAAGAGATGAGAAAGGCCCCGCTGGAAATCCCTACTCTCCCCGCTTACCGCCTCTTTTTTATTTCTTTTTTGATGGACTGAAGATAGTAAAAGACAACGCCGCCCGTGCCGCGTATGCTCCGCACTAAAAAAAAAAAGAAACCCCCCCAAAGGGGGGGCCCCCACCGCCCCCGCCCCCCGCGGCCCCCCCCCCCCCCCCCCCCCCCCCCCCCCCCCCCCCCCCCCCCCCCCCCCCCAAAAACCCCCCCCCCCCCCCAACCCCCACAAAAAAAACACCCAAAAAAAACCCCCCCCCCCCCCCCCCCCCCCCCCCCCCCCGCGGCCCCCCCCCCCCCCCCCCCCCCCCCCCAAAAAACAACAAAAAAAAAAAAAAAAAAAAAAAAACCCCCCCCCCCTCCCCCCGGAAGAAAAAATCCAAAAAAAAAAAAAAAAAATAAAAAATTAAAAAAAAAAAAAAACAAACAACAAAAAAAAAAAAAAAACCCCCCACCCCCAAAAAAAAAAAACAAACCCCCCCCCCCCCCCCCCCCCACCCCCCCCACCTCCACCACAACAAACACACACCCCCCCCCCACCCCCCCCCCCCCCCCCCCCCCCCCCCCCCCCCCCCCCCCCCCCCACCCCCCCCCCCGACAACCCCAAACACAACCCCCCCCCCCCCCCCCCCCCCACCCACATTCCCCCCCCTAGAGTAAAGCTAAAACCCCCCCCACCCCCCCCCCCCCCCCCCCCCCCCCCAAAAAAAAAAAAAAAAAAAAGAAACCAGAAACAAAAAAAAAAAAAAAAAAAAAAAACCCCCAAAAAACACACCAAACAAGATAAAGCCGCGTCTAGCACGCTGCCAAACTCGGCATCGAACATGTAGATAGGCCGCTCGTCGTTCTGCTCCGTCGCGTAGTGCACGTAGTCCTCGAGGTCCATGTTCGTGTACTCGCACCGCAGCGGCGACGTCAACGAGCAGCCGGCACGCACCAGCTCCTCTTTCTTCGCCGCCAAGTTCGTGAAGCGGCCTTGCAAGATCTTGAAGAGCGGCCACTCCGTCGCTACGTCGGTGATCACGACGGGAATGTTGGGCTGCTCGAAGCGGTCGTGGAACTCCTGCACGGAGAGACGGCTGCAGCGCTGCACAGGGTGAAAGTCGGAGGTGTAGGCTGTGCTGTGTCCCTGGCCGCCAACGCTGTCATCCAGGGTGCTGCTCGTGTCAACAGATGCCGCGCCAGATGAAGCAGGGTAGGCCGCGTCGCGCTTCGTCTTGCGACCCTTTGTGCGGGCCGCGCTGCCACCACCCGCTTCCTGCCCTGCCGCAGCGCCAGCAGCGGCTACTGCTGCTGATGACGAGGAGGAAACCGATGCGTTGTCTGCGACGGGATGCAGGTGGTAGTAGGGTGGAAGGATGGTGCACATCCACGCCTGGAAGAGCTGATCGCAGAAGAAGCGTCGCTGCACGCGAACGGGCCGGTGTGTGAAGGAGAACTCGAGCTCACCCGTGCCGGTCGCTGCCGCCGACGTAACGCTGCTCTTCGCCCCTGCCTTGGCCCTCTTCTTCGCGATCGGGTTGGCGGTGTTCTCGCACGCCTTCAGTGTCTTGACGGGGTGCTGCTGCTGCTGCTGCTGCTGCGCCACGTAGCCACGCACCGCCGTCTCCTTCCAGCTACCACGAAAGCGCAGGTACTCAGGCGAGAGTGTGGTGTAGGCGGTCTTGAAGGCGTCGGTGCAGTGCACGAGCACGTACCAACCAGTGCAGCTGCCCGAGAGCCGACACAGCGCCGGCACTTCGAGGAAGCTCAGCAGGTACTGCACGAGGTCGAGGTAGGGCTGCTCCGTGTGTTCGCGGTCGTCGTCGGTGGTGGCGGCGGTGAAGGGGGAGAGGGTGCCGAGTCGGTCGAAGATGTCATCGCGATTGACGGCGTTGCCGCGGGGGTAAATGCCGTACGGGTGAGGGCGGTACCACGTCTGCATGGTGAGAGTGGAGAGAAAGAGCTTTCTGCTTGTTGTTGTTGTTTGTTTGCCGATATGGTCCTCAAATTGTCGAGAAAGAGGTTCAAGACCCAAAAAAGCGAGAGAAAAATACAAACTTGCACGGGTGGCGAAATCAAATTCCACCACACGTCAGCGGTAGTGACTGGGGTGCAATGTTAAAAGATCAAAGACGGTTAGGGGGGAATAAGGCGGGGGAGAGCGAGCAACAGTATTTTAAAGAAGCAACTTCCGCTATCACTACGATAATCAGCTGACGGAATTTCGCTAAAAGTTCGTGTGCATTTTTGTCTTGCAGTGCCATCATTCTAGACAAGCGGACACTCGCTAGAAAATATATATTGCACTGGCTACCTTTCAGTCCAGACTGCTTTTCATATGGCAAACAGAGTTCAACTCCCGCTCTGCAGTCGATACAGAGAACAAGACGACGAGGAAATAAGACACGGGCCTAAGTGGTATGAACAGCCTTTCACTTCACGTTCGCCCTATTGCCTTCTCCTCCTTTACTACTACTTATTTCTTATTTTAATTTAATTAGTTCGGTACCTTGATAAAAAAAAAATAGAGAAAAAAAAGATGCAACGATGCCATCTTTCTTTTCTTTAGATATCGTTATGGAGCTTAGTCAAGAGGTGTAGGTGCCCTTGTCCGCACACAGACCCTGCGCACAACGCACCACTGGCAGGAGAAGAGCATAAAAAAGAAAACAAGACACTCAATCGCTCCTCCATCCACGACGAACAGAACTCACAGAAAAAAAAAATAAGCACAAACAACAGCAACAAAAACTATTTCCTCCGGTACACAACAAGTCAAAAAAGCACCCCAAAAAAGCCTGCTTAAATGCGCTCGGCCGTCTCAATGTTGAGGATGTCGAGCGTCTTCTTGAGGGTGATGCGGGTGAGCTCGACGAGGCAGAGACGGCTGTTCTGCAGCGGGTCGTCAATGACGCGGCAGTTCTGGAAGAAGTCGGAGAAGCACGACATGAGCTCGTAGGCGAAGTCGGCGAGGTGGTGGGGGAAGAGGTCCTCGGCGGTCTTGAGGATCACCGACTGGAAGCGCAGCGCGCACAGCGCCAGGTTCTTCTCCTGCGGCGTGTCGAGCGAAATCTCCGTCACCTTAAGCAGCTCCTCGTCCGACACACCCGCCTTGCGCTTGATGGAGGACATGCGGGCGTACTGGTAGAGCAGGAAGACGGCGGTGTTGCCGGACATGTCGAGCATCTTGTCGTAGTTGAAGGCGTAGTCGCCGGTGCGGGTCTGCTTGAGGTCGAAGTACTTGATGGCGCCGATGCCGATGATGTTCGACAGCTTCGTCATCTCCTCGTCCGTGTGGCCCTGGCTGCGGTCGCCGGCCTCGCGCTCCTTCAGGATGCTCAGCGAGCGCTCCACTGCCTCGTCCATCAGGTCCTTCAGCTTCGCCGTCTCGCCGGAGCGGGTCTTGATCTTCTTGCCGTCCGCGCCCGTCACGAGGCCGAAGCCGGCGTGGTCCCAGGTGGCGTGCTCCATCCACCCCATGTCCTTCGCCGTCTGCAGGCACATGCGGAAGTGCTCGTACTGGCCGACGTCGGTGCAGTAGATGACGCGGTTCATCTCGGAGATGACGAAGCGGTGGTAGGTGGCCGTGACGTCGGTCGTGTCGTAGTTGTAGCCGCCGTCGCTCTTCACCATCATGAGCGGAAAGGTGAAGCGGGGCACGAGGATGTTGCTGCCCTTCACCACGCCAGCGCTCTGGAAGACCTCCAGGAAGAGGGGATCCACCTCCTTCTTGTACAGCGGGGCGAGCTGCGCCATGAGCTTGTCCAGGTCGACGCGGATGTCGAACTTCGCCCACGGCTTGGACTCCTTCTTGGACAGCAGCACCACCTCCGCCCCCTCCTCCCCGGTGAGGATGCCGGCCTTCTTCATGGCGGCGATGAGGTTCGGGTGAAAGGACGGGCCGTCGCGGGTCGTCTGGGCAAGGTGCTGGCTCGCCAGCTTCGTCATGTCGCGCGAGTCGAGGCTGTCGAGGGGACGCTCCTCCTTGCTGATGATGAGCTTCGCGCCGTCGCTGTCCTCCAGCTGACCAGCCTCCTCGAGCAGGGCAAGCACCTTCGGGATGAGGGGGTTGTAGAAGCTCTCGCCGCGCTCCTCGATGGTGGCACCGAGGCGCACGTAGATCTCGTTGAACTCCTTGCGCGAGACGTCGCAGATGAACTTCCACGTGTTGATCGAGTCCTCGTCGAGCGCCTGCAGCTTCACCACCTCCTGGCGGGCCTGCTCCTTGAACTCCTGGTCCTCGTCGAAGCACTTCTTCGCCGCGCGGTAGAAACCGGTGAGGTCAGAGATGTCCGGCGGGTTTGTCGTGTAGTCTGGGAAGTTGCGCTTGATGTAGAGGATGAGCATGCCAAAGGCCGTGCCCCAGTCGCCGACGTGGTTGATGCGGGCCACGTCGTGCTGGCAGAACTCCAGCAGGCGGCAGATGCACTCGCCGATGATGGTGGAGCGGAGGTGGCCGACGTGCATCTCCTTCGCGATGTTCGGCGACGAGAAGTCGACCAGCACCTTCTGCTTCTCCACCACCGGCGGGCAGATGCCGTCGCGCAGCACCGCCGCCACCGTTCTCGCCACCCACTCCTTGCGCACGCTGACGTTGATGAAGCCCTTCGAGGTGGGCTCGAACACGTCGATGAGGTCGTTGTCCTGCAGGTGCTTCTTGAGCTCCTCGCCAACCATCTGCGGGCTCATCTTCACCGGCGGCTTCTGCTGCGACAGCGCCTTCACGAGGCCCATCGCGTTGTTGCACTGGAACTCGCTCACCTTGCCGAGGGTGATGAGGGGCTCCGGCATCGGCACCTGCGGGAAGGCCTTGGCGATCGTGGCCCGGATGATGTCCTTCAGCGCCAGCTCCGCGTTGACAGTGGCGGCGTGGGCGGTGGCGGTGGCCATGGCTGCTGCTTTCCGTGGAAAATATAGATGGTTTAGGTTGTAAGGGGAAAGAAAAAAAGAAAAAAGTGAAGGCACAAAGGGACCAACAACTTTGGCGTGGACAATGGCTAGATCTCTGCTAAAAGCGAGTGTTTTCTGTTGTGTCGTTGTGGCAAGAGTTGGACGATGGTGAAGGATAAAGTCAGCGGACAGCAGAAGAGTGGAGAGTAAAAATGATGCATCACATCAAATTAATGTACAAAAGTAAACAAAAAAAAGAAAAGAAAGGTAGCAAGTTGCTGCCCTTCTTTTTGAGCATCGCTCCTGCCTACAACTCGAAGTGCAAAGCGTGCATTGCAGTCCCAACTTCACCCCTCTCTCCTTCGCTTTCCAGGGCGTCCGCGCCTCCTGGAGAGAAAAAGGGGAAACCGATCAAGGTACGGCGGGATCACACAACGCGGTCGAGAGGCGAAGCGATACGCGCCGTGGCACAACACCTGGAAAAGACTCCTTGCACAGTCTACGACGCACCACCTGCTGTGGCACAAAGTGTGTGTGTCTGCACCGACCCACTGCCTGCTACGACAAGGTGGGGAGCAATGAGAGACAACAAAAAAGAGTTCCCTTCGTCATCGAAGTGAAAACTCAGACGAATTCGCGATGAGATCGACAGTGACGTCGATGCTCCTCTTTCTTTCTTTTTTCCCCCTCCATGTGCCCTCGTGCGTCACACCGCCTCACACACTCTTGTTTGATTGTTGATGACTTACGTGCTTGCGTTAGAGTCACAAGTAATAGAGAACCAAAAGAAAACACAACAGGTAAGAGCGTTCTTCCAAATCACCAACCAATGTAGAAAAAAAAAAAAGAGGACCAACAAGTAAAATCGTTTTTCTTTTCTCTCTTTTTCTTCTTCTCTTTTTGTCCTTCTCATTAGGTCATCTTCATCGCGTGACGGGAGCGTAGAGGAGAGCATCATTTTTTTTCTTTCAGAGCTCTGAAAAGACAGACGAAGATGTGAGATCTACCAGAAAAAGCGAGGCACCTTTTAAAAGAGGAGTCGGCTTGACCAACCGCAAAGCACAAGAAGCCTTCATTTTTTTTCTCCACCTTCTCCTCTGTCATTGTTGTGGCAGAAGGGGACAGGCAGAAAAAAAAAACAGAACAAAAAGTGGTGTTCGGCTTTCGACGTCGCAAGAGAGAATATCGTTTGACACAAAAGAAAACCAGAACAGGAAAGAGAAAAGTTCTTTTTTGCAACAAGTTGACAACCTACTCTTTTTTTTTTCTGGATGGTGATTTGAGAAGCACAAAGAAAGTTCTGCCCTTCGCATACATCTCGTTTTTCCTACAGATCCTCTCTCCTCCTCCTCCTCGTATCCGTTTTCCTCGGCTTCTCCACACAAACACACATAAACCGTCACCACCCATCAACGACAAACCCATAATCGCACAAACTCACACGCCACTCAAAACAAACAAATAGTACGAAAACAAAAAAAAAAAGGAAACTGAAAACAAAAAGAGAAAACAAAAAAAAACAGGTCATGCAACACGCACGTGCACGTCTTCCACTGCTGCCCTCCGCACGTGCAAGGTAAACAAGGACGCCACCTGCTAGCGATCACCATTACAAGAGGCCCGGCAGCGAAGAGCACACAAACGCATGCACGCACAGACGCACCTCCGCGCACACGACCACACATCGACAAGGACAAGTGCGCCGATAAACCCACGCCAGCCCCTTCTTCTAGATAGCCTCACCCCTTCCATCCGCCTCACGCATCTTTACAAACAGACGCAGGCGAGCAAAAAGGAAAACACGTAGAAAAAAAAAGATCGCGGAAGAAAACACATAAAAAGAAAAAAGCAAAACTTTGCATGAAGGGGAAAAGACTAAGTCCAGAGCATTGGAGAAGAGGGGAGAAAAAAAGGCTAGAGCACACCCTCAACTAATTTTATTTTCTTCTCTTTTTTGTTGTAGCAACATCGACTCATGGAAAAGATAGAGAGGGGACCCGCGCCTACAACCGCGCACACATCGCCCTCAATTCATAGAAGAAGGCAATCCGACGAACACGTCCGATGCCCACCATTTCGTCCTTTCCCCTCTTGCCGACTTCCCTGCCCGTTGGTAGGTGGTTTGCTTTTCGTTTTTCCGCTTTCCTCAGAGAAAAACAAAAACCTTCACTCTCTCTTCGTCCTTCAGCACCTCACTCCTTACTGGTGGTTCTTGGTCGTCTTCTGGCGAGGCTTCTTGTCGTTCAGGTGCTCGCGCCAGTCTGCCGGCGGGTCGGCGTCCTCCGGCGTCAGTGGGTTCTCGACGGTGTCGTACGACAGCTCGAAGGCGGTGGCGCGGAAGTGATCCTCCTCCTCGAAGCGCTCAAACTGGATGTTCTTCTCCAGCTCGCGGAAGGCCGCCTCCTCGTAGGTGTTGACGCACAGGAAGGAGGCGCCGATGGTGCCGCTGCGGCCCACTACCTTCGACTGCAGCACGTAGTACTCCTCGGTGCGCGGGACAGAGAAGCTGATGACCAGGTTCACGTACGGGATCACCGTCTTGCGGGCCAGCTTCGCGTAGTCCTCGTTGGTGACGAGCAGACGCTGCTTGACGCCGTTCTCGTTCACCACGCCGTTCTTGAACTTCTCCAGCGCGGTGAGGCGCTCCTCCTTGGAGAGCTCGCGGTAGAGGTACTGCGGCTCGACGCCGTTGAAGTGGCGCGCGATGAAGTCGGCACCCTTGCACATCTTCTCCACGCGCTTCTGGTCGCAGAAGACAATCGCCTGCACGCCGCTGAGCTGGGAGACGATCTTGCTCACCATCTCGAGCTTGTCCTTGTCGGCGCTGGATGTGTTCATGTAAAAGTGACGCACCTCCTGCGGGCGGGCAAAGACGAAGGTGGAGACGACGTTGCGCAGGATGGTGTCGGAGAGGTGGCGCGGCGTGTCCTTGTTCTTCACGTTGCACGCGGCGAAGAGACGGACGGCGCGCGTGTTGGCGTCGAGCTCGTTCACGGCGTACTGGAAGCGGTCCTTCTTGTCCTCCTCGCGCTTCACACCGGAGGAGAGCAGCAGCATGTCCTTTGCCTTGTTCACCGACTCGTCGTTGGGGCCCAGCAGGCGGATGGTGAACGTCTCCTGTTTTTCGTCGATGTGGTCGAAGCGCACGTTGTACGTGCCGCACTGCTCATTAATGACCTTGATGGTGTTGCCCTGCCCGCCCAGCAGGAACTTGATGCGCTCCGTCGGCACCTCCACCTCGATGGAAAACTTGTAGTTCGGCGGCGGCGGCTTGTCGACCGTGCGCTGCGCCATCCCGCTGCCGGCCGGCATCTCCGGCGCGCGGTTGCGGTCATTCTCGTCGTGGCTATAGCGGCAGTTCTCGCCGTACTTGCAGCCCTCCTTGCTGAAGTAGTGACGGCAGGCACGCGACACATCATCGCCGTCCTGCATCTCGCCGCCAGCGCCACGCCCGCCACGGCCACCGCGACCGCCGCCACGACCGCCACGACCGCCGCGCGGAGCAAAGCCGCCGCGGCCCTCCTCGTAGCCGCCACGCGCCATCTCAGCGTCGGCGGTGCGCGGCGGGTGCTGCTGCCCCGACGGCGCCTCCGGGCGGCGCTGCAGGTTGCCGCGGCTCGTGATGGACTCGATCAGCAGCTTCCGCTTCGCGTCATCAGGGACGGCGTCGCGCAGCGCGCTCTCGGACATCTTGCGCAGCGAGATGATGCGGTCCAGGCCGAGCGCCTGGAATGTCGGAATCACCTCCGCCATGCCGAGGCGGATCAGCAGGGAGTCGACAGCATTCTGTTGAGACATGGCTTAAGGTGCCCTATGTGGCGCTTGTCTTTTTTTTCTTGTAAATTGACTCCTGTTCTTGCCGAATTGCCTCTTTTTTCTTTTGCGTATCTTTCTAACCGGTAGAAGCGCGGTGAAGCCTGTGAGCGTGTATGCGAGGGTATGGTCGAATGCGTGTAGGACGAAAGAAAAACACCAATTCTTCCGCAGCCGAGCGGCAAGAGCTGAACGCGAAAGAAAAGACTGTTTTTTGTTAGGGCTTAGTTTGGAGCGAGATGATTTCCGTAGTGGTGGCGATGTGTAATTTCCTTTTTAAAAATAAAAACGACTTCTTTCTTGGCTAGAAGAAAATTGTGCTTACTTTGTTGACTGGCAACGCACCAGAAAAACAACGTGGTGTGTGCCACACACACAGAGGGAGCGACAAAGGCAAGAAAGAAGAGAAGGAAGATGTGCGAAGATAGATGAGGTTGTTCAGTGGCGCTTTGCTCCTTTTGTTCCCTGTATGGCAGAGTAGTAACTAGGAAGCAGTGAGGCGTATCACATCCTGTCACGGCACCACAATCTCCCATTATTATTATTTTCTGTGTGTGTCCATCGTTGGCAAAAGGAAAAAAAAAAGGAGAAAGCGCATCGCAAACACGAAAATGTATCCCACCGTCGAGAACTTTCGTGTTCCTCTTGCCATTTTCCGTTCAGTACTCTAGAGGAACGTGCGCTATGCTATAAATTGAACGTGATTGCACTTTCATTGTGAATACCTTTTCTTTTTTTTTGCATTTCAATCGACAGCGGCAGCATTTTCAGTGCGCGTCCAGTCAGTTTGCATGTGTTTGATGTCTTGGGATGCTGTATTTTGCTTGCTGCATTGTGACGCAGCACGGCGTCAGGAACACGGAGAAGAGCGAAAGCGCAGCTGCTAGCAGAGCTTGAGAGAAACACACAACAGAGACCGTAGAGCAGGTGTCGCACCCAGCCAGGATGATAGTGTACAGTGTGGAAGGCGAAAAGAGGAAGCGAAAAAAAAAAAGACACGAAAAGCACGCCCCTCGCATCTCAGTAGCGATGAGCATTCTAGAGAAAGAAACCAACAAGAACGAATCGATTCCCATCCAGCTTTTGTCTGACATTTAGCAGTTTCGTTGCCTCTACCAGCCCTGCACAACAGTCGCAACAAAAAAAGTAGTCAGCCATGCTGCGGCATCTCGCCCTATCCCCTATTCATCGAAGCATGAGGGCCCACTTTAACTCGTCCAGGGCAAGGCAGTGGCCATAAGCGCCGAAATCCGCCTCCTGCAGCGCCGCCACCGCTGCCTCGGTGCGCGACCGACACACCTTTACCAAGACGTCGCGACACCACTTCTGCACGTCTTGGCAGAGCCGCGCCTTCTCCTCCAGCCGCCGCGCCTGGGTGCGGGCCAGCAGGGCGGCACTGCTGTGCAGCGACTTCTTCCGCTCCACCTGCTCCACCGTCGACTCTGTGCGGTAGGCGTGGTAGAAGGCCGCGATGAGGGTCTGCACTCCGCCACGCCGCGCAACCAGCTCGCAGTTGTCGTCGTCGAGCGTGGTGAGCGTGCTTAGCGTCACGGCCGCGCCAAAAAGCACCTCCATGACGTACAGGTTGTGCTCCATCGCGGCAAGGATATAGGGGATGCAGGGGCGTATGGCCCGACGGCTGGAGGCGCTGGCGGTGGAGACGGTGCTGAGAAAGTCAAAGACGCTGTTGAGCGTCGTGGCGGTGAGGGACTGCCAGCGCTGCAGGATCAGGAGGCAAGCACCAGGGAGCCCGAAGCGGAGAAAGAGAGCCACGTTGTCCTCTTGCAGCGACATGTCGGCGAGAAACTGCGTCGTTACACAGAGCAGCACGCCGTCGTCGGTGCCGCACGCCTCCAGCAGCTCAGCACAGGAGCCCGCGATGTTGTCGGTGACACGGGGCACTGGCGTGACGTTGGCCAGAGCCTCCGTGCACGCCCTCAGGGACGCCAGCGCCTGCTCCTGTGACAACAGCCTTTGACGGTCCTCACAGTCGTCCGTGAAGTACTGCAGCACATCCGAAAAGGCTTCCTCACACTGCAGAAGGACATCCGCTGACCCAGCCATTGCTGCGCTACTTTCCGCTCTTCGCGAGAAAGAAAAAACAAGGGAAAAAAAAAAGCAGAGGGGAAAAGACTGTAAAGAGGGGGTAATGGACCAAAATTGGCACTAACGTGTACGATTGCAAATGCCCGTACTGCTGTCGTTTCTTGTTTTTTTTTATTATTGAGGTTGGTGTTGTTGAGAGGGAGTGTGCGCGGAGTGAAAGCAGGAGTTTAGATGTAAACAAAAACTTCATTTTACGGGGTCAAAGAAGATTACAGTCACCGAGAAAACCTTTCTTTTTTTTTCCTTCTTGGCCACCGTCGCGTAGATACTCAGCAGGCAGCCTGCATCTGCCCCACAGCTTGGTGAAGGTACTTCTAAAAAGTGAATGTGGGCTGCTGTTACTTTTCAGCTTCCTTTTACTCCGCTTCGCGACCGCTTCTTGTACGTGTCAAACTTCTCTGACGTGATGCGCACTAATGCCGTGCACTCCTGTCTTTCTACCTCCGCGACTTGTCAGCCCCTCTTCTTTAAAAATTTTTTTTTTGGTACTGCGCGAAGCAACTGCGCGTCGAGGACACAAAAAGACTAATAAAAGGGATAACCACATCCCCAGAGAGATGCCCCGTGTCTTACATCTGAAAATTCACGAAAGTGAGAGGGAAACAACACAAAAAATGTACATAAGCGATGTGTACGAATGCGTGAGAGAGAGAATGAGTGTCCGAATGGTACGTCCTTTAAGCAGCAGCGCACAACGTCTCATGGATACAAAAAAAAAGGGACGACACATTCTCGAAGGAAAGGAACGGAAAAAGCAGCTCTTGCAACGCGAAACGCCAAACAATATCTCCGTCTTCACACACTCTCCGAGATGCGAATAGTCAGCGCCGCCGTCGACCCAGTCTGTCCTCGCTGCAGGGTAGCCGGGTCGTTGCAGCTGCAGTGCTGCAGACTCAAGACACGAAGCGTCGACACGGTGCCGCTCAGCGCCGCATCGAGCAGCGCCGCGCTGCCCCCGTCCCCGAGCGGGTTGCCATCCATCACGAGAGTCGTCAGTGCCGAGGTCGACGGAAGTGCGCGCGCGATGGCCTCGGCCCCTACGTGGGTGATGCGGTTGTTCGCCACGATCACCTCCTCAATCGCGTTCTCCGACACCACACGCGCCACGAGCTGCCCGCACTTGTCGTCCAGCCCGCAGGAGCTGAGGTTGCACTGCTTGATCGTGTTGTTCTGCAGCAGCCCCTCCGACAGCAGCAGGTGCGCGCCGGCGGAGCGCAGCGGGTTCCACTCCAGGTTCAGCACGCGCAGGTCGCCGTTGCGGGAGAGCACCTTCGCCAGCTCCGCCGCCCCGGTGTAGCCGATGCAGTTGTAGCTGAGGTCCAGCTCCTGCAGCGTCACGTTCTCGGCAAGCGTCTCGGCGAAGGTCGCGACATCGCTGTCGCCGAGGTGGTTCTCGCGCAGAGACAAGGTGCGCAGCTTACTCCCAGGCGCCAGGGCTCGGTTCACCACGGTGCCTCCCGTGGCGCTTGTCCAGCCGTCGCTGCCCTGCCGCATCCCCTCGACGAGGCCAAGCTGGTTCTTGGAGAGATTCAGCACCTGCACGGTGCGCACCTCGTTGAGGGCGAGCACCACCTCCATCGCGGCCGACGGCGTCATGAAGTTGCCCACTAGGACCAGGTTCTGAACAGCTGAGTTGACCCGCAGAGCAGCGGAGAGGGCGACGCACCCCTTGACCCCCAGGCCGGCGTAGGAGAGGTCGAGGACGTCGCTGTTGGCCGCGATGTCCTTCGCCACCGACGCGGTGGGGCCCCTCATGCCGATCGCCGCCTCCCTCTCCGCACACGCCGCAAGGTAGGCTTGCGCACCGCTCTCGTCACTATCGGGGTCGGCGGGGACGTCGTACTGAAACTTTTTTAGGGCCTGCAAGCGCTCCGCCAAGACCTCATCCTGCGACTTGTAGCGCGGCGTCTCCTCGTCGAAGGCCATCAACGGTATGTGGGAGGTGGATCGCGTCAGGTCTCCTTCCGCCTCACGGGCGTGCTCAACTGCGCTTGCCATTCTAGGCTACTCTCACTCGCCACGTCAAGAGAACAAGAGCTGCACAATCGTTCGCGCCGCAAGAGAAGCAGCGGCCCGTCAATTAAGTCTGTTGATGCCGCGCACCTGGTAACGGAACGGTCCTGCATGAGAAGTTGAACAAAAGCATATCGGGGTAGGAAGCGAGAGAGAATGTGAAGAGGGAATAAAAGAGTTGAGAAGACTGCCAATAAATAGAACCCATTTTCTGTTTAAAAGCAGCAAACGGTGCAAGTGCACGGGATGGCTGAGGAGGAAGTGGGTGTTGCCTCCGTTGAGCTGCAAGACTGCGTTTGCTGGTCGGAAATCACCTCACTGGAGAGGGAAGGAAAATGGTTTCGACAGCGGCTGCCCACCTTCAAAGACCTTGTGCAGAAAAAAAAAGGGTCCTATCCATTGCCTACAACACTGGCGCATTTCCGAGAAGTGCTCTCCCTTTCCGGCTGATAGTTTCTCTTTTTTTTTTTTTCCATCATTACTGTGCATGTGAGGATAGGTGCAGACCGAATGTGCAACGAGCTGCAATGAGTGCGCGGCCGCTACACGACTACAGCCTTGTGGGCCAGCAGTTTAAACCAGTGCTTTAAACACAACAAAAAAACAACAGACGTTGCCGTTCACGCGCAGCAGTCCAGGTGGCACGCTCAGAAACCAACGGTGCTGTCACCTTTACACGACGTACGGCAACACCTCGGAAGTGACGAAGCGAACTGCGGCGTCGTACCCGTGCTCAAGCAGAACGGCACCCACCATAGCCTTGACGCATCCAGCAGCGTACGGCTCGGGAAGAGTTTGTGCTCCTCCTGCCGTGCCTTGTGCTGCAAGCCAGCGCACCATCCCCTTGGCGGAGCTTAGACGCTCCTTTGTGAACAAGTCCGCAGAGGCGTCGGTCAGCACCATGTGCTCCATACCCCAGTGATCGCGCAGGACGCGACAGAGCGCGGTGTCGCCCGTGAGAAGAGCCAGCAAGGACGTGTACTCCTCGCGCTTAATGCCGTCGAAGGTGGAGAGAATCCAAAGGCCCCCCACTTTCTCCACAAGCGACTCGCCGACCGGGATGAGAGACTGCATCGTCCCGGACGCACCGGCGCTTGTGGTGAAGCTGGGATGCACAAACACCTGCAGAAACCGGCCGTGGTGTCGTTGAGGGATGTCAGGGAAGGACTTGCTGAGAAGGCGAGACAGCTCTGCCGCCCAGCGCGGCGGTGGGATGAAGGGAAGAGGATGAGCTGGGATCTGCGGGGCATTAAAGAGGTCGAAGTACGTTGTGCTACCGCCGGCAGCAGTTAGGTCCGACAACACGCTCAACATGCCCTGAGAGCGCAGGAGTGCGGAGCCACGCATGTCGGGGCAAAGGCCACGTTTGCAAATAAATTCTTTTCCAGAGTTCCTCGCCGCCGAGGACCTACGAGTGCGAGAGAAGAAGCGCCGAGAGAGAGACAGAGAGACAGAAGATGGCAAAGGGGAGTATAGTTGCACGTACGATCTCGTCACAGTGCGTGCCTCGCATTTTTAGAGAGATATCATGAGCAGAGGAACTTTCACAACGTGGTGAGGGTAGTAAAAAACCTGAAAGCACAAAAATGACGAAGCCCGCTCACACACTACTTTCTCAATGGAAGAGATCGTCTTCAGGTTCGGCGCGTGCTCATTTGTTCGTTCCTTTCCTGTCGCAGAGTGCGTCATTGAAAAGCAGCATACAAAAGAGCTAATGTGTTTTCTTTTTTCCCCCCTTATCGAGCTTGAGATACAAAAATGCTGTCTTAAATGCCTGAGCAGAACGAAAAAGAGCTGAGCGGCAGCTTCGAAAACAAGTTAGAAAAGTAGTGGTACAGAAAATCAATGTATATATATATATATATGTGATGCAGGAGAAGATGATTTGAGACGTTGACGCAAGCACGCGTTCGTTGTGGTCTCTCAAAAAAATGCTTTGCTGAACACCGCTGCGCAGTAAGACAGGGCCTCCACTGATCGCACCGACGCCGAAGTAGCGGCAACAACAGTCATCGATACCCTTTCGGCGGTGTTCGCGGTGCCGCTCGCTGGGGAAAAAGAAGGGAGGTCTGGCTTCTGCGACTCGGCTCACCGCTGGCGAGCAAAACCTGTTGCCTAGCAATCCGGTCATCAAGTGCGCTCTCGGACGCCGCGGTGTAACCCTTGTGCGATGGCGACATCTGCTCCGCATTAACATACACGGACTCAAGCGATTGCGATGCTTTCTCCTCCCTACGAGACGGAGAAGAGGCTGTTGATACGGAGTACGAGTACGACGAAGAGGACATTGAGTCCTGTGACTTGCTATCGTGGCGATCGCGCTCGGGGACGTCGCGGGGGCTGCTCCTTGGAGGATAGGACAGCTGACGCTTTGGAGACGAGCTCGGGAGTGGACGTGCCGCCTCTTTCGTATGCGCCAATAGCAATCTTGGCGGCACCGGCGCCGGGCTTGCTGGCTGTGCATGGAGACGGTTGAAAAGATCGTACGAGCTCGGCTGCAAAGAAGCACTTCTCGAGCGCAGCAGGGACGCGCTTTGTCTGAAAGGCGCACGACCTCCTTCCAGTTGAAGGACTCGCACCTCGCGTGACAAGAGTGCATTGTTGAGGCTCTCCAGGTACCAAAGCCACAACGTGTGTCGCTCTCGCTTTTGCTGCGCACACAGTGCTCGCCGCGCTTTCGCCTCCAGCTCAAACATGTCGAACGCTGCAACTCGAATAGCCTCGACCTCCTTCGCGACACTGAACAGGGCCAGGATGTCATCGAACGCGTCGGTATTTTCTTGCTGGATGGCTAAACGGTCCTCCACCTCAGCCGCGGCGATTAGCAAGAGAGCCTGCTTCAGCAAAGGGTGCAAATTTGATGCTCGAGTCTCATTGGCGCTTAAAGCACGGCTGGTGCTCAGAGTAGGGCTGGGGCTGCGAGGACGGAAGCGCGGTGGGGTCTCCGCTACTGCTTGTGAAACAGAGGAGCGACGGGGGACGCCAACAGCCTCATGACTCCCTATCAAATTAACAGGAGAGAATTGCGCCGTGGGTGTCCGCCCGAGATAGCGTAAACTGGATGGCGCCAGTGAAGCGTTACTTTGGCGCGAAGAAGCAATAGATGCTGTTCTTCGGCGCGGCGGCAGAGCACCAGCAGCGTAGAACTCCTGCTCCTGCACCGGATCCAAGCGGTGCAATTCGTTGCTACCGCTGGATGACAAGCGTGGCCCGGAGTTCAGCGGTCGGACGGACGGCAACGGCAGTCGCGATGCACGTCTATTCGGTGTCTCGCGTCGGCTACTTTGCTGGGGAAGCGTTTCGTTGAACTCATCTCGCTTACTAAAACGCTCGTCTGAAGCATCTTGCCAAGAAGAGCGGTATTGTCTATGGGAGCGCATAATTACTGTTAAGAGAGAGCGATGAGATAGAGGCAAATTGTCTTTTTGCCCTGATTGCAATTTTCCGCCGTCCTTCGTTCAGAACCTGCACTACAAAGTAACGCAGAACGAAACGAAACAGCGGCAGCTGTCGTACTTGAGACTGCCGTATGTCTCTATCGAGCGCGCGAAATGACAGAGCAGCATTCCGAAAACATACATATGAAATAGAGAAAGGGGACGAAGAGAAATGGTGGAGAAATCGACAGTTGAGAGTATCATATTAAATCATCGAGCACATTCGCCACTTTTTTTTTCTTTAGAACGATTCCGGCAAGAAGTTCGCGTTGCGGGGTTGCCTTTCCTCGTAGTGGGCACTTCAATCGGTTTGAAAAGAATTAATAATAAATACGGCGTTATGCACAACTGCAAAAAAAAAAAGGCGGAAACGAATTCCTGTTGTGCTCGGGTCAAAGCATCAAGTCGTGAAACTTACTTTTTCTCTTGTTATTAATATCATTCTTCTCTGTTAGTCGCGAGAATTGGTGCCACCGGTAAACAAATACAGCAGGAAGTGGGCTCCGCTCTTTAAACGTTGCAGGAGCTGAATCATCTCAAAGCGAGCAGTAGAGAAAGAGAGAGGTAGTAAGGCACCTGTCCCTTCCGAGAATTCACCGTCCCTTTCAGCAAATTGAGCACATACACCAACACACAGCTTAGCAAAACGATCTCAAAACAACAGCAATATACAAGAAACAACAAGCAATGATACTATGGAACATAAAAGCACACTAATTTTTTTTCCTATATTCAAGTCGTAAAAAAAAAAAGGTGATCGACGAACTTAAGCTATTTGCCTCTCCTCCAGAAAAAAGAGCGTTTTTGTAATTCAATTTTTCCTTCGCTCTTCCTTTGGTGCAACAACCTCTACATAATTGAAGCAGAAGAGAAAATGCGCATCTCGTATGCAACAAAATAAGAAGAAAAAAAAAGTCAACTACTTCAGGTGACTTCAGTGTGAGTGGAAAAATAAAATAAAAAAATAAGACCATACAATTCACGAACGAGCTTGATCGGGCTCCGTCATCTGACGTAGCAGAGAATGTAGCCCAGTTGATTATCTGCAGTGTCAGCTCGTGTGACGCGCTCGTCGCTAAACTGGCACCAAACACCGTCTGCGCCGACAGCGTCGGCGGTGTAGTGTCCGCCATGCATATTGCCTTGGTGGTTGACAATACCCACCAGGTGGTACTTGGTTTTCGAGAAGGAAGAGCACATGTACGGTGCAATGTTGAGCACCTTGTTGAAAAAGACATCCACATTCACCTTCGAGGCGGTCGAAAATTCTCCATAGCTACGGAACCGCTTGAGTGTAATGAACAAAACCGGAGGAGCGGAATAGAACAAAAGCTGCTTTTTTGCGTTCACCTTCTGCCGGCAGCCAGAGCACATATACAGCGATCTGTTGTCCAGCACCTCTTCGCGGCAGTATGCGGCGAGGCAATCATCCAACGACACTTTGGAGGAATTGTGCGGAATGGGCACCTCAATGCTGAGCGCGACGTTGAAAGAGCGGGACTGCCGGTTGCACGACGGGCACACGATCATGCTTCTCTCCTGGAACGCACAGTAGTCCACAACAATAGATGAGTTCTTTTGGTAGTACTGTGCCCAGAACCGCCGCGCAAGCTCTTCGTCAGCTCCCTTGGTGTTGTCGATTTCAGGAAACGCGATTTTATTGCCGTCGTTAATATTCAACGCACCGTGCACGCCGTCAAGTACAACGCGAAGAAACTCATTGGCGTCCTGCTGCTTCGAATTTTGAAAGCCCTCGTAGTACTCGCCCAAGGCCGTTTTGAATGGCGAAGTGCTCACAGAAAAATCGCAGTCCTTGCGGTTCAGCTCGCGAATGACAAAGCTAAAGGCATTAATTAAGCGGGTCAGCTTGCCGTTGCGGGTGACGAGCCGTGAAACGTAGTCGTCTGTCATAAAGTACTGTCCTAGCGGTGTTGAGTTCAGCACCTGCAAAACGCTGTTCATGTAGCATGTGTTGCCTAAATTAACAATGCCGCGTCGTCGTACCGTAATGACCGCATTGCCAGGATTCAAAACGCACTTTGAGTACGTGCTTGCGGACGGAGAAACCGGGCGAGTGCCGCTTTCACTAATTGACAGGTCTCGCACGGGAGCGGGAGGACTGGGCGGCGGCAACGTACCGTAAGTCGGCGGTGGAGCGATGGGTGCGGGTGGCGCGGTCACGTTTAGCGGCACAGGAAGCGCAGCGGGAAGGTTTTGCGGATAGGTGTTAATCTGCGCCGGGGAAATTTGCACACCGCCACCACCAGAGGTACCGCGTAGTTGCTGCAGGAGTGAGTTCACATTTTGTGTTTCGCTAGACAGCAGCTGCCGCTGACGGACATTGTGCAGATTTGCGTTCGTCGCCTCAGGTTTGACGTTAGAGGCGGCTTCCGGGTCGGATTCCAGCTGCTGCGCTACTATCCGCTGCCGCTCAGGCTCGCGGCGGTCAATTTCCGCAATCATTGCTTTGTACTCGATCGGGAGCTCTTTGCTCTTCAGCCTTCCTTCCCAATCAAGCAGTTCACCAAAGGTCTTTTTCGCCTGAGGGTCTGTGCGCAGGAAATCCACGGAGTTCTTTTCCTTGTCGAAAAACAGGAGACACTTATTTACGTAGTAGTAGGCATTTGCGTACTTTCTCTCCTTCTCCTGCTGTTTGGCAACTTTAACGAGCTCACGGACGGTCTCCCACTGCTTAGCAGCACCGGTCACTTTGATTTCATACGCGCGCGCATGGTGGTAGATGGTTCTGACGTACTCTTCGTAGGGAACCTTGTAGTCAAAATTGAACATTTTTAGACTACAGAAAAATATATCGTATTATTGTTTTCTGGCAGATGAAATAAAAATAGTAGAGCAATAGTTGACGAGAAAAAAAAAAGAAGAAGCAGTGAGGAAGCTAAGCAGCACAAGAGAGAGCAAATAAAAGTATTAAATATTCCACGTGACAACGAATAAAAAGTATGCCGAAACAGTCGCGTTTCTTTCGTTTGTGTTTGAAAAGCTGCGCAACACAAAGAAGCAGAGGAGAGATGAGCGAGGTGAAGGAAGTTGGTGTGCCACAATTTAGTGCTTTAAGAAGAAATGCGCAACAGCAAGACGCATACAGTCCCTCCATGTGATAGCTCCATGAATGACCCAGTTTTGTATATTCGAGAAATAAAAGAGCCGCGATAAGCAAAATTATGGCAGCTCTGCCGCGTTTGTGAAACAGCGAGCGTTTTGTCCAAGAGAGGAACGGCAGATGAACTATTCTATTGTCGGCTTTTTCGTTGTTGTTGTTCTTCCGCTACTGTAACGCCTAATCTTCGACAAAGCAATACATGTGCTCGCTCACATTACGGCTGTCTTATTCGCCAACGGCTCAATAAATTTATATCATGGTTGTCAAAAAGAGGCAAAGCTCTTACTTTACAAGGCGTCATTAACAACAACAGAACAAAAAAAAACAATGAATAGCAGACGATGCCGCTTTTACCTGCGAAGAGAGTCTGCAACTGGAAGAAGCCTTAAACCGCAATTCAAGACGCTTTCGTCTCCGCTTAAAATCCAATGGCGTAACGATATGTATGAGTGAAGAACTGCAGCAATTGCATGCACTGCGTCCAAAAAGGCGGCCATTGAGCCTCAGCTTTCCGTTCTTTGAGCGCGTAACTCCCCCCTACTCAGCGCGACATCCGCGAGGCTTCACCAAGCGTTCGTTGCTTCCGCTAGTAAAGGCATCTTACAGGTTTCATGCTTTGTTTGCGAGCGCCTGTAGCTTCTAAAACCCCCCTTTTCTTTTTTTCGCACTCGCCCTTTTAGATGCGGTGCACCACTACCTTCAATGACGAAGGGACTGTTGCGCACTGCCACCTGAGAGGTCACGAGGCTTTCGGCCTTTAGCAATAATGTTTTTTTGTGGGCACACGTCAGAGACAGCCCTGTTTGAAGCACTTGTTGCACTGCTCGCTTTCGCAGAAAACAAGTGCAAACTACTGCGCGCATATGTACCATATCCTCTGGAAGAAGCAAATGAGCGTAAAGCTAGCGTTTATGCAACGTGATCGAAAATCAAACGAGATATGTTGTAGTGTTAGCATGAACCCAAAAGACCAGCTGCTTGTGTTTCCGCGATTTGAGCCTCATAGGTCAAGAAAGTGCGCGTGTCCACAGGAACTCAAGGAACCTTTTTTAGCTTGATCGCTTGTCCAGCCTCTCGTGCTCTCTCTCTCTTTCCAAAATGACATTTCAACGTTACCGTTATCTCTCCTCCTCTCTTCCTTAACCTTAATTCAAAGTTCATTCACGGTGCAGCATAGTAAACACAAGAAGAAAGAAGAAGTGAAATAAGGCGCGTCAGCTTGTCTGCAGCATGCCCCTTCCTCAGCCGCTGCTGGCCCTTGCGGGCTCCATGTGCGTTGTCGTGATGTACACCGCAATGACCACTACGGGTACGAGTTTCCTGTGGCTGAGTGCCTTTTCCGCGCTTGTTGCGTTTTTTGTTCGCGTCGCCTCTAACTTCCGTCACAAGCTCGGTGGGGAAGGCTTCAATAGCCGCCGTCGAGTGAATTCTGTTCTTGCATACTCCCTTCTGTTTGCAAGCTTTCTGTACAGCCTCAAGACGCTTGGTCCCGTACGGTTTATTCTAGCATCGGCATCCGTTGCGGGGCTTCCCAGTATTAGCCGCTGCAGAAAAGGCCCCCGCTTTGCCAAGCTTGTGTGCACTGCAGTCTGCGCTGCTATCATAGTCGTCGTCACCGATCCAGCTCAGGAAGCAGCACCGCCTTCCCTGCTTTATGGGGCAATAGGAGTGCTTTGCGCCGCGCTCGCGGGACGCCTTGCTGTGTCCGAGGTGACAAAAACAGCAGACGCGTATTCGCTTCTTCTGTCAGCAGCGGTTTTAGGTGCTGTTGGCTTTGTCGCCACGGTCGCCCAAAAGCATGAAGCCGCTGAAAACGAGATGCGCATATTGCTTGTGTTCTGCATGGGAACCGCTGCATTCCTCGGCTGCGTTGCGCTCGGTGTAATTGTCCAGGCGAGCGTTTTGTCTTTCGCTGCTGCCGGCGCAGGTGTTTTGGCCTCCTCGTTCCTCTGCTCAGTAAGTGTGCTACCCTCGCGGCTCACGTGGGAGTGTCTTGCACTGGCTGTCGCTTCGATCTCGATATTGGGGGCCCACAAGGGCTTGAGCTTTGTGGAGAGTCTAGCCGCCTCAGTCGGCGCGGGTTCTTTTGACCCTGCGCAACTCTTTAAGAAGCCGAAGCAGCACTCTGAAGATGGTGGAATTGTCAAGACCCTCATGTCCAACTCGCGAGAGCGCAAGCTTTTTATTTTCCTCCTCTTGACCATCGCTATTATGCTGCTCGAGTTTTTGTACGGTATCGCTGTGAATTCGCTCGGCTTAATTTCAGACTCGTTCCACATGATGTTAGACGGCACCTCGATCGCAATTGGCTTGTACGCAGCGCACGCGGCATCGTGGCGACCGGACGAAAAAACGTACCCCTTCGGATACGCGCGCTACGAGGTTTTTGGCGGATTTGTGAATGGCATTCTGCTGCTTTTTATCGCACTCTACGTCACCGTAGAGTCGGTCCAGCGAATTATTGATCCTCCTGAAATCGAGGGCCCGTATTTGCTTCTTGTTTCCGTTATTGGCCTTATTGTCAACATTATTGGTATTGTCTTTTTTCACGAAGCGCATGGACATAGCCACTCACACTCTCACGGCGAGTGTGGCGGCGGTCACGTTGATCACAATATGCGGGGCGTTTATTTGCACATTTTGGCAGACTTGCTGGGGAGCGTAAGCGTCATTTTTTCGAGTATCATCATCTACTTTTTCGGCTTCTGGATTGCGGATCCCATCTGCAGTGCATTGAGTGCGGTGCTTATCTTGCTGTCCGCGTTTCCCTTGCTGGAGGAGACGGGAAAGGTGCTGCTCCTCTCTGCTCCCGAGTACGAGCGCAACTACTCTGATGAGCTGCGCGAGGCAATTCTAGAAACAGGCCTGCTGCAGGATGTCGCGACACCCACTATCTGGGTGCATTCGACTCCGCCGCGGGAACTCACTATTTGCACTCTAGCGGGCAAGATCCGTAGCTCCTCTGAGTACACATACACTCGAAAGAAAATCATCGAAACAATTTCGCAGCATATGATGAATCGCTTAGACGCACACAACGTGAGCGTTATTTTTCATCTCGAATAAAGACCAAGCTGAGCGTCTTTTTTTTTTTTTTTGTTAATTTGTGTTTGTGACAAAGTGACTAAGTTTTGCGTGTTTTTTCATTGCGTGCTTATTCTCTTCGCTTCTTTATTCGAAGTTTTTTCTTACTTTGCACTTTAATTTTTGAGCGTGAAAAAAAAAAAGATATTACACATTTTATCTTTTTTTTTGCTGTGGTGCATCATGCGCTGCTCTTATCGTATTGATTTTCTGGATAATTGTTGACATGTTGCCGTATCTTCTATTTCCAATTTGTAGCAAAACGCAAATACAAGCAAAAGAGCCGTAGAAGCGATTACACGTCACTCGCAGACCAAATGTAGCAGTTGCGGACGATGAGCTTTCATCTGTGCGAGCTAAATGGAAAATTAGAGTGGTTTGTCTTCTTTCTGCTCCCAAAAATAGAAATGGCCGTGCAAGACATTTTGCCAGAGCTAGACGTCAAAGTGGCTTTGTTGCTGTGCAGAAATTTAAGACTAATTTATTTAAATGAATAATAACAAGAATAAAAATGAAGAATGCGCTTGCCTCTACAAAAAAAAAAAAATAATAGCAAGCGAAAAAATGCAGGTGTGGCAGCGATTGGAATTTTTTTTTCTCATGAACTCTTTGGTCTCAACCTCTCAATTCTTCTCATTTTTTCTTTTTAATTTGCCGCTCAACATTGCACACAAAAACGGCTGCATGTATTGAAGTCATTTTTCTCTTTGCATAGCTCGCAAACATCATTACCAAAAGCGGTTTTTGTTCTTTGAAGCTCGCCATCCGCAAACTGCAGAACAGTACTCGAATAATATTTATTGTGGTTCTTCAACTCCAGAAATTATCTTTTCGGCAGATAGAATCATGTTTTTCGCGAACCAAGCGTCGCAGGTGCTGCGGCAAGGCGCCTCCGAGGAGAAGGGCGAGCGTGCCCGCCTCATGAACATCATGGGTGCCGTTTCCGTCGCAGACATTGTCAAGACGACTTTGGGACCGAAGGGCATGGACAAGATTCTTCAGGGTATGGACCGCACGCAGTCTGTTCGTGTGACGAACGACGGCGCGACGATTCTGAAGTCGCTGTTTATGGACAATCCGGCTGCCAAGATCCTCATCGACATGAGCAAGACGCAGGATGATGAGGTCGGCGATGGCACGACGAGCGTTACCGTTTTCGCCGGAGAGCTTCTTCGCAACGCTGAGAAGCTGCTGGATCAGTCCATCCACCCTCAGACGATCATTGAGGGCTACCGCCTGGCCGCGACGGCTGCGCAGAAGGCGCTTGCCGACTCTGCTGAGGACCACGGTAACGACAAGGAGCTCTTCTACGAGGATCTGATCCGTATTGCCAAGACGACACTGAGCTCGAAAATTATCACGGTCGAGTCGGACCACTTCGCAAAGCTCTGCGTAGACGCCGTGCTGCGTCTGAAGGGCAGCGGCAATCTCGAGATGATCAACATCATGAAAAAGCTTGGCGGTATTTTGCGCGACAGCTACCTGGAGCCTGGCTTCCTGCTGGACAAGCGCATCGGTATCGGCCA